>OY757024.1:102939761-104139761 GCA_963580285.1 Lucinisca nassula | reverse complement strand
TATGGCGTTTATATTTCGCAATTAATTCGATTCGCTAGAGTGTGTAGTCATGTAACTGACTTCAACACTCGTAATATCAACAAGTATCCAATCTTTTTATATCGAAGAATGATTTTACGAAATGGGGTGCTAAAGTCATTGCGGTTATATATTTTTCTGAATTTATATACTAAGTCACAATAAAATTCGGGTTCCGATAGACCTTGTTGCAGAAGAGATTTAAGTCCAATATTGAATTTTAAAATTAAATCAGAATGGCGTCTATAAAATTTTGAAAAGGCTTTGTAAAACGTCTCCCCGTAGTGCAGTTTATATTTTACTTTTGGTCCTTTCAGATCAGCGTGAATATTCTGAGAAATCGGAAATACATTATTGGTTTAGACTCATATTCTAGACAGGTTTTTAATTATTTAGACCCCATTTTGATTTATATCAGTCTTTGTATCGACTGCCTATTCGAAATTCGCAAAAATTGCAGTATGTTTCCTCTGGCTTTCTTTGCCGGATCATTACAGGGTCACTGATGAGGCTTTATTAGCCGAAACTACGTAGTATGACCCATCTTCTTTCTTATGAATGTTTTCATTGCTCTTAAAGGAACTCATTTTTGATTTTTATTTGCCTTCACTGCAGCTGGTGTTGTGCCGTGTGGCGGCGGTAAAACGTCTCCCCGTACATCAACCATAGTGCAGTTTATATTTTACTTTTGGTCCTTTCAGATCAGCGTGAATATTCTGAGAAATCGGAAATACATTATTGGTTTAGACTCATATTCTAGACAGGTTTTTAATTATTTAGACCCCATTTTGATTTATATCAGTCTTTGTATCGACTGCCTATTCGAAATTCGCAAAAATTGCAGTATGTTTCCTCTGGCTTTCTTTGCCGGATCATTACAGGGTCACTGATGAGGCTTTATTAGCCGAAACTACGTAGTATGACCCATCTTCTTTCTTATGAATGTTTTCATTGCTCTTAAAGGAACTCATTTTTGATTTTTATTTGCGTAGTTTATGGGACCGATAACCCTGATTAAGAAGTTTAGCCGTTAATAATTTATTACGAGTGTTGAAGTCAGTTACATGACTACACACTCTAGCAAATCGAATTAATTGCGAAATATAAACGCCATAGGGTGGCGCACGAGGAACATCACCATCCAAAAAAGGAAAATTTACAATCTCAAAATCAAAGTCATCGCGTTTATCATGAATTTTGCACGAAACAAACCCATCTGCAATAGATAGATGTAAATCCAAAATCGGGGCCTCGGTATCAGAAGAATTTGCTTTATTTTACTGAAGTTCTGAGGGTAAATCTGACTGATCAAACCATCGAAATAGGTATTATCAATATTTAATAAATCATCTAAATATCTTGAAGTGGAGCTAAAAGCTTCAATAATTTCAGATTGCTTATCAATGGAAAGCGACAACATAAAGTCTCTTTCAAAACAATACAAGAATAGATTAGCCACAAGAGGTGCGCAATTCGTACCCATCGGAAAGGCCACAATTTGTCTAAATAACTTAGAACCTGATACTCCTGATTCATGTGATTGTAAAAACTCAGTGTATTGCTATCCTGCTGCTAGTCATGTAATTACTGGCAATTTGAAAATTATTCCTGATACTAGGATAAGGAATATAATTTCTAAAGGACCGAAATATCGGTTTCCTTCTAAAATTGATTTCAGTAAATGTAGAGATGAAATCGCTGCTTCCTTGAATGAATTCGGTAATCGATGGTGTAAGCGAGAGTATGTTGAGCATAAAGCCCTTAAGGACTGGAAACTTAGCATTTTAAAACTAGTGAATAAACGCATTTCTTTCTATTCTCAAAATACTAGCTTATTACCTCCTAAGCCGTCTTTACGTCATCTTAAACTAGGTATTCAAGAATTTCATAAGAAGTTTGTTTTGGCCCCTGCAGACAAGGCCGCTAACAACGTCGTCGTTGTGTGACGCCTCCACTATGTTAACACGCTTAAGCAGGAGCTTGGTGGTACTAAGGCCTATGACCTTCAGCCTTTAGCTGAAGAGAGAGTTATAGTAGATAAACATATTTGTCATTCAGCCACCAAGTTTGCTGTGTGTGTTACCGAAGGCCAAGACAAGCTTCCTACGCTATACTGGTTACCCAAACTTCATAAAAGACCTTACAAAGCACGGTTTATTGCAAATTCTAGCTCTTGCACTACCACTGAACGGTCTAAATTATTAACTTCCTGTCTTACTGCTATTAAAACGCATGTGATTAAATATTGTGACAAAGTCTTTGAAAGATCAGGAAGAAATCTGTTTTGGTCTATAAAAAATTCGAATGAGGTTTTAAATAAAATGAAATCCAGACATTTTCGTGCTTCAAGTCTGTCTACTTACGATTTTTCCACTCTTTACACTACACTTCCTCATAATCTTATAAAAGAAAAGCTTAATGATTTAATTGAATGGGCTTTTCACAGAGAAGATTCTCTCTATCTTGCATGTAATGTCGGAAATGCATTTTTCACTTCTAAAGAGCATAAGAATTATACACTTTGGTCAAGTCAGAAAGTGTGTGATGCCCTCACCTTTCTACTTGACAATATTTATATTAGATTCGGTACTAAGTTATTTAGACAAATTGTGGGCATTCCGATGGGTACGAATTGCACACCTCTTGTGGCTGATCTATTATTGTATTGTTATGAAAGCGACTTCATGCGACTTCACTACAGCTGGTGTGTGGGAATGTGTGGCGGCGGTAAAACGTCTCCCTGCCCTACATCATAGTGTAGATTATATTTTCTTGTCCTTTGGGATCATTGATTCCATTGTGGATTTTTGAAAATATCTGAGGGTCACTGATGAGGCCTAATTGGCCGAAACTAGCTAGTCTGGCCCAGAAAACATGTACACTCCATATTTTTCACTTCTGTGGTGTATTCCTTGCTTCCAAAGGATAACCCTTTTATAGAACATATTCATGTTGTCGCTTTCCTTTGATAACCAATCTGAAATTATTGAAGCTTTTAGCTCCACTTCTAGATATTTAGATGATTTATTAAATATTGATAATACCTATTTCGATGGTTTGATCAGTCAGATTTACCCCCCAGAACTTCAGTTGAATAAAGCAAATTCTTCTGATACCGAGGTCCCGTTCTTGGATTTACATCTATCTATTGTAGATGAGTTTGTTTCGTGCAAAATTTATGATAAACGCGATGACTTTGATTTTGAGATTGTAAATTTTCCTTTTTTGGATGGTGATGTTCCTCGTGCGCCATCCTATGGCGTTTATATTTCGCAATTAATTCGATTTGCTAGAGTGTGTGGTCATATAACTGACTTCAACACTCGTAATAAATTATTAACGGCTAAACTTCTTAATCAGGGTTATCGGTACCATAAACTACGCAAAGCCTTTTTTCAAAATGTTATAGACACCACTCTGATTTAATTTCAAAATTCAATATTGGACTTCAATCTCTTCTGCAACAAAGTCTATCGGAACCCGAATTTTATGGTGACTTAGTATATAAATTCAGAAAAATATAAAACCGCGATGTCTTTAGAACCCAATTTCGTAAAATCATTCTTCGATATAAAAAGATTGGGTACAACATGGATTATACGACAGACTGCATACATGGTAGTTAACCTAATCACGGTTGGCAACTTTGCTTCCCTCTTTAATGGCACGCCGGCGGGTCAGGCCTCAGATTCTATAACGGTTCCAACGTAAAGACTTATTTAGAATTAGAGAGATCTAATTCAAGGTAATGTTGATTGGTGCCTGATGCTCTGTCTCTGGTCGGGCCCATCGGAGTCTAACTGTTGGTTTTCTTTTGCTTCAGCATTTCAGTGGTTTCTTGCTGTCGAGTCCTCACCGTTGTCTCACCTCTGTGTTTTTTTTTTTATTATATGTGTTCACGGAGATGTTGCACTGATGAGTTAGGAGGCCTTCATGCGGACTGAACAAATTATTTGTCTAAATCGTGACGGAAGTAAGGGTGAGGATTGTGGCATTGTGGCAACGTAAAATCGTTTTAAGCCCCCCCCCCCCCCCCCCAGTGGAAATCTTTCCACTGACCGTTCCAAGGCGGTTCTTCTGTGGCGATTTATTTATGTTGTTGTTTGTTACTTACTGTGTGTATCACTTGTGTCTTTTTATTTTGGATGGCCATATGGCCATTTGGTGGGAAAGTAACTGTCCTTATGGCCTTCCTTTGTTTAGGTTTCCATTATGGTCTGGTCGCTTAATGTTTGTGTTTCTTTCCCTTTGGTGTCTTTGATGGGTGGAGTAAGTTAATTGTATCGATTCTTGATCTTTGTTTTACTTCAACTTTCTAGGTCCTTGAAAGATCCCTTATGCAAAATCCACAGTTATATATTGACGCTAATTTTGTCTTGCAAATTATACTATCAGAAAGAATTACTAAAAGTTTAGGCGAAGTAACTGTCCGTTTGGCTTTCCACTTGTTATGTTTTAAGTATATTCCCTGCTCTGTGGAGTTTTGTATGGAAGGTGTAAGGTATTTGTATCGCTTACTGATCATTACGAAAACACCCTTATACAAATAAATTGTATATTTTATTGCTGGAAAAGGGAAAAATTGTCATATTTTTTTTTATTTCTGCTATAAAATATATAAGGTGAGGCGGTTCTTTTGAGAACCCACAATCTATATTTTAGAGCAGAAATTAGAAAAGTAGGTTTACCCCTATAAACCCCAGTTTTACTATATAAAAGAAGGGTTTAATGGCGTTCAAAACTATCTAGGCGTGTTTGCGTGATGTTATTCCCTTCACTTTTATTTCTAACAACCCATTCAATCCTTGTGTACAATATATACTTGTTAATATATGTGGACAATTTTCGGCCTTGCTTTTGCCAAGTTCCGAATTAGTGTAGCTCCTTTCCGCATGTTTGCATTATTTTCAATTTAAAACCTTTATTCTCGTACACCAATTTAAATAAATTCCTCCATTTGCAGTTATGAACTTAAATACATCTACATTAATTTATTATCATCTTTTTATGCAGATGACGATACAGACGGAAGAATAGATGAAGATTTAGCAGTCGGAAAACTCGTCGGTGAGAGCAGTTGCGAAAGACATGTGTGTTACCTTTGCCATTTCTCGTTCCCTGAACATGTATCTGAGCTTCGCAAATTCATACTTTGATACAAATGGACGCTTTCATACCTAGTTTCACAAATAAACAAATTGAAATTAGATTAGCTATCAAAGATCAATGGATCTTTAAAGAACTTTTATAATTTGTATCAAACACGTTTCGGGGTTATAAAAGGATAATGCTTATCAACTAATGATTACATGTACTAGAATCTCCCACTGAATAGCTAAAGGCATGTTCGATTGCAGTATCAAGACGTCATGTTTATTTTATTTATTGTAAGTTTTAAAAAAACAGTGAAGACCCTAGATCAGACGCTGCAGAATGCGACGTCTGATCTAGGTGTACATTGTTAGCAATTGGAATGCTAAAAATGCATTTTTGGTTGAAGTCATAGCCTGTTTTATATTAGATAGAAGGGTCGACAATACAATTTTATGCCTTATATTTAAGGTTGAGGGCGGCGTTTTAAACTCTTATAGGAGCATTAGAGTTGACAATTTCGCGCTTTTGAGAACAGGCTTATAAAATTTTCACCCCCAGTAATTTTTTTTTTAAACTGAACGTTCCAGGGCAGTTCTTCTGTGGTGGTTTATTATTGTTATAGTTCATATTTGCATGTATGTATTGCTATTATCTTTTTTGGTCATTTTGTGGGAAAGTAACTGCCCTATTGTCTTTCCGTGTGTGACGATTGTATAATGGTGAGGTAGACTGTTGGTGTTTCTTTTCCTTAGGTGTCTTGCATTGGAGGTTTGAGGTAATTGTATCATTGTCTTCACTTCTATTTTACTGATGCCATCACGAAAACACGCCTATATAACTTTGACCCCCGTGAACCCCACTTTTTATTGTAAAACTGGGGTTTCCGGTGGTAAACCTTATTTTTCGTATTTCTGCTCTAAAATATATACTGACCGGAAATAGAAACTATACACTTTTAAATTGTCTCGCCTGACAAAACAAGTGGATAATTCAGTTAAAAATTACTGATTAAGTACTTTACTAACTATCGACATGAATCCTGTAACAATATAAAGAAAATATGGTGTTCAAATGAAAAGTTTTTGGGAAAAATGTAAAAAAGTGCATTTTTCACAAAATCTGTTTGTAATCGAATTTTGACTTCAACATTTTTTTGCGTATAGGTAACAAGTAAAAAGCAAGGAATAAAAAATAACATAACATCTAAAAATTATCGAGAAACAAACATTGTATTGAAATCTCAAAAACTGCTTTTTTTCAGCGAAATTTTCAAAATAATGTTTCAAGCCAAAAATCGACCCGAAATTGCCTTCAATCGTTTTAGCATTCTCAGCTGTGTCTTAAATATTGATAAAAACAAAAACCACAATCCGAAATGACATACTTTTCGCTCACTTCCGGTGGTTTGGTCCAATATTTAAACGTCGATTACATTTCAACCATTGTGAAAATTTTCATTTTGTAAACAATATTCCCAACGTTAGATGATGCGTAATAACTGGTAAAAATGGGAATCACATTCGTGACACAAAAAGTTTGACTCAATGGAAACTTGAACAGCATAATTTTGACCCTTGCTTTGAGCCTGTGGCTCTACCCGTTAAATCGTAGCTATCATTAAAAATTTTATTCGATAAATCAGATATGCCACTGATAATAATTTATATAATTGGAATTCAAATTTCATTAAAATGTTTCGCCAGTGACAACTTAAAAATGAGTGTATAGTTTCTATTTCCGGTGAGTATAGATTATGGGTACTCGTTAGAGCCGCCTCGAGTGCCCATTATCTATATTTGGAGCAGAAATAAGAAATAAATCACAATTTTTCATGATAAACTTTTCATATTTTCGGGGATAAAGGTGACAATGTATTTGTATAGGCGTGTTTGCGTAATGCAAATATATCATTGGCTTTATTCAGCATACCAAATAGTGTATAGTCCAAACACATTATAATGTTTACTTGGATCAAAGTACATACATGTATATAGCATGTGTTGATCATGTAATGTATGAGCCCCGTCAAGCGAATTTGTGTCTTCGAGCATTCCGTCATGACAAATTTTAACTGCGCATGCCCAGCCATTCAGAAGAGCCAGGGATATGGTTTCTGTCTGAAGGTTCCTCTTGATTCACTGCTTGTATGAGCGAGCAGCGAAGGTTCTGAACCTCCGCTGCTCGCATAGGCGATACGTACCAGAATCGCTTGACGGGGCCATATATATTTTAAACTCGAGTTTCTTTTTTAGATGAAAGGAACCTTTTTCAAATATAAAAACTTGCAAATATTTTCCTAAATTGTTAACCAGTAATCTAAAAAGAGTTGCATTAATATGTTCTATAAAAGGTTTATATTTTAATTAAAACATTTTGAAAAATGAACTAATTGCATTTGTTCGATGTGTACACATTTATTATCACTTTTTTTAAACACGCTTCTTTTCAGAACACTTGAGCCCATCTGCGGTTAGAAATTTAAAATTAGAGGTGTCAGGCTGGGCAACTTTTCCAGACGGAAACACTTTGACGCTGATTGAAGATGGGTAAGACTGATCGTAGAAACAATTTTAATAAATTATAAAAAAGGAAGCGGTAGTCTAGTTAACGCAATAAACATTTTTATCAGTCAACCCCTATATTAATTGCACTGTTACACATTGACCTAATAAAGATATGCTATCGCAGGACAAGTGAGTTTTATCAGGTCAGCCTGACATTGCCATTTTATGAATGTTGGCAAAAATGTTCTTATTACAAGAACAATTGAAACAAAAAAAAACATAAACAAGAAAAGCAAGAATAACACGAATCCATTAATGCTCTGCGTGTTTATAATAGCGGAAAGCCAAAAGGACAGTCACTTTCCCACAAAATGGCCAAAAGGCTATCCAAAATAAAATAATATAAGCGACACAAACACCCAAAGACAAACCATATCAAAAATAAACCGCGACAGAAGAACCGCCTTGGAACGGTCAGCGGAAACGAATTCCACCGGTGTGTGTAAGTGTGTGTGTGTGTGTGTGGGGGGGGCTTAAATCGATTTTACTTGGCCACAATCCTCGCCCTTACTTCTCTCGCGGTTTAGACAAATAATTTGTTCAGTCCGCATGAAGGCCTCCTTACTCATCAGTGCAACATCTCCGTGAACACAAATAATCAAACAACCACAGAGATGAAACAACGTGAGGACTCGACAGCAAGAAACCACTAAAATGCTGGAACAAAAGAAAACCAACAATTAGACTCCGATGGGCCCGACCAAACAACATTACCTTGAATTAGATCTCTCTAATTCTCAAAGCCTTTATGTTAGAACCGTCATAGAATCTGAGACCTGACCCACCGGCGTGCAATTAAAGAGGGACGCAAAGTTGTCAACCGTGATTGGGCCAACCACTACACACGCAGTCTGCCGCACAACACCCACGCTGCACCCAATCTTTTTATATGGAAGAACGACCCCACGAAACCGGGTGCCGAAGCCACCGCGGTTATAGACCTCCCTGAAAAGCCCCACAAAATTTGAAGCAACGTCTCCAAAATGACCTAAATGGTGTTAAAGGGGATTCAAACAAACTACTACTGCTAATTCTATTACTTTTAAAAATGATAATAATTTTAATGATAAAAACAATTATAGCAATAATTATACTCTAATTGCAACTCTTACTACTAGCCTGCACAGGTGAATTGGCGCGAGTCGGACCGTCCATGCATATAGACCCTATCCATGCACTGGTTTCATTTGTTGGCAGGACTTGAGATGTTATTTCATCTCAATGAAGGGTAAAAGGCCTACAAAATTGGAAGCACGTCTCCAAAATAACCTTACTGGTGGAAACGGGGGCGTTAAATCTCAACTCAAACAAACAATACTACACTTATTACTACTCCCACTAATACCACGTCTACTACTACAATAATAATGATAATAATACTTTCAATAATCAAAATGATGATTATAATAATTAAATTACTACTACTGCTACTATTACTTCAACTGCTACTTCTACAACAAGTATTAAGATTTTGATTTTTTTTTTATTATTATTATTATTATTATTTATGTGTTGGAAATATATTGAATAAACACTTGCTGAAAATTCATTAATAATAATAATAATAGAAAACGATGGTACAGTTGTTGTTGATAATAATAATAATAATAATAATAATAATAATAATAATAATAATAATAATAATAATGTGTAAACACGCACCGCATAAATGGACTCGTGTTGTTCTTTGTGTTGAAAATGAGGATGCCAAGTGTAAAGAAGCACAGTCTCTTTGCTGATTGCATTTGTCGGTTTGTTGTTTCCCTAAGGCTGTGCCCATTGATCTGTCGTTGTCGAATTCAACTCACTTACGCTGTTAAATCTAACAAAGTGACAAGATTTTCCACAAACTGACGAGACAACTGCTCTTGTTGAATTTGATACTGCAAATTCAGTGTTCATGTCGACACGGTCAAATAATTCTAGTTTATAAATGAACGGTTTTATAGCATGTTCCTTTCCAAAACAGTACAATTAAATCACAATCGAGTCACTTGATATGGCACTTTGTGTCATATCTTTTCTTGTTTCTATCTTTCATCAGTCCAAAAGAAACAATTGCGTAAATGTCAAATGCTCCGTGAAAACTAAATACTGTATTCGCCGCAATGTGAGCACAGCACGTTTAGTTATTTCATTAAAAAGAAAACAAGCGCTAAAACGTACCGCCATTAAGCGTACGGTCGGTTGTAATATTATGCCCCTGGTTCCACTTTTGGACTTGTTTGATGAACTAAATATGTTCAAAGGTGGCATTTGCATGTGCTTAATCTAGCATGTGCAGTTACAGTGAGTACGGTAGTTAAGATTGTAACATTATCTGATACTTGATATTTCGTAAATTCCGACAACCCTGCAAACTGACAATATATTGTCATGTGCATGTCATGATACTTTTATCATAAGTAAGCGGCCCCCGCCCATAGGGGCTTGAAGAAATATATGGGCTGCATGATGCTTCCAAGCAGAGCTGAATCCGGCCCGCACAGGAGTAGTGGTAAACCGCTTAGAGGATCTAAGCCTGCCCAGGCAAAGCGGTGCGAGTCGGACCGTCCATGCTAATAAACCATGTTTCATTGGGCGACAGGGCTTGAGATGTCATTTCATCTCAATGTCGGGTAAAAGTCCCACAAAATTGGAAACAACGTCTCAAAAATGGAGTAGGGTATATTTGCAACACACAACATGATGTCGCTCGTGGGAGCAGTCGTTCGCCGGAACAAAGTGTCCGTGGTGGGGACACTGGAAATTAGCAGTTGTAGATACAGAAAACCATAAAATTTGGGTTATCTTTGCATATTAATTTAAATGTATCGTGTTCTATTCTCTTTATTTGGGTCAAGCGAATAACAGTCGTCGTTTATTAAAAGTTATTTATTTTTATGACTGTTATGAAATTTGATAACGCCTCGCATTTTTGTTGAATAGTTGGCGTGTCATACTAAGTTATTTATAAGACTTTCAAGGGGCGTAACAAATCAAAACAAACAAAAAAATCAACACTCTGCATATTTTGCAATATAGAGTCCGGCTGCGAGACTTATTTTCATATTTTAAGGCCCTCAGACGCGGTGCTGGACCCACACTGGCCACCAAATGTCACAGGGTTGGAAAAAGAACTTGGCTCGACCGGGTCTCGAACCCAGGGCCTTTCGCATACCGTGCGAACACTCTACCGACTGAGCTACCGAGCCACACGGTCGACCTGCTACAGTTTGGTTAATCACTTTAATTTTGATTAAAGGATTTCAATTAAAAGATACATAAAAATATGCCTAACATAAAGTTTTATGAGTCTATTCCAGTTTGTATTGGTGACAAAATATTTGCTGGTAATAAACCTTTTCATAGTTGAAATTATTTTAATACTAATAGTAAGTTGCGGTCCTCCGCGAAAGAAGTCACCTAACTCCCAATCGGCTAGCTGATAACTGTCAAGCAGACAGGAGTCAGCATATTGGCAGCCTAGGGAAAAGAGCAGTACCTACAACTAATCCCAGCTGACGAACTGGGGGTACCCCCTATGTGGCCTTGGCGCCCGGTTACCTTAAAAACATCCGTCAGTCATCTATTTATTTTGCATCAGGACAAAGAAGAAGAACAACGTTGAATTCGAAAGGATGTTTTTCATTGTATCGAGATCCAAAATGAATATCAAAGAAGTCAGTAAAATGTCCATTTAAAGAAGCATTTAACCCAGCTAATTAAGAATCAGTTAGTCCTTACAAAAGAAACATTCTGACTAAAAGACAAAAATTATTATATTGTGGAAGCAGGCTACAAACCGCATACAAATCCATGCACTTTCCACTTGTCTGGAGCAAAATAATCCGTAATCAAAATCTGCCGCATGACGTTAAATTAAACTGGAAATTTATTCTGACGTAACGTCAACTTTCAACGTCATTTTCCACGTTTTACGCTGATACTCGTAACCGATGATATTCGTTTTCAGCATTTCTTTTAGGGCTACTGATGAGGCATTGATGGCCGAAACAAGCTTGTCTGGCCCAAACAACAAATGGATTCTGCTATTTTCGTTTTTGAATGCGTTCATGGTTCATGGTTCTCAAAGGGCATCCCTTTTAGCCTTATTTAATACACATGATTTAAAGCAAACTAGACATTTGAACAATTTCCTGCAATTGTTTTTAGCGATTGGTGGATTCTATACATGGACTCCTTTAATAGATTGTTCCCAGCAAGGACAATTTATATAGGTATGTTTAATAGACTGTTCCCACCAAGGACACTTTCTGTAGGTATGTTTTATAGACTGTTCCAAGCACAGACACTTCTGTAGGTATGTTAATAGACTGTTCCCAGCCCGGACAATTATATAGGTATGTTAAATAGACTGTTCTCACCAAGGACACTTTTCGTAGTTATGGTTAGTAGACATTTTCCAGCACGGACACTTTCTAAAGCTATCATTAAAAGACTGGTCCCAGCATGGACACTTTCTGTAGGTATATTTAAAATACTGTTCCCACCACGGACACTTTCTGTAGTACCCTTCATAGTCTGTTCCCAGCACGGACACTTTCTGTAGCTATGTTTAATAGACTGTTCCCATCAAGGACACTTTCTGTAGGTATGTTTAATAGATTGTTCCAAGAACGGACATTTCTGTAGATATGGTTAATAGACTGTTCACACCAAGGACACTTTCTGAAGGTATTTTAATAGATTGTTTGAAGCACGGATACTTCTGTTGGTATGTTTAATAGACTGTTTCCAACAAGGACACTTTCTATACGTATGTTTAATAAGAAGTTCCCACCAAGCACACTTTCTGTAGCTATGTTTAATAGACTGTTCCAAGCATGGACACTTACTGTTGCTATGTTTAATAGACTATTCGCACCAAGGACACTTTCTGTAGCTATGTTTAATAGACTGTTCCCACCAATGACACTTTCTGTAGCCATTTTTAACAGACTGTTCCCACCAAGGACATTTCATGTAGCTATGTTTAATAGACTGTTCCCAGCATGGACACTTTTTGTAGCTATGTTTAATAGGCTGTTTCCAGCACGGACACTTCTGTATATATGTTTAATAGACTGTTTCCAACAAGGACTCTTTCTATACGTATGTTTAATAAACTGTTCCCACCAAGGACACTTTCTGTAGCCATTTTTAACAGACTGTTCCCACCATGGACACTTCATGTAGCTATGTTTAATAGACTGTTCCCAGCATGTACACTTTTTGTAGCTATGTTTAATAGGCTGTTTCCAGCACGGACACTTCTGTATATATGTTTAATAGACTGTTTCCAACAAGGACTCTTTCTATTCGTATGTTTAATAAACTGTTCCCACCAAGGACACTTTCTGTAGCTATGTTTAATAGAATGTCCCCACCAAGGACACATTCTGTAGCCGTTTTTAACAGACTATTCCCACCAAGGACACTTCATGTAGCTATGTTTAATAGACTGTTCCCAGCATGGACACCTTTTGTAGCTATGTTTAATAGAATGTCCCCACGAAGGACACTTTCTGTAGCCGTTTTTAACAGACTGTTCCCACTAAGGACACTTCATGTAGATATGTTTAATAGACTGTTCCCAGCATGGACACTTTTTGTAGCTATGTTTAATAGAATGTTCCCACCAAGGACACTTTCTGTAGCCATTTTTAACAGACTGTTCCCACCAAGGACACTTCATATAGCTATGTTTAATAGACTGTTCCCAGCATGGACACTTTTTGTAGCTATGTTTAATAGAATGTTCCCACCAAGGACACTTTCTGTAGCCATTTTTAACAGACTGTTCCCACCAAGGACACTTCATGTAGCTATTTTTAATAGACTGTTCCCAGCATGGACACTTTTTGTAGCTATGTTTAATAGGCTGTTTCCAGCACGGAAACTTCTGTATATATGTTTAATAGACTGTTTACAACAAGGACTCTTTCTATACGTATGTTTAATAAACTGTTCCCACCAAGGACACTTTCTGTAGCCATTTTTAACAGACTGTTCCCACCAAGGACACTTCATGTAGCTATGTTTAATAGACTGTTCCCAGCATGGACACTTTTTGTAGCTATGTTTAATAGGCTGTTTCCAGCACGGACACTTCTGTATATATGTTTAATAGACTGTTTCCAACACGGACTCTTTCTATACGTATGTTTAATAAACTGTTCCCACCAAGGACACTTTCTGTAGCTATGTTTAATAGAATGTCCCCACCAAGGACACTTTCTGTAGCCGTTTTTAACAGACTGTTCCCACCAAGGACACTTCATGTAGCTATGTTTAATAGACTGTTCACAGCATGGACACTTTTTGTAGCTATGTTTAATAGAATGTTCCCACCAAGGACACTTTCTGTAGCCATTTTTAACAGAGTGTTCCCACCAAGGACACTTCATGTAGCTATGTTTAATAGACTGTTCCCAGCATGGACACTTTTTGTAGTTATGTTTACTAGGCTGTTTCCAGCACGGACACTTCTGTATATATGTTTAATAGACTGTTTCCAACAAGGACTCTTTCTATACGTATGTTTAATAAACTGTTCCCACCAAGGACACTTTCTGTAGCCATTTTTAACAGACTGTTCCCAAAAAGGACACTTCATGTAGCTATGTTTAATAGACTGTTCCCAGCATGGACACATTTTGTAGCTATGTTTAATAGGCTGTTTCCAGCACGGACACTTCTGTATATATGTTTAATAGACTGTTTCCAACAAGGACTCTTTCTATACGTATGTTTAATAAACTGTTCCCACCAAGGACACTTTCTGTAGCTATGTTTAATAGAATGTCCCCACCAAGGACACCTTCTGTAGCCGTTTTAAACAGACTGTTCCCACCAAGGATACTTCATGTAGCTATGTTTAATAGACTGTTCCCAGCATGGACACTTTTTGTAGCTATGTTTAATAGAATGTTCCCACCAAGGACACTTTCTGTAGCCATTTTTAACAGACTGTTCCCACCAAGGACACTTCATGTAGCTATGTTTAATAGACTGTTCCCAGCATGGACACATTTTGTAGCTATGTTTAATAGGCTGTTTCCAGCACGGACACTTCTGTATATATGTTTAATAGACTGTTTACAACAAGGACTCTTTCTATACGTATGCTTAATAGACTATTCGCACCAAGGACACTTTCTGTAGCTATGTTTAATAGAATGTCCCTACCAAGGACACTTTCTGTAGCCGTTTTTAACAGACTGTTCCCACCAAGGACACTTCATGTAGCTATGTTTAATAGACTGTTCCCAGCATGGACACCTTTTGTAGCTATGTTTAATAGGCTGTTTCCAGCACAGACACTTCTGTATATATGTTTAATAGACTGTTTCCAACAAGGACTCTTTCTATACGTATGTTTAATAAACTGTTCCCACCAAGGACACTTTCTGTAGCCATTTTTAACAGACTGTTCCCATCAAGGACACTTCATGTAGCTATGTTTAATAGACTGTTCCCAGCATGGACACATTTTGTAGCTATGTTTAATAGGCTGTTTCCAGCACGGACACTTCTGTATATATGTTTAATAGACTGTTTCCAACAAGGACTCTTTCTATACGTATGTTTAATAAACTGTTCCCACCAAGGACACTTTCTGTAGCTATGTTTAATAGAATGTCCCCACCAAGGACACTTTCTGTAGCCGTTTTAAACAGACTGTTCCCACCAAGGACACTTCATGTAGCTATGTTTAATAGACTGTTCCCAGCATGGACACTTTTTGTAGCTATGTTTAATAGGCTGTTTCCAGCACGGACACTTCTGTATATATGTTTAATAGACTGTTTACAACAAGGACTCTTTCTATACGTATGCTTAATAAACTGTTCCCACCAAGGACACTTTCTGTAGCTATGTTTAATAGAATGTCCCCACCAAGGACACTTTCTGTAGCCGTTTTTAACAGACTGTTCCCAACAAGGACAGTTCATGTAGCTATGTTTAATAGACTGTTCCCAGCATGGACACCTTTTGTAGCTGTGTTTAATAGGCTGTTTCCAGCACAGACACTTCTGTATATATGTTTAATAGACTGTTTCCAACAAGGACTCTTTCTATACGTATGTTTAATAAACTGTTCCCACCAAGGACACTTTCTGTAGCTATGTTTAATAGAATGTCCCCACCAAGGACACTTTCTGTAGCCATGTTTAATAGACTGTTGACACCAAGGACACTTTCTGTAATTATGTTTAATAGACTGTTCCCGACAAGGATACTTTCTGTAGCTATGAATATTAGTCTCTTCCCAGCACGGACACTTCTGAAGGTATGTTCAATAGACGGACGGACATTCCTGTAGGTATGTTTAATAGACTGTTCCCACCAAGGACACTGTCTGAACCTATGTCAATTAGACTGTTCCCATCACGGAAACTTTCTGGAGCTATGATTTATAGACTGTTCCCAGCACGTACACTTCTGTAGGTATGTTTAATAGACTGTTCCCAGCACGGACAGTTTCTGAAGCTATGTTCAATACACTGTTCCCACCAAAGACACTTGTTTCATATGTCGGGGGCTGGCAAAACGTATATGTGACGGGACAACACGAGGGAACCTCGAATCTATGTCCACTTGTGGGGCATTAACGCAAAGGAAATTCTAAGATACTTAGAATCCTTTACAATATTTATATGGAATAAGTCTAATATTTATAAACAACACTGGTTACATAATTTTACAAAGACAAACTTAAAGGGACAGTTGACTCGCAATCTATTCCACTAAGGTTAAGACAGAATGAAAAGTAGTCTGGGCCCAATTAAATTTCTGTCTTAATACAAGTGGAATACACTTGAATCACACTTGAATTACACATGAAGTACACACACTCATTCACACCCTCACATACTTAACATAATGTTCTTTCTCCCTTCCTGTTGATGATAAGGACCTGATGAGTGTTTATGGCACCATAATGTTTTATATAAACTTTATATTAACCAGTATATTCACAGTAATGACTGTTTCACCAACCAGTTTTTGCCTCTGTGTTATACCGTGGCGATTACATCTATAGCTGCTCACCGCCGAATAAAATGTAGCAACAGGGGTGGGGGACACATAAACCCCTTTACATCATTCTATACTCATCATCCATATCATCACTGCCTCATATCACTGATGCCTCATATCACTGATGCCTCGAATCACCGTTGTCTTATATCAACGATGCCTCATATTAACGATGCCTTATATCAACAATGCCTCATATCAATGATTGACGCCAGGTGAGCGATTCAGGCTGAAATGTTGATATTCTATAAGTGTAACTGCAATTTCCCCAACACGGACAGTGTGCGCCCACGAAGGACTGTTCCGGACAAGGTCATAGTGTTGCGTGTTGCAATTATATACTGTAGCAAAAATGACCTACAGTGTTGACGGGGACGTTTAACCTCAAATCAAACAAACAAACAAATTTATCATAAGAAAGACTTCTACTTAAACCACATAATAAAATCGGTCTTGTTTCAGGTGTAACATCGGTGGTTCACCCTCTGTTGGACACTTCAAGGCTGCCAGTTCTCTGATAGCCGGGTATCCTGCATACTGGATTCTACAGACGAAGATTTTCCCAGCCTTCAAAATAATAAATTCCCCGTCGCTCTACTTCCGGGCAACTGTTGATTTTTGTGGTACAGGAAGCGGGTATTGTTCTGATGTAAGTTGCAACTTTAACGACATGAAGGTCGCATCACGAAAACACGCCTATATAATTTTGACCCCCTTGAACCCTAACTTTATATAGTAAAACTTGGGGTTACAGGGGTAAACCTTATTTTTCTTATTTCTGCTCCAAATATAGATTGTGGGTACTCGTTAGAACCGCCTCGTTTAGGCGGTGTTGAGGCGGTTCTACCGAGTACCCACAATCTATATTTGGAGCAGAAATAAGAAAAAATATCACAATTAAAATTTAAAATTTTCGTTTTTCGGCGTTAAAGTTTACAATGTATTTTGTATAGGCGCGCTTTCGTAATGGAATGGAATAAAGCATATATAAACAAAGGCCTGCCTTCCATGGGATTCGAACACAAGCTGATCTGCAGAAATTCCAGTGGTCTAACAATCGTGTCAAAAAACTGACCCCTCAGACGCAATTGTCACAGATTGGTTATAAACCTACAAGCTGTGGGTAACAAGGTAAATAACCGATCGGCGTAACACCACCACGCCCCTTCCCCTCCCACGCACACACACTCTCCCTCTTTCAATGAACTCACCATTTCTGGCGAAGTGAAATCCGATCTATCTTGCGACATGAAATTCGTAACAAAGGAATGAAGTGCAGCTAAAATGAATCCCTACCTCTAATAAACCCGGGTCGCTGGGGTTAAAAAAAATCTCTCCACAGAGCCGAAGTCGACTCCCAAATGCAGTTGTCAGAGATACGCTATTTATGCTGTGCCAATGTATATAATTGGAGACCATAACATGCATAGGCATTTTAGGCATTTAAGGGAACGGATACACCGAATGTCTTTTCTGCCATATTTACACTGGAAACAACTTTTTTGACTGTCAGTTTGCTTTTCTGTTATCTGGGTTTCTCCAGAAAAGGTCTATTCTTAAAGGAAAGAATTTGACACCGAGCAAATTATTCCCGAGAAAAATCTTTCCTCTAAGAGTAGAACTCTGTTGACAAGGGAAACTATTGACAAGGAAGACAAAATGTTTTAGTTACTTCCCATGAAATTAATGATAACTGAAAAAAAACTATCCTTAGGTAAAGTGCTCTTTACAAAGGTAATTCTTTGGATGCAAGTAATACACCATAGAAAAGTGAACTATGGTGTGTACAAGTTTTTCTGGACCAGAGCGGCAGTGTCGGCTGCCGGATTTGGCCTTATCCAGAAATCTGAAATAATTTCCATGCTTTTTCTTCAAAGAAAGGATATGTGTGTTGAAAGAGCTGACTTTTCTTAACCATCAATTACTATTTAACACTCTGAATGCTGGGTATTTTGTCGCAGCAGACGACATTTTGAAATATTTTCCTAATTTTCCTGGAAAATAGGATTTGTCATCTCATGCAATTTGTCTACTATGGAGACAATTTGCATGAGATGTCAAGTCCTGTTTTCTGGAAAAATAAGAAAAATATCAACAGTTTGTCGTCTGCTGAATTCGCCTAGAGAGTGGTAAAAAGTTAAAATGCTTTTCTTTTTCCTCGAAAATGGGAGCTGATACGTTTTCAAGGCAAGCCATTCTTTTTAAATAATGTTTTGCACCCCTCCCCTCCCCTCCCGATATCAGAATTAGTCTACTTTTAATGGAAAGTTTGGCGAGTATGCCTTTTTTCGAACGCCCTCAGTGTGTTACAAAAATAAATAATCAGTGAAAGAAGTTGCCTTTCTTGCTAAAATTGGCCGAAAAATTGACATACGCATGCATGTCCTTAAGTCATCCAAACTGACCATGTTGTGAGGAACAGAAGTGATCAGGATACAATCACCTCATACCTCCCATCCACGACACCAAACGGAAAGAAATACATTTTTGCAATTCATCACAAAAACACGCTTATATAATTTTGATCCCCTTGAATCCCACTTTTATATAGTAAAACTGGGGTTTCCGGGGGTATACCTTATTTTGCTTATTTCTGCTCTAAAATATAGATTGTGGGTACTCGTTAGAATCGCCTCGATGAGGCGGTTCTAACGAGTGTCAACAATCTATATTTTAAGCAGAAATAAGAAAAATATCACAATTTTTCATCAAAAAAATTTCATTTTTTCGGCGATAATGGTGGCAATGTATTTGTATAGACGTGTTTGCGTAATGTTACAAACAAAAACTACATATCCGGGTCCCGAGGTTATAAAAATGTTTTCATGCTCAACTCAGCTGAGCATGAAATTTGTAATGCTCATAACATTTAAATCAAATCAAATCAGGCAATATTTTTGTTCCGGTCAGCGGACATAAATGCATGTTTCACAGTCAATACTTTGGGCTAGATTTCTTCTAACAATGACGAATGTTTGGGGGAATTTTAAGGAAACATCACTGTAATTGTCCATTTAAAACATGTTAGGATCGAAATAGATCACCCCAAGCAAAGGAATAATTGAGTAACAAATCACAGTTTTTCTGACAGTTGTAGATAAATTACTCCAGCTACGTACTCAGAATTTGATATACATGTACTTTACAACTGACACCCAAACTCAATAATTTGCTGCAATCGCTGATCTAATTCTTAAATATAAAGGTCGAAGGCTTTGCGACGGAAGTATGCTTCCATGCAGAGCCGTAACCGATCCTCACACGAGTACTTGTAAACCGCTAAGAGGATCTAAGCCTGCCCGGACAAAGAGGTGCGTGCTTAAAACCCTATTGGTTTCATTGGGCGACAGGGCTTGAGATGTCATTTTATCTCAATGTCGGGTTAAGGTCCCACCAAATTGGAAACAACGTCTCCAAAATGACCTTTACAGTGTTGACGGGGACGTTAAACATCAAATCAAATCAAACAAACAAACAAACAAAGCGACGGAAGTAAGGGCGAGGGTTGTGGCCACGTAAAATCGATTTAAGCCCCCCCCCCCACCCCCCCACCCCCAGTGGAATTCGTTTCACTGGCAGTTCAAAGGCGGTTTTCTGTCGCGGTTTATTTTTTGTTATGGTTTGTCTTTGAGTGTTTGTATCGCTTGTATTACTTAGTTTTGGATAGCCAATTGGCCATTTTGTTGGAAAACAACTGTCCTTTTGGCTTTCCGCTATTGATGCTTCAATTAGGGTCTGTTGTTTCATGTTTGTGTTTCTTTCCCTTTGAAGTCTCTGATGGGAGCTGTGGGTTAATTGTATCGATTCCTGATCATTGCCTTCACTTCTATTCGTAGTCATAAGCCTTATTCTACTTTTTCAACATTTATTATCTAATTTCCTTTTTTCATTTTTAATGCAGTCCTGTAGTGGTAGCCGCAGAAGACGGAACTTGGAGACCAGTGCGAGGACCAATGAAACTGTGGTATTAAGGCTCGACGTAACTGATAAACCTACAATAAATGAAGGTAGGAAGCATATCATATGAGCCCCGCCAAGCGAATTTGTGTCTTCGAGCATTCCGTCATGACAAATTTTAACTGCGCATGCCCAGCCATTCAGAGGGGCCAGGGATATGGCGTTCAGTCTGAAGGTTCCTCTTGATTCATTTCTTGTATGAGCGTGCAGCGAAGGTTCTGGCGAGACTGCGCGAATGCGCAGGCTCGCCTGAACCTTCGCTGCTCGCATAGGCGATAAGTACCAAAATCGCTTGACGGGGCCAATATGAGCCGGGGCACGGCATTTCCTACAATTAACATGTGTTCCCAGCGAAGAATCAGATTAGCCTGTGCATCCATATAGATACCTCTCTTGATGCATGAAGGAGCAATGGACCCGTAGCTATCCTGATAGCGCACAGCGAAGACTCTGATCAATCTGCGCGGATGCGCAAGCTGGTCTGAGTCTTCGTTGGGCGCACATGCCTTATTGTGAGGTTTAGTCATGCGCTGGCTCATATAAAGATCAGTAAAGATAATTGACGCTGATATAACATCAAAACAGAAATGGAGGCAATTATCAGGAATCGATACAATTAAGC
The DNA here is from genome assembly GCA_963580285.1 of Lucinisca nassula. Classification (NCBI taxonomy): domain Eukaryota; kingdom Metazoa; phylum Mollusca; class Bivalvia; order Lucinida; family Lucinidae; genus Lucinisca; species Lucinisca nassula. The sequence goes on along the minus strand of OY757024.1, from coordinate 104,118,482 downwards.
CACACCTCCCATCAGAGACACCTCAGGGAAAGAAACAAACATGAAATGACTAGACCCTAATGGAAACATCAATAGCGGAAAGCCAAAAAGAACTTTCCCACGGGCCTCCGCGGCCTAGTGGTTAAGAGCCCTCACTCTTAATCATTAGGTCTCTCACCGCTGTGGTTCGAGCCTCGCTCGGGCCACATGTGAGACGCCAAGTTCTGCAACGGAAGGGCAGGTGGTTTTTCTCCGGGTCCTCCGGTTTTCGCCCACCTCTGATTAACGGTCGACTCGGTATGAGTGAAATAATCTTGAAAACCGTGTAAAACCAAAACCAAAAAAAAACAGTTACTTTCCCATTAAATGGTCAATTGACTATCCAAAAGAAAAGTACATTAGCGATACACACATTCAAAGACGCGCAGTAAAAAATGAACAGCGACCGAAGAACCGCCATGGAAGGGTCAGTGAAAAGTATTACACAGGAGTGGTGGGGGTGCCTAAATCGATATTACGCGGCTGCGATCCTCACTCTAACTTCGAGATTTAAACAAATAATTTGTTCAGTACGCATGAAGGCTTCCGGCATTTCAGTGGTTTCTTGCTGTCGAGTCTTCGCCATTGTTACATCTCTGTGGTGGTTTGATTTTTTATGTTCACGGAGATGTTGCACTAATGAGTTAGGAGGCCTTCATGTGGACTGAAAAAATTATTTGTCTAAATCGTGACGGAAGTAAGGGCCAGGATTGTGACCACGTTAAATCGATTTAAGGCTCCCAGTGGAATTCGTTTCCGCTGACCGTTCCAAGGCGGTTCTTCTGTTGCGGTTTATTTTTATTATGGTTTGTCTTTGGGGGTTTGTGTCGCTTGTATTATTTTATTTTGGATAGTCTGTTGGCCATTTTGTGGGAAAGTAACTGTCCTTTTGCCTTTCCGATGTTGATATTTCCATTGGGGTCTGTTATTTCGTGTTTGTGTTTCTTTCCCTTTGGTGTCTCTGATGGGAACTGTGAGTTAATTGTATCAATGCCTGAGCATTGCCTCCCTTTCTATTTTCCTAACTGATCAGTGCACATCTCCGAGAACACACAAATCAAACAACCACAGAGATGAAATATCGGTGAGGACTCGACAGGAAGAAATAACTGAAGTGCTGGAGCAAAAGAAAACCAACAGTTTACCTGAATATAAATACACCCTGTGCACGCCATCTGTAAAAATCCTGAAATGCGGACATATTGAGGACTTGCTGTAATTCTCCTAAAGTTTTAACAAGTTTATTTTGTGATTCAGGAAGGAGTCCAAAAAGTGGAGACGGAATCGCAAACGGTGTAAATTATAGCACCCCAATTCCTGTGATGTCAGCGCACTGTGTGAAGGCGTTGGTTATCTATAAAATCTTGACTGGTCAAGTGTACTGGATCGTTTGTAAACAGTGTAGCCAAGATCAGACTCCGCAGTCTGATCGGGGTCTACACTGTTTGCTGAGAGAACATGAATTAAAGGGTTAAACCAAACAGCCTTATTCCCGGAGCAGGACCATTTTCCCAGCCCAAACACAGAGACGATCGACCCACCAGTTCTGTTAGTGCTTTGATTACAGAGGACCCGCGTTATAACGACAGAAAATGTTCAGTATTATTGTGTAGAAGCCTCTGTGGTGTAGTGGTTACGCTACTCGCGATGTAAACCATGGGATCGCAGGGCCGATCCCGGGCTTCTCCAGACTTTCGGATGAGTCTTTAAACCGAGGTCCCGTCTCCGTATGACCTTAGCTGTTGGTGGGACGTAAAGCTCAAACACTCACTCACTCCGTATTATTGTGCCGTTATAATGAATTCGCCGTTATGAAGTACCCCAGTTAGGAGTATGATAGGCTATAAAAGGTATTTTCCACAGCATTGCTCCAAGAGGCATTTGATACAATCAACTCGATGAGGCGATTCTAACAAATACCTATAACATTCGTTTCTTGAAGTATTAAATTACAAGAATCTTTCATGACTATGGATTCGATTAGGGCATTTCCAACCCGAGGGAATCCCAAGCCGCTCGGAATCCAGGCTAAACCTTGAGCTTAGAATTCATTCCAGTGAAATTCTCGTTAAAACGAGTTTTGCCGTTATAACGAATGTCATTATAACGCGGGTCATCTGTATTTTACACTTCCCCATCGTTTTCTGGAACGCTTATTACAGTAGGACTTTAATGGCTCGATCCCCGATGGCTCGTTTACCATAGATGAGTCGAACCCGTTCTTGAGTGCAAACACGATACAGGGATTATGTAGGGAGATTTTCTTTTTTCATCTTGCAAATGTATGTTATTGTACTCATTAGAATCGCCTCAGTGAGGCGATTCTAATGATTACACACAACATACATTTATAATATAGACCACAGAAAAGAAATCACATAATTATCTCCATTATGCCTCATGGTATGGCGCTAATAGTAACCCTCCGTGTCTGGACTTATCGCTGTCTCGAACCAATTTCCATGGTCCCTCAAGGGTTCGAGCTATGAAAGTTCGACTGCAGCATGTAATTGTTTATTTTCCCAAGACTGGCTCTTACACATCTGCTATTATATATTGTGTGTGTGTGTGTGTGTGTGTGTGTGTGTGCGCGCGTGTGTGCGCGTGTGTGTGTGTGTGTGTGTGTGTGTGTGTGTGTGTGTGTGTGTGTGTGTGTGTGTGTGTGTGTGTGTGTGTGTGTGTGAATTCGGGTTTAACGTCACTTTCAACAATTTTTCAGTCATATCACGACGGTGTCTGGTTGCGACTGGTAGCTCAATGCTCACTTTTATAGTGCTTCCTCACTGAAATATCATGTCCCAGACACATTTCATGATACCACACCCAGTCACATTATCCTGACACTGAGTCGACCAGTCCTAGCTCTACCCCGTAAATCTGAGTGCTAAGCGAGGAGCAGCTAGTACCATTCTTAACGACTTTGGAATGTCCCGGCCCGGGATCGAACCCGTGACCTCCCGTTTCCCGGAGCGGACACTCTACCAACTGAGCTATTGGGGCCGGTATATATTGTGATATAGACAAACAGTTTGACCTTATCAATATAGAGGATATTTTATTTTTTCAGTGTAAGATCGAATTTTATTTCACCGAATGAACACCAAAACCAGTATTTTCACGAGTGGCGTAGCCACGAGTGAAAATACCAGTTTTGGTGTTCATGAGTGAAATTAAATTTGATCTCACACTAAAAAAATCAAATTTTCTGTTTCTTACATGCTTCCAAACAGCAATATTTAGCTATAATACGCGCGCCACTCATCCACAGAGAAAACTAACTTTGTTCCTGGTCATTTCGCGTCAATTTAGTGGTGTCCAACGTATTAACTGGGTATAATTCTGAGTGTAATCTTAATAGTTTGGCTCTGAGAAATACCCTGGGATGGTATTTCTGTGAATGGTTACTGAAATAATTGAGAGATTTGTTTTCCAAAGTAGGTGCGGACAGATTTAACGTCACGAGACAAAATACCTGCCTTCAGCGTTGAAAATGACGTCATTAACGTCCTCGTGACGTGTGAACGAGCTTAGCGTAAATTCTAATACAGTTCATTAATTTTCAATCATCTGACAATGGAAAAACTGACCACAGAAGTAGATTTCGAAAAAAAAGTAGTCCCAAACACTGAAAAATAAAATCGATACCAGACGCTGTTTGAAACAGTGACAATATCGTTTTCGATTTCACTGAGAAATCGCCATATTTCATTGAAAAGCATTTAAGAAAACAACGAACTTTTTACCGGACATAACAATCATAAGTGCATAAGAATTTTTTTCAGCATTATGAAAACACGCCTATACAAATAAATTGTAATTTTTTTCCGCCAAAAAAAGAATGAAAATTTTAAAATGAAAAATTGTGATATTTTTTCTTGTTTCTGCTCAGAACATAGATTGTGGATACTCGTTAGAACCGCCGCGGCGAGGCGGTTCTAACGAGTACGCACAATTTATGTTCTTGAGCAGAAATAACAAAAATAATGTATACCCCTGCAAACACCAGTTTTACTTTATAAACGTGGGATTTAAGAGCTCTAAACTATATAGGCCGGCTTTCTGATGGGAAAGCCAAAGTAAACATAATTCAAAGTGCTGAATTATGAGATACATATTGGAGAGCGCCTCCGCCGATCGGGGCTTTATAGGCTGCGTGGTGCTTTCGTCTAGAACTGAAACCGACAGATCTTGAGTACTGGTTAACCGCTTTGAAGGTCTAAGCCTGTCCAGATAAAGTGGTTCGAGTCGGACCGCTTCTTAAACCCTTTCTATCTATCTATATATCCTGCAGCACCCTCTCGCGAGGATTATGTGCAGCTGCGCGCGTCAGAAAAAGAAAAGTGTGATAGAAGAAAAAGTATTAGATTTTAGGAGAATTGAAAGTAAAAACAGTGTTAGTAAAGTAGAGATTAAAAGCAGATAAAAACAATGTTTCACGGTTCATGGCATTGGGTGATGGAGGGTGCATATGGTCGATCTGAAAGAATCCAGATCGGAGCACACAACAGCATGAGGAGGAAGGTGATTCCATTGTACCACAGCCAAGGGGAAGAAACTGTATTTATAGTAACTGGCAGTAGTAGGGATTTGAATATAGTGCATAGTATGCATGTTTTTAGTAGTTCTGATTGGATGTCGGATGTATGTAGGGAGCGGAATCTCGACAAGACTATATACTATCTTGTAGAACAATAGGAGGCGAGCATCTGCCCGCCTCTGTTCCAATGATCTCCATTCCAGGGTATTAAGCATCTGGGTCACACTACTATATGAAGAGTAGTCATGTTTGACCCATCTAGCTGCTCTTCTTTGGACTTGCTCAACCTTGTTTATATTTGACTGGGTATATGGGCTCCACACAGGGGAGGCATACTCAAGCTGGGGCCTAACAAGGGTATTATAAGCTGTTTCACGTATGCCTTGATGTTTGGTGCGTATATTCCTACGTATGAAGCCCAGGGTCCGATTTGCTTTGGTGGTCACGTTATGAATGTGGGTGTTCCAAGTTAAATCACGGCTAAACTCAAGGCCCAGGTACTTGGCATGATCAGCCTCCTGGAGGACTTCACCGTGGAGAATGTAATTGTGTCTAATGGGTTCTTTAGAACGGGAAATGTGTAGGACCTGGCATTTACCCGGGTTAAATTCCATTTCCCAGTTCTTTTCCCAAGTTTCAAGCTTTTGGAGGTCCCTTTGCAATAAGGTACAGTCAGCATCACTGCGGACAGCCAAATATATTGCCGTGTCATCTGCAAAAAGTCTGACCTGTGAGTGGATCTGCTCTGGTAGGTCATTGATGTATAAAAGAAACAGGATCGGTCCCAGTACTGATCCTTGGGGAACCCCAGATGTGACCGGAATTTGGGATGAGGTTTCCCCCTCTAGGGCTACACGTTGAGTACGGCCAAAAAGGAAAGCTTTGATCCAGTTTAGGGTGTTTGAGGTTATGCCATGTTGGTGCAGTTTGTGGAGTAATTTAATATGGCTAACCTTATCGAATGCTTTACTAAAATCCAGGAGTATCAGGTCAGTCTGGTGACCTGCTGATAGATTTCGTGCAAGCTCATCAACAAGTTGGATGAGCTGTGTTTCGCAGGACCTCCTTTCCCTAAATCCATGTTGAAGATCATACAAGATGTTATGTTTGTCGAGATGCTTAGTAAGGTTGGATGCAACAATATGCTCCATTAACTTGCAGCAAATGCAAGTTAAGGAGATAGGCCTGTAATTTGCAGGGTCACTTTTGTCACCCTTTTTGAACAGGGGAGAAACAATGGCTGTCTTCTTGTCTTCCTTTCGCCGGGTTTCTTTGAGCGGTAAAGCTTCGGATGTCTTTCAAACACAATGTCGGGTAAAGTTCGACAAAATCGGAAGAAACGTCTCCAAAATGACCTAAACAGTGTTGACGGAGAGGTAAAGCCTCAGCAAACACAAAAACATATTGCAGAGCTAAAACGTCAAAATATATAAATGCCTCACCTGTATTTGCAAACAACGTCCTTGTGTAAAATTAACTTTTACGAGACGATAACAATATATATTTTGTTCTCATTTTCAGGGATACAGACTGCATTCTCTTGTTTGAACGACCCCCTCTACTGGTGCATGAGCATTGCTTTTATAGTTATAGTTATTATTGAAGTTGTGACAATCATAAAATTTACAAAGATGAAAAGCAAGTATTTGAAACGACTGGCTGGACCAGTTGTAGGACAGAGGTAATCCAATTGATTAAGAAAATCCTCGATGTATTTTGTTTATTGCATGTTAATAAAAAGCTTTCTGTGATATGGTCATGTGATTTCTGCGATTTCTTCATTTGAAAAGGATACATGAGTAAGAATTCTTCACGGATGTGAGTAGCGATGAGGCGATTCTAATGAGTACACACAGCATACATTTTTCATTATAGAACACAGAAAAAGATGTCCTTAAGTATGTCGTTATGCCTCCTGGCATTAGCCCTCAGTGGCTCGAACTACCCCTGTCTCGAACAGATTTTCATGGTCCCAAAGGTGTTCGAGCCATTGAAGTTCTATTGTATTAAGTCTATTATCATAGAGACGGATGTTTTCTTTCTGCTCTAACGTCCATGATAGATTCTGATCCTGTGGGTGAACTTTTTCGAATGTGCTCTGAACATGCATTATCATGTGTTTTTTTCTTAAATGTCTTTACATTTCCACATTTACTGTTGTCCTTGCGATATACACGTATTATTATTTTGGCGTTCTCATGATGGGGGATTGGTTGTAACATATTCTGTGACTTCGTCCTGAATGACGTGGTACGCAGTGTCCCGTTTTACCAACGATTACGTACCATTTTTATCTAGCCCCAGGATGAGATTGAGAGGGGGGGGGGGGGGGGGGCAAGATTAGAGTTACTTATTAAATGTATGTGTTTCTCTTGAAAATCATTTTATCAGGTCTTCATTTTTTCTGTTTCTACTGAATGATATATTTTTCAATTAATTACATAACAAAAACAGTAATGCTTTAATAAATCTAATACGGATGACTCGTTTACCATGCCTAATTCGAACTCTCTCCAGAATGACAAACGTATTCCGAATATAACTTCAGACATCCATATATTTAATTGGGGCGATAGCCCCAGGGTATTGCAGAGTGATTTTGGCACTACTTTTTGCATTAAAGCATACGACCTAATCACCACCATGAGACAACGTGAGAAAATATAGCACAATATTCGAAACAGTTTCAAAAGTTTCCCATTAAATGAAACAGCCGATGGAAATAAACATCATACCTTGAATGTTTTATAAATTTATCCATAAAGTTTACCGTGACTGGGATTCACTGAGGGATTCTCCGTGTAAATAAACGTGAATGAAAACAATGTAGACTAAAACCCCATTCAGCGTCTTTTTATAGATCAGTGCAATTAGCCCATTTTACAGCTCATTTTGTACCGGAAATCCTAAAACTGACAACTGGCAAACTGGCAAACAGCGCAGGCCCAGATCAGAATTCGCAACTACCATATACTTTATTCACTCTTGGCTGACAATACAACATGAGAGGATACTATGAAGTACTATGTGAGGTGGTGGGGGAATCGACAGGTACTGGTGACGCTTTCTCTCTCTCTCTCGCTCTCTCTCTAAATTTAACACAATGACAGACATGGTCCGCCGTACTTTTACCTGTAAAAGTACACTCGCCTGACTCACAGTAAAATGGTTTAGGTCGTGTCAAGCGCAAAGAGACTTTGTGGGTAATAACCCATGACAGGGATATCAGCCTGTGTGCTTTTACGGCAAGAAAAGAGGTTTGCTTCTTTCCTAGTTGCAAATGTTTTGTCAAACTATGCAGCACTTTCCAGTCGAAATGAACGATATTATCTTTTGAGCGTGACACGACTAATACCTCTGACAGTTCACGACCGGTACGAATTTCACGTACCCGCCTTTGGGTCAGTGTGCCACGCTATTATATGTGAATTTAGACAGGATTATTATTTTAATAAAGTCATTCTCTGTGGTAAGTTATAGTTTTTCTGACACTGGTGCAGCCCCACGTCGGTCCCTCGGTTGTCCATCCAGTAATTTCCTTATTAGTGTTCTAATGCCCTTCAACGAAGTCAGGGCCCCCGCCCATCGGGGCTTGAAGAAATTTATGGGCTGCACGATGCTTCCACGCAGAGCTAAATCCGACCCGCACACGCGTACTGGTAAACCGCTTAGAGGACCTAAGGTTGCCCAGGCAAAACGGTACGAGTCGGACCGTCCATGCTTATAAACCCTATGACAGGGCTTGAGATGTCATTTCATCTCAACGTCGGGTAAATGTCCCAAAAAATTGGAAGCAACGTCTCCATATGACCTTTACAGTGTTGACGGGTACGTTGAACCTCAAATCAAACAAACAAATTCACAGAAGTCAGGAAAGTAGGAATGGGCTGGAAAACTCTAGTGAATAACAGGTGTTCCGAGAACCAAATCGACAGGCGGCTGGACCCAGGGTTTGATACCTACGGACGACAATACATTTGCATTGCCATCCACAGCATACTGTTCCAGATTCTTAACATGCTGTAAACAGACCAACGTGTGTCGAGCAAATGATAATAACAACGTGCTTGTTTAAAGCAGGTGCTTGCCCAATACAGGTGCGTTTTATTTCACGCGCTTGTGTCGTTAACTATGTGCATGTTCACTTAAAACAGGTTGCATGCTTAATATAGATGGCCACCATGACAAATTTAATTATTTTTATACACAATACGTTAACATGCGGCCTCCGCCCATCGGGGTTTGAAGAAATGGATGGGCAGCATGATGCTTCCACTGTTCCACGTAGAGCTGAAGACAACCGCACACGGGAACTTGTAAACCGCTTAGATGATCTAAGCCTGCCCAGGCAAAGCGGTGCGAGTTGGACCGTTCATGCTTATAAACCCTATTGGTTTCATTGGGCGACAGGGCTTGAGATGTCATTCCATCTCCGTGTGGGTAAAAGTCCCACAAACTTGGAAGCAACGCCTCCAAAATGAACTATACAGTGGTGACCGGGACGCTAAACCTCAAATCAAACAAAACGTTAACACATCCGTGCGACATGGGTTCGACACCAGCCGGGGTCGACAACATGTTTCTTGGAGATTGATCATGAAATCTTTTCCACGGTGAAGAAATCGTTTCTCCCTTTTGTTGATTCACGAAGGGCAGTTGGAAGTTTCTTGTTTGGTGATGTACTGGAGTTATAGGCCCAATCAACACTATTTAGGTCATTTTTGAGCCGGTCAGTTTACCTATCAACACTTTTCCTGGACAGGCTTATACGAAAGCGGTTAACCAGTAAAGTGCACACTCTTTCGCCAGAGACTGACAACTGCCCTTCTTGAATCAGCGGGAGGGAAAGAATGACCGTAGAAAATATTTCATGATCAATCTCCACGAAAGAATGTTGCCGACCCCGGCAGGTATCTAACCCGCGTCATCCTGATCAAAAGTCAGATGCGCATGCGACTGAGCTACCGAGGCCGGCTGGAAGTTTCTGATGAAAGATTGTGCACTGTACTGGTTTACCGTTTACCTAGGATAAGTGTGGCTGGGTAAACTGACCAGCACGAAAACGACCTAAAAAGTGTTGACTTGGTCGTTACACACCAATATAAATTTATTCAGTCGGCCCCCGCTCATCGGGGCTTGAAGAAATAGATAGGCTGCATGATGCTTCCACGCAGAGCTGAATCCGTTCCGTCACACGAGTACTGGTAAACCGCTTAGAGGATCTAAGCCTGCCCAGGCAAAGCGGTGCGAGTCGAATCGTCCATCCGTCCAACCTTATTGGTTTCATTGGGCGACAGGGCTTGAGATGTCATTTCATCCCAGTGTCGGGTAAAAGTCCCACAAAATTGGAAGGAACGTCTCTAAAATGACCTTTACAGTGTTGACGGGGACGTTAAACCTCAAATCAAACAAAAACAAAACTTTTATTCAGCTTGAATACTTGCTAGTAACGATTAAGAAATAAAACATTTTTTCCGAAAATTTAAAATAATTAAAAGAAACAAGAACAACAGTGAAAAAAACAATCGATGTTATATCAGGCGTAGTACATGTATATGTCTTCTGTAAAGGTTTATGCTCTGGAAAAATGAAATTCCCCAAAGGAATTAGAACATCAAGTGGTCAAATTTTCTAGACCAGATTGGCTAGTTTCGACAAAGTAGGCCTTATAAGCCACATTCCAATATATTCAAGTCCCATTTGAACAATTAAAGGGATCATCCTTAATTTTTCATGAATAACATTTGCAGGATTGCAACGAAGCTATCTGAATATCTTCGAGGGACAAGACAAATGTTATTGCAATGAAATAAACATACACGGTCGTCATTCTTGCATTTCCTACGGCAAATTGTGACGAAAACGCCCCACAACTCCATACCAACTCTTCAGATGCAACCGTTAAACTAAAAGTGCATGGCGGCTAGTTCAAAACGTCGTTAAAACGATAACGTATGCTCTGCAACACTAAAAAATGCTACGTTCAGTGGGACAACGTTACATCGCTCTAACCTGTAACGTAAACAAAGCAAGGTCCATTTTTGATACCCAAAGATCAAAACTCATGTTTCAACAGAATTTCAACATGGGCTTTGTTGCATTAACACGACTTCTGGCCCAGAATAGCTTCAAACATCTATGTTCGTTGGATTCTATTCAAAAATATATTCTTTATGAGTCTGCCAGACGCTAAATTTGCCTAACCTAATCCATTGATCACAAGCTATCGCCACATCAGCACGCTCAGTGCTTTGATTTCACTATTTGGGCCCCGTCAAGCGATTTTGGTACTTATCGCCTATGCGAGCAGCGAAGGTTCAGGCGAGCCTGCGCATCAGCGCAGTCTCGCCAGAACCTTCGCTGCTCGTTCATACAAGCAGTGAATCAAGAGGAACCTTCAGACAGAAAGCCATATCCCTGGCCCCTCTGACTGGCTGGGCATGCGCAATTAAAATTTGTCATGACGGAATGCTCGAAGACACAAATTCGCTTGGCGGGGCTCATTTTATCTTGGAAAGGTATGTTGTATGTGCTCATTAACATCGCCTCAGTGAAGTGATTCAAATGAGTACACACGAACCCATACAATGTATACGCCTAGCGGCCCTTTTCTTGGACATTGGCAAACCGGAGTGCAGACCAGAGCAGACGCCGCAGAACTCGGTCATTCATTTTTGTAAAATCTGCTACCAACAAAAACAAAACTGACACCCCTATAATCGGAAATGGACCACTCCAAATTGAAGATTCCACTGTCATATATGGGTTAAAGAAGATCGAAAAAAAATCCCCACTATGCCTGCTGACCGGGCGCTATGATTTACTTCAGAAGGTCGAACATCCCCTATCTCGAAAAAATAAGTCAAACTTCGATGTCTCGAACACCGATGGCTCGTTTACTATGGCTTAGTCGAACCCGTTCTTGAGCCCCTAGGGAAATGCTCTACATAACAAATAGTAGGGGATAATTTAGGAGAGTTTCGTCTTTTATACTACAAATGTATGCTATGTGTACTCATTAGAATCGCCTCCATGAGGCGATTCTAATGAGTACACACAGCATACATTTTCGTTATAGAACACCGAAAAGATGCCCAAAAGTATTTCGTTATGCCTCCTAACCCTCAGTGGCTCGAGCTACCCCTGTCTCGAACAGATTTTCGAGGGCCCAAATGTGTTCGAGCCATTGAAGTTCCACTGTAGTAATGGTCCTATAGATATTCATTACGATAAGACGGCGTGACAGCACTGTGGCTAAGTGCGTTCTTATATATCTCCAAAATGGTTCCTTTTCTCATGAAAATTTGTGATATCATTCTTATTTATAATCAAAACACAGGTTATAGGTCATCACGAAAACATGCCTATATAATTTTGACCCCTTTATATACTAAAACTGGGGTTTCCGGGGGTATACCTTATTTTTCTTATTTCTGCTCTAAAATATAGATTGTGGGTACTCATTAGAACCGCCTCGATGAGGCGGTTCTAACGAGTGCCCACAATCTATATTTGGAGCAGAAATAAGAAAAATATCACAATTTTTCATCATAAAATTTTCATTTTTTCGGCGATAAATGTGGCAGTGTATTTGTATAGGCGTGTTTACGTAATGTGCCCGTTAGACAAAATACTTTTGCAGGAGTTGCAGCCCCTGTAGGTGTTTCCATTCTTCTTACGGCCTGTCACACCTTCACTAGTTATGCAACATCTCGTAGAAAACTCCGAGGAGATAATGCAATGTGTCGGCGGTTGTCGTACAAAAGTGTCCGAAGCTTGCCGTAACTTGTAGCCTGTCGCAGAATGTCTACGAGAATTTTAAACTGTTAAAATTCTCGCCACGCATCGCAGTCTAAAGTGGATGGAGCTTAACCCGTCCTGGTCTCGTAGCACATCAGTAGACTGTCGTGCAGCTCTCGTACTAATTCCCCGGATTATCTTTCGTTCTCGGCGTCAATTTTAGTCCGGCGACATAGCGGCGGCATACGCACTCCAGAAGCGTAAGTTTTTGTTTGATTAGAGGTTTAACGTCCCCGTCAACACTATGTAGGTCATTTTGGAGACGTTGCTTCCAATTTTGTGGGACTTTTACCCGACATTGAGATGAAATGACATCTCAAGCCCTGTCGCCAAATGAAACCAATAGGGTTTATAAGCATGGACGGTCCGACTCGCACCGCATTGCCTGGGCAGGCTTAGATCCACTAAGCGGTTTACCAGTACTCGTGTGTGGGCCGGATTCAGCTCTGCGTGGACGCATCATGCAGCCCATTTATTTCTTCAAGCCCCAATGGGTGAGGGCCGCCCAAAAGCGTAAAAACGTCTGCGACATGGCACGATACTGAAGCCGAGTTCTGATGGGACGACATTGCTTCGAATATCGCGATAACTGTACGGCTCTCGAAGAGTTGTCTGGGACTTTTGCACGCGTTAGGGCGATCAGCGGTCTGTGCCTTAAAACCAACAGTCTTTTACAAGCATTTAATTTCAATCGGAAACCGACAAATCCACTCTAACTGATGAAATGAAATTTGCATCAGAACTCGCAGTTTTTGTAGTGATGTCTGTAGTAGTGTCACGATACATGTATTTGTTTCACTCTCGGTGACAAATGATATGACGACCATGAATCTATTGCATATGCAAGCCGCGGAGAGACTTCGTACTTCTAGCTTCATAGCTTCTTACTTCGAACCTCTTACTTCCGACTTCTGGCTTCTTCACCTCTGACCTGATGAAGTTAGAAGACGATAGAAAGAAGTCTTAATAAAAAGTAAAAAGTCATGATGTTAGAAACTTGAAGTCGGAAGTAAGACATTAAAATTTAGAGTGGTTGCCACTTTTTGTTATATTTTAAATCTTGCAAGTCTAGCTACGTTGGACATCTCCTTCCTGAATCCCGGGACTTCCTCGGAGAGTGCGCCATGTTTGTTGATGTTGGCTCGGATGGGGACGCCTATAAGTCCTAGGTTAGGCGTCTCTTGCCTGATGCCTCCAGTCCATCTGTTTCATGAGCTACGTCAGTCGCTGTGTGCCCGGAGGGGGTGTGCTGTGTTTGCCGGGTCTTGTCCATCGTCCGTTTCGGTTTCAGAACTTTGGGGTCGAGACACACTGTTGAAGATTAAATATCAGAAAGGCCTCTGATTCACTAAATTTGGTATAGTTACGCCTTAATTAGAAGTCATGAAGTTAGAAATAAAACGTCATGAAGTCAGAAATAAGAAAGCGAAAGAAGGAATCCATAAGGTTTAAAATAACATCACGAAAACACGCCTATATAATTTTGACCCCCTCGAACCCCACTTTTATATAGTAAAACTGGGGGTTTCGGGGGGTACCTTATTTTTCTTATTTCTGCTCTAAAATATAGTTTGTATGTACTAGTACCCACAATCTATATTTGGAGCAGAAATAAGAAAATTTCACAATTTTTCATCATAAAATTTTCATTTTTTCGGCGATAAAGGTGGCAATGTATTTGTATAGGCGTGTTTGCGTAATGAAATATCATAAAGTTATAAGGTCGGAAGCAAAAAGTGATGAAATTAGAAGTAAGATTTTATGGTGTAAGAAGATGGGAGTCGGACGTTAGAAGTAAGAGGTCATGAAGTTAGAAGAAAGGAGTCGAAAGTTGGAAAATGACGTTTGAAGACATGAAGTTTGAAGTTTGAAAAACAGAAGTGAAGGCAATGATCAGGAATCGATACAACTAACCCAAAGCTCCCATCAAAGACACCGAAGGGAAAGAAACACGAACATGAAATAACTAGACCCTAATGAAAACATCAATAGCGGAAAGCCAAAAGGACCGTCACTTTCCCACAAAATGGCCTATTGACTATCCAAAACAAAAATATATAAGCGATACACACATTCAAAGGCAAACCATAACAAAATGAACCGCCTTGGGACGGTCAGTGAAAAGAATTTCCCTGGGGGCATAAATTGATTTTACGCGACCGCATGCCTCGTCCTTACTTCCGTCGCGATTTAGACAAATAATTTGTTCAGTCCTAACTCATCAGCGCAACATCTCCGAGAACACAGAATCCATGAAACAACGGTGAGGAGTCGACAGCAAGTAATAACTGAAATGCTGGAGCAAAAGAAAACCAACAGTAAGACTCCGATGAGCCCGACCAGAGACAGAGCATCAGCTACCAACCAACATTGCATAAAACTAAATTTTAATTCTAAGTAAGCCTTTAGCTGGAAATCGGAAATTAGAAGACATGTAGCGAGAAGAAAGAAGTGACGAAGTTAGAAGGTTAATGCCGGGAGTAGGAGAAGGAGGGAAGACGACAGAAGTCGTCAAGCTGGAAGCCGGAAGTACAAGGCAAGGAGATAGAAGTCGTGAAGTATTAAGTAAGAAGTGATGGCGTTGGGCGTCCCTCCATAGCTTCCATAGTTGCACATATTCCTTTTTAATCCTTAATGCTTCACACTTCGTGTGATGGCGTAGAAAGACTCGTAGATTACCCCCCCCCCCCCCCCCCCCACTCCCCCAACACGTATCATTTCGTATTGAATCGCAGAGACTCGTGAGAGATCGTGCAGAACTTTACAAGATCGTACGAACTTATAGCAATGGTGAAGGAACGTACTCGTAAAACTGTCGTATCTGCACGATAATTCTCTTCACGGGGTTGATGCAGTATAAATAGATAGACAGAAACTCGTAGGGGGTCGCAAAAATCTCCTGAAAGTTCGCCGGAAAAAATCGTAGGCTCGTCGAACACTTTTTGTATTAACTCGTTGATACCCGTGACGATATGTGGAATTGATAGGTATTCACTTTGAACCACAGTACGTCAAATACGGTATCAGTTGAACATAGACAGCCAGTGCTGATAGCAGGTCATGTAATCAGTATCTGCGCATGTCAATAAAACCAATGAAGCCGTGCCTTGAGGAATGGTACGTCCGGTTTTCCACGCATGCGCACTGATGAGCACTCTTTAAAATGGAGGAAGCAGTCTTCGTTTCTGATTGACTGTTTATGGATCTGCCTAACTGTGACCCTTGCATGGAACAGCAACCAAAGTAGCGAAAGGTAGCCATTGGTTCCAGATGAAGTCGGTCATACACTTTTTGTGTTCTGTTACAGATATACGACGAGTAACAACTTGCGTATCGTAGACCAACTCGTGACTGTATGACAGACCCTTTTACTTATGTTTTATGGGGCATTTCCGTGCACAGAAACCATGACTCCAGGGTTCATTTGTTCAAGACTAACCATTTCTTTAGTTAACATATCGTTATCTTAAAATCATTTATTATGGCAAATATACACATATATTGCTGAAACAAGAATGTAAATAGCTTTGCAGCTGCAATAGCTTCTCAAATTTTCAAGCATAAAAACCGGAGTATTAGCTATTGTAATAGCTAGAATAGTTAAAAATCTGGGCCCAGTTGTTCAAAACTAACGACGTCGTTAGTTAACGTATCGTTAACACTTTGATCATTTATTATGGCAAATACGCTAATATTTTTGCTGTAAAAATGTGAGCAGCTTTTGCTGCTAACATTTTCTCAGCAAAAATACCAAAATATTAAATATTAAACTTGCTTGAACAGTTAACAATATGACCTCTAACGAGCTCGTTAAGCTAATGATGCTTTGTACAACTGGCCCCCTGGGGTCATTTAAAAACTAACGATGTTGTTAGTTAATGTATCGTTAAAACTTTGATCATTTAATATGGGCAAATATGCTAATATTTTTGCTGAAAAAATGTGAGGAGCTAATGCCAAGCTGCTCACATTTTTTCGGCAAAATCAACACTGTATTAGATATTGTACTTAATAGAACAGGCAACAGTTGGACCGCTAACAAGTTAGTTCAACTAATGATGCTTTGTACAACTGGCCACTGACGAGTTCGTTAAACCATTACGCAAACACGCCTATACAAATACATTGTAAACTTTATCGCCCAAAAAAGAAAATTTAAGATGAAAAATTGTGATATTTTTCTTATTTCTGCTCAAAATATAGATTGTGGGTACTCGTTAGAACGGTTCTAACGAATACCCACAAGCCATATTTTAGAGCAGAAATAAGAAAAATAAGGGTCACAACTGTAAACCCCAGTTTTAATTTATAAAAGAGGGGTTCAAGGGGGTCAAAATTATATAGGGGTGTTTTCGTGATGCTAAATATGTACTATAAAAGGGTTATCCTTTGGAAGTAAGGAATACACCAGAGAAGTGAAAAATATGGAGTGTACATGTTTTCTGGGCCAGACTAGCTAGTTTCGGCCAATAAGGCCTCATCAGCGACCCTCAGATATTTTCAAAATTCCACAATGGAATCAATGATCCCAAAGGACAAGAAAATATAATCTACACTACACTAATCTACATTAGGGCAGGGAGACGTTTTACCGCCGCCACACATTCCCACACACCAGCTGTAGTGAAGTTAAATATGTTCTATAAAAGGGTTATCCTTTGGAAGCAAGGACTACACCACAGATCTGGAAAATATTGTGTGTGTGCATGTTTTCTGGGCCAGACTAGCTAGTTTCGGCCAATTAGGCCTCATCAGTGACCCTCAGTTATTTTCAAAATTCCACAATGGAATCAAAGCTGCTTTGAACAACTGGACGCAGATGGGGTTATACTTATTCTTGTTACATCCCTTTGTCTGGGTCTTAGGAAATTACCTAAACTAATACCATCGGTATTTAACATACATGTATTGCTCAATTTTTTATCATTAAATATGGCAAATATGCTAATATTTTTACTGAAAAACAATGTGAGCAGTTTTTATAAATGCAAAAGCTGCTCACTTTTTTCAGCAAAAATACCAAAATTTGAGATATTTTACTTGCTAGAACAGTTTACAATATGACCACTAGCATGCTCGTTAAGTTGACGAGGCCTTGAAAAAATGGACCCAGGTGTTACTGGGCACTGTAATTATAACTTGAAATGTGTCCAAAGGACACGAATGCGCCCACCTGGTACATGACATTGTGACACTGATGAAAAACTTGAAGCAAATTGCAAACAATCGCGAAAACACGCCTTTATAATTTTGACCCCCCTGGACCTCCACTTTTATATAGTAAAACCGAGGTTTACAGGGGCATACTTTATTTTTCTTATTTTTTCGATGAGGCGTTTCTAACGAGTGCCCACAATCTGTATTTTGAACAGAAATAAGAAAAATATCACAATTTTTCATCTTAAAAGTTTCGATTTTTCGGCGGTAAAGTTTACCATGTGTTTGTATAGGCGTGTTTTCGTAATGGCCATCTCGGACCCGGGCGGACGGGCATGTTTAACACTATATGGCCTTTTCTACAATTATTGAACGGTGGGGTTGGTTAGGAGTGGGGGTGGGGGAGCATAAAATCCACTGTTATAAAGTTTAGACAACTTTATTTTTCAAAAACTAGCACTTAACATACGAGATGCAATAAAAAATCAAAGTTAGAAGACCGCATGTATTTAAAATCAAAAGCACTGTCATTGAGAAAAGTAAAATATGCAAATATGTAATAACAATTCAATAAACATGGTAAGTCATAAATCTTCACTCCAATAAGCCTTTCCAAGCAATAGACATCCGTGCAAAAGAATGCAGTCTTTCAGTCTTTCCAAAAAAGATAATCAAATTTAGGCACTATTGCTATTTTTTTTTCTTATATATACTCATAACATATATTGAGGCGGTTCTAACAAGCACCCACAATCTCATGTCTTGGAGCAGAATTCCGGCCTGCACACTAGTACTCGGGTAAACCGCTTAGAGGGATCTAAGCCTTGCCAGGAACCGCGGTGCGAGGCGGATCGTCCATGCTAATAAACCATATTGGTTTCATTGGGCGACAGGGCTTGACATGTCATTTGATCTCAATGTTCGGTAAAGTCCCACAAAATCGGAAGCAACGTCTACAAAATGACCTTTACAGTGTTGACTGGGACGTTAAACCTCAAATCAACCAACCAACTTGGAGCAGAAATAAGAAAATATGTATATTCCTGTAAACCCCAGTTTTCTCTATATTTAAGTGGCGTTTTTGAGCTGTTTACTGCACGCACTTGTTAACGTAATGAAAAATGTGCTATAGTACAATGTGCTCAGTAAAGACTTGCATAAGACTGCATACCGACTCAGTCAGAAAAAGCCAAACATACTAAAATTTACCAGCGCATGACAAAATCTACAAGAAGTCATGAGCGACCAGCATAGACTCAGATCAGCCTGCGCATTCGCGCAGTCTGATCATAGTCTTTGCTGATCGCATGTATACCTGCTATAGGCTAATATCTATGCAAAGAGACATAAGCAAAAGGTCTTGTCACAGTTGATGGGTGCCCAGGTTGTTTTGAGTCGCTGCTGGTTGCACCGCTCTTATTGTAGGTTTTGACATGCGCCGGCTCATTAATGAAGTGGCTGCAGAAACATGCCCATCAACAGACACTGATTAGGCTGCGCGGATTCACAGGCCGATTTCCTGTCTGAAGACAATTTTTTGCTTGTTGCGTCTAAAATAAAGGGGCCTAGTCCCCTTGTCATAAATCTCGCCAACATCATGCAAGCACGCCTATATTATTTTGGTCCCCTTAAAACCCCATTTTTATATAGTAAAATAATAAACATTATTTTTCTTATATCTGCTCAAAAACATAGATTGTGGGTACTCGTTAGGACAGCCTCGACAAGGCGGTTCTAGCCAGTACCCGCTTCTATATTTTGAGCAGAAATATGAAAAGTTTCAATGTTTGGTGTTAACCCTTATCTTGCTGTTCACGACAACCCCTATCTTTGGAAACAGTGTAGATCCAGATCAGATGGCTTCTGAAGAAGCCATCTGATCAGGATCTACACTGTTTGACATTCAGTTTATGAATTTGTAGCAATAAATAACATCAAGTAATTTGATTGGTTGATAGACAGAAATGGGTGTGGCTTAAATGAATATTCAGCAAGAGAAGGGTTAAAATATATTGGAATGGGCGTGTTTTCGTAATAAAATAGTCGTTTACCTTTATCCTGCTGAACATGATAACTTCTATGTTTCTTTTTATTTTGTTTGGTTCTGGTTTTACGGCCTTTTCAAGATTATTTCATTCATATCGAGCCGATCGTTAATCAGAGGGCGGGCGAAAACCGGAGTATCCGGAGACTTCCGTTGCAAAACTTGGCATCTCAGTCAGCGCTCTTATTCACTAGGCTAGGGAGGTTCTATTTAACTTCTATTTTTCAATTCTATTCTTGCAAAGAGGGATAGATCCAGAGAAGCCATCTGATAAGTATCTTCATTTTTTGTCATTTCATTAGGAAAACATGTTTGTAAGAAATAATGGCGTCCAACATGGTGTCAGAAGTTACATATATTAGATAAAAATGGTAATATCTTTATTATTTCTGCTTTCAACATAGAATGTGGGTGCTCGTTAGAACCGTCTCATTGAGGCGGTTCTAATGAGTACCCACAATCTATGTTTCTGAGCAAAAATAGGGAAGATAATGCATACCCCCGTAAACACGTCTTTCCTCTATATAAAGTGGGGTTTAGGGTGGGGGGGGTCTTCGTTTCACGAACTTGTTAACGTGATGAGTTTGTGAATTTAATGAATGCATTATCCATGTATGGAGTCGTTTCATTGGTTCATGATTTGAATGGGGGTGGTAAAATAAATATTCAGCAGGATAAAAGGTCATGTCTAATATACGTCAAAGAAATGACATTGAGCCCCGCCAAGGGAATTTGTGTCTTCGAGCATTCCGTCATGACAAATTTTAACTGCGCATGCCAAGCCATTCAGAGGGACCAGGGATATGGCTTTCTGTCTGAAGGTTCCTCTTGGTTCACTGCTTGTATGAGCGAGCAGCGAAGGTTCTGGAGAATGCGCGGATGCACAGGCTCGCCTGAACCTTCGCTGCTCGCATAGGCGATAAGTACCAAAATTGCTTGACGGGGCCCATGTGTTAATTGTTTGAATACATCCAGAATGCAGTACTTTTTCAGCAGTTCCGGCAATGCAGAAAGCAACATTATCTGGCAAACTTACAGCTGTACTCTCAACGTACATAGATGATCTTACATGAGAGTTCATGCATTATTGAATTTATTAAACGAGTTGAGGAAAAGGAATAAAATGCCAGGCTTTGCCGAACATTTCATCCCTTTTCCTCAACGGGTTTAATAAATCCAATAATGAGCACGAATGCAAGTTTCTATTTACCATATGGCATTTTAAAACGCATTTTATTTACGAATTTTTAACAAAAATGTCAATATTCCGCCATAAGTCAACGCGACGTAGTTAAGGACACCGTACGTGTGACGTTACGGCGCGTTTTCAACTAATTTGCATATTTAATCAAATAGTGGATTACCGAATTTATTACATGGCGTTATTACATTCTCAGACGCGACGTCATAATATGGGCCCCGTCAAGCGAGTTTGCTACTTATCGTCTATGCGAGCAGCGAAGGTGCAGGCGAGCCTGCGCATCCGCGCAGTCTCGCCAGAACCTTCGCTGCTCGCTCATACAAGCAGTGATTCAAGAGAAACCTTCAGACATAAAGCCAACTCCCTGGCCCCTCGGAATGGCTGGGCATGCGCAGTTAAAATTTGTCATGACGGAATGCTCGAAGGCACAAATTCGCTTGGCGGGGCTCATATAATTGAGATAGTTTTCCCATTACGTATCCCGACCTGGCACTATATCTAACGCTCAGTATACTGTATATATAGCTATAGCCCGAACTTCCCATGTTTGGAAATCTGTATGGTACCAACAGTGTCTGAAGTTCTACTGTTATTGAAAATATTAATATCAAAGGTTTAGCATGGGATTGGAGTGTATCACAGCTAAGAAAGGGGTCTGGTTAGGATGTGCACACTTGTTCCTTGAACAGGCGGTCGCCTGCTTGATACCTTTATCCGCCGAACCTAATCGGAGGGAACAGGTCAACAATATCCGTCAGTAACCCTTAAAAACATCTGAAAATATCGTCTGCTTATTTCGTCTGCTGATTTTTTGCAAATGTTAAAAGAAAATATTTTTGCTTACTGGCAAACAGTGTGGACCTAAAGCAGACTGCAGTCCGATTTGGGTCCACACTGTTTGCAAAAAAAAAAATGACTTTTAAAGTAACACGCAGACGACAAAACAGACGACAATTGTCGTGATTGGCGTTTTATGGGTATGTATATCCATCATTCAACTGAGTATAGAGATTCCCGTTCATCAGCATCCTGGTTCCGTGTTTCATCCGCATTTATCACTATCTCGAATCCTTTTGTTGCATTCTGAGGACTAGAATGTAATTCTGAGCACCAGTTAAGCACAGCCGGTACCGACTGCACTAAGGCAGCTATGAAAGACAAAAGTCCTGCGAACTGTATAGCTGTACCATAATTTTTGGTCCACTCGTATACCAGACCTGAAAATTAGTAGAATGAAACGAATTTGGGTTGTCTCTTGGCGATATATACTACTATCTTCACGAGCTGATCCTTCTGGCTTTGATTTCATAACTTAACTGGACAAGTGAAATAAGTTGTGCTAATACTTTTTCGTAATGCCTTCCCAGCAGGCACTCAACGTTGAACTAACGTTGAAACAACGTTGAAAACGTTGTTTCAACGTTAGTTCAACGTTGAATCACGTTTTGTGCCTGCAGGGTTTCAACGAGTTTAAAACAATCTGACCGACGAAAGAAAGTTTCCTTTTTTCACTTCTAAACAGCATAAAATTATATATCATGATCATGTCTGAGAGAGTGTGAAGCTCTCACCGTCTTACTTAAAATATTTATGAAGTCATAAGTATTCCGATGGGTACGAATGACGCACCCCTTGTGGTTGATTTGTTCTTGTTCTGTTACGAAAGAGATTTCATGATTTCCCTTTCTCTAGAAAAGCAACCTGAAGTCAATGAAGCTTTCTGCTCGACTTGTAAATATTTGGATGATATATTAAATATTGACAGTACCTACTTCTGATTATTTATAACTTTAGTTAAAGCAAATTCTTCTGATACCGAAGCCCGGTTTTTGGATTTACATTTATCTATTTTGGATGGGTTTGTTTCATGCAACATTTATGATAATCGCGATAATTCTGATTTTGAGATCGTGTAGTTTCTTTTCTTGATGGTGATGTTCCTCATGTGGCATCCTACGGTGTTAATATATAAAAATTAATTCGGTTCGCCAGAGTGTCTAGTCATGTAACTGACTTTAACATTCGTTATAAATTATTATTAACTGCTAAACTTCTTACTCGGGGTTATCGGTATCATACACTTCACAACGCCATTTCTTAGTTTTATAGACGCCATTTCGATTTAGTTTCCAAATTCAATGTTGGACTTACTTACGTGTCTTCTGCAATAAGGCCTGTCGAGACCTGAATTGTATGGAGTTTTAGTATATAAATTCAGACAAATGTATGCTTGCAATGATTTCAGTACCCAATTTCGTAAAATAATTCTTCGATATAAAAGATTGGATACAACATAAACGTTATATGACAGACTGCATGCATGGTATTTAACCCAATCACGATTGATAACTTTGCTTTCCTCTTTAATTGCACGCCGGTGGATCGGGCCTCAGACTCTATGATGGCTCCGACCTAAATAATATTATCTGTAGAAATAAAAATCAAAAATGAGTTCCTTTAAGAGCAATGAAAACATTCATAACATTCTCTTAACACCAGCTGTGGAGATGTTAAATATAATATATAGAAAGTCAATTCTTTGGAAGCAAGGACTCTAACACAGGACTGACAACTGAGTATACAAGATCTCTCTGGGCCAAAATAGCTAGTTACGGTCAATTAGGCCTCATCAGTAACCCTCGAACATTTTTGAGATTCCACTATGGAATCAATGATCCCAAAGGACTATACAAAGGACTATAAAATGTAACCCACACTACTGAGAAAACTTTTTAGTTATGTCGGTTGGCACCTGATGCTCAGTCTCCTGTCGGATCCACTGGAGTCTAACTGTTGGTTTTCCTTTGCTCCAGCATTCGGTTATTTCATGCTGTAGAGTCCTCATTATTGTTTCATCTCTGTAGTCGTTTGATTTTATGTTCTCGGAGATACGCTGATGAGTTAGAAATCCTTCATGCGGACTGAACAGATTGTCTGTTTAAACCACGGCAGAATCAAGGGTGAGAATTGTGGCCACGTAAAATCGATTTAAGCCTCCCAGTAAAAAAACTTTACTGACCCTTCTGTTGTGGTTTATTACTGTTAAAGTTTGTCTTTGCAGGTATGTACTGCTAATATCTTTTTACTTGTCCATTTTGTGAGAAAGAAATTGTCCTTTTGGGTCTCCGCTTGTTACGTTTAATTATGGTTATTAGAAGTCGTTTAACTTGTTTTATGTTAGTGTTTCTTTCCCTTTGGTGCCTTTGGTGCCTTTGGTGGGAGGCGGGAGGTAATGTGGTACAGTGGTAGTCCATCGGATTTGTGATTGAGAGGTTGCGGGGTCTAGCCTCACGCTGATCAAAGTGTTGTGCCCGTGAGCAAGGCACTTCATCCACATTGCTTAAAAAAGTACTGGTTACCACCTAGGACATCTTGCTCGTAATGCTCAGATGTGAGCGAGAAGCAGTAATAGGAGAAAAATCAAAGTACTGAAAGTACTGAGGAAAGATGATTTATGTAATTATTATGGTAACAATGCCATTCGTAGATCAAGCAGTTATCTAGACATTTTGTGAGGGTTAAACAATTCGACGAAGAAAATAAAAATGATTCATCGATTGTTTTGAGTTTAACGACTGGTCAACCCTTGTGGATCATTTTGTCTTCTCCAAGCGAAAGGGGGGGAAGAGATAGAAGAGAGAGCAGAGGAGATGAAAGTGAGGGACAGAGTGAATGGAAGTGTATAAACAGAAGAAATATCAAAACTCACCATCTACCGTTACCTGCTGCAAAGAGAGCAGGCTTTGCCCAAATGTAAGTCAGTATCAGCTGGACTCCCCAGTGACACAAGATACACATCACCTGTGCCTCACCTTCCTAGCGGGCACATTAAGTCTTAGCAACGTCGCATCAACGTTGCGTTGATACGACGATGCACATACGTTGTGCAGCCGCTTAAAGCTATGTTCCTTCGGGCGTCGGGACATAAAAAAGAGGAGAATAACTTAACCGAAAATAAAGAAACGATCACTTTTAAACCATTTGATTTAGACATTATAACCCTGATCAGACGCCGCGTTTAGCGAACTTCGACTACCCAAGGCGAATTAAAATACGTTTATTCCAAATAAAAACATTAACCCATAAATGCCAATTGTTTCAATACTGGGACATTCGGAAACAGTTAAGACAAATTAGAGGCCACAGAATGCGTCTGATCGGTGTCTTCACTATTTGCTAAAAGTACGGAACTTAATGTAAAACTCACAGCTTCCAAAATATGTTTTGTAATTAGAGCTCTCGAAAGCAGGTGAATAACTGTGTTTGATGTCGGTCAGTTATGGGTTGTTTCGTCAGTCACTGAGAATCGCAGAGAAGCGAGCTAACCCTTTTAACCCTGTAGACCGGTGCAGACGCCGAGGTAGAAATACACTGTATCTATGCAAACCTTGTAGATCCTACGGCACGTAGCTAGCACGTCTCGCCAGAATCTACATGTTCACTGTTTAATTGCCATCATGTGAGTGAACTAGTCAGAAATCTCTTTCTATAAGAATATATTTAAAGCGAGAAGAGTCCTGTTCAAAAACTCAGGGATGAAAGAGTAAACATAAATATCATCGGAAAGCGCGTAGGAAAATAGTCCTAGAGTATTGTTTTCTGCTCAGAATATGTCTTTTTTGGCCAATTTATATTCAATCCGTATAAAGTCTCGAAAAATGAAATATTTTGAAACACGTTCCGTGCCTGCAAAATTAGTTTTTAAGAGTTCCTTTGGACAATTTTATGCAGCGAACAACAGCGGGAGTGGAGTAACGCGGTCCAGTACCGGAAGTAGAAATGTAATGACATAGAAACTTGATTTTATAAATCAACTTTCAAAAATTGTATCGATTTCTGATCATTGTCTTCACTTCTATTTATTGTTTCTCAGTCCCGACTATGCAGAAATAAGTTTGTTCTAAACTGTCCAAACGGTTTCTTCAGTCGATATAAGAAGGATACTGGCAAAATTGGACATATTGTATTTCTATGTAACTCTGACAATAATCATTCGAGATAACTACGGCTTCTTTACGTTAACTTAAGCGTATGTATATAATCTAAGAAAAATACAAGGGAAGGCAATAATCACATTTTTCAAACATTTGTAGAAAGTACTAGATAGCTATACATTTTATGACATAATTTCTGTTTCTGAATACAAAAATAAAAATAATTGCATATGCACCTTACTTTTGGGTGCATTTTATTATGAAAAAAATCTGTCTAGGGCTTGCGAATACATTTGAAGCTTTCTACGGGAAGCAAACGAGTATGCGCAGAAATAACGAGGACGATGCGGTATTCGAGGATGTAAAGAGAACGTGCTTATCTTTTCTGACCAATAATTCTGTTTCTTCAGACTCAGGCATACACTGGTTACCATAAGGTACATTTTCATTATCACCCAGTATGTTGTACCTACCTTACCCTGTCACCTACCTGACCTTTACATATACTATAACACTATTATCTCTTCTGTCACTGGAAAGAAGGTTTTCTTCATGCATTAATACAAGGTTAATTCATCTGTCACTGCAAACCTGTGTGACCTGTACCAAAATTAAGTGATCTACCTATCAGTAAGAATTTAGATTTATATTATATAGGTAAACCGGGCATGCAAAGAGCTTATGGTGGTACAGAAGTTTGTTGATGTCATGTACATGATAGGATCATGAGTTTCAGCATTTTGTTTGCACTGGAATAAAGTTCCTTGGAATAACTAGCAACAAAATACAATTATCCTTCCATGACTCTTTAAATGGTATTTGTCGATGTTATTTTTATGCATGCTTCTAATGTAGTGTATGGCTGCTTATTAATGTGGTTCCTCTGCGTGCCGACACTTTATATTGTATCCGCATGGGATTTATTGCCTTATGGAATTTGAAATAAACTTACTTACTTACTTACTTACTTACTATGTTCTGAGCTGAAAATCACTTGTGAGTTTTTGTAATCTACACATGTGCCTTAATTAATTAGGATTCACTGGTCTGTTAAGAACTTGATCTGGCTTGCGCTAGAGGGCAGAAGGAATGTTGTATCGTCACATGGACGTAATAGAAGTGAAGGCAATGATCAAGAATCGATACAATTAACCCACAGCTCCCATCGTAGACATCAAAGGGAAAGAAACACAAACATGAAACAACAGACCCTAATTGAAACACCCACAGCGGATAGCCAAAAGAACAGTTACTTTTTTCCACTAAATGGCCTAGTGCCTATCCAAACCAAAATAATATAAGCGATACAAACACTCAAAGACAAACCATCAAAAAATAACCCGCGACAGAAGAACCGCCCCTGAACGGTCAGTGAAACAAAATCCACTGGTTGGGGGGGGGGGTGCAAACCGTATTTACGGGCCACAACCGCCGCCCTTAGTAAACCCGAGTAAAAGACTCCCCCTTAAACTCCACTTTATATATAGAAAAGTGGGGTTTACGGGGATATACATTATTTTTCTTATTTCTGCTCCAAAACATAGGTTGTGGCACCCACAACCTATGTTTGCAGTATAAATAAGAAAATATCACGGATTTTCTTCAGAAAAGTACATGTAGCCATTTTGGAGATGTGACAAAATGCACTATGTCATATGGGTGTGTTATAGTAATGTCATTTTCACAAAGGAAGAGCCTCAGTGAAACTTAAACTACCAATTACTCTATTTGTTTCCAAATGTAACATTATATTTTTGTTAACATAATTGGTGTTGTCAGTGAATATTCATATTTTCCCAAAGGTGGTCTTTTACAAAAGAAAACATGGAGTAGAAAAAAAAACAAAGAAATAATAACTGAAACCTTTTAAATGTTTCAGAGAAGACTTATTCTTATTTGAAGTTGGACTGTATATATTCATGTGTGCCCAAAGCGTCTTAAAGTATGTTTTCACTTGTGACTTTTTTTTCTATTTGTCGCTGTGTTCTTTGATTGTGGCTTCTCATGGGTGTTGTTCTTAATATTACACACATAACAAGACAATGGTATACAGTTATTTTATGACTGTTTGAACAATAATTAAATCTATTAACCCGAGGTATTGTGGACGACCTGATGCACTATTGTCAGTGGTCGAATGCCGAGGACAGCAGTGCACCGGATCGTCCACAACACTGAGGGGTAATTGATTTGATAAGTGTCCAAACAGGCATCAAATAAATGTTTTATTACCAACTTTAGCATACAGATTTTTATTGTAATGGACGCTTTCGTGTGTGATCTTAATCACACAGATGGCGGTGTTTACATTTCTTTGAAGCGGCCATGTGCCGTTGCCTAGATATTGTTCTCTGCTTCTACTGCGTTGGGCGCCACAAAGATGATAACCGGAAAACCAACGCAATTTCCCAATGGTAAAAAATAAATATTGGACGGTGATATAGTTCATTCCAGTTGAAACTGGTTAAAACGCATCCCATAGCCAAACATGCATCATAACACTTTATATATAAGAGATTGGGTAATAATATGTCTTATTTTGAAAATGAATTGTCAAACATTCGATGCTGAAAGATGTACTGGCTCAAAGACTTTTAACTCTTTCTGCTTCTTTGTTCAGATACGACAATCGAAACTCATGCTTAGCGTAGCTAGTTTAGTATAATAAAGACATCACAAAATGAAATAACAAAAGTATTGCGAACGTATTCCGATGGATTATTAATAAACGGTTACCCTACCTGCAAGGGGTGGTCCAGCTATCGCGGCTGGTCCTTTAGCCATCTGCATGAAACCAACGGACGATGTCAGTTTTTCTAGCCCAAGGTATTGTACGAGGATTAAAATCTGTAAGGGTGCGAAGTAACCTGAAATAATAATCGAGCTGCACTCAATGAAATAATTTTAAGAAATTGAAACAACACTTTCCTTTAGGGTTCACCCCTTTTGACACAGGAGACAAACTACTTTTGCAGGATTTGCCTCCCCTGAAGGTGTACCCATTCCCCTTAAGTTCGAATCGTGTTACAGCAGAGGATTGAAATTGATGCAGCATAGTTTATAATTTCATTATGGTATTTGCATTCTCTACTGTATGTTCATCAAATGAAAGAGTGCAGTTTACAAATAGGAAAGATGCAAGACATCTTGCATGAAGCTTCATCTAGGTCTGAATTGCAGAGTGATATACAGTCGAACTGCGATGGCTCGAACACCGATGGCTCGATTACCATGGATGTGTCGAACCCATTCTTGAGCCCCTAGCGAAATCCTCTACATAAGAAATAGTGGGGGATTATTAAGGAGATTGTCGTCTTTTATCCTGCAAATGTATGCTGTGTGTACTCATTAGAATCGCCTCGATGAGGCGATTCTAATGAGTACACACAGCATACATTTTCATTATATATCACCGAAAGGATGTTTAAAATATCACGTTATGCCTCCAGACAGTAACCCTCAGTGGCTCATAACTATCCCTGTCTTGAACAGATTTTCGAGGTCCCAAAGGTGTTCGAGCCATTGAAGTTCGACTGCACATGTATTTGGAATAACTGTCTCATTGTATCTTGAAAATGGATGTTGTGTGTACCTATTAGAATCGCCTCGATGATTAACCCTCAGTTGCTCGAACTACCGCTATCTAGAACAAATTTCCATGGTCCCAAAGGAGTTCGAGCGATTGCAGATCGACTGAAATTGAAAGCAACAGTCAGGAAGAGATGGAAACAAAGAACAAGTAAACTCAAGCCACTGAAAGAATGGAGATTTAGTGACATGAAGAAACACTACTTGCATAGATGTTGAAATGTAACCAGTCCGAATACACATTCATGGACAGAAAAATCACAGTTATTTACTGACAGCGAAATAAAACTCACTAAATGCTGAAGTCCAAATGTGTTGGTATGAAATTGGGTGGCCAGAATTATATAAGCAGCACAATTTATTTCCATGTACAGTCGAACTTACAGTTGAGGGTCACTGATGAGGCCCTAATTGGCCGAAACTAATAAGTCTGGCTCAGAAATCTGTACACTCCATACTTTTTCAGTTCTGTGGTGTATTCTTTGTGTCCAAAGGATAACCCTTTCAAAGAACATATTTAACGTCACTGCAGCTAGTATTTAGGAAATGTGTGGCGGCCGTAAAAGTCTGCCTGCCCTGCATCATAGAGTAGCTTATATTTTTTTGTCCTTCGAGACCATTGACTCCATTGTGGAATATGTAAAATATTTGAAGGTCACTAATGAGGCCTAATTGGTCGAAACTAGCTAGTCTGGTCCAGAAAACATGTACACTCCATACATTTCAGTTCTGTGGTGTTTTCTTTGCTTCCCAAGGATAACTGTTTCATAGAATATTGTCAATGGCTCGAACACCTTTGGGACCGTGGCAGTTAGTCCGAGACAGGGTAGTTCGATACACGGAGTGTTACTATTAGTGTCATACCAGTAGGCATAATGGAGATAAATGTTGGATATCTTTTCGGTGTTTATATTATAAATGAATGTTGTGTGTACTCATTAGAATCGCCTCATTGAGGCGGTTCTAATGAGAACACACATCATATATTTGCAAGATAAAAGAAGAAAATATCCACACATTATCCCCATATCATATCTGGAGGAAGTCCTTGCGGACTCAAGAACGGATTCGACTCATCCATGGTAAACGGGCCATCGTAGTTTGAGCCATTGATGTTCTACTGTATATCGATTTCTCTTCTCATGCCATCTTTGATTGAGACTTTGTTTCGGTATTTGAATTTCGTTATTCGTCACATAAATTCCTTCGCGTTCATAGTTTTTGGAAAATTCAAGATACAATAAGGTTCTCACCAATGAAATAGCCTTGTGCCACAGCAAAAAGGGAGAGAGCTGTGAATGACTTGCAGAGAGGAAATACAACACAGGCAACTCCACACATGAATGTTCCGAAGTTACATAACCAGAGAGGGTTGATAAAGTGTACATTGGCTAAGCAACCGGCACTAAGGCGACCGAATATATTACTTATACCTGCAAAGATAATAAATAAATAAATAAATAAATAAATAAATAAATAAGTAGTTCAAGGGAAAGCAAACAGCAAAAACCAAAAAGTGCCGCCCTTGGAAACAAGAGGGCCCAGAGGGCCCTGGTTCGCTCACCTGATCCAATGTATAACAAGTTGGCCCCGGGCAGGGTCAATTTTGGCCCCAGGGCTATAATTTGAACAATCTTGGTAGAGGTCCACAAGATGAAGCTTCATATCGAATATGAAAGACATTGGCTTTCTGGTTTCAGAGAAGAAGATTTTAAAGGTTTATCCTGCATATAGAAGTCTATGTAAAACAAGATTTACCCTATATAAGTCTAAGTTAAACAAAAGGGCCCCAGAGAGGGGGCATTTTTGGCCCCAGGGCCATAATTTGAACAATCTTGGTAGAAGTCCACTGGCTGAAGCTTCATAACAAATATCAAAGACCTACGCCTTGTGTTTCAGAGAAGATGATTTTTAAAGATTTTCCCTATATAAGTCTATGTAAAACCAAAGGGCCACATGGCGGGGGCATTTTTGGTCTAAGGGCTATAATTTGAACAATCTTTATAGAGGTCCACTAGCTGAAGCTTCATAACAAATATTGAAGACCTAAGCTTGTGGTTTCAGAGAAGAAGATTTTTCAAGATTTTCCCTATATAAGTCTATGTAAAACCAAAGGGCCCCCGGGCGGGGGCATTTTTTGCCCCAGGGCTATAATTTGAACAATCTTGGTAGAGGTCCACAAGATGATGCTTCATACCAAATATCAAAGACCTGGGCCTTGCAGTTTCAGAGAAGAAGATTTTTCAAGATTTTCCCTATATAAGCCTATGTAAATCAAAAGGGCCCTGGTGCGGGGGCATTTTTAACCGCAGCACTATAATTTGAACAATCTTGGTATGGGTCCACTAGATGAAGCTTCATACCAAATATCAAAGACCTGGGCCTTGTGGTTTCAGAGAAGAAGATTTTTCAAGATTTTCCCTATCTAAGCTCATGTAAAACCAAAGGGCCCTGCTGCGGGGTCATTTTTAGCTCCGGCACTATAATTTGAACAATCTTGGTAGGGGTCCACTAGATGAAGCTTCATACCAAATATCAAAGACCTGGGCCTTGCGTTTCAGAGAAGAAGATTTTTAAAGATTTTCCCTATATAAGCCTATATTAAACAAAAGGGCCCTGGTGCGGGGGCATTTTTGGCCCCAGCACTAAAATTTGAACAATCTTGGTAGGGGTCCACTAGATGAAGCTTCATACCAAATATCAAAGACCTGGGCCTTGCGGTTTCAGAGAAGAAGATTTTTAAAGATTTTCCCTATATAAGCCCATGTAAAACCAAAGGGCCCCCGTGCGGGGGCATTTTTAGCTCCAGCACTATAATTTGAACAATCTTGGTAGGGGTCCACTAGATAAAGCTTCATACCAAATATCAAAGACCTGGGCCTTGCGGTTTCAGAGAAGAAGATTTTTAAAGATTTTCCCTATATAAGCCCATGTAAAACCAAAGGGCCCCCGTGCGGGGGCATTTTTTGCCCCAGCACTATAATTTGAACAATCTTGGTAGGGGTCCACTAGATGAAGCTTCATACCAAATATCAAAGACCTGGGCCTTGCGGTTTCAGAGAAGAAGATTTTTAAAGATTTTCCCTATATAAGCCCATGTAAAACCAAAGGGCCCCCGTGCGGGGGCATTTTTAGCTCCAGCACTATAATTTGAACAATCTTGGTAGGGGTCCACTAGATGAAGCTTCATACCAAATATCAAAGACCTGGGCCTTGAGGTTTCAGAGAAGAAGATTTTTAAAGAGTTTCCCTATATAAGCCAATGTAAAACCAAAGGGCCCCCGTACGGGGGCATTTTTGGCCCCAGCACTATAATTTGAACAATCTTGGTAGGGGTCCACTAGATGAGGCTTCATACCAAATATCAAAGACCTGGTCCTTGCGGTTTCAGAGAAGAAGATTTTTAAAGATTTTCCCTATATAAGCCCATGTAAAACCAAAGGGCCCCCGAGCGGGGGCATTTTTGGCCCCAGCACTATAATTTGAACAATCTTGTTAGGGGTTCACTAGATGAAGCTTCATACCAAATATCAAAGACCTGGGCCTTGCGGTTTCAGAGAAGAAGATTTTTTAAGTTTTCGGTGAAAAAAATCTATTTTTGGTTACTGTGACCTATATGTGCAACGGACCGGAACCATTTGAACAACCTTGAAAGGGGACCACCTAAGGATCATTCCTGTGAAGTTTGGTCAAAATCCGATCAGTGGTTTAGGAGGAGATTTTGTTTGAAGAAAAGTTTACGGACGGACGGACGCACGGACGCACGCACGCACGGACACACGGACGGACGCACGACGGACGACGGACAAAAAGTGATCCCAAAAGCTCACCTTGTCACTACGTGACAGGTGAGCTAAAAATAGTGGAAATATCCCAGGTCTATCAATTTCCCTTAATGATAACAATGCAAATAACTTAAAGATAAAACAAATACTCAACAAACTGCGGCTTAGTCTGTATACATGACTTAAGGAGGGTGGGGAGTAATTCTTTTCTCTTTAGATTTTTTTTATTTGCTTATATTTTGTAGCTTGAAATCTCTGCACTCGTTTGCCGGTATAAAAATATAGGCACACCAGGCTTTTTTTCGAGCTTTTTAGCCTTAAAGATGGGTACTGTTTTTGAATTTATCGAATGTTTCAATAATTACCCCAGTCATTGACAAATTGTCGATAACAATTGTTTAAAACAATATTTCCAAGTTTGGTTAAAAAAAAAACACAATGCAGGATAATGTCATGTTTGCGTACCTATGTGTGAAAGACAAACTCTTTCACAGATTTTTGTCGAAACACCTATTTACAAATGTCCTTTTCTGCATGTTTTGCTGTTTTGAGATGCAATTTTCGCTATATTTGAAAAAAAAAATGCATTTTTCGTCTTTAGATTTTTCTTATTTTCACATATATTGTGTAATAATATAAGATACACGAAATAGGCGTGAAATTTGACCATGTCACCAGGCATCTGAGAGAAATATTGCAGAAAAAATTACCCCACCCCCCAATAAAAATGGCTAAAAAAGCATTACGATATTGTTTAAATGACAATAACAAGGATTATACATTTATTATTGCACATACTTTTGCTTCCTTAATGTGATATGAATCAAAGTATTTCATTAGAATTGAAACACAATTTCATTTATAAGTTTTATGGTGTGAAAAATGGATTTTTCTGGCCAAAAAATGCATGTTCTGATATAGCCATATTGTCGTTTTGTTCATGTTTAAAAGATATGAAGCCATTAACATTGTCGCAGACGTTCAAACAATGTCAGATGTATGTTATTAATATACCTGGGAAACATTATTATACTTTTTTAGCTTTCTTTTTTGACAATTTATTACCCCACCCCCTAATGAAATGGGTTGAAATTGAAAAAAAAAAAAAAAAAAAATACAATAAGCTGATGCAAAAGAATATAAAAATTTCCTTTTTCCCATTTAAGTTCCTGCCAACGTTATAGGGAAAATAGAAACACTTCTAATTATTTTTTTTTATAATTTTGACAAGTTTTTTTTTTTTTCATGCCATATTGACCGGAAACGCTATTTAATTATCTATTGCCTGTTTATGCAAACTGTGAAAGGGAGGTGAGATAAGTTATCCTTTTACTTTCCGAAAGTGGATAGAAGTGATGGCAATGACCTGGAATCGATACAATTACCCAACACCTCCGATCAGACACACCAAAGGGAAAGAACCACGAACATGAATAACTAGACCGTAATGGAAACATCACTAGCGGAAAGCCAAAATGGCAGTTGCATTCCCACATAGTGGCTTTCGTGGACCTTGAGAAGGCATTTGGTTGAGTGTCTCGGAAAGTCATCTTGGAGGCAGCTGAATCACTTCAGTGTGCTACACCACTTCAAAGGCGTCGCCCAAAAACTTCTCATATATATAGTCTCTACAATGCATGATAGCCCCGAACTGGCCTTGAAGAAAAAGATTGTGCTGCATGATACTAACCCAATCACTCATGAGTACGAGTAGACCGCCCTGCCCAGGTAAAGTGGTGCAAGACGGACGGTCCTCATAAACATATAGATTTGTTTCACTGGCTGTCAGGTTTCATCTCAATGTCGGGTAAAAAGACCCACAAATTGGGAAGTAACCTCTCCAAAATGACCAATATTATGTTGACGTTAAAATGAC
Organism: Lucinisca nassula; assembly: GCA_963580285.1. Classification (NCBI taxonomy): domain Eukaryota; kingdom Metazoa; phylum Mollusca; class Bivalvia; order Lucinida; family Lucinidae; genus Lucinisca; species Lucinisca nassula. The sequence goes on along the minus strand of OY757024.1, from coordinate 104,083,542 downwards.
ATCTCAAGCCCTGCCGCTCAACGAAACCAATAGGGTTTATATGCATTGACGGTCCGACTCGGACCCATTTTCCTGGGCAGGTTTAGACCCTCTAAGCGGTTTACTAGTTCTCACGTTCGGTCGGTTTCAGCTCTGCGTGAAAGCATCATGCAGCCCGATTGGCTGGAGCCGGTACATTGACAAAATTCTGTTATGATGGTGGATGTGTGGGCATACAAAGGCTCCGTGTGGCACAACCTAAACCATCATCTTTATATTCGAAACAGATCAAAGGGATTTTTCTTGTACACCCTTTTGCTTATGCTTGATTATTGTTTGTTTGATTTGAGGTTTAACGTCCCCGTCAACACTGTAAAGGTCATTTGGAGACGTCGCTTCCAATTTTGTGGGGCATTTACCCGACCTTAAGATGAAATGTCAACTAAAACCCCGCCGCCAATTGAACCAATAGAGTTTATTAACATGGACAGGCCGACTCGCACCGCTTTGCCTGGGCAGGCTTAGATCCTCTAAACAGTTTACCAGTAGGCCTACACCTGTTGAGTGCAAGATCCTAATTATGGGTGCTGGCACAGGCTATTTGTTCACTGAGATGGCTTAACAGTAATTGAACCTGAGACTGCGACTGACAGTTAAAAGAATATTGTGCGCTGCCAGGCATTACAGTCTGCACTTTTAGTTATCAAATATGGCAGTGTTTTCTTTCCATATATATGACGTCACGCAAACTAAAGTAAACGTCACTATTGATTCATTGTTTTGTTTGTGTTGACAAAGTATGGCCGTGGAATATGTGAACTGATAGACTCTTCGAGGCTATATTTTTGACACCAATGGAAAAAATAAAGTAAACATCGTGCGTTAAAGGGAGTTCAGATTTGCCATGGACAGCTGATGGGCTGCAATCGGAGGAAACAAACCAGCAGCTGGAAAAATACAGGGTTAGTCTGTTTATCCCTCTATTTTCCTATGCTTCCAGCCATGCGGACTAGACCGGAAAGTAGTCTATGAAGTCGCAAAATAATTTATAACAAAATGCACATTGCAATGGTTATTAAATGTTACAAAAACCTCAGAAAACACTTTGAAAACTAAATAGAAACAAAAATCATTTTGAGGTAAAAATTCGAACCTGATTACGGCAGAGTCAATTATGCGCAACCCTCCTTAACTGTGGGGCGGCTTTGACTTATAAAAGCAGTATAGAGCGCCGCTTTGCATACCCATAGACCAGATGTTCAGAGTGGTGTCATTTAGTTTTATTATTATTGCAATGTTGTTATAAACACTGAATGATTTGAATTTATTTTTATTCATTTGTATAAGAAAATTATAGACACTGATATCGCCATGTTTTTGAGATTATCCGGTCATGGTTACATATTTGAAAGATATAGAGGATATTTACTTTTTTGAGATGAATATCAAAAATATTTCATCGAGTGTGATGAAAATATCAGAATTTGCACGAGTGCGAAGCACGAGTGAAAATTCTGATGTTTTCAACACACGAGATGAAATATTTTTGATATTTATCGAAAAAAAGTAAATTTTCTTTTTATTTGATAATATTTTAGGACACCTACTGTAATTGATCTTTCGGTTCTTACGTCACAATTTTTTACTTGGTTATGACGTCACAACTGTCAGTTGCTAACCATAAACAGTCGCCATTTTAATACAGCATTTTTACAGTTCAGAGAATGCTTTTTCAAGGTATTTTACAGAATTATTTCATAGATAACATGTGAATTTTGGAGAGAAAATAGTCCGGGCTGCTACTGTGAAAATAACATGGTCATGTTATTTTTCACACTGTGAAAATATCATTTATATTTTCACAGTGTGAAAATATCACTTTTATTTGTTTCAGATATGCACTGATTTCACTTCTATGTATTAAATAAAAGTATTTACCATATACAGCCACTATGATCGATATCCGACTTTCATCTAGATTAATGAAGTACCCATATTCGGCAATATAAGTATTCGGAATAAACTGACCCATCTGAGTAAATATAGCACCGATAAGAATCGGAATAAAAAGTTTGTTCCTGAAAACTGTAAAATCACCTAAATGATCCGTCAACACCTTTAAACCGTATAAACATGTGTTGTCAATAGCACTTTCGCGATGTATGTTGTGTTCATTTGCGTTTTCATCATAAATTGTCATAGACTCTACAAATGATTTAATATCACCGGCTTTCTGAAATTCTCTGAGTTGACACAAGCTACCACTATATAATATATCTTTTCTTTTAAAAGGATCAAAGTCCTGAGAACGAACGTGCACACCTATTCCTTTGTCTTTTCGTATATGCTCTTTTGTCAGATTCGGTAAGGATGACATATTAAATAAATCTTCCCGTAGTCCATTCTTGTTACTATCAGGCACATGTTCACTAACAGTCCGGTTTCTTTTATTTTTTCCATTTAGAACGGGTGTAAGAAATCCGTTGACTGATTTTGAGTACCGAAGTTCAAATTTATCAATTGCTTTCTCGTTCACCAAGGGATCACTAGCTTCTCCATTTTCCTTCAGAAACTTTTCAGAGTAAATTGTGTATTCTGTATCACATGTATTAGACAGTTTATCTGTGTTTTTCGGCTGGTTTCTTCTCAGCAGCAATGCTTCGATGGACCCGTTTAAGTTTCTGTCAGCATTTGTATCAGTGCTGTTGCCTTCATTAGAAGATTCATAATTCTCTGTCCCGATACTGTCATTTTTATCAGCGGACTTATATGGTCGCATTACGCACGCACACACACAAAAATGTAAGACAATTCCGGCAAAAATAAGCATCGTTCCTCTCCATCCGTATTCAAGTAGGGTACACTGTTTCAGTGGGGCGATGAGGAAAACACCAGCCCCTGCCCCAGACGATACAATGCCCTGTGCGATTCCGCGCCTCTTGTTAAAGTAACTATTCACTATTATGTGTCCTGATATAGAATTCATTCCAAACCCAATACCTGTAAAAGAGAAATTCAAAACAATTCATTACGAAAACACGTCTATGCAAATACATTGTAAACTTTACCGGCGTAATAAGGAAACTTTTAAGCCGAAAAGTTGTGATATTTTTTCTTATATCCATGAGGCGGTTCTAACGAGTACCCCATTACGCAAACACGCCTATACAAATACATTGCCACCTTTATCGCCGAAAAAATAAATGTAAATTTTATTATGAAAAATTGTGATATTTTTCTTATTTCTGCTCAAAATATAGATTGTGGGCACTCGTTAGAACCGCCTCATCGAGGCGGTTCTAACGAGTACCCACAATCTATATTTTAGAGCAGAAATAAGAAAAACAAGTATACCCCCGGAAACCCCAGTTTTTCTATATAAAAGTGGGGTTCTAGGGGGTCAAAATTATATAGGCGTGTTTTCGTGATGCACAATCTATGTTTTTGAACAGAAATAAGAAAAATATAGCTTACCCCTGTAAACCCCAGTTTTAAGATATAAAAGTGGGGTTTAAGGGGATCAAAATTATAAAGGCATGTTTTCGTGGTGTTAGCATGTTTAAAAATGCTGCTTCTTTATGGAACCGAAATTTGTGCCTATCTCGCGAATATCAAACGCGTAAGTGTTAACCCCATACCATTAGACAATAAAATGTTTTGCCCAAACCTTACCGTCGTTTTCGATGCGTTCTATCAGTAGTAACTTTACGTTTTAATCTTAGGCCATCTATACATTACATCTGAGTAATAAGACGTTGAAACGTTACGTTTTATTCTTAGGCCACCGTTGTAACGTTACGTTTTAATCTTAGGCCAGCTATACATTATATCTGAGTAGTAAGACGTTGTAACATTACGTTTTAATCTTAGGCCAGCTATACATTATGTCTGAGTAGTAAGACGGTGTAACGTTACATTTTAATCTTAGGCTAGCTATACATTATATCAAATCATCAATACTAAACAATTTATGCAGGGCAGACAGCATTTTAACAGCGTTATGTATGAAATTTAAACAATTCTTTTACCATTTTAAGTTGCCACTACATTCAATTACACATCTGAAATCTGAGTTTTGCCCTTTGCATGCTGTTTTATATATTCTGGGTTTATTATTACAAACTATGTTGTTGTTTTTATTTCGAAAGATAATTCGCTTTTGATTATTGTTTTCTTTTCAATCCGTACAGGCCAGGTATTTCATTGTGGAATAATCTCAAAATTAAAATTTCGTGTTTGAAATAGATGGCCGTATTTGAAATAGATGACAGTATTCATATATAGAATGGAATAATCTACGGTCCCTATCGATTCCAATATCTTACTACGTAATAATTAAGCCTGTGTGGGAACAACAACAAAGATAACCCCTTTCAGCCCTAAAGCCCGGTAAAGAAACTTATGCAAATACTGTAGATCCTGTTGAGATGCCTCATAATGAAACATCTTATAAGGATGTATTGTTTGCCATCCTGTCGACGTTTTAAGCTAGAACGCCCTATTTAGTAAAATGGACGTGTCTATCTCAAGCGATGGAAGAGTGGACTCCAGAAACCCAGGGGTGAAAGGGTTGAATGGTTAACAAATCAAATCACTGACGGTACTGATGCATCCATCACGTGAACAAGTCCGTGAAATGAAGACCCCCTAAACCCCGCTTTATATACAGAAAATAGGGGTTTACGGGGTATACATTATTTTTCTTATTCCTGCTCCAAGACATAGGTTGTGGGTACTCGTTAGAACCGCCTCACTGAGGCGGTTCTAACGAGCACCCTCAACCTATGTTTTGAGCATTTATAAGAAACATATCATGATTCTCATCAGAAAAGTAGCTATTTTGGAGATGTGAAAATGCACTATGTCGCACGGGTGAGTTATCGCTGAGTGTAGGCTGGGAAAACGGTCCTAAATTGTGACTTGGACTGTTTCGTTTACCCTTGAATTCCTGTATCTTAAGCAAATAGTGTAGAACTTGATCAGGCGTGGCGTTCTGCGGCTATACTATTTGCCAAACCAAACACACGATTCCAGTCCAGATTCTACAAATTACTCTCTTACATGTACATGTACGCAACACTCTGACCTCTCAGCGGTACACATCACCTGGACAAGTCCGTGAAATGACCACCCCCTTACACCCTACTTTATACAGATGAAACTGGGGTTTTCGGGGGTAATCATTGTTTTTCTTATTTTTACTCCGAGACATAGGCTGTGGGTACTCGTTAGAAGCGTCTCAATGAGGCAGTACTAACGATCTCCCACAACCTATGTTTGCAGTATAAATAAAAAAAATATCATGGATTTCATGCGAATAGTAGCCATTTTGGAGCTGTGACAAAAATGCACTATGTCGCATAGGTGTGTTGTTGTTATGAATAACGCGGCTTTTGTTATAAATATTCATTAGCTGGATTTCCTACACAGCAGTGATAGCCACGTGCATCACGTGAAAAAGTCCGTGAAACGGAGACCCCTCTATACCCCACTTTTTATCGAGAAAACTGGGGTTTCTGGGGGTATACATTATTTTCCTTATTTTTGCTCCAAGACATAGGTTGTGGGTACTCGTTAGAACCGCCTCAATGAGGCGGTTCTAACGCGCACTCACAACCTATGTTTGCAGTATTTATAGACAAAACATCACGGATTTTCATCAGAAAAGTAGCCATTTTGGAGATGTGACAAAAATGCACTATGTCGCATAGGTGTGTTATTGTTATGAATAACGCGGTTTTTGTTATAAATAATCATTACCTGGATTTCCTACACAGCAGTGATAGTCACGTGGACGCCAAAAATGGATATATGCTGTGCTTAGTACTTTTGGTCAATTGAGCCCCGCCAAGCTAATTTGTGTCTTCGAGCATTCCGTCATGACAAATTTTAACTTCGCATGCCCAGTCATTCAGAGGAGCCAGGAATATGGCTTTCTGTCTGAAGGTTCCTCTTGATTCACTGCTTGTATGAGCGAGCAGCGAAGGTTCTGGTGAGACTGCGCGGATGCGCAGGCTCGCCTGAACCTTCGCTGCTCGCATAGGCGATAAGTACCAAAATCGCTTGACGGGGCCCAATTGGTAAACAATGGACCCAAAAATATTTTTAATTAACAGTGATTTCCGACAAATTTGGTTGATTATTGATATTCGCATACATGTATCACAACCACAAGCTATACGACCTTTTTCAAGTGTACTCTTTCTGTCTCTTTCTTGCCGTTGGGTCGAACCTCAGATTCTATGACGGTTCTAGCGTAATAGCCCGGTCACACCTTTACGTTTCTGCAACGTTTCACCACGTTTCTGACAAAAACCCAAAACGTGGCCAAACGTCGCAACCTGCTGCGTTTTTTATGCAAATTAGATGTCTTGTTGTGTACATGGAGTATGAGCTACGTTTCTACTGCGAAGCTGCGGCGTAAGACCCACGTATCGCGACGTTTGCGTGACGTAAGTGCTGCGTATATCGCGTTGCTGTTACGTAGGAGCTGCGTTTCATTCTGACCTGCAACGTTGCTGTTGCGTAACAGCGGCGTTTTAAAACGTATGTGGTAATAGTATTGTTGTCATTCATTCAAGTGACATCGAAGTATCAACATGACAAGGAAAGGCAACTTGCAAGACCGGGGCAAAGGGAAGCTCGCCTCCTTCTCACAATCCCTTGGCCAACTCTAATCGCTTGCAGCCTCCTGCCCACTTGCCGTTTCTTTTCAGTCTCGATTAAGGTCCATAGTAAACCAACAACAACAATCTGTTCTTCAGAATAATAATCCATGATAGCTTTGACATGAATGCGAAGGACCCGAATGCTTGCTGTTGTATATAATAATTTATATATGAGACCACTTGATCGAGATTAAAATGTATTATGCGATGCCACTTGACCTCATTTGAAACCCAACAAAAGCCACAACTGTCGCTATTACGCCGCAGGTAAACTTGAAACGCCACAGCTATTTTTACTACCATGTACATACGCAGCAATAACGTCGCACATACGACAGCTACGTAGTACTTACGCCATGCTTACGTTATGATACGCCGAAAATTAAAACGTAACAGATACGCCGTAGATACGAAAGGAACGTCGCTGTTACGCAGCGACAACGTGTCGTACGCCACACTTACGTGGTAAGTCTTGAGTGGCGTATGTGCGGCGTAAGAGGCGTTTGTGCTACGCTGCTGCTGCGTTCCTTTCGTTTGCACTGCGTTTCTGCTACGTATGTACGACGTTTCGAACCTGCCACGTGTGTGCGACGTAAAGAAGTTGCATGCAACTTCTTTACGTGGCAGCCTCGCGTAAGAGGCGTTCCTGCTACGTATCTCGGCGTAAGAGCTACGTTCCTGCGGCGTTCCTTTCGTTTCGCCACGTATTGAGAAACGTAGCGCTTACGCGGGTCGAAACGTAAAGGTGTGACCGGGGTATAAAATAGAAGTGAAGGCAATGATCAGGGATCGATACAATTAACCCACAGCTTCTTTCAGAGACACCAAAGGGAAAGAAACACAAACATGAACTAGCTACACCCTAATAGAAACAACAATAGCAGAAAAAAAGGACAACTTCCCACAAAATGGACAATTTGATATTCAATACAAAAAATAAGCGATACACACACTCATAGACAAACCATAATAGAATTAAACCGCAACAGAAAAACTGCCTTGAAACGGCCAGTGAAACGAATTCCACTGGGAGGCTTAAATCGATTTTATGCAGCTGCAATCCCCGCCCATACTTCTGTCGCGATTTAGACAAATAGTTTGTTCAGTCCGCATGAAGGCCTCCTAACTCATCAGTGCAACATCTCCGAAAACACAAAAAGCAAACAACTAAAGAGATAAAACAACGGTGAAGACTCGACAGCAAGAAACCACTGAAATCCTGGAGCAAAAGAAAACCAACAGTTAGACTCCGATCGGCCTGACCTGAGACAGAGCATCAGGCACCAACCAACATAATTCGCAGTGAGCCTTTACGCTGGAACCGTCATAGAATCTGAGGCCTTACCCACCGACGTGCAATTAAAGAGGGTTGCAAAGTTGTCAACCGTGATTGGGTTAACTTTCTAACATGCAGTCTGTCGTATAACATTTATGTTGTGCCCAATCGTTTTATATCAAAGACTGATTTTACGAAATTGGGTGCTGAAGTCATTGCAAGTATATATTTTTCTGAATTTATATGCTAAGTCACCATAAAATTCGGGTTCAGATAGACCTTGTTTCAGAAGAGATTTAAGTCCAACATTAAGTTTTGAAATTAAATCGGAATGACGTCTATAAAGTTTTGAAAATGCTTAGTAGTTTATGATACCGATAACCCTTATTAAGAAATTTAGCACTTAACAACTTAGTCAGGTAAATACTGTCTTACCTCCCAAGACACCGTATGTTAACAAGAAAGTAAGTATGGTCTGTGAAAACATGCTTAAAGCAAATCCTAGAGCACAAACACATCCACCGGTAAAACATACAATGCGGCACCCGTATATCCGTATACAGCCTCCCCATAGAAGACCTGAAACATATATGATATAGGGATCACACATGGTTTTTCATGCATTAACCTTTGCGGGGTCCCGCGCCCCCGCAGAGCTGAAACCGGCCGAACTTGAGTACTGGTAAACAGCTTAGGTCTAAGCCTGCACAGGAAAAGTGATGCGAGTCGGACCGCTCCTTAAACCCTAGCGGTTTCTATGGGCGGTAGGGCTTGAGATGTCGTTTCATCTCAGTGTCTGGTAAAAGACCCAAAAATCGGAAGCAACGTCTCCAAAATGACCTTAATAGTGTTGACGGGGACGTAAAACCTCGACTCAAAAACAAAAACAAATTTGCGAGGTCCCGAGGAAGCTGTTTGAACACGAGGCCACTAGGTCAAGTTTTCAAATAATATCTTCTGTGGAATAACCGTGGATGGCCAGTCTTGCATAATTTATAACTCCAATGGCATATTGTGACGAAAACACCACCAACATTCATATAAACTCTTAAAAAAGCGACCATTAAACCAACATGGCCGGGCTAGTTCAGAACATTGTTAATGACGTCAGTTACGCAATGACGTTCTGACGTCATCTATAAATTTTAAAATGCTTCGCCCAGGGCGACAACGTTACGTCGCTCAACGTAACGTAAACAAAACAAGGCCCATCTTGTTATATCAAAAACCATATTCAAACAGCATGTGAATTTCAAGATTTGAACAAAGCTGTTTGAAGCTGTTTTACACATTCTTGAATAAATCCTACGAAAACAAGAGGTCCATGATGGACCTAATTCGATCATCTGAGTTATGATGTACTAACATTGTTAGGTTTTTCTATATTTTGTTTTGGCAGCAGAACCGCTTAAGCACTTATGGTAGAGGGACCACCCAAGGAACATTTCTGTCAAGTTATTTTGAAACCGAGCCATTGGCCTAGGAGAAGATGCTCTTTGAAGAAGTTTCTATCTTTACCGCTGCAGTCATGTGGACATTTTGTTCAGCGGAGCAAACCCATTTCAGCACTTTAAGCAATCACCATTATAAGTATACCTACTTTGAGCTCGAGGCTCTTGGTATTTATAGTTCCTGAATTTTCAGGTCAATCGTTTTCATTTGGCCTGAAGTTTAATAAGCACTAGTAGCTCCCTAGTGCTTAACATCACGTGAGCAAGCCCGTGAAATAAAGACACCGCTAAACCACACATTATAAAGAGAAAACTGGGGTTTACGGGGGTAAACATTATTTTCCTTATTTCTGCCCCAAGACATAGGTTGTGGGTACTCGTTAGAACCGCCTCAATGAGGCGGTTCTAACGAGCACCCAAAACTTATGTTTGGAGTATATATAAGAAAAATATCACAAGTTTTCATCAGAAAAATACTTTTTTGAGGTTTGAAAAATGCACTATATCACACGGATGTGTTATCTTAATGAGATGATCTGACTATTACCCAAGCAACAGCACTTTTTTACATATTTGAAGAACAGTTCTGAGCCGTTCTAAGGCTAAAAAGATCAGTGATGCACCAGAGGCAAGAAATAAAATGTAGACTGGAATGACACAGAAAAGGTGTCATATTCTAAAACAGTGTAATGTGTTCTATAAAAGGGTTATCCTCTGGAAGCAAGGAATACACCGCGGAACTGAAAAATATGGAGTGTGTATGTTTTCTGGGCCAGACTAGCTAGTTTCGGTCAATTAGGCCTCATTAGTGACCCTCAGATATTTTCAAAATTCCACAATGGAATCAATGATCCCAAAGGACAAGAAAATATAATCTACACTATGATGTAGGGCAGGGAGACGTTTTACCGCCGCCACACATTCCCACACACCAGCTGTAGTGAAGTTAAATATGTTCTATAAAAGGGTTATCCCCTGGAAGCAAGGAATACACCGCGGAACTGAAAAATATGGAGTGTGTATGTTTTCTGGGCCAGACTAGCTAGTTTCGGCCAATTAGGCCTCATCAGTGACCCTCAGATATTTTCAAAATTCCACAATGGAATCAATGATCCCAAAGGACAAGAAAATATAATCTACACTATGATGTAGGGCAGGGAGTAGTTTTACCGCCGCCACACATTCCCACACACCAGCTGTAAACCCAGATCAGATGCTAATCAGAGTTAAAACTGTTTCCTTACAGTACAGGAACTGAACACAGTAAATGCTTTGAAAACTGCAGTAGAACATGGGGAACCAGTAACCAACAACAAGGGAAGCAACACAGAAAATCTTTTTCAGATCAATCAGTAGCCTTGTCAGTGTTCAAAACTGATTCCTTGATTCCTTTTGTTTTTCATTACCATCCTGGTGGGCGGGGTGGGGGCTACATGTACAGTACAGTAGCCAACATAAGAACAATAACAAATTCATCCGCATGGAGGCTTTCTAGCTCAAAAGTGAATCAAAATAAATTACATAGTAAAATGGTCATGTATAGATTACATGTTGAGGACTCAACAACAATCCAACATCAGAGCAGAATAAAACCACCAGTTAGATCACGGACCCAGGAAATATCAGGCTCCATTCCTCTTGGCCTAGGAGAAGATACTCTTTGAAGAAGTTTCTGTCTTTACCGCTGCAGTCATATGGACATTTTGTTCAGCGGAGCAAACCCATTTCAGCAATTTAAGCAATCATCAGTATCATCAAATTTAGGACCTGGGGTCAGTTGTTCAAAGCATCGTTAACTTAACGAGCTCGTTAGTGGTCAAATTGTTAACTGTTCTAGCAAGAAAAATATCGAAAATTTTGGTATTTTTGCTGAAAAAAATGTGAGCACTCACATTTTTTCAGCAAAAATTTTAGCATATTTGCCATATTTAATGATCAAAGTTTTAACGATACGTTAACTAACGACGTCGTTAGTTTTGAACAACTGGCTCCTGGAGTTTTTCTCAGGCTGAGTTACATGTAATAAATAAACAAAGCTGATCATACTGATAAACAAACATTATAAACTAGAAGTATTTAATATCGTACCAGGGTGTTTGCGGTGACATCCAGACATGTGATGGGCAATAAAACTGTAAACTATTTGTTTTAAATTTCGAAAATATATGGCTGTGGTCAAGGATGAGCCACAGTAGATTTAATAACTTCCAAACGTAGAAAATAATGTTTTATCTTCATTTTCCCCATGAAACCATAATTTCTATGTATTTCCTATGTGCGAAAACAGACTCTACCTGCAAAGCATCTATTACGTCATTGTTTGTTTCATTTAAGAAATAGATCAGCTCTAACTGTGATTTGTTGTGTAATAAATCACAGTTTGGAGGTCAGTTGTAAAGTAGACAAATCACGAGCGCGTAGCGCGCGTGATTTGTCTACTTACAACTGACCGACAAACTGTGATTTATTACCCAAGAAATCACTGGCTAGAGCTGATCTATTTCGATTCTAACACGCTGAAAATCGGCAATAATGTTGTTATTTCCTTCAAAATCTCACATCTTTTCGCCATTGCTAGAAGAAATCTCGCTAAAATTATCGACTGAAACACATGCATTTATATCCTTTTCTAACGTTTTCGATGCGAGAAAATGACGTTACACCGTCTAACGTCAAGTAAATCGACTAGTGATGTCATAAATTTGCAGTTTTTAATGACGTCACACTCTTCCGAGCTGTGATTTGTTGCAGAATAAAAACAGTTATTTTGCATTGCCTACATAGGCGCGCTGTGTTAGAATTTAGGTTTAACGTCCCCGCCAACACTGTATAGGTCATTTTTGAGACGTTGCTTCCAATTTTGTGGGACTTTTACCCGACATTGAGATGAAATGACATCTCAATCCCTGTCGCCCAATGAATCTAATAGGGTTGATTAGCATGGACGGTCCGCCTCGCACCGCGGTTCCTGGACAGGCTTAGATCCTCTAAGCGGTTTACCAGTACTAGTGTGCGGGCCGGATTCAGCTCTGCGTGGAAGCATCATGCAGCCCATATATTTCTTCAAGCCCCTATGGGCGGGGGGGGGGGGCGCTCGATTATGTCAAAGCCATCTTTTTCTGAATGAAATCATACGACATTTTTGTGTTTCTGCAGTTAGAGTACTTAATTACATGCAGTTTTTTATGTCCATGTGCATTCTTGAACTCTGCATAATTTCAAGAAGGCCAACGAGATAAAATTATATGAGTTTTCAGCTTGTTTCTTTTTACGAATCGCGTAGTAATATCTACCCTGTGCAGGATAGTGATGCGTCATAGTCATACTACTGTTGTCGGAGGATAAGTAGACAGTGACTTAAAAGAGTACACCACCACAGGTAGGTGTGACAGGTTGCACCGTTATCATTATCATACCCATCGTTGGCTGGCAAGACGGACTATACCGTTATAGTTATCATTATATACCGAAGCGTCTTTACAGTTGTCGGAGGATAAGTTGACAGTGACGTCAGCGAATGTTTTTGTTATTAAGCATTGTCCACTGTTGTCAACAGGTAACGACGCTACGGTAATGATAATTATAACGGTATATCCCGTCTTGCCAGCCAATGATGGGTATGATAATGATATCGGTATAACCTGCCATACCTACCTGTGGTGGTATAGTTTTTTACGTCACTGTCTACTTCTCCTCCGGCACCAGTATAGTTCATCAAGGACCTTTGAGAGTTCAAAGATTAAGCGTGACAAGACTATTCCATTTTTTAGGGGAAGCAGGTTTCGGACAACATTTACACTTGGTTTTAGATAGATAGATAAATGTTTTGACATTACCATCATGTAAAAGTCTTGGTTCAGTGGTTTCGTGTAATGCTTAGCACTGCGAGACAAACTAGAACCTTTTAGCCGAGTAGGGTTCGAGTCCCAGTGGCATACATTTTTTTCTTTATTATTTTCTATTTAATTTCATCTTTATTTGCTTAATTTCTAATGTTAATAGTTAGTTCCTTTATTTGTATTTTTCATATTTTACCTTTCTGTTCCCTTTTTATTTTAAACAATTATATTTTATTTCATTTTATAATGCTCAGATACATTTCAACAAAGCATTCAAACATGAAGCTTCGCCTTTCTGTTACAGTATATCTTGATGGTATCCATCTTAGTAACATTTGATAATTTTACTAGAATCCGAGCCACAACGATTCCCTTGCGCTCGTTTCATTTTCCAATAAGATGAATATATTCATTTAGTGTGATGGACCACGTCCATCGGGGTTTTGAGAAACAGATCGGGCTGTACGATGCTTTTTAACAGAGCTGAAATTGATCCCACATGAATAATGGTAAATCGCTTAGTAAATCTAATGCTGCCCGGCAGGCAAAGTATTGTGAGTTGGCCCGTTCATTCATATAACCCATTTTGTTTTCATTCGGAGGGCAGGGTTTGAGATGTCATTTCATTACAAAAGCATGCCTATACAAAAATATTGGAAATATTTACTACCAAAAGAACGCAAAATTTTGATGAAAATTTACAATATTTATTTCTTATTTTTGTTCCAAACATAGATTGTGGGCACTCGTTAGACCGCCTCGACGAAACAGTTCTAACGAGTATCCACAATATACATGTATTTATTAGAGCAGGTATAAAGAAAATATTGTTTACCCCTATAAACCCAAGTTTTACCACATGAAAGTCGGGTTTGGTGATGTCAAAATTATAAAGAAGTGTTTTTAAAGATGTCATCTCAATGTCGGGTAGAACCCCACAGAATTGGTAGCAACGTCTCCAAAATGGACGGGGACGATAAACCGCCAATCAAACAAACAAACCAATATCTTGTGTGACCCACTTTTATGATTTACGCGGTAAACCCGTGATCACATTTACGAAAAATGTTTAGAAAAAGTAAAAAAGTAATAATACATAAATAAAAACCTCCCCCAAGACTTGAACCCTAGACCTACATGTTGGTAGACGCGTTAGAAGACCCTCTCGACTATACTTCTATGTTACATAAAATTAAGAATAGGACGGTAGCTATCGCCAAGTGTGAAAATACCAATTAAAGGCGATTTACCTAAAATATGGACGAGTCCAAAATTAATAGTGCAGTCACGTCTCACTGCGTTTTGAACGACTATACCTTTCGACAACAGTGGACAATGCCTAATAACAAAAACATTCGCTGACGTCACTTTGAACTTATCTTCGGACAACAGTAGACAGGTCAAATCATCGAAGAGTAAGACATACGCAGACAGATAAATGGATAAAACACGACAGGCCAAATGTAATAAAGGAGATGAAAATATGCTCTATAAAAGGGTTATCCTTTGGAAGCAATGAATACACAACAGAAGTGAAAAATATGGAGTGTACATGTTTTCTGGGCCAGACTAGCTAGTTTCGGCCAATTAGGCCTCATCAGTGAAAGTTTGATGCAAGACGACTGACAATAGCCAAAACACGTTATCCTTTTTTTTACCAAATGGAATCTCCCTCCTTCTAAATAGCAGGAGTCCTTTTCAAAATTTAGGGGCGTCATGTTGTGTTTTCTTCAAAAATTATTCGGGAAATGGCTGAACTCTTAGCAAACAGTGGAGGCCCAGATCAGACGCCGCGTTCAGTGACCATTGCCAGTCGACTAGCAATAGCCAAATTACGTACAATTTATATTACCAGTCGACTCGCAATAGCCAAATTACGTTACAATTTATATTACTAGTCGACTGGCAATAGCCAAATTACGTTACAATTTATATTACCAGTCCACTGACAATAGCCAAGTCACGTTACAATTTATATAACCAGTCGACTAGCAATAGCCAAGTTACGTTACAATTTATATTACCAGTCGACTGGCAATAGCCAAGTTACGTTACAATTTATATTACCAGTCGACTGGCAATAGCCAAATTACGTTACAATTTATATTACCAGTCGACTGGCAATACCAAAATTATGTTACAATTTATATTACCAGTCGACTGGCAATAGCCAAATTACGTTACAATTTATATTACCAGTCCACTTGCAATAACCAAATTACTTTACAATTTATATTACCAGTCGACTGGCAATGGCCAAATTACGTTACAATTTTTATTTTATACTTAGCAGTGAAATCAATGCATATCTGAAACAAATACAAATGATATCAATCACAAGTGAAATGATATCGTATCATTTCACATGTGATTGATACCATTAATATCATTTCATTGTAGCGTGCCGGAACTACTTTTTTGTTTACGTTCTGGTCGAAAAAAGGGTAAATTTTCCTTTTATTTACCAAGAATAATAATTCCTTATGCCATTAGAACATATTTTGAAGGGTAACGGGTGGATACGGGAGGCATTAAAATTGAATGAACAGGTGCAATACCTGACAACAGCAGCGCTGTGATTTTGAACATCTCCCTTTTGCCGACACACATCTCGGGCACAATTTAAATGTTCCCTCATTGATTTAGGCTGAGCTGTCTTTGTTACAATTGGTCTACAAGACGTTCATTGAATGTCTGAGTAAGAGTTTGTGTGCTCAAATCAGCATGATTTTTTTTTTGAAAAACCGGTCGCGACGACTGCTACACATGGAATCGATTAAACACTGGCTGGGTGCATGTCACTTAGAACCTTCAAGAATAAAATGGATTTCAAATAAGCACAACGCATTCTGTAACGTACCGTGAAATGCATTCTTTGAACTAAAATTCAGAATCCAAAATGGCGGGTTGTTTATGCTTTGAAACTGACAGTTGTGACGTCATGTAGCCAGGTCAAAATCGTGACGTCACCGCCTCGGATCGATCAATTACCGTAAGTGTCCTAATAAATTATAAAATAAAAAGAACATTAACTTTTTTTCGGCGGATACCAAAAGTATTTCATCTCGTGTGTTGAAAACATCCGAATTTTCACTCGTGCTTCGCACTCGTGAAAATTATTATGTTTTCAACACACTCGATAAAATATTTTTGGTATCCATCTCAAAAAAGTAAATATCCTCTATATATTATTAGTCGACTGGCAATAGCCAAATTACGTTACAATTTATATTACCAGTCGACTGGCAATAGCCAAATTACGTTACAATTTATATTACCAGTCCACTGACAATAGCCAAATTACGTTACAATTTATATTACCAGTCGACTGGCAATAGCCAAATTACGTTACAATTTATATTACCAGTCGACTGGCAATGGCCAAATTACGTTACAATTTATATTACCAGTCCATTGGCAATAGCCAAATTACGTTACAATTTATATTACCAGCCCACTGGCAACAGCCGTGTAATGTATTCTGGTTAGCACAAGTCGAATGGCAATAGCCATTTTAAAGTATTTTGGCTTTTGCCAATCGACTGGCAAAAAAGAAATATTCTTATATGATAGATAGAGATGATAATTGACAATATCTGAGAGACTTTCTGATGCGGACTTCATCATAGATACGCAAGTGTTTAATCCAACGTCATCCAGCACGCGCATGCAAAAACCCTAACAATGTACGTTACTTGAAATTTTCATACGATCGGGTTTCCGTTGGGTTCTGTAGGAAAAACGTTACCGCCATACTACAATCAAATTAACAAGTTATTCAAAAGGTGCCTATTGTAAAAAGGCACACAGGCAAACAATGTTACCCAGTTCAGACGCCGCAGAACACGGCGTCTGATCAGGGTATACATGGTTCGCTGGAATAAAAAAACATTTTGTAAGACTTACAACACAATAAGCATGCCTAACATCCCTGAAATTATAAACGAACCTCTTCAAAGCAACTAAGAAGAAGATTCTATCTTGGTTAAAACTCTAATAATCTTACTGCTGAATAGGTAAATCCCAACAACCGTAGAACCCGCCAATGACGTCACGGACGGACTTGCTTTGAATTCTTTGAGAATTTCTGGATAAAGTAAGCCAAAGCAGCCAACCACTCCATCTATTAGAAGATTTCCAACAAAGACGGCAAGGACAACCATCCAACCCCAACCGCCATCTGGAACTTCGTTAGTGCCACAAGAATTCCTGGCTGTCATTTTGCGTTCCATTTTGTTCTTCTTTAAATGCTCATAATTATATTGGAAATTTCTTACACCTTTTGTCTTTGAAGCAACGTCTGTTCTGGGGATCTAGGTCGGCCATCTGTAATGTCCTTTGAAAAAAAAAATAAAATAAAAGTCAAAATCCGTTATGTTCAATGGTGGTACAGTTGTGTAGTTGTTGTGGAAGTAACTTAATGTTGCTCAAAAACATGGA
Organism: Lucinisca nassula; assembly: GCA_963580285.1. Classification (NCBI taxonomy): domain Eukaryota; kingdom Metazoa; phylum Mollusca; class Bivalvia; order Lucinida; family Lucinidae; genus Lucinisca; species Lucinisca nassula. The sequence goes on along the minus strand of OY757024.1, from coordinate 104,065,889 downwards.
TTGTGGGTACTCGTTAGAACCGCCTCATTGAGGCGGTTCTAACAAGCACCAACAATCTATATTTGGCCTAAACTATCGATTTTATTTCATCCAAAATATGCTAGTTCTAGCGGTAAACCAGACGTCATTTAAGCGCATGGATTTGTTATCGTGATGAAAACGGAGTTTTCGGGATCGCTCAGTTTCTCACGAACGTTGCAGTGCGCTACCGCCCATCGGGGTTTGGAGAAATTGATTGGGCTGCATGGTGCTTCCACGCACAGCTGAAACTGGCCACACATGATAACTGGTAAACCTCTTAGAATGATTAAGCCTGCCCAGGCAACGTGATGCGGGTCAGACCGTTCAATACATAAAAGCCTTTTGGTTTAAACAAGCATATTTAAACAAGCCTTTTGGTTTCATTGGGCGACAGGGCTTGAGACGTCCTTTCATCTCAATATCGGGTAAAAGTCCCACAAAATTGGAAGCAACGTCTCCAAAATGACCTTAATAGTGTTGAGGGGACGTTCAACCTTGATTCAAAAAGACAAACGAACGTTGCAGTCCTTGAAATGTGTCAGAAGTTGTATACAGTCCTTAAAATATAAAAGGAAAACAATCTGTTGATAATGTGTAGCCAGATAATGTCAACATTTCAAATGTCAATATCCTTTTGTATGCTTGCCAAGACAGGGCATTTCTTTACCGTGCATAGCGAAATAATGATATTTTGAAGAGTGAAAATCACAGGCGAAAACTTTTCCTCACATGAAATGATGAAAAAAGAACGAATTATGTCATAACTTGTTTTGCTACCAAACAATTCTGCGATCATAAAACAAACAGGCACAGCTTTCTTTTAACCCGTGCCATGCTGAGCCCGGATATGCATTACCTTTAAAACAATGTAGATCCAGATCAGATGGCTTCTGAGGAAGCTATCTGATCCGGATCTTCATTGTTTGTCATTCAGCTCATGAATTTGTTGCAATCATTTGCATCAAGTAATCTGATTGGTTGATAATCAGAAGTGGGTGTGGCATATTTAAATATTCAGCAGGTCAAGGGTAAAAGGAACAAAGGCCATGAATGCGTCGGAATATTCGGTGTTAATGCGCTTAAAACATAACCCAAATGCAGCATGAAGTGGAAAATTGTGTTTCAAAGAGTTGCGATTTTGGAAATTGGTTGGATTAATCCTGCGCAGAGTCGGACCATACATACCCTGTCGTTGGTACTGGGGCTACACTACACTTGCGGAGGCCAACAGGCTTTAATCAAAGGACTGACAGCACCGGTGGGTCGATTGTCTTTTGAGTCTAGGCTTGAAAAATGGTCATGAAAGGGGACTTCGACTGTTTCGATTAACCCTCAAATTCCTGTACTGTAAGCAAAAAGTGTAGACCTTGATCAGACGCCGCGTTCTGCGGCGTCTGATCTGGGTATACACTGTTTGCCAAGCCACACACACGATTCCAGTCCAGATTCGATAGATAAACCGCTGTTATGCATAGCGCGCCTAGTTTCTAAAATTTGCCTGGATTTCCTATAAATCAGTAGACATCAACACTGAAGAGCTTCTGAGCTTAGTAATCTTTGGGTCGATTGACAAACAATCGACCCTAAAGAGGTCATTTGTCGGATAGCTTACTAGCGACAGCTAAGACCAGCCCCCGAGGTTTGTCCTTCCTTCATTGGAGTTCAGGCCATTATAAAAAAAAAGCCCCACGCCAGACAGGCAAGGGATATAGAACATTGTGCAGGCCAAAACTAACCAAGTTCCATAACCGCAACTCTTTGGATTGTCTGTTCGAACTCCAAACGACGTTGGTCCGTCTCTAGCTGTGTTTAGGCCACTTGGGTACGTCGGCGTATTCCTACATGCGAAGACCTAAATCAAATCCTTGCTTAGTCTTGGGCTTGCCCCTATTTGCCTTCCTTATGCATATAAAAAGCTGATTTACATTGCACCGGAATATCAGGCTGAGCTTTAAAGGATATTTATGGTCATTTTTCTTCTTTTTTCTTCTTTTTTTTTTTGAGCGGGCCGTTTATCAGACCGGGATACCCGGAGATACCCGCCTGACCCTCCTTTGCAGAAATCATTGAGTTGGGATTTATCGACCGACCGATTGATCGTATTCACCATATAGAAAACTGTTCTGCATAGGATTTTGTTTGTTTGTGCTGAGATTTTACGTGCCCGTCAACACTATTGAGGTCATTTTAGAGACGTTGCTGCCTGAATGTAGTTTTCTGGAATTCTCCCGACACTGAAATTAATGACTTCTCAAGTCCTACCGCCCAGAGAAACCGCCAGCGTTTATATGCATGGGTTGGTTTAGACCTTCTATATGTGGTTTAACAGTACTCATGTTCGGTCGGATTAAGCTCTGCTTAGAAGCACCATGCAGCCCAATCTAGTTTCTCCAAGCCCCGATGGGCGTGGGGAGGGCGGCAGGGGACGGCCCTTGCTGCTGTAAGGATAACTGTAAGCCCCTACACTACAGATACACGCCGCATTTTTCTAATCTAACCACCGTCACCCATTAACTGTTCTGGATAGGATTACATGTATATAGTTGGCCCCTGCCCGTCGAGTCTTGGAGAAATAGATTGGGCCGCATGATGCTTCCCCGACCGCACATGAGTACTGGTAAACCGCTTAGGAGGTCTAAGCCCGCCCAGGCAAAGTGGTGATAGTCGGACCGTCCCTGCAAACAGTTGGGGATGTCATTTCATCTCAATGTCGGGTAAAAGTCCGACAAAACTGGAAGCAACGTCTCCAAAATGACCTAAAAGGTGCTGACGGGGACTAAAACCTCAATTTCAAACAAAAAAATAACGATATGCTCTCAGTGATTTGTATATTTACCATGTAGCGGATTTGGTCACACAAAAGCATGTGTAGGCTATAGTTCATAAAATATTTGTGACAATAGTATGCGGAAATATGGAAGTTTGACCTTAACAACTGGCAATTAACATGTGTATTGTTAACCCATGCTTGCCTAGCATCCATTAAAAGAGACACTGGCAAACAGTGTAGACCTAAATCACTCGCCACAGAACGCGGCGTCTGACCAGGATCTACACTGTTTGCTTAAGTACAAAGACTTGTGTAAACCTTTCAATAAAAATGATAATTACCAGACCCACCTCAAGTTACAAGTTGACCGTTCCCAAGCTATTTGGGGGTTGGGGCGGCTTTATGTGTACTGATGCAGGAATTGGGCTGCATTATGCTTCCACGCAAAAGATGAAACTGGCTGCACATGTGTAAAAATCACTTAGAATGTCTAAGCCTTCCCAGTCTAAGCCTTCCCACGCAAAGTGGCGCGAGTCGGACCGTCCGTGCATATAAAACCTATCAGTTTCATTGGGCGGCAGGGACTGAGATGTCATTTCATCTCAATGTCGGGTAAAAGTCCCACAGAATTGGTAGCAACGTCTCCAGAATAACCTAATTAGTGTTAACGGGGGAGTTAAACCTAAATCAAACAAACAAACATACAGTTTTACGTAACGTAACTCAGTTTTACCCTGAAACAATGGTAAACGATGAAGCTAAACGACGTTTCAGCGTCGAACCAACGTTACTTGCCTCTGGTGCTTAAAAACAATACGTCTAGCGCCAAAAGAACAAAGAAAAATACAAAAGAAGTTCTTAAATTCTTTACCTCCATATTCTATGCCTTTCTGTTTAGCTACATTCACATTTTTAATCGATTATGCAGGCTACTGATCAATAGCTGGCTTGTATTACATGTACAATGGGCATGTAATCTTGACGAGCAGGAACAGGTTCCCCAGCAGGCACACGTCGCTATGGCTGCGTCTAATCAACGTCGGTGCAACGTCATGACGTTGCACCGACGTTGATGTAACGTTGCATAAACGTCATGACGTTCCACCAACGTTGATGTGACGTCACAATTACGTCATCTGCCAGCTGGGTCCAGTCAGTCGGATGTAATTATCTCTCTTAGAATTGCATTCGAAGTTCGATAACTCGAATACTTAGGGGACCGAATAAACATTCGAGATAGGGGTTATTCGAATTACTGAGGTTAAACATTTCGCCAGGCCATGAGTCAGAATGGGGTATATATATATATTTTTTTTCAGTTTTCTATAAATTAAAGATTAAAGATGTGTGTTTTGATTGATTGTTTCGGGTATAACGACCCGGGGGGGGGGGGGGGGGGGTCGGGGGCGCTTTTTTTCACCAATACAGTCATTTGATCGGATAAATAAATGAAAACATTTCTGTTTTTTTAACAGAAAGCAAGCCAGCTTAATATTGGAATATTTTAGGGGGTATGTTGCAATTTGCAGATATTTTTGGGGTATGTATGATATACTGGATATTTTGGGGTACACTGTCAGTTTTTTTTTGTATTTTTTGTGTGTGTGTGTGTGGGGGGGGGGGTCGAACACTAGATGCTGGGTCCCAGCCTATGTAGCAGGTAAAATTCAGAGTAACCCCACCCCTACCAACCCCCCCCCCCCCCCCCCCCCCTCACCCCTGGATAACAACACGTCAACCCTTGTGGGTCATTTTGTGTCATCTCCCAGACAAAGGGAGAAAAGAGATAGAAGTGAAAGTAGGGGAAATGGCAGAGAGATAATGAATGGAAGTGTAGAAACAGAAGAAATAACAACACTCCCCCTTCTACCCGACAGCAGATCTATGGGATGCCGTTTTACTCTTTATTCCATATCAATAGAAATCCATAATTCACAGCAAAAGCCTTTGGTTTCAGTCATTATTATTGTATTTATTTGCCAAGACGAATTATAGATATCAATAAATCGAGTTATGGATATCCATAATTCGAAATATGGATATCCATAATTCAATGATATCCATAATTCGAATTATGGATATCCATAACTAGATCTGAATTATGGATATCCATAAATCGAATAATGGATAGCCATCATACGATGTATGGATATCCATAATTCGAATTATGGATATCCATAATTCGACTGATTTATCGATATACATAAGTAGATATCCATAAATCGAATAATGGATATCCATTAACCGATTTATGGATATCCATAATTCAGATCGATTTATGGATATCCATTATTCGAATTATGGATATCATTAATTCGAATTATGGATATCCATAAATAATAATTGATATCCATAAATAATTATGGATATCTATAAATAGGGAATTAATAGTAAGAGTGCGCCCCATACAGACCATGCCCAACTGTAAGCCAATATCAGTTAGACGCCCCCAGTGAGAAATGATATTTATCATATGACGTCGCGTCTGAGAGTGTAATAACGCCATGTAATATTTTCGATAATCCACTAGTGGATTAAATATGCAAATTAGCTAGATACTCCCCGTAACGTTACATGTACGACGTCCTTAACGACGTCGCGCTTACAAATGGCGGAATATTGACATTCTTGGTAAAAATAGTGAATAAAATGCGTTTTAAGGGTCATATGATAAACAGAATCTTACATTCGTGTTCATGTATTATTGAATTTATTAAACTCGTTGAGGAAAAGGGATAAAATGCTCGGCAAAGCCTCGCATTTTATCCCTTTCCCTCAACTCGTTTAATAAATTCAATAATTCATGGGCACTCATGTAAGATCCTTTATGTGTACTCATTAGAATCGCCTCAATGACAGATTAATCCATATAAGGCACATAAAATCTCCCGATATATTCATTTCTGATTGTAAGATTTACTAGATACAACCTCTGTACTTTGAGATACCGACCAGATGCCGCGTAATTGTTCCAAAACAGGGATTACATGAATTATTCTTGTGCAACAAGTATTTGGAAACTCTGGATTTTAGCAAGGGACAGAATTAAAATCGAACAGTCGCGCGTGTTTGATATGAACTGGTTGTTTCGGACGTCACTTTTGCCGCATACAAGGTACAAAATAGAAGTGAAGGCAATGACCAGGAATCGATACGATTAACCCACAACTCCCATCAGAGACACTAAAGGGAAAGAAATACAAATATGAAACAACCGACCCTAATGGAAACATCAATAGTGGAAAGCCAAAAGGACAGTTACTTTCCCATAAAATGGTCAACTGGCTATCCAAAACAAAGTAGTATAAGCGATACAAACATTCAAAGACAAAGCATGACAAAAAACGAGAATAGACAGATAGAATCTGTCATTAATAAACCTCGACAGAAGAACCACCTTGAAACGGTCAGTGAAACGAATTCCTCTGTGTGTGTGTGTGGGGGGGGGGGGGGGGGGGGGGGGGGGGGGGGGCTTAAATCGATTTTACGTGGCCACAATCCTCGCCCTTACTTCCGTCGCGATTTAGACAAATAATTTGTTCATCCCGCATGATGGCCTCCTAACTCATCAGTGCAACATCTCCGTGAATACAAAAAAATCAAACATTCACAGAGATGAAACAACGGTGAGGACTCGACAGCAAGAAAACACTGAAATGCATCAACAATTAGACTCCGATGGGCCCAACCAGAGACAGAGCATCAGGCACCAACCAACATTTGTATACATAGAATTAGATCTCTCTAATTCTCAGTAAGCCTTTACACTGGAACCGTCATAGAATCTGAAGCCTGACCCACCGCGTGCAATTAAAGAGGGAAGCAAAGTTGTCTAACTACCATGCATGCAGTCTGACGTATTAAGGCTGACGTCACTCAATTTAAGGACGTCACTAAACATTATAGTAATGTCATCAAAATATGACAGACGTCAGCAATCTAATTGACTGTATTATTAAAGTCGACGCTCAGGAATGAAATGTATGCTAGAAAAAAAATATATATCACGGATAGAAAATTACAGGCACGGTCTGTAATTTTCGGGCAGATTTTTTCTGTCCGCCCCTTGCATCCAATTAAAATTCTTATAAGCGAAAAAGGTACAAAAAAGCCAGTGGCTTATCATCGTCTACTTGGTGCAATAACGGTGTAACTGACATTTTGGCCACAATGTTTCTTTTTTTTTTTTCATAAATGGGTGCCTAAGGGCATAAGCACTACAGCTGCATTCTGCCTAAAAGCATGTCAATTACACCGTTTTTGCTCTGACAAAAACAGTCATCACGTGAACAAGTCCGTGAAATGAGCACCCCCTAAACCACACTTTATATAGAGAAAACTGGGGTTTAAGGGGTATACATTATTATTCTTATTTTAACTCATAACATAGGTTGTGGGTGCTCGTTATAACCGCCTCATTTATTCTTATTTCAACTCATAACATAGGTTATGGGTACTCGTTAGAATCGCCTCAATGAGGCGGTTTTAACGAGCACCCACAACCTATGTTATGAGTTAAAATAAGAAAAGTATCACAAAATCTCATCGAAAATGTAGCCATTTTGTGGGTATAAAGGATTCACTATGTCAAACGGGTGTGATATCGTAATGGTAAGTACCGTATTCGCCCTAAATACCGCACATGCTCCTATAAGCGCACACCAAATCTATTTTTGAAAAGGAAATGCATAAGCGCACACTTTACAGTAATCTCCCCTTGTAGCTCTCATAGTAAATCTATAAAAAAAACTTACCATTATTTCTTCCAACAGTGAAGGCAATGCTTAAGTATCTTTTTCCGTCCCATTAAATATCAGTATGCATCATCTTGGAAGCTGTTGTTTTCGTATCAAGTGTGCGCTAATTGGGTAGATTTTTCACCATGATTTTATGACACGATTTTGAAAAAACTAAGCGCACGGTGCGGTAATTAGGGCGAATACGGTATGCCGACTTTTTGTAAAACCTCAAACCTACCCAGTGCCTTTAATTTACTAGGTTTGTGTACATACACTGTTTTAGCACTGAATGCACTTCCAACACACTCAGCTATCATCAACATTTAAAAGCCATTTGTTTTTACAATATGCCATTTATTTAACAATCAACATCACACACAAATGAAAGAAATCAACATGAAGTTAAATAATGACAATAATGATGGTTTTCTTTGCCATTGTTAAATAAAACAGTTTTTGGTCTCTCCTGAAAGGTTGCCATTTTGCATTTCGTCGTTTTTGCACAAAGCAAAGGAAATCATGCGCGGCATGATCTTGTTAACAAGCCCGTGAAATGAATACCCCAGTAGACCCTACTTTATGTACAGTAAAATTCCGCTATTAAGACCACCTAAAATTAAGACAAATTCTGGTCTGAAAAACATAATTAGTAGATTTCATTTATCCTTTCTTTGTACTTTCGGCATACAGTGTCCTCTGGCCAGAGACCACTTTTGGGACTGTTCAAAAATGGTCTTAAAGACCACTTTTGAACAGTCCCAAAGGTGGTCTTAATAGAGGAATTTTACTGTGTTTACACGTCTATTATATAAAGATATATATATGTACCAAAGATCAAAGACCTAGGCCGTATGGTTTAAGATTGAGTGAGTGAGCGTTTGAGTTTTACGTCCCACCAACAGCTAAGGTCATACGGAGACGGGACCTCGGTTTAAAGGCTCATCTGAAAGTCTGGAGAAGCCCGGTATCGATCATATGGTTTAAGAGAAGATTTGTTTGTTTGTATCGGAGTTTAACGGTCCAGTCAACACTATTTTAGGTCATTTTTGAGCCGGTCAGTTTATCTACAGTGGGGTCAGCGATTTTGCTTCCCATTTTATAGTTCGAGTTCCACTCCATTCCCGTTCGCGGTACGGTTTCGATCCGTGGAATTCCCGTTCCCGTTCCATTCCGCCCCCTTCCACGCTTACATCATTCCAATTAGAACGGGGAACGCTTGGGGGCCGCCAGACTGGTTCCCAACATTCCGGTCCTTAGCCAAAAATTCGTTTCGTCAAATAAAAATCGTTCCAAAAATCTCATAAGCAAAATCGCTGACCCGCCAGTAAAAAATGGATAATTAAACAAAATAAATGAAAGTAAAAATCAAAAATGAGTTCCTGTAAAAGCAATGAAAACATTCGTAAGATAGAAGATGGGTCATTTTTTTTTTTTTTTTTTTTTTTTTTGGTTTGGGTTTTACGGCCCTTTCAAGATTATTTCACTCATATCGAGCCGATCGTTAATCATAGGTGGGCGAAAACCGGAGTACCCGGAGAAAAACCACCTGACCTTCCGTTGCAGAACTTGGCGTCTCACACGTGACCCGAGCGAGGCTCGAACCCACGGCGTGAAGATGGGTCATACTACGTAGTTTCGGCTAATAAAGCCTCATCAGTGGCCCTGTAATTCAAAATTCAAAAAATTATAACAATAATAATAATGATAATAATACGTAATTAAACAATTGGCCGCTTCTGTGAGTGACTGAACATGAATTATTTCGGAAATTTTGAAGAAAACGTTTGAGACAAACGTGCTATTTACAAGGTGGAAGATGTCATGTGGCTCCAATTAGCAAAATGTGCCGACCAAGATCATACGCAACAGAAAAAGGCGCCTGATCGGGGCCTACATTGTTTCCAACAGCTTCAGACATTTTCAAAATAAATTTTGAAGACGACACAACCTTACACTCTTAAATTTTGAAACGGTCTTGTGCCATTTACAAGGTAGAAGATCCTATTTGACGCCAAATGGCAAAATGTGCAGATCCAGATCAGACCTAGCAGAAGTAGGCGTCTGATCAGGACCTTTGTTTGCAAAAATATGCACGAAAACGCTTTATTCTCTTTAATTCTGAAATGGACTTGTTCTATTAACAAGGTGGAAGATTCCATTTGTCGCCAAATGGCAAAATAGTGCAGACCCAGATCAGACGCAGCAGAAAGTGGCCTCTGATCAGGGCCTACATTATATGGAAAGGAATCGGGCGTTTTCCAAATAAATTTCGAAGAAAACACAACCTGGTTCTCCGAGTTAATTAAACAAAATAAATGAAAATTACAAAAATAATTAATTAAAAAATGGGCCTCATCTGTGAGTGAAAGAACGTGAATTATTTTGGACATCTAGAATAAGTGACGATAATGAGGTGTTGTTTTAAACAGCTGTCTTTATTCCCCCATGTTGCACCTGGGTGTCATAAAACTTTTGGTCAATAAACACCCTGCATTCAATCATCATGCAGTACCTATATTTTACCCTTTTGTTAGGCCGCTAACAACATAACATAGGTTTTACATACTCTCGGCCGACCTAGGAACAAAAATCACCAAGAAATGCATACTAATTATCATCGTCCGATACTATTACATAGCTCCTACATTAATTAGCTAGAGATCGACGCCTCAATAACAAACCTCACGGCGTATACATGATACAAGCACGACGAAACGAGCACATATTTTACACATCCATAACAAATAAAAAGACCGAGCCAATAAACCTATGTTTATTTAAATAAAGTTGTCCCCCTTAGCAATTCGAAATGCCCGACGATATTTTAGAATTACAATAGGCATATTTTTCTAGTCGCGGACCAGGGGTAATAAAGTATCAACGTGGTCAGCAGAAGTTCACTATCTGCGTAACAAATATTATTCATGTAGCAGAAATGTGAGAGCAAGCACTATAGAATACTCCTTCCCTTGTCTATACATAAGGACAAAAATAAGAACCTCTATAAAACCATGCAAACCCCATTTCACTCAAAATTCCTGCTCACAAAACAGGTCGAAAAGAACACAAACAAGTTATCCAGATTTATCTCATAAATGGCATTTAATGGTGTACCCAATCAAGACTACGAGAATCTGTCATATTCGAGTGGAATCACCACAGCGACTTATCAAAAGGATACGTCGCTGTAATCTTTGACGATGAGTATAGTTTTTCTGGCTGACCATCGCATTACGACCATTAACTAATTATGCAATTACGAAAGTAAACCGATCCGATGAACGCCTGTCCTTATACGGAGAATGCTACCGGACAATCTGAAGATATAATGTGGGCCGCGCACAGCTTTCAGCACACTTTGGAACTGAAAGCTGATGTTGTTGGTTCGTGTTGTATTTTCAGGTAAGTCAAATTTCTTTATAAATAATTTTCATCTAGTTTTAATGCAAGTTACAATGCTTGAATAGCAAATGTATTTATATGTATTCATAAGCATTTAGACTGCAAACATTGTTTTAGATGTGAAAAGAAAACATATTCTAACTTGCTCTATGCTTATACAGGCATCTGGAAAAACTGGCCGGCTCATCATGAAAACTGAACGGCCCATTATGACCGTCATAACATTAATAGGACCGTTATGTTAGGAAGTAATCCAGTACGCCTTTTCCAATATCTTTCAATCTGTTGAATTATTTGTATTGTTATTGTCATGCTAAAATGTTTGAGTACCTGTGCAGAAGAATGCTACATGGTTGACATGTTTGAAACTTGTTATGTTCAAACTGTTCAATACGACTTTACTCAAAGAATGGTCCCGCGTGGAGTCCACGTTGACTTTACGTCTGCCGTCACCGTTGAAACACTGTCGGATCATTCTGGCAATGTTTTAGCATTGAGGCGACGTTGCCTGATGTTCGAATTCAATAATTATTCAAGGTTGCGCTAGTTTTCTCTGCACGGCTAAAACAACGTTGAATCAGCGTCAGCCTTCACAGTTGAAATGCCACTCAGACATTTCAACGGTGTCGCGACGCTGAGACAACGTCGTATGTAAATCTGTCATTATCATTATGAAATTACACAGTAGTAAGCTAATTTTCTCTATACGGCTAAAACAACGTTGAATCTGCGTCAGCCTTCACAGTTGAAATGCCAGTCAGACATTTCAACGGTGTCGCGACACTGAGACAACTTCGTATTTACATCTGCCATTATCACTATGAAATTACACAGTATTAAGCTGATTGTCTCTGTGCAGTTAAAACGGCGTTGAGTCAGCGTCAGCCTTCACAGTTGAAATGCCACTCAGACATATCAACGGTGTCGCGACACTGATACAACGTCGTATTCACAGCTGTCATTACCATTATAAAATTACACAGTGTTAAACTAATTGTCTCTATACAGCTTAAACAACGTTGAATCAGGGTCAGCTTACACAGTTGAAATGCCACTCAGACATTTCAACGATGTAGCAACATTGAAGCAACGTCATATGCGTATCTGTCCTTATCGTTATAAAATTACACAGTGTTTAGCTAATTATCTTTGTCTGGTTGAAACAACGTTGGATCAACGTCAATCTTCACAGCTGAATGCCACTCCGGCATTTCAGCGGTGTCGCACATTGAAACAACGTTGTATGCATGTCTGCATAGCTGACTCTCGGATGGGGTACTCGGTGCAAACTTTGACGAGACTGCGCATACGCGCGGCTCGTCGGAACGATCCCCCGGTGAGTCGCATTTGAGAGTTACATGTAATCAATGTAGATTGTTAGTTAACTATGATAGTTACAACGCATTAATTCATGATACATGACATTGAATTAAATAAAAGACACTTTGGAACTGAAAGCTGATGGTGTTGGTTCGTGTTGTATTTTCAGCTAATTCCCCATACTTTCCACATCGGCGATACAAGGTTCCGGTACCGACATAACTCTGGGCTATGTAACACACCCCAGTAGCCCATAAATTTCTGACCCGGACAGGCAGTCGTCTTTTAAGCCGGACAAGTAGTGGAGAATCAAACCTTCGCTTTCTACTCAGGAAGCGACGCGCCGATGGCAACACCAAGAAACTTTCTACACGCCTACAATTTGAGAAGCAGAAATAACACCCTCGCCGACGGAACACACGAACCTATCAGTCCCTCGCCGACAACAAGCACGGTGAGAATTCCAACGCCATTTCCGACCAGTGCACGGAAACAGCGCCTCAGCGAGTTGGTTTCCAAGCTAACGCCAACCACAGACCATTCCTCCAACCTCACAACGCCAACAACGACGACGACAGATAGTGCTAGAAATATTATAACCCCTCCGCCGGCTTGTTAGGCCGCTAACAACATAACATAGGTTTTACATACTCTCGGCCGACCTAGGAACAAAAATCACCAAGAAATGCATACTAATTATCATCGTCCGATACTATTACATAGCTCCTACATTAATTAGCTAGAGATCGACGCCTCAATAACAAACCTCACGGCGTATACATGATACAAGCACGACGAAACGAGCACATATTTTACACATCCATAACAAATAAAAAGACCGAGCCAATAAACCTATGTTTATTTAAATAAAGTTGTCCCCCTTAGCAATTCGAAATGCCCGACGATATTTTAGAATTACAATAGGCATATTTTTCTAGTCGCGGACCAGGGGTAATAAAGTATCAACGTGGTCAGCAGAAGTTCACTATCTGCGTAACAAATATTATTCATGTAGCAGAAATGTGAGAGCAAGCACTATAGAATACTCCTTCCCTTGTCTATACATAAGGACAAAAATAAGAACCGCTATAAAACCATGCAAACCCCATTTCACTCAAAATTCCTGCTCACAAAACAGGTCGAAAAGAACACAAACAAGTTATCCAGATTTATCTCATAAATGGCATTTAATGGTGTACCCAATCAAGACTACGAGAATCTGTCATATTCGAGTGGAATCACCACAGCGACTTATCAAAAGGATACGTCGCTGTAATCTTTGACGATGAGTATAGTTTTTCTGGCTGACCATCGCATTACGACCATTAACTAATTATGCAATTACGAAAGTAAACCGATCCGATGAACGCCTGTCCTTATACGGAGAATGCTACCGGACAATCTGAAGATATAATGTGGGCCGCGCACAGCTTCCAGCACACTTTGGAACTGAAAGCTGATGGTGTTGGTTCGTGTTGTATTTTCAGGTAAGTCAAATTTCTTTATAAATAATTTTCATCTAGTTTTAATGCAAGTTACAATGCTTGAATAGCAAATGTATTTATATGTATTCATAAGCATTTAGACTGCAAACATTGTTTTAGATGTGAAAAGAAAACATATTCTAACTTGCTCTATGCTTATACAGGCATCTGGAAAAACTGGCCGGCTCATCATGAAAACTGAACGGCCCATTATGACCGTCATAACATTAATAGGACCGTTATGTTAGGAAGTAATCCAGTACGCCTTTTCCAATATCTTTCAATCTGTTGAATTATTTGTATTGTTATTGTCATGCTAAAATGTTTGAGTACCTGTGCAGAAGAATGCTACATGGTTGACATGTTTGAAACTTGTTATGTTCAAACTGTTCAATACGACTTTACTCAAAGAATGGTCCCGCGTGGAGTCCACGTTGACTTTACGTCTGCCGTCACCGTTGAAACACTGTCGGATCATTCTGGCAATGTTTTAGCATTGAGGCGACGTTTCCTGATGTTCGAATTCAATAATTATTCAAGGTTGCGCTAGTTTTCTCTGCACGGCTAAAACAACGTTGAATCAGCGTCAGCCTTCACAGTTGAAATGCCACTCAGACATTTCAACGGTGTCGCGACGCTGAGACAACGTCGTATGTAAATCTGTCATTATCATTATGAAATTACACAGTAGTAAGCTAATTTTCTCTATACGGCTAAAACAACGTTGAATCTGCGTCAGCCTTCACAGTTGAAATGCCAGTCAGACATTTCAACGGTGTCGCGACACTGAGACAACTTCGTATTTACATCTGCCATTATCACTATGAAATTACACAGTATTAAGCTGATTGTCTCTGTGCAGTTAAAACGGCGTTGAGTCAGCGTCAGCCTTCACAGTTGAAATGCCACTCAGACATATCAACGGTGTCGCGACACTGATACAACGTCGTATTCACAGCTGTCATTACCATTATAAAATTACACAGTGTTAAACTAATTGTCTCTATACAGCTTAAACAACGTTGAATCAGGGTCAGCTTACACAGTTGAAATGCCACTCAGACATTTCAACGATGTAGCAACATTGAAGCAACGTCATATGCGTATCTGTCCTTATCGTTATAAAATTACACAGTGTTTAGCTAATTATCTTTGTCTGGTTGAAACAACGTTGGATCAACGTCAATCTTCACAGCTGAATGCCACTCCGGCATTTCAGCGGTGTCGCACATTGAAACAACGTTGTATGCATGTCTGCATAGCTGACTCTCGGATGGGGTACTCGGTGCAAACTTTGACGAGACTGCGCATACGCGCGGCTCGTCGGAACGATCCCCCGGTGAGTCGCATTTGAGAGTTACATGTAATCAATGTAGATTGTTAGTTAACTATGATAGTTACAACGCATTAATTCATGATACATGACATTGAATTAAATAAAAGACACTTTGGAACTGAAAGCTGATGGTGTTGGTTCGTGTTGTATTTTCAGCTAATTCCCCATACTTTCCACATCGGCGATACAAGGTTCCGGTACCGACATAACTCTGGGCTATGTAACACACCCCAGTAGCCCATAAATTTCTGACCCGGACAGGCAGTCGTCTTTTAAGCCGGACACTTTACCCCCAGGCAAATATAAATGAGTAACAGACTGGAAACGATCAGATATGTTATGTTCAAAGCGACAAAATCTGAAACAAGGAAAATTTGAAGAAATAAAAAAACGAAAAGAATGTAACGTAGTTACATTGGCGTGTGATCTTAATGACCCAAATAGTGTTGACGTATTGTAAATGCACTTTTGTTACACAAGCATGTTACATGAATGGTTGAAACAACGTTGATGAGTAGTGATAACTTTATATGACCAATATGCTGTTGAATGGGTAATAAATGTATTTGGGGTTATGTTGATGGGTATATGACACATTTTAAGCTTTTACAGATAGAAAATTAAAACGTTTTTACCTTTCATATATTTTTAATCCAGTCTTTCGATATTATCTAAAATGAATGTAGGACGATTTGGCCAGCGGACGATTTGACCCGGACGATTTGGTCTAGGACAATTCGACCTAGGACAATTTGGCCAGCCAAAAATATTGGGTAGGACAATTTGGCCAGGTTAATATAATGACTAGTACTGAAAATTTTATGTTTTAGGTTTGCTTTTAATATACAGAAATGTTTGAATATGTGGAAGGGACATTTTAGAAGATTCCAAACAATTAGATTTTTGTTGTTGTTGTTGATTTTAACTTATAACTTTTGGCCTGAGATATTCTTTATGAGCAAATTAATAAAAAATGCTTAACTATAATCCCCTGATACACTGATTAAGGGAACTCTAACAGTAACCACATGTTTATATAATGAAATAGTACTTGTTAGAACTGCCTCGTCGAGGCATTTTAACGAGTACCCACAATCTGTTGCGAGCAGAAATATGAAAAAAGAGTTATTGTTTTTTTGTTGTTGTTGTTGTTGTTGTTGTTGTTGTTTTTTATGAAAATTTTCTTTTTTTATGAAATAAAATTTAATGTATTTGCATAGGTGTGTTTTCAAGTTGTGTTTTTGGTGGGTTTGGAAACATTAATCATAGCTCCAGACAAGAAGGCAAAACAATTACTATTTCATAAAATAAACGTGTGAGTACCTTCACGAGTTGCCTCACCTGAGAGGATTCTAACAAGTACTATTGTCCTACCCGGTATTTTTGGCTGGCCAAATTGTCCTAGACCGAATTGATCTACGCCAAAGCGTCCGGGCCAAATCGTCCGCCCACCATCTAGAATGCACTATACATTGAGGTGTAAAACTTACTGACATTTACTTTGACAATTTCAATTATGTATTACGCAAGTAACTTGTGCTGTTATTCAAATATTTTCGCGGGAGAAAAGGCCAGTGCAGCTTACATAAAACCTGAAATGTATCTACAAAACGTCAATCACAGGGGTGCATGTTTCTGTTTACGCCAGTTTCTGACTTTAATTATTTGCGAAGTACTAACACTTTATTAATGTAAAACTATACGATCATGGTTAAACCCCACTTTATGGCGTGTATTACGTCATAAGAAGAACGTCCCCGTCAACACTGTATGGGTGATTTTGGAGCTGTAAAGTTTCTCGCTAGCGGGAGTGTAACAGAGTAAATTTTAGGTTCAAATATCAACTAAATTTAGTCTTATAAGCAATGTCTGGGCTAAATAAATGATCTTTGGGACAAGTTAATGTGGGTGGATCAATCCGAGATAAATGATAAAAAAGTCAACCGAAAATCAAGATAGTATAACGTTTCGTTCGAAAATCTCGATCCCATTTTTAGATATAACCGTTCCCCAAGTGAGATGGACCGATTTGGACCGCTTGTATCGTACCATGCCGGGGCGATCCCGTTCAGGTTCCGGGGCACTCCATTCCAGTTCCAGGCCCATTCAGATCCAGTTCCAGGGGCATTCCCCATGACAACCAGAACGACGCCCTGACTGTATCAACACTTTCCTGGGCAGGCTTATACGTAAGCGGTTAACCAGTAAAGTACACATTCTTTCACCAGAAACTGACAACTGCCCTTCTTGAATCAGCGGAAGGGAGAGAATGACCGTAGAAAAGATTTCATGATCAATCTCCACGAAAGAAAGTTGTCGACCCCGACAGGTATCGAACCCACGTCCTCCTGATCACCAGTCAGACACGCATCCGACTGAGCTACCGAGACCGGCGTTTAAGAGAAGAAGATTTTTAATATAAAGATTTTGCTAATCTCGCATTTTGTTGCCATAACAAGCAGAGTACTGAATGGAATGGGTGGAAAGAGCATATCTGGTAAGTTTGGATATAATCCATTCAGAGGTTTATGTGGCGATGTCGTTAGAAGAAATTGAGAACGGACGGGCACACGGAGGGGCGACGTCGATGGATGGTGACCCATCACAATAGCTTCCCTGGAACCGTCGGCTCAGGAGAGCTAGTAAAACCGAAACTCGAATTGGCAAGCAAAAATAGTAGCCATGGTTCCATGATTAACTTATAGTATGTATTGTGATGCACCGCCCACACCAGGTCTATGAACAGTGACCAGGTGACCAAGCTTACCTTCCATTTACACCTGACCCATTATCATATGAGCCGGCGCATGACAAAACCTTCAATAAGATCCGTGCTATGGTCGATGACTCAGTTCAGCGGATCCATCAGGTCTGCCTGGTCAGAGCATGCTTTGTTGTCCTATGAATAGCCCAGACGCTATAGAAGGCTCATGCGAACAGCGAAGACTCTGATCAGACTGCGCGGACGCGCAGTCTGATCAGAGTCTTCGCTGGTCGCATTGGTATTATTGTTGGTTTTGTCGTGCGCCGGCTCTAATATGATTTGCGGGTCTCCGTGGACTAATGGGTAAGAGCGCTGACTCTTCCTCATATGGTCTCTCACCACTGTGGTTCGAGCCTCGCCGAGACCTGCAATAGAAGGTCAGGTGTTTTTCCTCCTGGTGCTCCGGTTTTCGCCCACCTCTGATCGGCTCGAAATAACTGAAATAATATTGAAACGGTCGTAAAAAAACAACAAAATAAAACGCATTAAAACATGGACGATGGATATCAATGTCTGTGCATGTGACATTTATGCAATGTCGCAACAACGTCGGTGAGACATCATGACGCTAAATGGACGTTAGTACGGCGTTGCCTGCACACTGTATGTCCGTTGAGGAATCTTCCACTCTCTAGCCTTTTTTCTGATTTTAGCTGTATGTGCTTAATGTCTTTTGTTTGTTTCTTTCTTTCTTTCTTCTTCTGTGGCGTCTGATCGGGGTATACAATGTTTGAAAAGGATCCTTTCATTGGACTGTAGTTACAACACCACAATTAGACTAATCATAGGACATTGGCTAGGTGAAAATGTCCAAACACCCCGTTGAGGCGGTCCTAACTAGCACTCACAATCTATATTTGGACTAGAAATAAGAAAAATATCAAACATTTTAATCTGAAAAAAAAAATACTGTTCTGGAGATAAAATAGACGCCATTTTAGCGCACGTGTGTGTTAACGTAATGTTCTTGGAACAGCTGAAGGGAGAATATGGCCGTAGAAAATATTCCAAATCTCCATTGGCACCGTTGCCGATCATCATCAAAACAAATCTGTGCGATGAGCATCCTTGTAAACCCGGTTTATATAGAGAAAAGTGGTGTTTACAAGTGTATATATTACATTCGTTATTCCTGCACAAAAACAGAGATCGGTGGTACTCGTTAGAACCGCCTGAATACCCATACTGAGCAACTTTTGAAGCAGAATTATTACGATTACACAACCATCCGTGTGACATACTGCATCCTGTCATAACTCTAAAATAGTCATTTTCTGATAAAAAAAGTAATATTTTTCTTATTTATACTCTAAATATAGGTTATGGGTACTCGTTAGAACCGCCTCAACGAGGCGGTTCTAACGCGTACGCACAACCTATGTCTTGGAGGAGAAATAAGAAAAACTAATATACACCCCCGTAAACCCCAGTTTTCTCTATATAAAGCAGGGTTTAGAGGGGTGTTCAGTACACAGACTTGTTAACATGATGTAAGGATACTACAATCAGAAACCACCATGAAAGAAATAGAGGATCTTACACGAGTTGTAATTTCATATGATATTTATGAAACGAGCCTTTGGTGAGTTTCATAAATTCCATAAGAAATTACCACGAGTCTAAGATTCTGTTTATCATATGACTACTTCAAATTGGATTACATCGCCTTTAAATTTAACAAATTTTCCACAAAAAATTGCATGGATGCCATGGACGTCGTCATGACGTTACTTAATCCCGCCAAAGTGTTATTACACGTGTGGGACGGGCCTCCGTGGCCTAGTGGACTCTTAATCATTAGGTCTCTCGCCGCTGCGGGTTCGAGCCTCACTCGGGTCATATGTGAGACGCCAAGTTCTGCAACGGATGGTCAGGTGTTTTTCTCCGGGTACTCCGGTTTTCGCCCACCTCTGATAAACGATCGGCTCGATACGAGTGAAATAATCTTGAAAGGGCCGTAAAACCAAAATAAAAAAATACACGTGTGGTCATACGATATTTATTACACGACGTTATCCACGCTTTATCAACACGTCATATGATAAACTCATTTACTTTGTACGTCCTTGTATAGTCTATTCTAACACAGCGCGCCTATATAGACAATGCAAAATAACCGAGTTTTATTCTGCAACAAATCACGGCTCGGAAGAGCGTGACGTGTGACGTCATTAAAAACTGCAAATTTATGACGTCACTAGTCGATTTACTTGACGTTAGACGGTGTAACGCGATTTTTTCGCATCGAAAACGTTGATAAAGGATATAAATGCATGTGTTTCAGTCGATAATTTTAGCGGGATTTCTTCTAACAATGGCGAAAAGTTGTGAGATTTTGAAGGAAACAACAACATTATTGCCGATTTTCAGCGTGTTAGAATCGAAATAGATCAGCTCTAGTCTGTGATTTATTGAGTAATAAATCACAGTTTGTCGGTCAGTTGTAAGTAGACAAATCACGCGCGCCACGCGCTCGTGATTTGTCTACTTTACAACTGACCTCCAAACTGTGATTTATTACTCAACAAATCACAGTTAGAGCTGATCTATTTCTTAAATAAAGTATACCTTTGTACACCCACTTGTCTTTTGTTTGATTTGAGGTTTAACGTCCCCGTCAACACGGGGGGACGTTGCTTCCATTTTTGTGGGACTTTTACCCGACATTGAGATGAAATTATATCTCAAATCCTGTCGCCCAATGCAACCAATAGGGTTTATAAGCATGGACGGTCCGACTCGCACGACTTTACCTTGGCAGGCTTAGATTCTCTAAGCGGTTTACCAGTTCTCGAGTGCGGTCAGTTTCAGCTCTGCGTGGAAGCATCGCGCAGCCCATCTATTTCTTCAAGCCTCGATGGACGGCGGCCACCCACTTGTCTTATTACTATAAAGTGGGATCTACAGCGGGGTGTTCATTACACCCACCTGCTTACATGTGCCAACAACATTTAATAAGGTCATTCTTCGTGAATATTTGATGGTCCTGAAAAGGACCGTTTCTGAAGCAGGATCAGTCTAGCTTCATGGACTGGAATATTCCTCTGTGTCGTCTGGCTCTGTTTCTTCGCCGTCTTCCTGTTCCATGTCGCTCTCGTCATCATCATATTCGTCCATTGGCACAATAGGTCTATGTTCTTGATCCGAGACGACTTCGATAATCTGACCAAACAGATCTCGACGAAGAGTCACGATGTCAGACGCCTTCATGTTTGCGTAGTCGTAGTACATGTTTCGGATACCTTCTATAACTGCCAGACGAAGTCGGAGTTTGTACCGGAAGTTCCTGTTGAGATTTTCCCGCGCTGCGTAATAGCGCTGCATGACAGCATCCATCTTCCGATTCAAGTGGACGATCTGGTCGCAGGCTCTCTTGAAACAATATTCTGTCGCCTTCAGCTTACAGCGCTTGTCGAAGGAGACTTTACGCCGTTCGGCTGATTCACATGAAGCATCTACTTTTTCCATTTTTCCGTTATGTTCACTATTCAGAGGACAGAACGATTCTGATTCCTCTGCATTTTTGTGACCCTATTTAATGGTTTAGCTGAAAAGGATCATATCTAAAAATCTCCGTCGTCCTTTCTTGATTAATTTTCAAAGAAAGATCATCGGATTTCCTAAAAAGTTTAAACACATCGCTCAGTTATTATCAAACAATTATCTTGATTATGTCGATATCATCCATTGTTAAAATTATCGTTAATTATCAGTCGAGATTTTCGCTTCCACACCACGCGTGCATCACTGCATTTAAGTTTAATAACTTCCTACAATAACTGATCATGAATATTAATAAAAGTGACAATATACAATACAATAATTGATTATTCAATACTTCTTGTCATTTCAGTAATATAATTAATAATTAATTTTTAAATCTTCTTCAGCTTCAACCGGAGATGAAGCATTCTTTGATAGATCAGGGGTTCATTCATTTCCCAAATTAAAGGGTGTTAGGATGAGATATTTTTAGAAATATTTACATTACGAAAACACGCTTATACAAATACGAAAATTTTAAGGTGAATATTGTGATATTTTTCTTATTTCTGCCCAAAATATAGATTGTGGGTACACGTTAGAACCGCCCCAGTTTGACTATATAAAAGTGAGGTTCAAGGGTTCATTTTACCACCAAACATGTAAAATTTCAGATAAAAAAAGTCTGATATGTTTCGTATTTCTGCTCAAAACCTATATTGTGGGTACTCGTTAGAACTGCCTCCATGAGGCACTTCTAATGAGTACCCACAATCTAGGTTTTGAGGCAGGAGGCACTTCAAACGATTACCCACAATCAAGGTTTTGAGCAGAAATAAGAAAAATATATATACCTCTGTAAACCCCAGTTTTACTATACAAAAGTGGAGTTTCAGTGGGTCAAAATTATATAGGCACGTTTTCGTGATGGAGGCTAGGTTAATCTGAACTACTATTACGAAAACATGCCTATACACATTGTAACTTTTATCGCCGAAAAAAAATATTTTAAGATGAAAAATTGTGATATTTTTCTTATTTCTGCTCAAAATATAGATTGTTGGTACTCGTTAGAACCGCCTCATCGAGTCGGTTCTAACGAGTACCCACAATCTATATTTTAGAGCAGAAATAAGAACAATAACTCATCCCTGTAACCCCAGTTTTAGTATATTAAAGTGGGGTTCAAGGGGGTCAAAATTATATAGGCGTGTTTTCATGATGATTACTTCACACATCAATGAGCTAAAATGGGTTTTTTAGAACAAGCATCTAGAACAAGCATTTTACAGACAATCGTGTTTTTTTTATTCCTAATCCAAAAATAGATTTCAAGAAGGGTAGTTGTAGTCTCTGGCGAAAGAATATGCACTGTACTGGTTAACTGCTTACGTATAAGCCTGCCCAGGAAAAGTGTGGATAGGTAAACTGACCTGCTGAAAAATGACCTAAAATAGTGCTGACTGGGCCATTAAACTAAACTCCAATACAAACAAAACCAAAAATAGATTATGCGTGTTCGTTAGAACCGCCTCTATGTTTTTGAGCAAAAATAAGAGAAATAATGTATCCCGGTGTAAATTCCACTTTTCTCTTTATAGATTTGGGTTTAGAGGGGTGTTCATGAAACGGACTCGTTAACCTGATGGTAAGTCAATGCTGTATTTTAATGTAAAATTCCTATATTAAGACCACCTTTGGGACTGTTCAAAAGTGGTCTTGAAGACCACTTTTGAACAGTCCCAAAGGTGGTCCCTGACCAGAGGACACTATGGGTAGAAAACACACAGAAAGATTAAGTGCACCCTTAAAAATAAGCTTTTTAAAAGCAGAATTAGTCTAAATTTTAGGTGGTCTTAATAGCGGAATTTTACTGTATATGTCTGACGTTAAAATATCTTCAAACTTGGGTTTGCAAAGCCATTTTATTTATTTATTTATTAACCATTAAGACGCCGAGAAAACTACATCTGAAAATGTCGTCTGCTTATGTCATCTGCAGAATCTACTTGCAAACGTTTTAGAAATGTTTTTTTTTTCAAACAGGCAAATATTGAGCCCTTTCTGGTTACTTCGAAAACCGAATATCGTCTAAGCCGGTGCTAGGAGGCGTATGCAGCATTGCAAACTGTATCGCTGTGTATGAAGAGACTCAATAAAACCAAGTCCCCGATTTTCGTTCTTTTATGTGTTCTTTGTTTCCAAGGGCAACCTTTTAGCTTTTTAGTGTTTCATGCTGTGGATTAGTCTCTGCTCAAAAACCTTACATGTACAATAAAATTCCTAAATTAAGACCACCTTTGGGACTGTTCAAAAGTGGTCTTTAAGACCACTTTTGAACAGTCCCAAAGATGGTATCTGACCAGAGGACACCGTTTGCAGAAAACACAAAGAAAGAATAACTGCTATCTACTAAATAAGCTTTTTAAAGCAGAATATGACTTAATTTTAGGTGGTCTTAACAGCGGAATTTCGCTGTAAATGACAATTTTTTATTTCAAGAGCATGAGAATTTGACCATCTCTGCCGGCCTCGGTAGCTCAGTCGGATGCGCCTCTTGCTAGTGATCAGGGCGACGCTGGTTCAATACCTGCCGGGGTCGGCAACAATCTTTCATGGAGATTGATCATGCAATTTTTTCTACGGTCATTCTCTCCCTTCCGCTGATTCAAGAAGGGCTGTTGTTAGTTTCTGGCGGAAGAATCTTTCTGTGTCAGGCTGAAATAATTGGTCCTGACTTGCACCATGATTTGTCTATGAAACACACTTTCCGTCAGTTGCTTGTCTTCAATACAGGGGCTCGAAGAAATAGGTGGGCTGCATGATGCTTCCCCGACCCGCACACGAGTACTGGTAACCCGCTAAGAGGATCTACCCCTGCCCCGGCAAAGCGATGCGAGTCGGACCGGCCATCTTTATAAACCCTATTGGTTTCTTTGGGCGGCAGAGCTTGAGATGTCATTTCATCTCAATGTTGGGTAAAAGTCACACAAAATTGGAAGCGACGTCTCCAAAATGACCTTTACAGTGTTGACGGGGTCGTTAAACCTCAAATCAAACAAACAAACATTACATTAAGACCACCTAAAACAAACCCTTAAGACGCAGAGAAAAACTACATCTGAAAATGTCGTCTGCTTATGTTGTCTGCTCATTTTTTGCAAACATTTTAAAACTATTTTTGCATACGGGCAGTCAGATCTGGGCCAACACTGTTTGTAAAAAATGACTTAAGGGAACTTGCAGACGGCAAAACATACAACAATTGTCGTGATTGGCATTTTATGGGTTGATACAAAATCGACTTTTAAAAGCTTATTGAGGTTTCAGTTACTATTGCTTTGTGTTTTCTACACCCAGTGCCTTCTAAAACTAGACGACCTTTTGGACTGTTCAAAAGTGGTCTTAAAGACCACTTGTGAACAGTCCCAAAGGAGGTCTCAATATAGGAATTTTACTGTATATGCCTAGCATCCAAAACATGGGGCATTGGCATACAAGGAAGAGCCTGTTTTCCAAGCAGCTGATCAGGATCTTCACTATATGATTAAAAGTATTTGTTTGTTTTAAGGTCACAATGAGCTGGTCAGTTTACCTATCAACCTTTTGCATATATGTAAGCGGTTAACCAGTATAGTGCACATTCTTTTGCCAGAAACTGACAACTGCCCTTCTTGAATCAGCAGAAGGGACAGAATGACCGCAGAAATGATTTCATGATCAATCTCCACGAAAGACTGTTACCGACCCCAGCATGTATCGAACCTGCATCCATCTGATCACCAGTCAGATGCGCATCCGGCTGAGCTACCGAGGCTGTCTGTTTGATTAAAGTAAGGCAATCCATATAAAGACTGATGCCCTATATTCACCTTATTTGCATTATCTGCTGGTTCCTAGTCTGAAGGTTATTGAAGCTGGAAAAACAGGTAACCAGACCCCCTGACCTTGAAAGGTCAGGGGGGTCTGGTTACCTGTTTTTCCAATATTGACAATGTGCAGGCTGGGAGCCAGCAAATAATGCAAATATGGTGAATATCGTAACTGGACCGCTCCAAACTTATTTGGCTTGAAGAATTTATTGTCATTAATGGGTTAAGGGGAATGGGAACACCTGGCAGAATTTTCCGCTTTTTTTTCAAAGGGAGACAACTTTCGGAACTTTATGTTGGCTTTTCTATAAGCCCTGTCCCACTGA
Organism: Lucinisca nassula; assembly: GCA_963580285.1. NCBI lineage: Eukaryota > Metazoa > Mollusca > Bivalvia > Lucinida > Lucinidae > Lucinisca > Lucinisca nassula. The sequence continues at coordinate 104,040,372 of OY757024.1, read as the reverse complement.
AAAAGGGTCTACCCTTAAAAGAAAAGAATTTGCTCCTTAGGAGCAAATTCTTTCTTAGGAGCAAATTCTTTCCTTTAAGAGTTGGCCCTTATTGATATGGGAGACAAAAATGATTTTGCAGGAGTTGTCTCCCCTGAAGGTGTTCCCATTCCCCTTAAGAAGTACACAAAACCTTTAGCCTAATTTGTGGGTGGTTTAAGTTTATTGGTTGATGGGAGTGACATGGATATCAGCAGTAAAATAGATTTTGAATATAACTTTTGGTCGACTGAAAACAATGGACAACAAGAGCTCCGCAAGTGGGGCATTATATGCCCGTGGCAAATAATATCATTTTATTTGATTAGGCGTTTAAAGTCCCTGTCAACACTGTATAGGTCATTTTGGGGACATCTCTTCCAAATTTGTGGGACTTTTATCCAACATCTCAAGCCCTGTCGCCCAATGAAACCAAGGGTTTATAAGCATGGACGGTCCGACTCGCACGGCTTTGCCTGGGCAGGCTTAGATCCTCGTGTGGGACCGGTTTCAGCTGTGGGTGGAAGCATATCATGCAGCCCATATATTTCTTCAAGCCCCGAAAGGCAAACGGCTGACAATTAGTAAGATGGAGCATATATATATAAATGTGGAATGTAACCAAGGAATATTATGTGCTCCATATATTCTTACCTGGCACTATTAATAACCCTCAGTGGCTCAAACTACCTGTCTCCAACAAATTTGCATGGTTGGTAATATTTGGTGGACCATAACATTAAAATAATATGGAAAAACTCTAGCAATTAGTGGTGGACTGTAACCTTGAAATAATATGCCCTGCTCCACATCATAGTCTAACTATACATTAAGTTTCAGCTTCATCAGATGTAAAATGTAGGAGGCGTTATCTGGAAACAAAATATGTTTAGAAAAATCTGTAAAAGGGGAATAACTCTGGTAATATTTGGTGGGCCGTAACTCAAAATAATATGCACTGTTCCAAATCATGGCCTTATTGTATGTAAAGTTTCAGCACTATTGGATGTAAAATGTAGGAGGAATTATCCAGAAACAAAATGTTTACAGAATTTTACAAAGGGGCATAACTCTATTATTATTTGGTGGACGGTAACCACGAAATAATATGTACTGCCCCACATCATGGTACTCGTATATGAAGTTTCAGCTTAATCAGATGTAAAATGTAGGAGTCATCATCCAGAAACAAAAAGTTTACAAAACATTTCAAAGGGGCATAACTCTATTATTATTTGGTGGATGGTAACCACGAAATAATGTGCTGGCCCACATCATGGTCTAACTATATATGAAGTTTCAGCTCAATCGGATGTAAAATGTAGGAGTCATCATCCAGAAATAAAACGTTTACAAAACATTTCAAAAGGGCATAACTCTATTATTATTTGGTGGACCGTAACCTCGAAACAATATGCGCTTTCTCACATCATGGTCTAACTATGTATGAAGTTTCAACTTGATCGGATGTAAACTGGAGTTATCCGGAAATGAAAACTTTACAAAAAATTTCAAAGGGGCATATCTCCATTATTATTTGGTGGACCGTAACCTTGAAATAATATGCCCTCCTCCACATCATGGTCTAACTATGTATGAAGTTTAAGCTTGATCGGATGTAAAATGTAGAAGTTATCCGGAAACGAAAAATTTACAAAAGAGTTAAAAGGGGCATAACTCCATTATTATTTGGTGGTCCGAAACCTCGAAACAATATGTGCTGCCCCACATCATGGTCTAACTATGTATGAAGTTTCAGCTTGATTGGATGTAAACTGTAGGAGGAGTTATCCATAAAGAAAACTCTATTAATATTTGGTGGACCGTAATCTCAAAACAATATGCGCTGCAACACATCATGGTCTAACTTTGTATGAAGTTTCAGCTTGATTGCATTTAAACTGGAGGAGTTATCCAGAAACGAAAAGTTTACAGACAGACGGATGGACAGATGGATGCCAATACGTCCTGTTTTTCAAAGGGGCATATAAAAAAGAAATACAAAGACCAAATATTTCATCATTTTATTAGAAAATTCTGTATTGTAAAAGCATAGAGTGGATCTGAAGTGTAAAATGTGAAAAAAAAAAAATATCCAACACATTAAGGAGAGTGAATACACATCCAGGGGAGACAAGCCTTTCAATATTACATTTGTCTCCCCTACCAAAAGTGATCTACTCTTAAAAGAAAGAGTGTGCTGTTTTTTTGTAAATGTTTAGGGAGAGGACTCACTAACGTTGTATAACTTGTGTCCAATCGCACTGTTTTCAAACAATAAAATATGTTTAGTCTAATCTAATCTAAAGAAACAGAGGCGCGAATTCTTTTCTTTTAAGAGTAGACCTCTTTTTCAAAAGTGCGAACTCTATCCTTTAAGATTAGACTACTTTCAAGAGAAGACCCCTTTTTCAACATCATGTTAACAAGTCTGGTAATGAACACCCCTCTACACACAACTTTGTATAGAGAAAACTGGGGTTTACAAGGGCCTAGATTATAAGAATCTTATATGGGTATGAGGGTTGGATGGAAAAATCCTTCCCAAGGGTCACTGTCCGGCATCACGAGGCTTGCCGAGTGATGCCGGACAGTGATCCCCAGGGACAGATTTTTCTATCCACCCCTCACACCCATATAGGATTCTTTTTCTTGCATACCTTCCATTTCTATTGCGAATTTTTAATGCTGCTGTCATTTCGGTTACCGACGTCCGCCATTTTGTGATGACACAACAGGAATGTTTAGTGATGTCACGCATGACGACACCGCACATGAGGTTGTAATCAACCAGTGCATTTATCAAACACGCGATTATATTCGATTTGGGGTCGGAACACCAGGGTCAGAACATAAATTTCTATCCCTGGGTAAAATCACGGATTTCCTTGTCTGGTGTGCAAGAATTTTTTTTTCTGACACAGGTTGTGGGTACTCGTTATATCTGCCTAAATGAGCGGTTCTAATGAGCACCCATAAATTATTTTTGTAGTAAGAATAAAAAAAAATATCATAATTTTTCATCAGAAAATAACCGTCTTGGAAAGATTGCACTATTTCACACAGGTGTGTTATTGTAATGAAAGGGCATATAAGAATCTTATATGGGTGTGAGGGGTGGATGGAAAAATCCGTCCCAAGGGTCACTGTCCGGCATCACGAGGCTTGCCGAGTAATGCCGGACAGTGATCCTGAGGGACGGATTTTTCTATCCACCCCTCACATCCATATTGGATTCTTTTTCTTGCATACCTTCCATTTCTTAGCGCGGAATTTCAATGCTGCAGTCACTTCGGTTACCAACATCCGCCATATTGTGTTGACCCTGCAGGAATGTAAAGTGACGTCACGGATCGTGCATGACCTCAACCTTAACGACGGTGCACACAAGGTCGTAATCAACCAGTGCATTTATCAAACACGCGATTATATTCCATTTGGGGTCGGAACACCAGGGTCAGAACATAAATTTCTATCCCAGGGTAAAATCGCGGATTTCCTTGTCTGGTGTGCAAGAAAAATCTTTCCTACAAGGGTAGACTGCTTTATTTCAGAAGAACAAAATGTTTTCTTAAAGTTTAGACACCTTTTTTATCAGGGATAAAAATGCCAGACATTACAAAAAACACGGCCAATACAAATACATGGTAAATTTTCGATGAAAAAATTATGGCATTTTTTTTTTTATTTCTGTTCAAAATATAGATTGTGGGTACACGTTAGAACCACCTCATATTTTAGAGCAGAAATAAGAGAAATAAGGTTTACCCCTGTAAACCCCAGTTTTACTAATAAAAGTAGGGTTCAAGGGGGTCAGTATTATAAAGGCATGTTTTCGTGAATTGTACATATTCCCTTAAGGGTCAAGGATCAAATGGAATTGGCCCTTTGCAAAACATTCACCAAGCTACAGTATATGGCATCTCATCAGTACATTGCAATAACACACTTATGGGTCATAGTGCAATTTTTTACAACTGCAAAATGGTCAATTTTCTGATGAAAATTTGAAATATTATTCTTATTTATATTGAAAACATAGGTTGTGGGTGCTCATTAGAACCGCATCATTGAGGCGGTTCTAACCAGTACCCACAATCTATGTCTAGGAGCAGAAATAAGGAAAATAATGTATACCCCCGTAAACCCTGTTTTCTCTATATAAAGTGGGGTGTAAGGGGGTGTTCATTTCACAGACTTGTTAGCTTGATGCTCTGCACTGAAAGCTTGGTAACAATGAGCACTCCTAATATCTGAGCAATCACCATAGATGAGATGTTAAACTAAACCAAAGAATCAAGCATTTTTTCATTAACCCCATCCTGCTGAATATTTAAATTAGCCACACCCTTCTATCAGCCAATCAGAATACATGATATAATATTTTCCTTCGAATTCACAAACAAAATGACAAACAGTGTAGATCCTGATCAGATGGCTTCTCTAGAAGAAACAGTGTAGATCCTGATCAGATGGCTTCTTTAGAAGCCATCTGATCTGGATCTACACTGTTTGCAAAGGTAGGGGTTGTTGTGAGCGGCGGGATAAGTGTTTAAATCTCATTGATTCTATATATAAAGGTGTATTAAAAAAGAGATAAGTTAAAGTGAATCATGCTAAATATGCAGAATTTCACCATTTTTATATATGTACAGGGGTTTGTGGTGGGGGGGGGGGTGCAGGTTATGGAGGCAATGTTTGCTTTTGTTGTTAGTTACCGTTTTTTATTGTTGTTTTTTCTCCCAACAGAAATTAGGGCCCATATAAAAGGTAGGTCGCAAAACAATATAAAACATGCAGACATCCACTATGAGGTATGCAATATGGGGGGTGGGGGTGGGGTAAGGGCTGCAACATTTCTGTTTGTTACTTCTTTTCTCCAGTAGACAACTTTTGATGAGGGAAGCACAATATTTTTTAAGAGTCGCATCCACTTCCCACTGAGGGCCATCTCATTTACCCTTTTTGTACCAAATGGAATCTTCCTCCCTATATATAGCAGGAGTCCATTTCAAATTAAGGGATGTCAGGTTGTGTTTTCTTCAAAATCTATTTGGAAAATGGCTAAACTTTTTGCAAACAGTGTAGGCCCTAATCAGACGCCGCATTCAGCATTCTGCGGCATCTGATCTGGGCCTGCACTGTTTGCCAAGTACCCCTATTGGGGTTTCCGGTACTAAATGGGTTAAACAAAATATAACAAATAATAAGTGCTATTAAATTGAGCATGCAGTAATTTATGTTCAACAAATGAAACTTTAAAGAAAAACATAACTGAAACAAAAAACATTCATTCTGAAAAATCCGGGTCCAGTTGTTCAAAGTCATTAATTAACATTTTATTAAAACTTCAATCATTAGGTATGGCCAAAACATTCATTTATTTGCTGGAAAAAAAATTGCGCTATTATTTTTCACCAAATATTTTTCTTAAATATTTTATTTACTAGAGCAGATTGACCACTCTCAATCTAATTAAGAAAACAAAAGCTTTGAATAATGATTGATTGTTTTGGGTTTAATAACCTGTCAACCTATGTGTGTCATTTTGTGTTATCTCTCAGAGAAAGAGAGAAAAGAGATAGAAGATACAGTAGAGGAGACGAAAGTGGGGGACAGAGGAGAGAGGAAAATGAATGGAAGTGTAGAAACAGAAGAAATAACAATACTCCCCCTCTACCCTTACCCGCTGCAAGGACAGCAGAACTTGCCCTACTGTAAGCCAATATCAGTTGGACGCCCCAGTGATGCAAGGTAGATGTCACCTTTGCCTCAACCAACCACCCACAAAGCTTTGAATAACTGGTTAACAATCATCTAAAATTTAACACAGAAAGCAAATTAATACTAACAAAGAAGACCATTTCATTTTTATAAAGCAATGCCAATCTCATTTTATTTTTGAAATACAAGCAATCTACCGTAATCATTGTTAACAAGGCACTTTTATGTTTTGCATAAAAAAGCATATACTTTAATTTAACCCATTTCAGACTGTAAACCCCTAAACGGGTACCGTGGCAATCAGTGCAGGCCCAGATCAGACGCCTCTGATCAGGGCCTACACTGTTTGCAAAAATTTCAGGCATTGTCCAAATAGATTTTGAAGAAAACACGACCTGTCACCCCTAAATTTTGAAATGGACTCCTGATATATTATATAAGGAGGAAGATTCCATTTGGTACAAAAAGGGTTAACCCACTATATACAGGAAACACTATAACAGGACTTGGGCAAACAGCGCAGGCCGAGTTCCTGACACCCTAGACTGTGGCATCTGATGGAGTCCCTATCAGCTGTGATAGAGTCCCCATCATTGCAAAAAGTTCAACAAGACTGATTTATCTATTAATGAATTTCTAAAAATATCTCAGCCTGACATGCCTAAATTTTGAAATGGACTCCTGCTACCATATTTAAAGACAGGCCTGAGCAAACAATGCAAACCCAGATGAGATGCTGCAGAATGTGGCATCTCATCAGGGTCTACACTGTTTGCCATTCATCCTGCTATTCTTAGACACAGAACAGGGTAGTAAACTGTACTTGTTCAAATTTTAGAACAAGTATGTTAAGGAGTTGAGGTGTCCAAAAGCTTAAGGTACATAATTATGGTTTATATAGTGAGGGTGATTTCTATTAAGGGGAATGGGAACACCAGGCAGATTTTTCCTCCATTTTTCAAAGGGAGACAATTTTCAGGACTTCCTGTTTGCATTTCTATCCATTCCCTTTAAGTAGAAATTAGGTGAAGATTTTCTGGCAGGTTTGAGCTTTTTATAGCTGGGCTAGCTTAGCAATCAGGACATCATTAATTTCGGACAAACAATCTTGTGCCAGTCTAGTGTATAAGGACAGTCGGCCGGGAGCTCTTCAGTAAAAAGAAACAAAGAACGGCTATCTTTCCCGCCATTTTTCTCATTTGATTGAGGTGAAAGCTTTGGTTTTTATCGCTAAAATTTGATCATTTTTAAACAGTTTTTAAAGCAAAATGTGTCTGATTATTTTATCGACAATCATCTGAAATAAAAGGAAATATACGGAACAATAATACAGAGTAAGTCTTTGTCAGAGGTATGAGATGAGACTGATTTAAAATATTTCTTGTGCACATTTGGTAAGGTTATATAGCAGAATACCTTTGTTTGCACCTCCGAAAATGGCGGACCTCAGCGGAAGTGACGTCACGCCGATTGTCCTTATAGCACGAAATCCTAACAAAACATGTTTATTATCGCAATATTTGGGCCATGTGGCATCTGATCTTGGCCTGTACTGCTTGATTTGTAGAAAATGCTTTAGTTACAATGTTTGTCCGAAAAATTATCACGTGGTGGCACATGCTATAACGGTTTTCCTGTTTTATGACATAGGCGCGATCGATAGCAATTAGGTTAAGCAAGGGGAGACAACTTGTATGGCTTCTTCTTGACTTTATACACCACAACCTCATTATAACACGGTTCATTATAACACGGTTTTGGATATAAGACGGTTTCAAGATGGATCCCAAAAATGTATAGATTATATAGAAAAATGACCATAAATGGTCATTTTTCTATATAATCTATACATTTTTGTTTGGATATAACACGGTTGTTTAACTAACACGGTTTCTGTTTTGGACCCCATTAATAGTGTTATAAAGAGGTTGTGGTGTATAGAGAAAAGTGGGGTAAACAACAGTATACATTATTTTCCTTATATTTGCTCATTAACATAGACTTTAGGTAAAGCTACTTGTTAGAACAGCCTCACTGAGGCGGTTCTAACAACATAGCAACAGAAATAAAAAAAAAATATTGCAATTTTACCGAGAAAGATCCATTATTTTGATTTAAAAAAAAGTCTTATCAAGGACAGGCCCAAATTTTTAGAAGGCTTGAATTTGTTGGTGAGCAAACATTGTCCCCCTTGCAAAAAATGGAAGGGAACATGTCAGAATTGAAAGTGCTCATTTCACATTACGAAAACACGCCAATACAAATACACTGTGAATTTTACCACCATAAAAATGAAAAATTTAAGATGAAAAATTGTGATATTTTTCTTATTTCTGCTCAAAATATAGATTGTGGGTACACGTTAGAACCAGCTCATCGAGGTTGATGAGACGGTTCTAACGAGTACCCACAATCTATATTTTAGAGCATAAATAACAAAAAAAATGTTTACCTCTGTAAACCCCAGTTTTACTATATAAAAGTGTGGTTCAAGGGGGTCAAAACTATATAGGCGTGTTTGTGTGATGCAGTTCATCACGAAAACACACCTATATGTATATTATTTTGACCCTCCTTAAACCTGCCTTTTTATAGAAAAATTGGGCTTTGCAGGGTAAACCTTATTTTTCTTATTTCTGCTCAAAAAAATAGATTTTGGTTACTCATTAGAACCGCCGGTTCTAACAAGTTCCCACAATCTATGGTTTGAGCAGAAATTTGAAAATATCCGAATCTTTTATCTACAAATTTTCATGTTTTGGTAGCAAAATTTTCAATATTTTTGAAAGGGTGCATTTTTCACAATGACAGCACATACGTAAATGAGGTATATTAGCGGCTACCTGCAGTGTAAACTACAAACAAATAAATGAATAAAAAATTGTTGTAAATAGAGCAAAACAAAAAACCTAACAATCTATATATGCTATATGGGAAAGCTATTGCAATAAAAAAAAAACAAAAAAAACAGGAAAATAAATGCATTACTTGAAAGTGTGCAATTTTCATCTCAAGCCCTACGGCAAAACCCAAAGGGTTTATATGTAGGGACTGTCCAACTCGCACCACTTTGCCTGGGCAGGCTTTTTAGACCCTCTAAGGCATCTACCAGTACTCATGTGCAGTCGGTTTCAGCTCTGCATGGAAGCATCATGCAGCCCAATCTATTTCTAAAAGTAGGACAATAAAAAGAAAAGCATCAGATGCAAACAAATTCTTGAAAAAGTCTTGCTTTTATTATTACTTTAAGCAAACGAAATGCCAGAAAATGAAATGCTGCAAAAACAACCAACTATATACAGAGGACCCCCGTTATAACGACAGTTTTTGTTCCCTATTATCATTCCATAATAAAAGGCCTTTTCCCAATCATTACTCCAAGAAACAAATGTTATTGACATTTGTTAGAATCGCCTCGGTAAAGCAATTCTAACAAATATCTATAACATTTGTTTCCTCTAGTATTAGCTATAGATTACAAGACTCTTTCATGACGATGGAGTCGAGTTGTACATTTCCAACCCAAGGGAAACTCACGCCGCTCGGAACCGAGGCTAAGCCTTTAGCTAAGTAGTCATTCCATTCAAATTGTCGTGGAGGTGAGTTTTGCCGTTATAAATAATGTCAGTATAAAGAGGGTTGACTGTACAGTCAGTCGAACTACAATGGCTCAAACACCTTGGGACCATGAAAATTTGTTTGAGCCAGGGGTAGTTTGAGCAACCGAGGGTTGACCTTAGAGCCAGGTCAGGAGGCCTAATATGGACATCTTTTTAATGTTCTTATAAAAATAGATGTATGTTGTGTGTACTCATTAGAATAACCTCAATTAATCTGTATCAGACTCATAAACCCATTATACAATATGAGAGCTGAGCAAAATTAATCTGTATCAGAATCATATAAAAATCATAAACATTAAGACATTATTCAATATGAGAGCTGATCAAAATTAATCTGTATCAGATTCATATAAAATCATAAAGATTGAGACAGTATACAATATGAGAGCTGATCAAAATTAATCTGTATCATACTCATATAAAATCATAAAGATAAAGACATTATTCAATATGAGAGCTGATCAAAATTAATCTGTATCAGATTCATATAAAATCATAAAGATAAAGACATTATACAATATGAGAGCTGATCAAAGTTAATCTGTATCAGACTCATATAAAATCATAAAGATAAAGACATTATACAATATGAGAGCTGATCAAAATCAATCTGCATTAGACTTATATAAAATCATAAAGATTAAGACATTATATAATATGAAAGCTGATCAAAATTAATCCACATCGGACATAAAACAGGAAGCTTATACAATACAAGAACTAATCAAAATCAATCTGTATCAGACTCATATAAAATCATAAAGATAAAGGCATTATACAATATGAGAGCTGATCAAAATCAATCTGCAATAGATTCATATAAAATCATAAAGATTTAGATATTATACAATGTGAAGACTGATCAAAATAAGTCTATATAAGTATATCAGATGCCTGTAAAAAATGTTAAGATTCAAAGATTTCGGTATTAAGCAATATGAAGGCTGATCAAAATTAGTCTGTATCAGTAAAAAGGAATCTTTTACAAAAATATACAAATATCACAATTTTCTTTTCTGCATGCATACACATTATTTACAAGTGTAAGTGTCACTAAATTCTAATCAGATAGCCAATTTCAACAATATTTTCAATATCACTAACTTTACACACCAACTTACTGTAACCCTTAAGATGCCAGAAAAAAAAATGTTTAAATGTCATCTGTTTATCTTATGTGCTGCATCATCTTGCAAACATTTCAAACATGATTTTGCATGCAGGCAAACAGTACGGACCCTGATCAGACTGCTCCAAGAGGAGCAGTCTGATCTGGGTCCACACTGTTTGCAAAAGTAACCAGCAGACAAAGCAGATGATAATTGTTGTGATTGGCATTTAAAGGGTTAAATTAAATTTTAGGCAGAAAGAAACACTACATTATGAACATACATCTTTTGTTGTGCCTAAAATCATAGACTAAAATCATAGACAGCACACAAAATGGGGAACTTATCACGCTGGCCACCGGGGAGCCTGCATATTGCACATTTGTTTGTTTTGAGGTTTAGCATCCCGGTCAACACTATATAGGTCATTTTGGAGATGTTGCTTCCAATTTTGTGAGACTTTTACTCGACACTAAGATGAAATGACATCTAAAGCTCTGCCTCCCAATGGAACCAATGTGGTTTATATGCATGGACGGTCCAACTCACACCACTTTGCCTGGGCAGGTTAAGATCCTCTAAGCGGTTTACCAGTACTCATATGCGGTCGGTTTCACCTCTGTGCGGAACATCATGCAGCCCATCCATTTCATCAAGCCCCGATGGGTGGCGGCGGTGCATATTGTACATAAGTGCAGGCTTGTCATAGCTTTTGCTGCTCGCAGTCTTGGGAGGAGATCTAGAGGTATCTTCAGGCAAAAAATCATGCTCCCCGATCATTGTTTAAAAACTAGAAAATGATTTTCATTCAAATAAGGTATGAGGTTTCATCAGACATCTGTATGCTAAAATAAGGTAGGTATGCAGCTGCATCAATCATCTGTATGCCAAAATCCCTTGGGGCCAGTGAGAGTGGGGACAAAACAAACCTTTACCACTGCTAGCCTAGCATCCCATAGAAGGGATACTGGCTAACTGTGCAGACCCAGATCGAAAATGATATTCCCTGTTATTAACTGACCCCTGGAGTTTAAGCCTTTCAACCCTCCAGACTGGTATAGTGACCTATGCAAACAGTATAGATCCAGATGAGATGGCTCATCATGAGCAATCTGATCTGGATCTACACTGATTGCCATACTGCTAATGATTATGTACCAAACCCCTAATTACAAGAACAGACGTGCCCAAATTTAAAGCTGGAAGAGTCCCTTTTCGCAACAGAGGGCTGAAAGGGTCAGGTGATTACAAACCATTGTTGTGTTAAATTAATCCATTTTGTACCGGAAAGCCCAAAACAGGTAGTTGGCAAACAGTGCAAGCCTAGATCAGATGCCGCAGAATGCGGCATCTGATCAGGGCCTACACTGTTTGCAAAACATCCAGCTTGTTTCAAAATAGATTTTGAAGAAAACACACCTGTTCCCACAAAATTTTGAAATGGACACCTGCCAAATATCAGGAGGAGGATTCATTTGGTTAACATGTAAAATGTATGCAATGTAAATTAACGTGTAAAATGTATGCTCAAACTTGAAAACTCCACATAGCATTTCATTCAAATTCTAGATGACCGTTCGTTCGTTTAGGTTTAGGCTTTTTATGTCTGCCATGGTCAAGCGGACGGAACTCCATAGCTCCACAACAAGACATAAGTTAAGTGCTTCTGGGCTGTAAATTGTAGCAGATTGTCCAACAAGAGCCAATGGCATTTGATTGCCGGTGCCCCACCGAAGAAAGTGAAGCACTGCCTGCTTTTTGAAAATTTAAAAGGCCAGTCTAGAGGAAAAATCTGAATAAAAAGAAATACCCCATTTTTAACCAAATAAAAAATAGCTGCTGATATTAACACCATAATAACCCCTACCTTTGCAAACAGTACATATCAAGATCAAAGAAGCCATCTGATTAGTATCCACACTGTTTGACATTTGGTTTGTGAATTTGTAGGAAAAATAACATTTCTGATTGGTTGAACATCAGAATTGGGTCTGGCTAAATTAATTCATTCAGCAGTGTTCTGCGTCTGATCTGGGCCTGCTTTGTTTGCCAATTACCCCTTTGGGGTTTCAGGTACAAAATGGGTTAAGAAACAAGAGGCCCATGGGCCACTACGCTCACCAGAGGTCATGTGGTTTATACCGTATATAGGCAAGGTGCCCATCTTGGTCATGTGACAATACCACGAATAATGTTTAATTGCCTCACCCCCATTGAGGCTTTTCATGTAATTTGGTTTCAATCAGCACAGCTCTTTTACTGGAGAAGAAGATAAAAATACTGAATCAGAGCCATCCAAGACAAAGATCAGTAATGACCTTGACCTTTGGAATTGATAAACTTCCATTCAGCTAACTGAAAATATCATTTTTGATGTCACAGCCTACCAGGCAATCAGAAATATCCACTACTTTGCCATTTTTCCATACAAATGTCTAAGTGACCAAATTTGACCTTGACATAAACAGGTCAAGGTCAACCAAAGGTCATCATTTGAACAAATTTAGTAGGGCCAGAGTCCCTGATTCTGCATACCAAGTTTCAAGATCATCGGCCATTCGGTTCTTGAGAAGAAGATTTTTAAAGTTTTTTACCATATATGGGCAAGGCGGCCCATATTGGTCATGTGAGCCAGTCCTCATGAACAAATTTTCATTCTCTCATTCCATAGAGGCTCCACATGTTATTTGGTTTCAACTGGCCAAGTAGTTTAAGTGAAGAAGAAGATAAAAATGACCTTGACCTTTGGAACAGATAAACTTCCATTCAGCTGAAGGTAAATACCATTTCTGATGCCACTAACTAATATACAATCAGAAAAATCCACTGTTTTGCCATTTTTCCATACAAATGTCTAAGTGACCAAATGTGACCTTGACGTAAAACAGGTCAAGGTCAACCTAAGGTCATCATTTGAACAAATTTGGTATAGCCAGAGTCCCTGATGCTGTATACCAAGTTTCAAGATCATTGGCCATTCGGTTCTTGAGAAGAAGATTTTTAAACGTTTTTACCATATATGGGCATGGTGGCCATATTGGTCATGTGACACAGTCCTCAGGAACAAACTTTCATTCCCTCATTCCAAAGAGGCACCACATGTAATTTGGTTTCAATTGGCCAAGGAGTTTAAGTGAAGAAGATAAAAATACTGAATCTGAGGCGTCCTGGACAAAGGTCTGTAAATGACCTTGACCTTTGGAACTGATAAACTTCCATTCAGCTGATTGTAAATACCATTTCTGATGCCACTAACTAATCTACAATCAGAAAAATCCACTGTTTTTGCCATTTTTCCATACAAATGTCTAAGTGACCAAACTTGACCTTGACGTAAAACAGGTCAAGGTCAACCTAAGGTCATCATTTGAACAAACTTGGTAGGGCCAGAGTCCCTGATGCTGTATACCAAGTTTCAAGATCATCGGCCGTTCGGTTCTTCAGAAGAAGATTTTTTAAAGTTTTTTACCATATATGGGCATGGCGGCCATATTGGTCATCTGACCCAGTCCTCACTAACAAATTTTCGTTCCCTCATTCCACAGAGGCTCCACATGTAATTTGGTTTCAATTGGCCCAGTAGTTTAAGTGAAGAGGAAGATAAAAATACTGAATCTGAGGCGTCCTGGACAAAGGTCGGTAAATGACCTTGACTTTTGAAACTGATAAACTTCCATTCAGCTGATTGCAAATACCATTTCTGATGCCACTAGCTAACACACAGTCAGAAAAATCCAATGTTTTGCCATTTTACCATACAAATGTCTAAGTGACCAAATTTGACCTTGACGTAAAATAGGTCAAGGTCAACCGAAGGTCATCATTTGAACAAACTTGGTAGGGCCCGAGTCCCCGATGCTGCATACCAAGTTTCAAGATCATCGGCTGTACGGTTCTTGAGAAGAAGATTTTTAAAGGTTTTTACCATATATGGGCATGGTGGCCATATTGGTCATGTGACCCAGTCCTCCCGAACAAACTTTCGTTCCCCCTTCCCATAGAGGCTCCACATATTATTTTGTTTCAATTGGTCAAGTAGTTTCAGAAGAGATGTTGTTTGAAAATGTTGACGACGCAGATGACGACGACGACGACGGACGACGGACAATGCCTATACTATAAGCTCCCCCGGAGCCTTCGGCTCTGGTGAGCTAAAAATGTTACACTGCACAGAAATTTGTTGGCTTTTGATACTGGACAATGCAAAGGCAATTATTTTTCATACACCCCGTGCATGCATGTACTTCATGTACATGTACTTATGTACTTCTTACTACGCCCGCTTCAAAAGAATGTACAATATGTGGTGAAACAGCTTTGCAGTATAACAAATGTGTTATTTTGATTCTTAATGGGGAACAGGGGAGCACATTCCTCGCCAGAAAGGGATATTTTCCCTCGCTTAACAGCTCGAGAAAATATTTTTCTTGCACACCAGACAAGCAAATCCGTGATTTTACCCTGGGATAGAAATTTATGTTCTGACCCTGGTGTTCTGAAAAAAAAAATCGAATATAATTGCATGTTTGATTACGACCTCATTAAGAATGACGTCACAGCATGTTATGTGACGTCACTAAACATTCCTGTACTGTCATCACAATATGGCAGACGTAGGTACTCGAAGTGACTGCAGCATTAAAAATTCGTGCAAAGAAATGGAAGGTATGCAAGGAAAAGAACCCTATATAGGTGTGAGGGGCGGATAGAAAAGTCCATCCCAAGGGTCACTGTCTGGCATCACGAGGCTTGCCTTGTGATGCCGGACAGTGATCCCTAGCGAGGGATTTTTCCATCCACCCCTCACACCCATATAAGATTCTTATACTCTAACCCGGGGAATGTGATGATTCTATGTTCCCCCTTAAGAATCAACATAATAAATATATCAAATGACAATATTGCATTTACAGTAAAATTCTTCTATTAAGACCACTTTTGGGACTGTTCAAAAGTGGTCTTAAAGACTTTTGAACAGTCCCAAAGGTGGTCTGTGACAAAGAAATACTAAGTGCACCCTTCAAAATAAGCTTTTAAAAGCAGAATTAGTCTATATTTTAGGTGGTCTTAATAGCGGAATTTCACTGCATTGTAGGACATTCTTTAAAAACACATTCAGGTTTGTAAATATATGTAATTAGTGAGATATGAAATTGGCACTTTTTGCATATTATAATCACAGAAGGGCAATGGAATTTCCATGAAATAAAGCTATAATACAAAACTTCCGAAAAAAAAATACCAAAAACTAGAACTGTCAGAGGATCTGACTATAGCCCCGCTATAGCGCTATCAGAAAAGAAAAATACAAGAAAAAAAATGTTTTCAGCTTTCAGCCACTAATTAAAGGTGGTAAAAAGGATTGAAATTGGTATTGTAGACTTATCTAATAAACAAAATTCATCACAGGATACCATTGCAACTGCAAATTTGTAACACATCTGTGCTAGGGAAAAGTCAGTGTTCAGATTTCAGGATTATTACAACAATTTTATTTCCAAGTGCCATTTTTCAATGTTCAAAGGGCAATAACTCCAAAAGTAGGCAATCCATAGTTATGGTTCATGCACTCTGCACATCATCTTATAGTGCTTTACATATGTGTGTGAAGTTTCATGAAAATACCTCAAACGTTTTTTTAGTTATGGAGCGGACAAGGTTAAAATTGCCATTTTTCAATGTTCAAAGGGCAATAACTCCAAAAGTAGGCAACCCAGAGTTATGGCTCATGCGCTCTGCACATCGTCTCATAGTGCTTTACATTTGTGTGAAGTTTCATGAAAATACCTCATACAATTTTTGAGTTATCATGAATAATGGAAATATGGTTGCCATTTTTCAATGTTCAAAGGGCAATAACACCAAAAGTAGGTAATCCAGAGTTATGGTTGATGCGCTCTGCACATCGTCTCATAGAACTTTACATTTGTGTGAAGTTTCATGAAAATATCTCAATAATTATCAAATTAAAAATAGTTATCATGAATTACGGAATTACAGAATCACAGAAGGGCAAGGCAAATCCAATTTTTCAAAGTGGGCCTATAAAAAAACAGCATTTCTGAAATAAATGACATGGGCTAACACTGCAAACACTGATCAAACTGGGGCAGTCTTACAAGGGTCTATACTGTTTGTCTTTCAATCATGTATTTTTGTAAACAGACACCTGAAAAAGTAATGTAAGGCATATAAGGTGTAGAAAAATGTTCCTATTATACATGTATATATCATTTCAAGTGTTTACAATGACAATCACTTCACCTTTTTTGATGAATGCGTCCATCACAAAAACACGCCTATATAATTTTGACCCCCTTGAACCCCACTTTTATATAGTAAAACAGGTTTGCTGGGGTAAAACATATTTCTCGTATTTCTGCTCTTAAATATAGATTGCGGGTACTCGTTAGAACCGCGGTTCTTACTTGTACCCACAATCTATATTTTGAGCAGAAATAAGAAAAATATCACAATTTTTCATCTTAAAATTTTTGTTATTTTTTGGGGGGGGTAAAGTTTACAATGCATTTGTATAGGTGTGTTTTCATAATGTCATAATAAATAGTGAATCTCTACAAGGAAAAAAAACAACAAAAAGATGAGAAACTAGACTATGAAGTGAGCATATGCTCACTAATACCCCCGGCCAAAGCCATCGGTAGCTTAGTTCCTGAAAAATCTTCACAAAATTTAAGGTAACTCACAAAATACACATCTCAGTAGCAAATATAACAAAGAGGAATAACTCTAAAGCACCTGGCCCCACAGCCCAAATTTTCTTTCCCACAATACAACTTGTTATGCATGTTGTTTGTACCAAATTTCAAGTTTCTAGGTGCAGTAGTTCCTGAGAAATCTTTGACACAAAATTTAAGGTAACTCACAAAATACACATCTCAGTAGCAAATATAACAAAGGGGAATTACTCTAAAGAACCTGGCCCCACAGCCCCAATTTTCTTTCCCAGAATACAACTAGTTATGCATGTTGTTAGTACCAAATTTCGAGTGTCTAGGTACAGTAGTTCCTGAGAAATCTTTGACACAAAATTTAAGGTAACTCACAAAATACACATCTCAGTAGCAAATATAACAAAGGGGAATAACTCTAAAGAACCTGGCCTCATAGCCCCAATTTTCTTTCCCACAATACAACTAGTTATGCATGTTGTTTGTACCAAATTTCAAGTTTCTAGGTACAGTAGTTCCTGAGAAATCTTTGACACAAAATTTAAGGTAACTCATAAAATACACATCTCAGAAGCAAATATAACAAAGGGGAATAACTCTAAAGAACCTGGCCCCACAGCCCCAATTTTCTTTCCCACAATACAACTAGTAATGCATGTTGTTTGTACCAAATTTTAATTTTCTAGGTAGAGTAGTTCCTGAGAAATCTTGACACAAAATTTAAGGTAACTCACAAAATACACATCTCAGTAGCAAATATAACAAACGGGAATAACTCTAAAGAACCTGGACCCACAGCCCCAATTTTCTTTCCCACAATACAACTAGTT
Source organism: Lucinisca nassula (assembly GCA_963580285.1). Lineage (NCBI taxonomy): Eukaryota > Metazoa > Mollusca > Bivalvia > Lucinida > Lucinidae > Lucinisca > Lucinisca nassula. The sequence goes on along the minus strand of OY757024.1, from coordinate 104,022,376 downwards.
ATGCATGTTGTTTGTACCAAATTTCGAGTGTCTAGGTACAGTAGTTCCTGAGAAATCTTTGACACAAAATTTAAGGTAACTCACAAAATACACATCTCAGTAGCAAATATAACAAAGGGGAATAACTCAAAAGAACCTGGCCCCACAGCCCCAATTTTCTTTCCCACAATACATCTAGTTATGCATGTTGTTTGTACCAAATTTCAAGTTTCTAGGTATAGTAGTTCCTGAGAAATCTTTGACACAAAAAAAGTTTACACACACACACACAGAAAAGTTTACACACACACAGAAAAGACAAAAACTATATACCCCTTCGGCATACATAGTATGCCGGGGGTATAAAAATATGTCATGTAATACTAGAAAATATTATTATGTTCATTTATTGACATTGGCACTTTTATTGCAGGTTTAATCACAGATAAATAAGAAAAATTGTCAATCATAAAAAAAAAACAATATTTTATTTTTAGTACATGTAAATTACATTATAAATAGTAAATGAAGTACAAAAGGACAATTAAAGAAACATTAGTATTAGAGACTAAAGTTCCATAATGGATAGCACCTTGTACAGATATACACAAAAACCTGTCACAGTGGCCACCTCTATTAAGCAAGCAACCTGTTTTAAGCAAGCATGCTTGTGTTTCCCAAAAAGGGCAAAGACATTAAAATTCACCTGTATTAAGCAAACGCCTGTCTTAAGCAAGCCAATTTTGGTTATCCCTTAGTTGATTGCTTAACACAGGTGGGTCTGTATATGCAGAGAGGTTTTAGAGAAAACACAGATCAGGTGGGATTTTGATGATAAATGAAGGATAATTTTTTCTTTATTTCTCCATGTTAATCTATGTTGTGGGTATTCATTAGAACCGCCTCACTGTGGCGGTTCAAATGAACACCCACAACATAGGTTTTATTGAGAAATTACAATCAAAGTACTAACAACACTGTTGGGTCGATTGTTTCTGAGCTGGGTGTGAGTGAGTGTTTGAGTTTTATGCCTCACGAACAGCTAAGATCATATTGAGATGGGACCACAGTTTAAAGACTAATCTGAAAGTCTGGAGAAGCCCAGGATCAATCCTGCAACCCCTGGTTTACAAGGGGAGTAGCATAACCACTACACCACGGAGGCTTCTAGGTTCTGAACAGAGGACTGAGCTGTTTTAATTAACCCTTAAATTCCCAATCTTTGAGCAAACAGTTTAGACCCTGATCAGACATTGTGTTCTGAGGCATCTGATCTGTGTCTACACTGTTTGCCAATGTCCCAGCACATGCACATAGTCAATGTTTCACAATAAGCTTTCGTTTACAAAACACTCTGACATCACAATGATGTCAAAACTGGTGTTTAGAGGGGTATACATTATTTTCCTTATTTCTGCTCATAGACCTAGGTTGTGGGTACTCGTTAGAACCGCCTCAATGAGGGGGTTCTAATGAGCACCCACAACCTATGTTTTGAGTATAAATAAGAATAATATCACAAACTTTCATCAGAAAATTGACTGTTCTGGAGATGTAAATAAAACTGAATTATGATGCACGGGTGTGTTATCGTTAAGTTCCATAAAAAACCATTACCTGGATTTCCTACAAATCAGCGATAGTCACATGGACATCAGCACTGAACCTCTGCGCTTAGTAACTTTGGGTAAAATTATAAACAAACACCCAAAAAAAACTCTAAGGTTAAACAAGAGGGCCATGATGGCCCTGGATCGCTCACCTGATCCATAGAGTAACAAGTGGACCCCGGGGAGGGCCATTATTGACCCCAGGGTTATAATATGCATAATGTTGAGGGAGGTCTAAAAAGGTGAAGCTTCATACCAAATATCAAAGACATGGGCATTGCAGTTTCAGAGAAGATTTTTAAAGATTTCCCTATATAAAGTAGAAGTAAAACAAAGATCAGGAATTGATACAATTAACTTACTCCATCCATAAAAGACACCAAAGGGAAAGAAATACAAACATTAAGCGACCAGACCATAATGGAAACCTAAACAAAGGAAGGCCATATGGACAGTTACTTTCCCACAAAATGGCCATATGGCCATCCAAAATTAAAAGACACAAGTGATATACACAGTAAGTAACAAACAACAACATAAATAAAATGCCACGGAAGAGCCGCCTTGGAACGGTCAGTGGAAGATTTCCACTGGGGGGCTTAAATCGATTTTACGTGGCCACAATCCTCGCCCTTACTTCCGTCGCGATTAAGACAAATAATTTGTTCAGTCCGCATGAAGGCCTCCTAACTCATCAGTGCAACATCTCCGTGAACACAGAAATCAAAGAACCACAGAGGTGACCGTGAGACAACGGTGAGGACTCGACAGCAAGAAACCACTGAAATGCTGGAGCAAAAGAAAACCAACAGTTAGACTCCGATGAGCCCGACCAGAGACAGAACATCAGGCACCAACCAACATTATCTCTTTAATTTTCAATAAGCCTTTACGTTGGAGCCGTCATAGAATCTGAGGCCTGACCCACCGGCGTGCAATTAAAGAGGGAAGCAAAGTTGCCAACCGTGATTGGGTTAACTACCATGCATGCAGTCTGTCGTATAATATCCATGTTGTACCCAATCTTTTTATATCGAAGAATGATTTTACGAAATTGGGTGCTGAAGTCATTGCGGTTATATATTTTTCTGAATTTATATACTAAGTCACCATAAAATTCGGGTTCCGATAGACCTTGTTGCAGAAGAGATTTAAGTCCAATATTGAATTTTGAAATTAAATCAGAATGGCGTCTATAAAATTTTGAAAAGGCTTTGCGTAGTTTATGGTACCGATAACCCTGATTAAGGAGTTTAGCCGTTAATAATTTATTACGAGTGTTGAAGTCAGTTACATGACTACACACTCTAGCAAATCGAATTAATTGCGAAATATAAACGCCATAGGATGGCGCACGAGGAACATCACCATCCAAAAAAGGAAAATTTACAATCTCAAAATCAAAGTCATCGCGTTTATCATAAATTTTGCACGAAACAAATCCATCTACAATAGATAGATGTAAATCCAAAAACGGGGCCTCGGTATCAGAAGAATTTGCTTTATTTAACTGAAGTTCAAGGGGGTAAATCTGACTGATCAAACCATCAAAATAGGTATTATCAATATTTAATAAATCATCTAAATATCTAGAAGTAGAGCTAAAAGCTTCAATAATTTCAGATTGGTTATCAATGGAAAGCGACAAAATGAAGTCTCTTTCATAACAATACAAGAACAGATCAGCCTTGTTAAGTCTTGTTAAACCAAAGGGTCTCTGAGTGGGGGCATTTTTGGTCTCAGGGCAATAATTTGAACAATCTTGGTAGAGGTCCACTAGATGAAATTTCACACCAAATATCAAAGACCTAGGCCTTGAGGTTTCAGAGAAGAAGTTGTTTTTTTTAAGGTTTTTCCTATATAAGTCAATGTAAAATCAAGAGTAACAATTTTGGCCCCAGCACTGTAATTTGAACAATCTTGATAGAGGTCCACTAGATGAAGCTTCATACCAACTATCAAAGACCTGGGCCTTGAGGTTTCAGAGAAGAAGTATTTTTTTAAGATTTTTTCCTATATAAGTCAATGTAAAATCAAAAAGGGCCCCTGGGCCCCTGATCGGGGGCATTTTTGGCCCTAGGGCCATAATTTGAACAATCTTGGTAGAGGTCCACTAGATGAAGCTTCATATCAAATATCAAAGACCAAGGCCTTGTGGTTTCAGAGAAGAAGACTTTTCAAGATTTTCCCTATATAAGCCCATGTAAAACCAAAGGGCCCCAGAGCGGGGGCATTTTTAACCACAGGGCTATAATTTGAACAATCGTGATAGAGGTCCACAAGATGAAGCTTCATACCAAATATCAAAGACCTGGGCCTTACAGTTTCAGAGAAGAAGATTTTCAAAGATTTTCCCTATATAAGCCCATGTAAAACCAAAGGGCCCCGGGGCGGGGGCATTTTTGGCCCCAGCACTATAATTTGAACAATCTTGGTAGGGGTCCACTAGATTAAGCTTCATACCAAAAATCAAAGACCTGGGCCTTGTGGTTTCAGAGAAGAAGATTTTTGAAGATTTTCCTATATAAGCCCATGTAAAACCATAGGGCCCCGGGGTGGGGGCATTTTTGGCCCCAGCACTATAATTTGAACAATCTTGGTAGGGGTCCACAAGATGAAGCTTCATACCAAATATCAAAGACCTGGGCCTTACAGTTTCAGAGAAGAAGATTTTCAAAGATTTTCCCTATATAAGCCCATGTAAAACCAAAGGGCCCCGGGGCGGGGGCATTTTTGGCCCCAGCACTATAATTTGAACAATCTTGGTAGGGGTCCACTAGATTAAGCTTCATACCAAAAATCAAAGACCTGGGCCTTGTGGTTTCAGAGAAGAAGATTTTTGAAGATTTTCCTATATAAGCCCATGTAAAACCATAGGGCCCCGGGGTGGGGGCATTTTTGGCCCCAGCACTATAATTTGAACAATCTTGGTAGGGGTCCACTAGATGAAGCTTCATACCAAATATCAAAGACCTGGGCCTTGCGGTTTCAGAGAAGAAGATTTTTTAAGTTTTCGGTGAAAAAATCTATTTTTGGCTCCTGTGACCTATATGTGCAACGGACCCGAACCATTTGAACAACTTTGAAAGGGGACCACCAAAGGATCATTCCTGTGAAGTTTAATCAAAATCCGATCAGTGGTTTAGGAGGAGATGTCGTTTGAAGAAATTGTTTACGCACACATGACAGACAAAAAGTGATCCTAATATAAAACACAAGAGGGCCATGATGGCCCTGGATCGCTCACCTGATCCATAGAGTAACAAGTGGGACCCGGGGAGGGCCATTATTAACCCCAGGGCTATAATGTGCATAATGTTCAGAGACGTCTAAAAAGGTGAAGCTTCATACCAAATATCAACAAAGGCTATAATTTGAACAATCTTGGCAAAGGTCCACTAGATATGCTACATACCAAATATCAAAGACCTGGGCCTTGCGGTTTTTATTAAAGATATTCCCTACATAAGCCTATATAAAACCAAATGGCTCCAGGGCGGGGGCATTTTTGGCCTCAGGGCTATAATTTAAACCATCTTGATAGAGGTCCACTAGAGGAAGCTTCACACCAAATATCAAAGACCATGGCCTTGCTGTTTCAGAAGAAGATTTTTAAGGAATATCTCTATATAAGTCTATGTAAAACCAAAGGGCCCCAGGTCGGGGGCAGTTTTGGCCCTAGCACTATAATTTGAACAATCTTGGTAGGGGTCCACTAGATGAAGCTTCATACCAAATATCAAAGACCTGGGCCTTACGGTTTCAGAGAAGAAGATTTTTAAAGCTCTTCCCTATATAAGCCCATGTAAAACCAAAGGGCCCTGGAGCGGGGGCATTTTTGGCCTCAGCACTATAATTTGAACAATCTTGGTAGGGGTCCACTAGATGAAGCTTCATACCAAATATCAAAGACCTGGGCCTTGCGGTTTCAGAGAAGAAGATTTTTAAAGATTTTTCCCTATATAAGCCAATGTAAAACCAAAGGGCCCCGGAGCGGGGGCATTTTTGGCTCCAGCACTATAATTTGAACAATCTTGGTAGGGGTCCACTAGATGAAGCTTCATACCAAATAGCAAAGACCTGGGCCTTGCGGTTTCAGAGTAGAAGATTTTTAAAGATTTTCCCTATATAAGCCCATTTAAAACCAAAGGGCCCCGGAGTGGGGGTGGGGGGGAAGAAGGACCATGGCCGTGTGGGATGAAGCTTCATACCAAATATAAAGACATGGGCCTTACTGTTTCAGAGAAGAAAATTTTTAAAGATTTTCCCTATATAAGCCCATGTAAAACCAAAGGGCCCTGGAGCGGGGGCATATTTGACCCCAGCACTATAATTTGAACAATCTTGGTAGGGGTCCCCTAGATGAAGCTTCATACCAAATATCAAAGACCTGGGCCTTACAGTTTCAGAGAAGAAGATTTTTAAAGCTCTTCCCTATATAAGCCCATGTAAAACCAAAGGGCCCTGGAGCGGGGGCATTTTTGGCCCCAGCACTATAATTTGAACAATCTTGGTAGGGGTCCACTAGATGAAGCTTCATACCAAATATCAAAGACCTGGGCCTTGCAGTTTCAGAGAAGAAGATTTTTAAAGATTTTTCCCTATATAAGCCTATGTAAAACCAAAGGGCCCCGGAGCGGGGGCATTTTTGGCTCCAGCACTATAATTTGAACAATCTTGGTAGGGGTCCACTAGATGAAGCTTCATACCAAATATCAAAGACCTGGGCCTTACGGTTTCAGAGAAGAAGATTTTCAAAGATTTTCCCTATATAAGCCCATGTAAAACCAAAGGGCCCCGGAGCGGGGGCATTTTTGGCCCCAGCACTATAATTTGAACAATCTTGGTAGGGGTCCACCAAATGAAGCTTCATACCAAATATCAAAGACCTGGGCCTTGTAGTTTCAGAGAAGAAGATTTTTTAAGTTTTTGGTGAAAAAAATCTGTTTTTGGCTCCTATGACCTAGATGTGAAACGGACCGGAACCATTTGAACAACTTTGAAAGGGGACCACCTAAGGATCATTCCTTTGAAGTTTGGTCAAAATCCGATCAGTGGTTTAGGAGGAGATGTCGTTTAAAGAATTGTTTACGGACGGACGGACGGACGCACGGACGGACGGACGCACGACGGACGACGGACGAAAAGTGATCCCAAAAGCTCACCTCGTCACTACGTGACGGTGAGCTAAAAAGAACATTTCTCATGCTGAACTATATATAAGCTCAGTTTGAAATTTATAATGCTCATAAAAATTAGCATACAAATAAATCAGGCAGTTTTCCTGCTCAGATCAGCAGAGGATGTTTTTTGTCCTGCTCACAAATTTTAAAATGCCAAATATTATTGGCATTTTAAAATTTACGAGCAAAACAAAATTAATATCATGTTCCAATATGAGCATTTATTAATTGATTATCCTGTATTACACCAAGTCAACCAATATTCAAAAATCATAATTCATGTTATTAACTGCGTCAGCCTCGTGCCAATACAGCAGACCTCGGACCTCTAACTGGGCCAATACAAAATTATTTGATTAATAACATTATATTATTGTTCAGCTCAACACTTGTACATCAAAATGTAGATCAAACTTTTACCAACATGCAACATTTTTCACACAGTATGCATTTCATTTGTATGTAGTACTTTCAACCAAAGTCCCCCGGGTCGTTGTATCAGCCCTTCTTTTCCTTTGAGATGTAAGGGATACTTGCGTATAGTGTTGCCACCTCGGTACTCGTGGGCTTTGTCCATTGGAATTGTTGCAAATGCTATCAAGCTGTCCTTGATAATGTTATTATCCCAAATCTGAAAAAGCAAAAAGCCGCAGAATAAAAACATTGAAATTACACATCCGAAATGCTGTCCTTGGTAGCTCAGTCAGATGCACGCCTGAATGGTGATCAGAAGGACGTGGGTTCGATATGGTGATCAGAAGGACATGGGTTCGATACCTTCAGAGGTCGGCAACAGTCTTTCGTGGAAACTGATCATGAAATCTTTCCTACGATCATTCTCTCCCTTCTGCTGATTCAAGAAGGGCAGTTGTCTGTTTCTGGCAAAAGAATGTGCACCGTACTGGTTAACTGCTTATGTATAAGCCTGCCCAGGAAAAGTGTGGATAGGTAAACTGACCGGCTCAAAAATGACCTAAATTGCGTTGACCTGGCCGTTAAACTCCAATACAAACAAACAAACACAGCCAAAACAGGTTGGATTTTGGGGGGTTATGGTTTAATTTTATGGCCCTTTCAATATTATTTCACTTATAGTAAGCCTGACCTTCTCTTGCAGTACTTGGCTTCTCACATGTGACCGGAGCCAGACTCAAACCACAGCGGTGAGAGACTAATGATTAAGAGTCAGCACTCTTACCCACTAGGCCACGGAGGCCCGCCTCCAAAACAGGTTATATGTGAGATGGCCACACAATAGTTGGCATTTTAATATTTATGAGCAAAACAAACACATGCAGAACTATCTTAAGCATGAAAGTTATTAAATGTCACATCACGTAAACAAGTGCTTGAAATGAAAACCCCTTAAACCCCATTTTATATAGAGAAAACTAGGGTTTACGGGGGGTAAACATTATTTTTCTTATTTCTGCTCAAAGACATAGGTTGTGGGTACTCATTAGAACCGCCTCATTGGGCGGTTCTAACGAGCATCCACAACCTATGTTTGAATAATGAATAAGAAAAACATCACAGATTTTCATCAGAAAAGTAGCCATTTTGGAGGTAAGAAAAAATGCACTATGTCGCAAGGGTATGTTATCATAATGAGGCACTGCCTCAGAAACATACATTCTTGCCAATTAGTAAATCCTGTGGCCTGGAATAGAAATTCTGTTATTCTTGTGTTCTTGCCCATGCAAACTATATAAGTATAGTGTGTGTAAAACAAATAACATGTTAAATAATGTAAAATAAAAATTTTGGTGGTGTTGTGCAAGAAAAAGTATCTAACATGGTGTTCTGTAGCAGATGGGCATTTCTTGAGCCGGCCTCGGTAGCTCAGTTGGATTCGCATCTGACTGGTGCTCAAGAGGATCCGGATTTGATACCTGCCAGGGTCAGCAACATTCTTTCATGGAGACTGATCATGAAATCTTTTCTACAATCAGTCTCTCCCTTCCCATGATTCAAGAAGGGCAGTTGTCAGTTTCTGGCAAAAGAATGCACTGTACTGGTTAACCCCTTACGTATAAGCCTGCCCAGGAATAGTGTTGATAGGTATACTGACCAGCTCAGAAATGACCTAAAGTAGTGTTGACTGGGCCATTAATTTCCAATACAAACAAACAAAAGATGGGCATTTCCAACCCTCGGGATGACCGTGCTGAGCAGAACCTCGGTTCCGCTCAGCACGGTTATCCCTCCAGTTGAAAATGGGCCTCTTCAACAGAACCCCATATCAAATTGTTATAGTCTGCCATTTTTGTTGTCTGTTGACAGGTCTTTTCTTTGTTTTTTTGAGTGGGTCCTATTCAAATGGACAACAAACCAATTTTTTTTTCAAAGATTTCCTTCCCTTGAAATAGTACTCATTCCCCATGAAGATTCATCACGAAAACAGGCTTCTAATTTTATGTAATGTTGGTTGGTGCCTGACTCTGTCTCTGGTTGGGCCCATCGGAGTCTAACTGTTGGGTTTCTTTTGCTCCAGCATTTCAGTTGTTTTTTGCTGTCGAGTCCTCGCCATTGTTTCATCTCTGTGGTTGTTTGATTTTTGTGTTCTAGGAGATATTGCACTGATGAGTTAGGAGGTCTTCATGCGGTTTGAACAAATTGTCTAAATCGCGACAGAGGTAAGGGCGAGGATTGTGGCCACACAAAATCGATTTAAGCTCCCCCTCATAGGAATTTGTTTCACTGACCGTTCCAAGGCAGTTCTTCTGTTGTGGTTTATTTTTGTTATGGCTTGTCTGTGAGGCAGTTCTAACGAGTACCCACAATCTATTTTCGGCGATAAAGGTTACAATGTATTTGTATAGGCGTGTTTTCTTAAGGATCTACAATAAGGAAAATGATACATAACACTGTAAACCCAACTTTTCTCTTTATTAAGTGTGGTTTGCTTGTTAACCCCACTTTTCTCTATATTAAGTGTGGTTGCCTTTAAACCCAATTTTCTCTATATTAAGTGTGTGTTGCCTGTAAACCCCACTTTTCTCTATATTAAGTGTGGGTTGCCTGTAAATCCCACTTTTCTCTATATTAAAAGTGGTTTGCCTGTAAACCCCACTTTTCTCTGTATTAAGTGTGGTTTGCTACAGACTTATGAATGCAACATTTGCTGAACATTTACCTCAATAATGATATCTTCCTGTGTCTTTTTTCTGTAGAGTGTGACCCTGTCGTTCCACTCTGGGTTCAATGTCTTTTCTTTGTGGTTAGTCTGGATTGTGCGGCCCTCGTATTTTATCACACAGTATGGATCAGCAGCTAAAAATACAACAACACATCTGTAATGCCCAGCAACGCATACATACAGTTAGCTACCTTGGTAGACTATGCATAGCTTATAGGGTTATAGCTGATCTCTGACAACTTCAACAATTGCAGACAATTTGGCTGAGTGCTAAGAGCTCTGGGTCGTTGTCCAAGTCTTGTTAGCTAAACGAGCTCATTAGTGGTCAAATTGTTAGCTGTTCTTGCAAGTACAATATCTAAAATTTTGGTGTTTTTGCTGAAAAACAAAAGCTACTCACATTTTTTCAGAAAACTATTAGTATATTTGCCATATTACAAGAGAAGTTTTAATAATTTGTTAATTAACATTACCATTAGTTTTGAACAACTGGCCCCTGGACTTTTGCCGAATGGCCAAGTTTCAAATCGGATGGGAGATTTTTCAGCTGTGCTTCATTTCTACACTACAACTTTTGTTGTTGTAAGAACATCATTTTAACACAGTCATGCAATAACATTACGAAAACACGCCTATAGAAATGTAAACTTTACTGCCAAAAAAAAAAAAAAATTATGGGAAAAATAGTGATATTTTTCTTAGTTCTGCTCAAAATATAGATTGTGGGTACTTGTTAGTACCGCCTCGGTTCTAATGAGTACCCACGATCTATATTTTAGAGCAGAAATAAGAAAAAAATCACAATTTTTAATCCCCCGCCATGAAGTGGAGTGAGATTATAGGAATGGCCTTCATCTGTCCGTCTGTCCTTCTGTCCATCTGTCTGTCCTTAACATTTTCTTGTCCGCTCCAGATCTCTTGAATTCTTTGATAGATTTTCATTAAACTTTGGTCAATTATTCGTCTCAGTGAGTTGATGTGCAGAACCCATAAATGAACCATGCCAACTCAAGGTCAAGGTTACAGTTGAAGGTCACCAGTTTTAAAACTTGGAATTTTGTGTCCGATCCATATCTCCTTTACCCTTGGAAAGATTGTCATTAAACTTTGGTAAAATATTCTTTTCAGTGAGCTGATGTGCAGAACCCATACTTGAACCAACGCCAAGGTCAAGGTCACATTTGAAGGTCATGAGTTTAAAACTTTGAATTTTGTGTCTGTTCTATATCTCCTTTACCCCTCAAAGGATTTTCATTTAACTTTGGTCAACTATCCCCCTCAGTGAGCTGATGTGCAGGGTTCATAAATGAATCATGCCAACACCAGGTCAAGGTCACATTGGAAGGTCACAAGTTTGAAACTTTGAATTTTGTGTCCGTTCCATATCTCCTTTACCCTTCAAAGTATTTTCATTAAACTTTGGTCAAATGTCCCCCTCAATGAGCTGATATGCAGAACACAAAAATAAACCATGCCGACTCAAGGTCAAGGTCACAGTTGAAGATCATGAGTTTGAAACTTCATATTTTGTGTTTGAAACTTGGAATTTTGTGTCCGTTCCATATCTCCTTTACCCCTGAAAGGATTTTCATTAAACTTTTGTGAAATATACCCCCTCAGTGAGCTGATGTGCAGTACCCATAAATAAATCATGCCAACTCAAGGTCAAGGTCACAGGTGAAGGTCACAAGGTTGAGCCTTGATACCAAATGCAGCGGGGGATTTGGCTGTCCCTCAGACTACTTCTTGTTCATCTTAAAATTTTCGGGTTTTTTTTTCAGTGGTAAAATTTACAATGTATTTGTATAGGCATGTTTTCGCTACCTAAATGAGGTAGTTCAAATACAAAACAACAATCTAAGTTTGCTGCAGAAATAAGAAAAACATAAAATACACCACAATAGAGGATCTTACATGGGTGTTCATGCATTATTGAATTTATTAAACAAGTTGATTTTATCCCTTTTCCTCAACGAGTTTAATAAATTCTATAATACATGAGCATGAATGAAAGATTCTATTTATCATATGATATTTAAAACATATTTTAGTCATGATTTTTTATCTAAAATGTCAATATTCCGCCATTAGTAAACACGATGTCATTAATGATGCCGTACATATAACGATAAGAGGCATATCTTTCTAAATTGCATATTTAATCCACTAGTGGATTATTGAATTTATTACATGGTATTATTACACTCTCATACACGATGTCATATGATAAACCTCTTTATAATACTATTAATGGGGTCCAAAACAAAAACCATGTTAGTTAAACAACTGCTATATCCATACAAAAACGTATAGAATATATAGAAAAATGACCTTTTATGGTCATTTTTCTATATAATCTATGCATTTTTGGGATCCTTCTTGAAACTGTGTTTTATCAAAATCTGTTAAAATGAACAGTGTTATAACAAGGTTGTGGTGTATTGTTATCAGTTTATTGTCATACTTCAAACTATGAAAGAATGTACAATGTCATGCTGATGCATTTATAGCCTAATGAAAAGAGGCTAAACACTGTAAGTAAATATATTGTTAATCAAAACTAGAATCGCGCAGTCGATGGCAAGCCATCGCATATCGCCACGCTTCCCCGCGGGCCCCACCCTCTGGGCCATCCCCTAGGGGTGTTTGGCCTGAGGGGTAAAATTTTTATTATTTTACTCATCATGTCGCTCAATTTATAAGCTACATGACCATGTTCTGAAAACTTTGATTTTTTACCCCCAAGGTGCCCCACCCCTGGCCCCACTCCCAGGGGTAGGATCAAAATTCCGAAAGTGTCATGCACTCCCCAGACCAAAGATGTATCAGTTCCCAAAGTTTCAAATTTCTATCTATAACGGTCTAGGAGAAGTTATCTGGTAACAGTAATGTATGGGGGTAAAGGGGTCAAAATCAGTTTTTGTCCTCTGGTGACCTCAAAATTGACCCCAGGGGTCAACTCAAAATTGACCCCAGGGGTCCAATTTTGTTTGTAATGTTTTCTACTCATCATGCCGTTCACTTTGATAAGTTACACGACCATGTTCTGGAAATTTTGAATTTTGACCCCCTGTGGGCCCCACCCCCTGGGCCCACCCCTAGGGGTGTGATCAAAATTCCGAAAGTGTCATGCACTCCCCAGATCAAAAATCTATCAGTTCCCAAAGTTTCAAATTTCTATCTATAACCTTCTAGGAGGAGTTATCCGGTAAGTTGGACGGACTGACGTACGTAGGGACAGACTACGAAGACCATTACAATATCCCCACTTTTTCTTCGAAAAGCGTAGGGATAATCAGAATTGTTACTTGTGACACGTCAAATGACATTCATACACCATGACATGTGATATGGGAAGTTAGTCCCTAGCTCTAACCAAAGAGGTAAACTAACTACACAATCCTCAGCACCTTCAGCTGTTGAAATATCTGAACTAAGTTAAAACTTTGAACATTTATTACGGCAAATATACAAACATTTTTGCTGAAAAAAAAAATGTTTTTGTTTGTTTGAATTGGGGTTTAACAGCCCAGTAAACACTATTTAGGTCATTTTGGAGACATTGCTTCCAATTTTGTGGGACTGTTACCGGATAATGATGTGAAATTACATCTCAACTCCTGCTGCTCAATGAAACCAGAAGGCTTATGTGCATTGGACAATCTGACTCACACCACTTTGCCTGGGCAGGCTTAGTCCTTCTAAGGGGTTTACCAGTACTGGTGTGTGGTCAGATTCAGCTCTGCGTGGAAGCACCATGCTGCCCAATCTATTTCTCCAAGCCCTGATGGGCAGGGGCGAGAAAAAAAATGTAAGTAGCTTTTGCATTTGCAAAAGATATTTTTTTTCAGCAAAAATACCAGACTGCTAGATAATTATTTTTATACTTAATATAGCAGAAAACATTCAACCCCTAATGAGCTTGTTTAGCTAATGGTGCTTTTAACAACTGGGCCCACATCTACAAAAATACGAGGACTGTTCAAATATGACTGCAACTAAGCACATAAAAATGATTCCGTGATAGATTTCGATGAAAAATTTATTTTGTCCCCTCAAAGTATTCCCCTTTAACAGATATACAAACTTTCAGTATTCTGATCCAATCATTGAATGCATTTTGGTAGTCTTTTCGAGGTATACTATGAAGGCACTGGAATATTGCAGAACCGAGGTGTTTGCGCTGCACAAATTTTCAACCAGAAAGGTATTTTTTCAGCCGCGGGGCAAGGTCAGGGGAATACGGGGGATGAGGGAGTTCAACAACCTTTTCCTGCTTCAGATAGTCTTGAACAATGAACGCGTTGTGAGATGACGCATTGTCATGTAGCAATCTGAAATTTACCAAACCAGTTGCGGGTCTTTGTTCTTTGAAATATTTCTTCAATTTTCGAAGAACTTTATTCTTGTAAAACTTCACATTTACAGATTTGCCTTTAGGCACAGCAACCTGAATAGCAGGGCCCTGATTTGAAAAGAATATGGCATACATTACCTTCTTGACGCTCATGGTCCGCTTTGCAATGCATGGTCTTTTGCAATACTTTGTTGCCCATATTTTGTTATGAATCTTTCGTTTTGGCTCAAAAAAAGGGAACCCATGTCTCGTCACCTGTGACAACATTAGCGAAAGACCGTGCATTGTAATTTGGAAACTTTTGAAGCAACTTCAAGGCGCACTGAATGCGTGTCTTTTTCTGCTCATCTGTCAACAGATGGGAAATCCATCTAGCACATATCTTTCTCATTTTCAAATCCCATTTCAGAATTGTATGAGCTGCTCCTAACGAGATGCCAACCATACTAGCTATTTGCCTAGTGGTGTATCGTGCATCAGTAGCAACTATTTCTTTCACTCTAGCAACCATCTTGGCAGATGTTGCTCTTTTCGGCCGACGATCATGTGGTGCATCTTCTGTTGAGCCTAGCCTACAGCTGAATTTCTTACACTAAAGAAAAACTGTTGGAAAAGACATTTCATTATGCCCATAAACCGAACATATTTCATCAAAAATGTCTTTGCACCCTATACCAAGAATACAATGATTCTTAATATAGGACCGTATTTCAACTGTGTATTCTGACCTTCTTCCAACCATGTTTTATATTAGTATACAAGAGTATACAGTGTTTATCGAACGATATACATGGCTAAAGTGCACAGATTTTAACAAGTTTGGTATCAATGTATAGGTACACCTGTGGACACAAAAGCGTTCAAACTTTGATGAGCTTCATTTCATTCTGACTTGAAACATCATTCAATATATCCTAACATCATATCAGTCAGCTGCCAGACAGAAATAAATTCAAAACAAAAGATGGTGTAAATTTCATTGCTGACTCCTGCATTGTCCAATCAAAATACATCTCAAATGTCAATCAGAAAGTGTTTTCCAAAATGAGACCAATCAATTGCTTGATCAAGTTTTAGAATACTTTGCTGAATGACATTTGCTTGTCAAACTAACTTGATGCGAAGAGATTCATTGAAAGTTATTTCATAGGAGTTTGAACACTTTTGTGTCCACAGGTGTAAAATGTTTTTCTACGCTGTGATATTTATTTCCAGGTGATTTTCGCATTAGTGCATGAGAAAACGTTCTACTTGCATGCATACAGTCCTCGTACACCACAAGCTCTTTATAACACTATTAATGGGGTCCAAAGCAGAAACCGTGTTAGTTAAAGAACCTTGTTATTTCAAAACAAAAATGTATAGATTATATGGAAAAATGGTCATTTTTTTTCTATATAATCTATACTTTTTGGGGATCCATCTTGATACTGTGTTATAGTCAAAACCATGCTATAATGAACTGTGTTATAAAGATGTGATGTACATTTTAAATGCTAACATAAAGAGACTTATTGCTATTGTACTAGAATGTTACTACATTATGACTTACTGGAGCTTTTATCCTCCGGAACAAGACCTTCACCTTTGACAATAGTCACCTGTGTTACCGCCACTTTGGAACGTTTCATTCTGATACCACAGCACTGTCCAGGCATTGGCTCATCATACAAGAGTTCACTGAAAAAGATTATGATCTCTGACTTACAGGAGCTTTTATTCTCAGGGGCCAGTTGTTCAAAACTAAGGATGTTGTTAATTAACATATCTTTAAAACTTTGATCATTAAATGTGGCAAATATACAAATAGTTTCACCGAAAAATGTGAACAGCTTTGGCAAATGCAAAAGCTTCTCACATTTTTTCAACAAAGAAAAATTCAAAATTTTTGATATTGTACTTGCCAGAACAGTTAACAATTTGACCACTAATGAGCTCGTTAAGCTAACAATGCTCTGAACAACTGGACCCTGTACTATAAGAATCTTACAGGGGTGTGAGGGTGGATGGAAAAATCCGTCCTAAGGGTCACTGTCCGGCATCACAAGGCTTGCCGAGTGATGCCCGACGGTGATCCCATGGGACGGATTTTTCTATCCAACCCTCGCACACATATAGGATTCTTTTTCTTGCAAACCTTCTATTTCTCAGCGCGGATTTTTAATGCTGCAGTCACATCAATTACCGACGTCCGCCATATTCTGATGACACTAATGGAATGTTTAGTGATATCATTTTATGTGTTGTGATGTCAACCTTCATGACGGAGCATATGAGATCGTATTCAATTTATCAAACATGCGAGCATTTATCAAACACACGAGAATATTCGATTTTGGGTAAGAACACCAGGGTTAGAACAGAATTTCTATCCCAAGCTAAAACTATGAATTTCCTTATCTGGTGTGCAAGAACTACAGTTTCAACACAGTGATCGGTGTCTTACATAAGCTTTAATCCTCAGTTAGGTGATTCCAACAAATGTCCGCAACATTTGTTTCTCACAGTAATCAAGGATGAAATGCCCTTCATCACCTATTTCAGTTAAATTCCACCATTAAGACGACCTAAAATTAAGACTAATTCTGCTTTATTTAGTTGGTTGCAGTTATTCTTTCTTTGTCTTTTCTGCATACAGTGTTCTCTGGTCAGAGACCACCTTTGGGACTGTTCAAAAGTTGTCTTAAAGACCACTTTTGAACAGTCCTAAAGGTGGTCGTCTTAAAGACCACTTTTGAACAGTCCCAAAGGTGGTTGTCTTAAAGACCACTTTTGAACAGTCCCAAAGGTGGTCTTCTTAAAGACAACTTTTGAACAGTCCCAAAGGTGGTCTTAATATAGGAATTTTACTGTGTACTGCTCCTGATTAGATTCATCATGACAGCAAATTCTTTATTATGTTAAAGTATTAGAGAACAAATACTATATTTATAACAATAGTCCTTGAACATGTATATACAAAATATGAAAGGGCTATCTTGAATAGGTGCATAAATACTCTAGGCATCAGATGAACAAGCCTGTGGAATGACAACCCCTCTAAACCCCACTTTATATAGTGAAAAGTGGGGATTAGTCTGGCCCAGAAAACCTGTACATTCAATATTTTCCAGTTCTGTAGTGTATTCCTTGCTTCTAAAGGATAACCCTTTCTAGAACATATTTAACGTCACTACAGCTGGTGTCTGGGAATGTGTGGCAGTCATAAAAAGTCTCCCTGCCCTACATCATAGTTAAGTTTATATTTTCTTGTCCTTTGGGATCATTGATTCCATTGTGGAATTTTGAAAATTTATGAGGGTTACTAATGAGGCTTAATTGGCCGAAACTAGCTAGTCTGGCCCAGAAAACATGTACACTCCATATTTTCCAGTTCTGGGGTGTATTCCTTCATTCCAAAGGATGGACCTTTCTAGAACATATTTACAGGGGTGTTCATTATTTTCCTTATTTTTCCTTGAAAATATAGAGTGTTGGTACTTGTTGGGACCGCCTCATTGAGGTGGCTCTAACGGGCACCAACAATCTATATTTGGACTAGGCATAAGAAAAATATCAAATTTTTTTTATAAGAAAAAAGCTTGTTCTAGAGACATGAAAGATGCTATTATACCACATGGATGTGTTATCATAAAGTATCAGCACTTGTTGGTAACTTTAACCATATACAGATGCCACAAACACCCATGCCAACACCAACAATGGACTCTGAGGCAACAGCTCTTCTTGGACTTAGTCCAATCAAGCTCAAACTCACAGAAAATCTAAGCGAACTGTAAACATACTCCTTAACAAAGCTGCAACTTACATCATATTCAAGCTATTTCCTGCGTATAATCTCATCACAAAGTCCCCAGTCTGTCCTGGATCAAACGTAGATGGAATGATACAGTATCTTCCTTTCTTTAACGTCACTCGTCTAAATACACTCCGAGACAGTACAAATGGTCCCGATGCCACTCTTTCCAGTTTGTCATGCATGCGGTACTTTCTGTTTATGTCAGTCTGAAATAATATTAAAAAGAGGATCTTACATGAGTGTTCATGTATTACTGAATTTATGAAACAGGTTGAGGAAAAGGGATAAAATCTGAGGCTTTGCCGGACATTTTATCCCTTTTCCTAAAAGAGTTTAATTAATTTAATAATACAATAGCAGGAATGCAATATTCTATTTATGAAATTTAAAACCCATTTTATTTCCATTATTTTATCAAAAATTTCAATATGCCGCAAAATGGAAACACATCATTAAGTATGCCGTACATGTAACATTATTTGGCGTATCTAATTTATTAAAATTTTGCATATTTAATCCACTAGTGGATTACCGAATTTATTACATGAGGTTATAACATACTCAGATGCGACATCATATGACAAAAAGATTTACACATTATGTTAAATATTCCGCAAACACAGTTGCTGATAGGTTAGTATAATGAGGATAATTTTAGAACAATCTTTCTCATTTCTCTGTAAAATATATGTTGAGAGTACTTGTTAGAATTGTCTCATGAGGCGATTCTGACAAGTACCCACAACGTATGTTTCTAAACACAAATAAGGAAAATGATTTCTTAACCATTTTTGTACCAAATCGAATCTTACTCCTGATGCATAGCAGGAGTCCATGTCGAAATTTAGAGGTGTCAGGTTGTGTTTTCTTCAAAATCTATTTGGCAACAGGCTGAAGGTTTTGCAAACAGTGTAGAACCTAATCAGATATCTGAACTGGGCTTGCACT
The DNA here is from genome assembly GCA_963580285.1 of Lucinisca nassula. Classification (NCBI taxonomy): domain Eukaryota; kingdom Metazoa; phylum Mollusca; class Bivalvia; order Lucinida; family Lucinidae; genus Lucinisca; species Lucinisca nassula. Next base: position 104,003,361 of record OY757024.1, on the reverse strand, counting down.
GTTGGCCTACTACCCGTTCTGGGTTTTGGGTACAAAATGGGTTCCATGTCGAAATTTAGGGGTGTCAGGTTGTGTTTTCCTCAAAATCTATTTGGAAACAGGCTGAAGGTTTTGCAAACAGTGTAGAACCTAATCAGACATCTGAACTGGGCTTGCACTGTTGGCTTACACCCGTTCTGGGTTTTGGGTACAAAATGGGTTAATTATCAATTTTTATGCTTACTTATCTGGAGCAATGTCAGAAGTTCCACTTTATACAGGTAGTTTACAAGGGTATACATTTTTTTCTTTTTTCTGTCCCAAGACTAAGGTTGTGGATTCTTGATAGAACCACCTATCTTACAAGTACCAACAATTTGTGTTTGATTTGTTTTGTTTGTTTGATGTCAGTTTTAATGTCCCCATCAATACTGTAATGGTCATTTTGGAGACGTTGCTTCCAATTTTGTGGGACTTTTACCCGACATTGCGATGAAATGAGATCTCAAGGCCCTGCCACCCAATGAAACCAAAAGGGTTTATAAGCATGGGCGGTCCGACTTGCACCGGTTTGCCTGGTCAGGCTTTGATCCTCTAAGTGGTTTACGAGTACTCATGTGCGGATCAGTTTCAGCTCTGCGTGGAAGCATCATGTAGCCCATCTATTTCTCCAAGCCCTGATGGGTGGGGGCCACCAGCAAGTTCTGTTTATCATTGAATCGCCTTATGAGCACCCACAATCAATGTCAGGTGTATAGAGCAGTTGTGAGTAGTGTAAACTCTTATCCTGCTGTTCACAACAACCCCTTTATTTGCAAACAGTGTAGATCCAGATCAGATGGCTTCTGAAGAAGCCATCTGATCAGGAGCTACACTGTTTGACATACAGTTTATGAATTTGTAGGAATAAATTATATCAAGTAATCAGATTGTTTCAAGGTCAGAAATGTGTGTGGCTTTATTGAATATTCAGCAGGATAAGGGTTAACCCATTTAGTACCAGAAACCGCAAAATGGGTACCCTGGCAAACAGTGCAGGCCCAGATCAGACGCCAAAGAATGCGGCGTCTGATCAGGGCCTCCACTGTTTGCTAAATGTTTAGCCATTTTCCTAATCAATTTTGAAGAAAACACAACCTGACATCCCTAAATTTTGAAATGAACTCCTGCCATATATAAGGAGGAAGATTCCATTTGGTACAAAAAGGGTTAAATACAAGGCAATTACCAAACACATTATGAACGAGCAAATTTCATTCTATGTCCTCCATCTTCTTTGTCAATTCGTTTAACCCTTATCTTGCTGAATAGTCAAATTAGCCACACCCATTTCTGACTTTGAACCAATCCGATTACTTGATGTAATTTATTCTTACACATCCATAAACTGAATGTCAAACAGTGTAGATCCTGAACAGATGGCTTCTTCAGAAGCCATCTGATCTAGATCTACACTGTTTGCAAAGGTAGAGGCTGTTGTGAACAGCAGGATAAGCGTTAAGACGGCCCAAATTAAGATATTTTTTCTGCAGTTTTTAGATACTGGACAGACAGATGACCCCTACCCTGCCATATACTGACATTGGGAATTAAATCTGGATCATAGTGGTGACATCTGAGTGACAATACCTCTGCTGTCCAGACCCCTTTTCTTTGTATTATGCATTTGACCCTTCCTACCTTCAATAGATAAAAACACCTATTGTGTAGCCATTGATCTACTGCCTTGTCTACTCTTTCATTAGACTCTTCTTGAGAACTTACAGTACTCACATGCATAGCTCCAGAGAAGAAGAAATAATCAAAATAATTTTGGGAAATTTGTTCTAATTCTTCTATTTAAATACACAGTGAAATTCCTATATTCAGACCACCTTTGGGACTGTTCAAAAGTGGTCTTTAAGACCACTTTTGAACAGTCACAATGGTGGTCTCTGACTAGAGGACACTGCATGCAGAAAACACAAAGAAAGAATAACTGAAACTTTCTAAATAAGCTTGTTAAAGCAGAATTAGTCTCAATTTTTGGTGGTCTTAATAGCAGAATTTTACTGTATATTGTGGCCCATTGGGGCTTGAAGAAATAGATGGGCTTCATGATGCTTCTACGCAGAGCAGAAACCGACTGCACACGAGTACCGGTAAACCGCTTAGAGGATCTAAGCCTGCCCAGGCCAAGTCGGACCATCCATGCTTATAAACCCTATTGGTTTCATTGGGCAACAGGGCTTAAGATGTCATTTCATCTCAATGTTGGGTAAAAGTCCCAGAAAATTGGAAGCAACTTCTCCAAAATGACCTGTACAGTGTTGACGGGGACGTTAAACCTCAAAACAAACAAAAAACAAAACTGTATATTGTGGATAAGTGTTTAAATCGCCTCAATGAGTACCGGTACCAATAAAATAATGTTTCTAACACAAAATAAGGAAATGTATCTCTTAGAAAATCTTCATTACTCCTCCATCATGAGTAAAACATACTTGATGGAAAATGGTAATGTGATATTATTTATAAGCATATCTACTCTTTTATAGCTTGTTCTAATGAAGTTAACCCTTAACCCACAGTACATGGCATACTCGTTCTTATGCACTTGGTACCATAACAGGATGTCAGAACAGAATTTGTTGCTTTCACCCTACTTTCATTTTCAGCTAACTTCCACCCATGAAAATTAATATGTGAACCCCATACCTTATACAGTCATTCTTTTGGCCCTGGAACAAGAATTGTTAAATGTTTTAGCTACGAATGAACAGAAAAATGTTTCAGCCTGAAAGTTTTGCAATGGAAATAACATCAAAAAGGCAGACATGGAGCAGAAGTAGGGAAACATTATGTCCCTTAACCCTTAACCTGCTATTCACAACAACCCCTACCTTTGCAAACAGTGTAGATCCAGATCAGATGGCTTCTGAAGAAGCCATCTGATCAGAATCTACACTGTTTGTCATTCAGTTTGTAAATTTGATTGAAGACTTTATATCATGTAATCTGATTGGCTGATAGTCAGAAATGGGTGTGGCTAAATTAACTAGAGAAAGTGCCCAGTGGGGCACGTATACCCCCGACCAGTGCCATCCAAATTTAGTGGAAATGAAAATTTGTTTGTGGCATTGAACCTTTCCATATAAACTTTCCATTTAGTCCACTGAGAATAACTATTGCATTTCAACAAATAAAGTATAATTTATCATATGCAAACATGAAACTGCTTGTCTTTGCTGAATAATAACAAGAATTCCGCCGAAGGCTATGTCGCGCCTGTGGTAAACTTGACCATTAGGGTGAACGCTAGGGTGGTCGCAAATGTTGACGCCTTGACGAACGGACGGACGAACGAACAGACGGACGAATGGACGGAAAACCGGGCGCCTATATCGCGCCATGCTAATAGCAGGCGCGACAAAAATTCAAAGTTTGTTGCAATTTGGATCAATTTTACCTAAAAACAACAAACATAGAATAGGCTGTCATAGAACATTTGCTGAATTAAAGTAGCTGTATAATGACACAATAAAGCAATGCATTTTTTTTATTACTTGCATTTATTATTGTCTGCATTTCAAGAGAAAACATTATGCAAAATTTAACAGTTCTAGTGGCTGTAGTTTCTAAGATCACGAGGACCAATATATAAGCTGACAAATCTGACAAGGGTCACAGCATAAAGAAAGAACAAACTAACTAATAATGAATAAATGAAAAGACAAAAAACTATAACCTTTGATATACTTTGTATGCAAGGAGGACGCGGGTTCGACTCCCGCCGGGGTCGGCAACATTATTTCGTGGAGATTGATCATGAAATCTTTTCTACGGTCATTCTCTCCCTTCCGCTGATTCAAGAAGGGCAGTTGTCAGTTTCTGGCGAAATAATGTGCACTGTACTGGTTAACCGCTTACGTATAAGCCTGCCCAGGAAAGTGTTGATAGGTAAACTGACCGGCTCAAAAATGACCTAAAAAGTGTTGACTGGGCCGTAAAACTCCAATACAAACAAACAAACAAAAACTTTGTATGCAAAGAGTATAATGAAAACAGTTATCAAATCCTATACCATATACTATCATGCGATGTATACATGTGAATTTATTCTAATAAATATTGTTTAAACCAAAACAGTTAACACAAAACTTGGACGTAATCAAAATGTGTAAGTCCTAATTATTGACCCCTAGCCCCACCCAGGGGCTTGACCCAGGAGCTTAGATATTCCATATGAACGATTACACTATAGCTATATTCTGTACCAAATACGAAGAGAATCTAACATGAGGTTACAGAGATATAAGCAATGAAAAAGGTTTAACACAAAACTTTGACATAAAAGTTGACAAACTGACAGATAGCCCACCCAGGGGCTTAGATATTCCATATGAAAGGTTATGCTTTAGAGATATCCTTTACCAAATATGAAGAGAATCTAACATGTAGTTACAGAGATATGAGCAATCAGAAAGGTTTAACACAAAACATTGACGTAAATGTTGATGAACGGACTGACGGGTGGACAGCCCACCCAGAGGCTTGACCCGCGAGCTTAGATATTCCAAATGAAAGGTAATGCTATAGAGATATCCTGTACCAAATATGAAGAGAATATAACATGTGGTGACAGAGGTATGAGCAATCAAAAAGGTTTAACACAAAACATTGACGTAAATGTTGATGAACAGACTGAAGGGTGGACAGCCCACCCAGAGGCTTGACCCGCGAGCTTAGATATTCCAAATGAAAGTTAATGCTATAGAGATAACCTGTACCAAATATGAAGAGAATATAACATGTGGTGACAGAGATATGAGCAATCAAAAAGGTTTTTAAAACACAAAACTTTGACGTAAAAGTTGACAAACGGACGGACAGCCCACCCAGGGGCTTGACCCAGGGGCTTAGATATTCTAAATGAAAGGTAATGCTATAGAGATATCCTGTACCAAATATGAAGAGAATATAACATGTGGTGACAGAGATATGAGCAATCAAAAAGGTTTAACAAAAAACTTTGACGTAAAAGTTGACAAACGGACGGACAGCCCACCCAGGGGCTTGACCCAGGGGCTTAGATATTCCATATGAAAGGTAATGCTATAGAGATATACTGTTCCAAATATGAAGAGAATCCAACATGTGGTGACAGAGATATGAGGAATCAAAAAGGTTTAACACAAAACTTTGACGTAAAAGTTGACAAACAGACGGACAGCCCACCCAGGGGCTTGACCCAGGGGCTTAGATATTCTATATGAAAGGTAATGCTATAAAGATATCCTGTTCCAAATATGAAGAGAATCCAATATGTGGTGACAGAGATATGAGCAATCAAAAAGGTTTAACACAAAACTTTGACGTAAAAGTTGACAAACGGATGGACAGCCCACCCAGGGGCTTGACCCAGGGGCTTAGATATTCCATATGAAAGGTAATGCTATAGAGATATCCTTTACCAAATATGAAAAGAATCTAACATGTGGTTACAGAGATATGAGCAATCCAAAAGGTTTAACGCAAAACTTTGACGTAAAGGTTGACGAACGGCGGGACAGACGGAAGTACGAACGAACGAACGAACGAACGAACGAACTAACTAACAAACGAACGAACGAACGAACCAACGAACGGACGGAAAGACGAAAACTATATACCCCCTGACATACTTCGTATGTCGGGGGTATAATTATTCAGCAGGATAAGGATTAATAATCCTTGTTACTCCTCCTTTTTTGAGCTATGCTTTTCCCCTTCGGGAATGGGAGGTTGCGGGATTGATCCCCGGCCGCGCCATACCAAAGGCATGAAAAATAGTACTAGGTGCTCCCTTGGCTGTCACTCGCATTATCAGGGGTAGTCCTAGGAAGATAAATGAAGGCAGGTAAGTATTTGGTTTGTCGCAATAAAAGCTCTACAGAGCGGATGTTATTTGTTTCCGATATGCGACATTGAATAAAGCTTCTTTATCTAGGGTCATACCTTCATGATAGAAAAGCCTATTGTGTAGTTATCTGTTGTTTTGTCTACTCTTTTATCAGCTTGTTCTAGAGAACATAACAACTCTTCATCATCTTCTTGCAAATCAAATATATACTGAAATAAGAACAGAACAAGACCGGCCTGTGAAACATGAATCCCTCTGAACACCACTTGTCAGTAGGCATCTGGGGCCAGTTGTTCAAAGCATCGTTAGCTTAACGAGCTCGTTAGCGGTCATATTGTTAACTCTTCTAGCCAGTACAATATCACAAATTTTGGTATTTTTGCTGAAAAAATGTGAGCAGCTTTTGCGTACGCAAAAGCTGCTCACATTTTTTCAGCAAAAATTTCAGCAAATTTGCCATATTTAATGATCAAAGTTTTAACGATACATTAACTAACGACGTCGTTAGTTTTGAACAACTGGGCCCAGGTATTCTAACACAGCGTGCCTATATAGGCAATAGGAAGGAACTATGATTTATTATGCAACAAGTCATGGGGCAAAAGAGTGTGACAAGTGATGTCATTAAAAGCTGTCGATTTATGACTTCACTCATAGATTCCTTGATGATGTTACTTTCTCGTATCAAAAACGTTACAAAAGGACATAAACACATGTGTTGCAGTCAGTAATTTTGGCAGGATTTCTTTTAACAATGGTGAAAGGTTGAGAGAATTTGAAGGAAATTTGAAGAATGTATAGGGTTATACATTAGCTATTTATCAGTGTATTGCACATTCTTTCACAATCACTTTGTGGCCGGACTCGGTAGCTCAGTCGGATGCGCGTCTGACTGGTGATCTGGAGGAAGCGGGTTTGATACCTGCTGGGGTCAGCAACAATCTTTCATAGAGATTGATCATGAAATCTTTTCTATGGCCATTCTCTCCCTTCCGCTGATTCAAGAAGGGCAGTTGTCAGTTTCTGGCAAAAAAAATGTGCACTGTACTGGTTATCCGCTTACGTATAAGCCTGCCAAGGGAAAGTGTTGTTAGATAAACTGACCAGTTCAAAAATGATCTAAATAGTGTTGACTGGGCGGTTAAACTCCAATACAAACAAACAATCACTTTGTATGCTGAAGTCAGCCATGTTAAGATGACAATAATAGGTTAAGTGACATCTTATTATGTGTAGTGATGTCAACCCAAATGAAGGCGTACATGACAATCTAATATGAAAGAATTTTCCATTTTAATGCTATCCCTTGATGATATACCTCAGCAAGATATTAATCTCTATCCCAGAGTAAAATCCAGAACTTTCTTATATGGTGTACAAGAAGATTCTACCATAATGATCCTTCGTATTGAGACAGTAAGGAGCAGTCTGATCAGGATCTACACTGTTTGCCATTCTGTCTGCACCTTTTGGACTCCTTGCTGGAATGTGAAACAAAGGAGCAGTCTCTATAAGGCTGTTTTCATGGCCACAACCGATTTCCTTTAAACTTTGTAGCTTCAAATTGGTACATATTGACTGTCTAATGGTGAGTTTTTAGACTCTTTGGTCCACTGGTTTTTGCTGTATACACTATTAAAGTGGGTGGGGTAATATCACCCCATCAAGGGTATACCAACAAAAATGCTATTATTTTTGTTCAAAGTGCATGACTGGAGGCGATGTTTGCCGTATGCTTACTACCCTTTTAGGCATAACAGCCGTGGATAACAGTCTTATAAATATCAAACAAGAGAAGAGTTTATAGGCGCTTGTAAGTTGTACCCAAATATCAGTAATTTTTATTCCCCAACTTTACGAAAAACCACAACACCTTTACAGTTTTCAACTTATTTCAAAGATCTTTCATTAATATAATGTTGATGTAATAGTCATTCTAGGTATATGTCAGAATTATTGTTAGTTCATAAACCTAATGAGTTACCTGCCCCTGAAATTGGATTTTACCCATTTTTTAAATCGGAGTGCATTTATCCGTTTGTAGTACTCACAACTTCATTTGGAAGTGAATAAACCGATTCCATGCAAATATTATTAAATAGATGTGGACAAAGAAGTCATTTGATTTAATAGTGCATGCTAGTATTTATTATTATTTTTTTTTTGGTTATTTATGAACTCTTAATTTCCAGGTGCAAATGGAACATCTGTCAACTGTCAAACATTTTTGACCACCAAAGCAGGCTTTGCTCATGTTATGGAATCTCATTCTAGACTGATACTGTGCTTAAATATAAGCCTGTATGGTCTCACGACATGTTTAAGAATTTGTTAATTCACTGATCTTCCTCTGAATCGCTAGGTGTACTCCATGTGTTAACAGCAGCATCATAAACAAAATCAATATGTTCCCAGCTTGGTTTTGCTTCACTATTTTCTGTTTTGTTCTGGTAATATCCCAAATACCAGAGAACAGAAGCCACATGTGCGCAACATCCCACGGTACGAGCTCCACTTCTGCACCCACAATACCATCCAGTGATTGGGTTCAGTCCTTGAGTATATTCAACCCACATGTTATATGTTTTATTAGACGTGTGGCGATAACGTATCTGTGCTTTGAGAACACCATCTTCTTCTTTGTGTGCCATTATCTCATATGATCCATTGTCGTAAAAATGTTCATCTGTGTAGGATTTGGCTTGTTTCAGCTGGTATATACCAAGTTTCAAATCCCTGAGTTCATCCACAGTCATCTCTGGGAAATTCTCAAGTTTCTCGTCATCGATCTTTTTCCAAATAACCCGTTTTTTATCCCAGCCATTTTTTGTCGCGCCTGCTATTAGCATGGCGCGATATAGGCGCCCGGTTTTCCGCCCGTCCGTTCGTCAAGGCGTCAACATTTGCGACCACCCTAGCGTTCACCCTAATGGTCAAGTTTATTTCTCAAGAACTATAAGAGCTTCATTAGTGATACTTGGTACAAACTTGTATCTGGGGATGACAACTTAAATGCAAGCATCCATATTTGACCTTGACCTACATTTCATGGTTCACTGACTTTGTAAAACATTGCGACCACCCTGGCTTTCACCCTAATGCTCAAGTTTATTTCTCAAGAATTATAAGAGCTTTATTACTGATACTTGGTACAAACTTGTATCTGGGGATGGTAACTTAAATGCAAACATCATTTAACCTTGACCTATATTTCATGGTTCACTGACTTTGTAAAATATTGCGACCACCCTAGCGTTCACTTTAATGGTTAAGTTCATTTCTCAAGAATTATTAGAGCTTCATTAATGATATTTGATGCAAACTTGAATCTTGGGATGGTCATTTAAAATGCAAGCATCCATATTTGACCTTGACCTAAATTTCATGGTTCACTGACTTTGTTAAATATTGTGACCACCCTAGCGTTCAGTGTTATGGTTAAGTTAATTTCTCAAGAATTATTAGAGCTTCATTAATGATACTTAGTACAAGCTTGCATTTGAGAATGGGATCTATGTTTGACCTTGACCTACATATCATGGTTCGATGACTTTGCGACCCCACAGGCGGGACATAGCCTTCGGCGGAATTCTTGTTACAACCTTATCCTGCAGCTTATTTGGAGTTTTTGCTAGGGCCATCATTCTTCTAGCAATTACTTTGCCTGAATATTTGCTTGTTACCAAAGGTGGTCTTAATGCATTGCACAATGAGCAAACAATCCTTACATAGTCGCCAACATATGGTATTTGACTATTGGGCATTGTGTTGCTAAGGGCTTTCCACTTTTTAATTCTCCCTTTAGCTGATTAGACAACCCATTTCACCTTTGTAACTAGCCTTGACTCATTCGCCTCTTCAGTTGTATACATGTTGCTTCTGAGATTTGTTTAGGAAGTGAGGCATATGAGAATTGATTCCAAAATCCTTTGGTATATCTATAGCATCCCTGAAGCCGCGGTCTACAACGAGAACATCATCTTACTCAAACCAGTCAGTAATATTTTCTGCATTAGTCTTTAACATGTGTTCGGTAATCTTAGCATCTGTGTTTTTCCCATCTGCAAGATATGGTCCCATCACAGTCAAAATGTAGCCATCAGTGGCCACAAGCATCATAGGTTGCAGCAAAGGCTGTCCTTTATGTACGGAATAAGATCTTCTCTGAAATGAGTAGTTTCCACTCTTCTCAATATATATGTATGTTCCATCAGCCACTGCGATTGCAACATCAGAATTTGAATCCCCAAATAGGACATTTGCAAAAGTTGATGTATGATTCAGGGATGTTAGAGAAATACTAAAGGGTTATGAAATCAATTCTCATATGCGTCACTTCCTAACCAAATCTCAGAAGCAATATACGAATGAAGAGGTGAATGATTCAAGGCTAGGTACAAGGTGAGATAGGTTGTCGAATCAGCTAATGGGAGAATTACAAAGTGGAAGGCCTTAGAAACAAAATATCCAATAGTAAAATACCATATGTTGGCGACTATGTAAGAATTGTTTGCTCGTTTTGCAATGTGTTTAGACCACAAGGACTAAACCCAATCACTGGATGGTACTGTTGGTGAAGAAGTGGTGCTTGTACCGTGGGATGTTGTGCTCATGTGCTTGCTAGCATGCACTATTAAATCAAATGACTTCTTTGTCCACATCTTTTTAATTATATTTGCATGGAATCGGTTTATTCACTTCCAAATGAAGTTGTGAGTACTACAAACGGATAAATGCACTCTGATTTAAAAAAAATGGGTAAAATCCAATTTCAGGGGCAGGTAACTCATTAAGTTTTATGAACTAACAATAATTCTGACATATACCTAGAATGACTATTACATCAACATTATATTTATGAAAGATCTTTGAAATAAGTAGAAAACTGTAAAGGTGTTGTGGTTTTTCGTAAAGTTGGGGAATAAAAATTACTAATATTTGGGTACAACGTACAAGCGCGTATAAACTCTTCTCTTGTATGATATTTGTAAGACTGTTATCACCGGCTGTTATGCCTAAAAGGGTAGTAAGCATATGGCAAACATCGCCTCCAATCATGCACTTTGAACAAAAATAATAGCATTTTTGTTGGTATACCCTTGATGGGGTAACATTACCCCACCCACTTTAATAGTGTATACAGCAAAAACCAGTGGACCAAAGAGTCTAAAAATTCACCATTAGACAGCCAATATGTACCAATTTGAAGCTACAAAGTTTAAAGGAAATCGGTTGTGGCCATGAAAATAGCCTTATAGAGACTGCTCCTTTGTGAATATTTTTGGAGAAATACAGCAAATCTATCAGGTGTCTAAATTCTTAGATTTTTACAATAATAATGAACTGGGTTGTGAAGCGGTTTTGTTTGTTTAAATTGAAGTTTTAGGCCCCCATCAACACTATTTAAGTCATTTTGGAGACACTGCTTCCAATTTTGAGGGACTTTTACCCAACACTGAGATGAAATGACAGCTCAAGCCCCGCAGCCCAATTAAACCAAAAGGCTTATATGCATTGGACGGTCCGACTCACACCAGTTTGCCTGGACACTAGTGGGCAGGCTTAGTCCTTCTAAGTGGTTTACCAGTAGAAATATATGTGTTGTCAGTTTCAGCTCTGTGTGAAAGCACCATGCACCTCAATCTATTTCTCCAAGCCCCGATGGGCGGAGGTGATATATGAAGAGGTTTATGTGTATTCGTTTACCTGTGGGTTATTGAGGAATGAACTATGATTGCCACAGCCCCCACACCTGTCTGGCCGTCTCCAGTTGCCCTTAAACTTGCTCTCTCTCCACGTCTTCTTGAATGAGAATATCGACTGGTTCATCATGTGGCACACATCAACACTTGTGAAGTATCGACAGAAATCCTCATAGGACATCCTGGATAAAAAGACACAATTGTCCATTTTGTACAAAATGAAATCTTCTGCCTTATATACAGCAGGAGTCTATTTCAAAATTAACCCTTATTCTGCTGAATAATAGTAACACCCATTTCTGACTTTGAACAAATCAGATTACTTATTATAAAAACATGCCAATACAAAATTAGTACATTGTAAACTATACCGCCGAAAAAAAACAAAATTTTAAGATGAAAAATTGTGATATTTTTCTTATTTCTGCTCAAAATATAGATTGTGGGTACTCGTTAGAACCGCCTCATCGAGGCAGATCTAACAAGTACCCACAATTTTTATTTTACAGCAGAAGTAAGAAAAATCCTTTGACATTTGTATGTATATTTGCAGTACAGATGTATGTATATGTCATAAAATTTTGAATAAATAAAAAAAATAAGGTATACCCCTGCAAACACAGTTTTACTTCATAAAAGTAGGGTTCAAGGGGGTCAAAATTATATAGGCATGTTTTTGTGATGTTGATATTATTTATTCCTGCAAATTCATGAATGTTAAACATTGTAGATCCTGATCAGATGGCATCTTCAGAAGCCATCTGATTTGGATCTACACTGTTTGCAAAAGGGAGGGGTTGTAATGATCAGCAGGATGAGAGTTAAGGGATGCCAAATTGATACAGTAAAATTCCTATATTAAGACCACCTTTGAAACTGTTCAAAAGTGGTCTTAAAGACCACTTTTGAACAGTCCCAAAGGTGGTCTCTTATTAGGAGATACTGTGTGTAGAAAACACAAAGAAAAAATAACTGAAACCTTCTCAATAAGCTTTTAAAAGCATATTTAGTCTTAATTTTAGGTGGTCTTAATAGCGCAATTTTACTGTATTTGAATTTTTCTCAACCAGTGAAGCCTAGATCAGATACCTTGTTTTTTAGTATCTCATCTGGGCTTGCACAGTTTGTCAGTGTCATGTTATGGCCATTCTCCCCAGTAATGGTTTAACAGAGATTCTAACACAGCATGCCTATATAGGAAATGGAAAGGAACTGTGATTTATTCTGAATAAATCATAGGGAAGAAGATTTGTTTGTTTGTGTTGATGTTTAACGGCCCAGTCAACACTTTTAAGGTCATTTTTGAGCCGGTCAGTTTACCTATCCACACTTTTCCTGGGCAGGGGCTAATACTTAAACGGTCAGCCAGTACAGTGCACATTCTTTCGCCAGAAACTGATAAATGCCCTTCTTGAATCAGCAGAAGGGAGAGAATGACCGTAGAAAAGATTTCATGATCAATCTCCACAAAAGAATGTTGCCGACCCCAGCAGGTATCGAACCTGTGTCCTCATGATCACCAGTCAGACGCGCATCCAACTGAGCTACCAGGGCAGGCAAGCATGCCTATATAGGCATTGGAAAGGAACTGTGATTTATTCTCCAACAAATCACAGGGTAGAAGAGCATGATGCGAATAGCCACAGTTTTATGATGTCACTCCTACAATCTTTGACGTTAAATGGTGTAATGTCATTTTCTTGCATGGAAAATGTTACAAAAGGGATGAATTGCATGTGTTACTGTCAATAATTTTGGCAGGATTTCTTCTAACAATGCAAAGGGTTGGGAGAATTTGAAGGAAACATTATTGCTGATTTTCAAGGAGTTAGAATGTAAATAGATCAGGTCTGGTATGTAAATTGTTGAGTAATATTTGAGTTTGTCAGTCAGCTGTAAGTAGACAAACCACTCGTGCTACACATTCGTGATTTGACCTCCAATCTGTGATTTATTACTGTTACTGAATGAATCACAGTTAGAGCTGATCTATTTCTTAAATGAATAGACATATTTACTGGCATTTTTATACATTATGATATACCTGTTTGCTAAAATAATGTCTTTCATATCTCTAGAACAAGCATTTTTCAGATGAAAAGTGGTGAAATTTTACCTCATTACGCAAACACGCCTATACAAATACATTGCCACCTTTATCGCCGAAAAAATGAAAATTTTATGATGAAAAATTGTGATAGTTTTCTTATTTCTGCTCCAAATTTAGATTGTGGGCACTCGTTAGAACCGCCTCATGGAGGCGGTTCTAACGAGTACCCACAATCTATATTTTAAAGCAGAAATAAGACAAATAAGGTATACCCCCAGAAACCCCAGTTTTACTATATAAAAGTGGGGTTCAAGGGGGTCAAAATTATATAGGCATGTTTTCGTGATGTAATTTCTAGTCCAAACATAGATTGTCAGGTCTCATCAGAATAACCTCATTGCGGCACATTTAATGATTACCCTCAATCTATTAATGATGCTCGATAGAACTGCCTCATTGAGGGGTTTTTAATAAGTACCCACAATCTATATTTTAGAGCAAAAATTAGGAAAATGATGTTGTTTACTTAAGCCCAGTTTTCCCATTATAAATTGGGGTTTAGATGGGTGTTCATTATACTAATTTTACATTGTGACTTTTGTCCTTACTTTCAGTTTGCTTTCTTATAAAAGAATCCCTTAACCCATTTGGAAACCCCTAAATGGGTACCCTGGCAAACAGTGCAGGCCCATATTAGACGCCGCAGAATGCGGTGTCTGATCAGGGCTTCCAATATTTGCAAAATGGTCAGCCATTTTCTAAATCAATTTTGAAGAATACACAGCCTGACACCCCTAAATTTTTAAATGGACTCCTGCTGTATATAAGGAGGAAGATTCCATTTGGTACAAAAAGGGTTAAGAAAAATGGTCTACTCCTAAAGGAAAAAATTTGATCCTAATTTAAAAGAGGACATCTACTGACGAGAAAATTCTTTCATTTAATGCTCAACATTCTTGGTAAAAAGTTTAGCAGATGATATTTTGAAATATTTCTCTGATCTTTCCCAAAACACAGATTTTGATATTTCAAGCAAATTGTTATCATTTATTATTATATTATTAGAAAACCCCTACTGATAATGAAAACACAAATATTTTTGAAGAAGCTGTCTCCCATGAAGGCATACCTATTCACTTTAAGATAAACAGACACCTGAATAAGCCACCACCATTCTAAGGGAAGCAGTTTTCAGATCTCTGATTCCTAAATCCCTTTCTTATCAGTCATCCCCTATATTAATTGCATTGTAGCACATTGACCTGATATGCTGTCTCAGGACAATTGAGCTTTATCAGGTCTACATAGCATTGCACTTTTATGAAAGACCCAACTACTGGAAAAAATAACAAAAATGTCATTGTATTTGGAAAAAAATTGAAAAAATCACTTGAAAAAAAAAGTCATAGGAAACAAGAAATATCTTTAAAAAAGATATGCGGCGTAGATTTAATTGGAAGGTTGTTTAGAAACCAGTGCTTCAGCTGAAGTGCTCGACCCGCCGGATGCTTTTAGCTTGATGAGTGTTACCATATATGGGTATGGCGGCCATTTTGGTCATGTGACCTGGACCTAAAACGGTTCCCCCAATAAATGCGCCTTATCGTAAGGAGCAAAAATATATCTAATACTTTAGTACTGTATTCTGAATCGTTTGCAGGATAAAATGAATTCTCACTTTTCCAATACAAAAGCATATGTGTCAAAGTTTGACCTAGGCACAAAGAAGGTCAAGGTCAACCCAGGGTCACCATTTTAGCAATTTATGATGGGCCTACGTCCCAGATGTTATTTATCAAGTTTCGTGGAAATCTGCCAAGTGGTTCTAGAGAAGACTATTTTGAAGGGTTTTTACCATATATGGCTTGGCGGCCATTTTGGTCATGTGACCTGGACCCCATGAGCAAATTTTGGTTTCCTCCATCCCATAGAGGCTCCATATGAAATTTGACCTTAATCGGCCCAACGGTTTCCGAGGAGAAGCAGTTCGAAAATTTTCACATTTTTCGCCTCGGCGAGGCTATACTAAATGGAATGTAATATTTCGCAAGTTCATTGGTTAGACCTCATTGATACTATCAGTATGCCAAAAATTGTTTAAATATTCCAAGCGGTTAAGTCACTATCACAAACGGGTTACGGACGGACAGACAGACAGACCATATATGGCTTGGCGGCCATTTGGGTCATGTGACCTGGACCCCATGAGCAAATTTTGGTTTCCCGCATCCCATAGAGGCTCCATATGAAAGTTGACTTCAATCGGCCCAACGGTTTCCGAGGAGAAGCAGTTCGAAAATTTTCACATTTTTTCGCCTCGGCGAGCCTATACTAAATGGAATATAATATTTCGAAAGTTCATTGGTTAGATCTCATTGATATCTATCAGTATGCCAAAAATTGTTTAAACTTTCCAAGCGGTTAAGTCACTATCACCAATTTTCACAAACGGGTTACGGACGGACAGACAGACTGACAGAATGACACGGTGATTTTAGGGCACTCTTAGAAAATCAACCGACTTCAGTCGGTCGCTTTTTCTGCGGGTCGTGCAATATGAGCTACAATAGTGACAGCAACAATTGTCTAGCTATGAACTGGTTTACTGTATTCAAACAATTCAGATGTCACGCGAGGAAAAATAGCATTGCAGAGGGCGGTGTCCCGCCTGTTTAAGCTAAGGTCAATGTAAAAGGTCAAGGTTAAAAACATGACCTCATTTCAAGTAGACTAAAGAGCATATGATCTCAAGTATATGCACAACAAATAAGAAAACCTTATCATTTACTGTTTTTGAACACAAATTCTAGGGTTAACATTTCGGGTTGTCGCTATGTAGAACGTAAACGCATAGGCGGACGAACAAACGGACGAGCAGACAAACGGACGGAAACTTGATCTTATGTGCACCTAATTAAAACTCAAATTACACTTATTCATTTTCAGAATTTATATAACATTAATGATATTCGAAAATGTCCATTTTGTATTAAAATGGAGGACATAAAGTATGCTGAAGACAAATGATACACTGCAACTTTTATTTAGCATATATTGTAAATTAAACATCTGTCAATTTGTAATGCGATTATTACATGTTTTTGTCATGCTATATCTCTTTATTGGTTTCATTGGGCAACAGGGCTTGGGTGTCATTTCATCTCAATGTCGGGTAAAAGTCCCACAAACTTGGAAGCAACGTCTCCAAAATGACCTACACAGTGTCGATGGGAACGTTAAACCTCAAATCAAACAAACAATTCCTTTCGCAGAAAATTCTTCCTTTCGCGAAATGGTTCCTTTCGCTATATAGACCAACCACGTGAAATTAGGTCAAAATAGCTATTCACCGCAGCAGTTATAGAATTCACTAGAAACACAATTATACATATGACGTATGGTCATCAAAGGACAAGACGGTGAGCAAGCCGAAACTGTATATATTTTTCATTCATGTCTCACATAAAAAACGTAACATTTCCTAGGTTAAAACTTCAGTAAACTGTCGTACTTTTGAGTAGATTTATTTATGCAAATCATTGACCAATGAAATGGTCATCTCCTTGGACATGTGGTTTTATTGACCAATGGAATAACGAAAAATGTAGGACAAAAGCAAAACTATAACGGCTACGCCGTAAAAATATGGTCAGCTAATACAAAATATATCGGCCATCAGAATGCTGGGATCATCTATAACTGATCGTAAATTGCCAGTTTACGAGTGTATAAGGGGATAAACTGATAAATAGAATACCAGATTTGTGTCATTTGATATCAAGTTTATCCGGCTCGGCTTCAAGAACAAATGTAGAATCCCTCGACAAGCCTCGTAATTCTAGCATTCTTGAAGCCTTGCCTGAAAAACTTGATCTCAAAGACACTCACCTGGTATATAGCAGCTATCTTTACACTATAGAATCAGCAGTCCCAAAGGGAGCAGTTTCCACAAACCTGAAGTAACTGTAACCTTTTTTTGGTGGTGGGGGGGGATAATATCTAGAGAAACATTGAGAAACAAGAATTCCGCCGAAGGCTATGTCGCGCCTGTGGGGGCGCAAAGTCACCCAACCATGATATGTAGGTCAAGGTCAAACATAGATGCTTGCACAAAAGTTTCCATTCTTAAATCCAAGCTTGTACCAAGTATCATTAATGTAGCTCCTATAGTTCTTGAGAAATAAACTTGACCATTAGGGTGAACTCTAGGGTGGTCGCAATATTTTACAAAGTCAGTGAACCATGAAATATAGGTCAATGTCAAATATGGATGCTTGCATTTAAGTTACCATACCTTGATACAAGTTTGTACCAAGTATCATTAATGAAGCTCTTATAGTTCTTGAGAAATAAACTTGAACCTCAGGGTGAACGCTAGGGTGGTCGCAATATTTTACAAAGTCAGTGAACCATGAAATGTAGGTCAAGGTCAAATATGGATGCTTGCATGTAAGTTGTCATCCCCAGATACAAGTTTGTACCAAGTATCATTAATAGAGCTCTTATAGTTCTTGAGCAATAAACTTGAACCTCAGGGTGAACGCTAGGGTGGTCGCAAATGTTGACGCCTTGACAAACGGACGGACGGACGAACGAACGGACGGAAAACCGGGCACCTATATCGCGCCATGCTAATAGCAGGCGCGACAAAAAGGGCATATACCATTGATGGAAGCCTAGCGATACCTTCTCATTTACATAAAATATAGTCCATGTCTTATATTATTATTTTTAAAAACTTACCAGAATTCACCATTGTCATCAAAGGTGAGTCCAATGTCTTTTTTCTGACTATCACTCACTTTATTCCATTCTGGTGACCTGTCAATACATATCAATCAAAGATTCAATAATCTAATTGGTTTGGGGTATTTAACATTTATCGTTAACAATGTTAAAGGTTGTTAACTTTGACAGAACTCAGTTTAGAAATTAACGACAATGCTGGCATTAAAAAGAGGGTCCATATCATCATGAAAACATGCCTATATAATTTTGACCCCCTTGAGCCACACTTATATATAGAATAACTGGGGTTTACAGGGGTAAACCTTATTTTTCTTATTTCTGCTCCAAAATATAGATTGTAGGTACTTGTTAGAATCGCCTCGATGAGGCGGTTCTAACCACTACCCACAATCTATATTTTGAGCAGAAATAAGAAAAATATCACAATTTTTCATCTTAGAATTTTGTTTTTTTCGGCGGTCAAGTTTACAATGCATTTTTATAGGCTTGTTTTCGTAATGGTAAGGTCAGTGTCAATTTTAACCCTTGTTCTGCTGAACTTAACAACCCCTACCTTTACAAACAGTGAAGATTCTGATCAGATGGCTTCTGATCAGGATCTACACTGTTTATCATGCAGTTTGTGAATTGAAAAAATTCATTATACTATGCATCATGTAAACAAGTCCGTGAGATGAAGACCCCCCTAAACCCCACTTTATATAGAGAAAACAGGGGTTTAAGGGGGTTTACATTATTTTTCTTATTTCTGCTCCAAGATATAGGTTGTGGGTACTCGTTAGAACCGCCTCATTGAGGCGGCTCTAACGAGTACCCACAACCTATGTTTGCAGTAAAAATAAGAAAAATATAACAGATTTTCATCAAAAAGTAGCCATTTTGGAAGTGTGAAAAATGCACTATGTCGCACGGGTGAGTTATCATAATGTAGTTTGATTGGTTGATACGAGGTAGTAAGCAATAGGTTTGGCTACATAAATTTATTCCGCAAGATAAGGGTTAAACAACTATCCCTGCAGGCACAGAATGCTGACTCAAAGTTTCATTGTTTCAATGTTGCTTCAACATTGAGTGCCTGCTGGGATACAACTTTGTGAAATTTACAAGTAAAGTAGACAATGATTTCAGGAAGAAAAGTAAAAACACAGACAGGGCATTCTAATGCACATGTGAATGAAATGTAATATCTGTCTTTCTTTCTTTCTTTCTATATATACTGCCATACACCCTCGCGGACATTCTAGGCAGGTGTATATTACATACACTCTAGTTTTGCAGGATGAAAGCCTACACAGTAATCATGTAATTATGGTAGGGTTCTTTAACCTGCACAGGGGATGGTTCTCCCTGCACAGGGGGCCTCCAGTGAACGTCCCGATCCGAAGGACGGTGCACTTAATGAAATTCATCCCTGCAAATGATGCCAATGGAGCGTGTTCGAACACCGAAATTTTATCGCCGCTGCCGGGGATCGAACCCGGGACCTCTAGCATCAGAGGCAAGTGCACTAACCACTGAGCTATCACGCTCCACATCTGTTTAGAAAATGAAATTGTGCAATGGTATATTCTGAGATATACTGTCAGAAAAACCCAAACTCATCAAGTGCCATCCTTTTCTTTTGCTGACATTTAGTTTTATGTAACTAACAGCTATCACTGTTTTCTTTTGGCAAAGTCTATGATTTTTAAACCTTACAAAAGAATAAGTGCATAAGAATAGGTACAACTGCACTGAAAATTGTCTTTGGTGAGGTAAAGTGTCACCAATTACTTTTACGGCTGTGTTAACCCTTGTCCTGCTGAACCCGGACATGTCTTATCTCTTTCAAACAATGAAGATCCAGATCAGATGGCTTCTTCAGAAGCCATCTGATCTGGATCTTCATTGTTTGTCATTCAGTTTTTGAATTTGTTGCAATAATTTCCATGAAGTAATCTGATTGGTTGATATCAGTAGTGGGTGTGGCATATTTGAATATTCAGCAGGACAAGGGTTAAAACAAAATTTCTGATAGTCAGATTTATCTCTCTAAATAACAGTTTTCAAAATTAACTCTTTTCCTGCTGAATTCAGAAAAACATATTTCTGATTTTCAACCATTCAGATTACTTGATGCAATTCATTCCTACAAATTCACAAACTGAATGTCAAACAGTGTTGAAACCAACCATCTGATCTGTATCTACATTTTTGCATAATTCTTAACCCTTGTCCTGTAGAACACTTTGCAAACAGTGCAGATCTAGAGATGATTCTGACGAAGCCATCTGATCAGGATCTGTAGTGTTTGTCAGTCAGTCTGCATTATACCACATTATATCAAGTAATCTGATTGGATCAGATGCAAACTGTAGGAGGAGTTATCCGGAAATGATAAGTTTACAGAATTTTCCAAAAAATTATTTGCTGGACTGTAACCATGAAACAATATGTGCTGCTCCACATCATGGTCTAACAATATATGAAGTTTCAGCTTGATTGGGTGTAAAATTTAGGAGGAGTTATCCGGAAACGAAAAGTTCGCAAAAAATTTCAAAGGGCCATAACTCTATTATTATTTGGTGGGCTGTAACCTCGAAACAATATGCACTGCTCAACATCATAGTCTAACTATGTATGAAATTTCAGCTTGATCGGATGTAAACTGTAGGAGGAGTTATCCGGAAACGAAAAGTTTACAGATGGACAGACAGACGAACGCCAGGGGTTATAGTAATTTTTATTTGAGTCCGAAAGGTTTGCTATCTGATCGATCGGAAACCCAATCATTTACAACTGTCAAGGTAAACTATCAAGTGACAAAAACAACCAGCTGTCTGACGTAACCAATCAATTACATTTCAGCCGTAGCTCCGCCTCTAAATATTGGACAGTACTTACTGACCACAGATAACTCGACATTAGAGCGTCTTTAATTTTAACTGTTCATTAGCCCTTTCTACCCTGCTGGTTCGACGTTAATGGGAAGGCAGACTCGGGTCCTGACGATACAGGTCTACCCACAAACCTACGCTAGTTTTCCCCAGTCACAATAAGCGTGACTGTTATAGATCGGGAATACAAAAGCGTTGGACTGGGATATATCACGTTAACAGACCCATATAATGAACTTCCCGGTAAACCCCACTTTATATAGAGAAAAGTGGGGTTTGCAGGGGTGTACAATATCTTAATATTGTTCTTTGTTCTGTCTAAAACCACTGATTGTGGGTACTCGCTGATAACCTATGCTCAAGCGGTCCCGTTTTGAGCAGAAACATTCATTTAGGTGGTTCCGTAATGAAAACCCATAATCTGTGCTGATGAGTTTATAATGAATACTCGCAATCTATGTTTTAAGTAGAAATAAGAAAAATGTCACAAATCATGAAAGATAATCATAAATAAAAGGGAAGGTTTTGTTCAATATGTTTTCCATGTCTTATGACTGTTCCGTGTACCTTAAGCTCCGCTGAGCAAAGCTCGTGGGGAACTTATAGGATGGTAGCCTTGTTACAATGCAAAATGTAATTCTACATTTTGCGTGGACGCTGTTTTTTTTTTTACATCAACGCATAATGTAGTTATTTCTATGTTTTGCGTTTTTTGGGGGTTTTTTTGTTTGTTTTTTTTTTCGTTGAGCACGGACGCAAAATGTAGAAATTACTACATTTTGCGTGATCACTTTAACAAGTCCATGTAATGAACACCCTGGAAAACCCCACTTTATATAGAGAAAATTGGGGTTTAAAAGGGTATACATTGTTTTCTTAGTTCTGCTCCAAAACATAATTGTGGGCACTGAGGCAGTTCTAACCAGCACCTACTCTCATACATGAGAGTTCTGCGTTCCAGACATTCATATTTTACATTTATATTCTGATATTTATGTTTTTGTTATTCTTCGGAACGGCGCATGCACATCTATAAAAAAACAAATCTATAAATGAGTGCATGCATACGTCTAACTTGATGGACTAACGAGCACCCACAATCTATGTTTTTAGCAGAAATAAGACAAATATCACAATTTATCATATGAAAAGTTGAGAAGTCTTTTTTTTTTCAGAAGGTTTAACATAAATGTATATATTCTATATTCTGCTCAAAACAGACTGTGGAGACTCTTTAAAACCTCGAGGCTGATCTGTGTAACCAGCAGTCACAGTGTTGGTGCAGAAAAGACAAAGATTTGTTTTTGATTTGTTTGATTTGAGGTTTAACGTCCCCGTCGACACTGTATAGGTCATTTTGGAGACGTTGCTTCCAATTTTGTGGGACTTTTACCCGACATTGAGATGAAATGACATCTCAATCCCTGCCGCCCAATGAAACCAATAGTGGTTTATGAGCATGGACTCGCACCGCTTTTCCTGGGCAGGCTTAGATCCTCTAATCGGTTTACCAGTACTCGTGTGCGGGTCGTTTTCAGCTTTGCGTGGAAGCACCATGCAGCCCATCTATTTCTTCAAGCCCCGATGGGCAGGGGCCAAAACGAGAAACAATGAATGAACACCTGTATATACATGTATTAAATGTACTTGACATTGAATCGAGCTTGGTAGCTCAATGGTTAGTGCACTTGCCTATGATGCTAGAGGCTCCCGGTTTGATTCCCGGCAGCGGTAATAAAACTGCGGTGTCCGAACATGCTCCGGGTGAATGTCACAAAGTGCATCGTCCTCCGCATCAGGACATTAACTGGGGACACCCTGCACGTGCAGGGAGGCGCACATGCAGGAAGGCCCATTCTGTGCATGTTAAAGATCTCTAATTACTGTGTATGTTTTCATCCTGCAAACCTGGAGCATCAGTGACTGATCACACTAGAATTGAAAACGCTCCAATGTTGATTCGACCGATAGTAGAAAAAAAGAATTGAAAACGCTGTTCCAACGTTGAGTCAAGTTTTCGTTAGGGAGGGGGTGGTAGGCGGTCAAAATTATATAGGTGCGTTTTTATGGTTCGTATCAATGACGAGACGCATAAAAACCCTTGGTTTCACTGGGCGGCAGGGATTAAGATATCATTTTATCTCAATGTCGAGTAAAATTCCCACAAAATTGGATGATAAACCTCAAAGCAAACAAACAAACAAACTGACAGAAAAGCAGAAATATTGGTCAAATAAACTCTGTTATTGGTCACATCAAATCTTGCAGAAAAGGAAAAATATTGGTTTCATGAGGGGAATGTCAACACCTGGCATTTTTCACCATTTTTTCAAAAGGGGACAACTTTCGCGACTTCCTGTTTGCTTTTCTATAAGCTCTGTCCCACGAAAAAAGGGCCACTGTTGGCAGAAAATAAATAAATAAAAAAAATATTTGTCACTTAATTGCTCGACTCGACGGTTACTGAGAACTCATCCGTAAAAGATTTGGGCGGATTTTTGCGTGCCCCCAGGAGACCTGTTGGGTTCAAACTTTTAAATCTGCAAAACTTCAACATGTTGAAATTTACACCGAACAGCTGACCTAAGCGTGACTTCAGCAGCTCTGTAAGAATAGATTAGGGCGGTACATAGGTAGCCAGTAAAAAACAAGAGGCGGTTCGCTAATCGATACGTCATCTTCAGCGATCAACCGCTGAAACCGGAAAGTTTTCGAATACAATTCGAATTTACTGTATAACATAATATGTCAAGTTTTTCAAACCGGTGTATAAAAAGAAAGATGGGACAGAGAAGAAGAAAAATTAAAAACCAGCTCCCCCCACCCCTCCCCCAGCCCCCAACCATCCTCCACCACTAAATACTTGTAACAGTGAGGTTATATCTCTTATCATGCTGTTCACGACAACCCTTATCTTTGGAAACAGTGTAGATCCAGATCAGATGGCTTCTGAAGAAGCCATCTGATCAGAATCTACACTGTTTGACGTTCAATTTATTAATTTGTAGGAATAAATTACATCAAGTAATCTGATTGGTTCAAAGTCAGAAATGGTTGTGGCTAATCTGAATATTCAGCAAGAGAAGGGTATGATAATTACAGTTACATACCCATCACTCCACGCTCCTTTCCACTCTGTATCACCCCAAGGATTACGACATCTGATCATTTGCAGTGACTCCCTATTGAAGAGTGATAATAGGCCGGTTCCTAGTTTTATTTTCTTCACTGCCGTGACACTGTAGGCATGACCTTTGACCAGACCGCATGGCAACACATCTTCCATATCTTGTGCTGTTGCCTAGGAAATTTATGTACATGTATATGAAATTACAGTCGAACTTCAATGGCTCGAACACCTTTGGGACCTCGAAAATCTGTTCGAGATTGGGGTAGTTCGAGCCACTGAGGTTACTGTCAGGAGGCATAACGAGATACTTTTAGACATCTTTTCGGTGTTCTATAATGAATATGTATGCGGTGTGTACTCATTAGAATCGCCTCATCGAGGCAATTCTAATGAGTACACACAGCATACATTTGCAAGATAAAAGACTAAAATCATCTGAATTATCCCCCATTATTTCTTATGTAGAGGATTTTGCTAGGGACTCAAGAATGTGTTCGACTCATCCATGGTAAACGAGCCATCGAAGTTCTACTGTACATGTATATGCGTATAAAAATGGACAACTTTTCTAACCGCACGAAACCTGGTCCCGAGATTACAAAACTGTTTACTGCTCAACTCAATTGCGCTGCAATTGGTCCTGCACATTTATTTATGGGGAATGGATACACCTTCAGGGGAGGCAACTCCTGTAAAAGTATTTTTGTCTCCAATGTCAATAGGGGTCAAAACTTAAAGGAAAGAATTTGCTCCTAAGAAGCAAATTCTTTCCTTTAACCCTTTTTGTACCAAATGGAATCTTCCTCCTTATATATAGCCGGAGTCCATTTCTAAATTTAGGGGTGTCAGGTTGTGTTTTCTTCAATGTTGATTAGGAAAATAGGTGATCTTTTTGCAAACAGTGTAGGCCCTGATCAGACGCCGCGTTCTGCAGCATCTGATCTGGGCCTGCACTGTTTGCCAGGGTACCGGTTTTGGGGTTTCCAGTACTAAATGGGTTAAGCCTAGACTCCTTTTTCAGTTGGACAGGGCTTATAGAAAAGCGAAAAGGAAGTTCCAAACGTTGTCTCATTTTGAAAAATGGCAGAAAAATCGGCCAGGTGTTCCCATTCCCCTTAAAATGCCAACAAAAGTTCAGTTTAGCTTTGCTTAATATTTTTACAGAAATTCTATACATACAGTTAACACTCTTTATACTGACATTTGATATGACAAAAAAAAAAAAATATTTATAATGACAGTTTCAATGGAAAAGGTGAGACGGATTGATGGAGGTTTTCAAGAAAATTGTATTTTTAAATACTGGGCATTTTTAGAATCCCCTCACTGAGGTGATTCTAATGAATGTCCACAATATTTATTCAAATACTCCAAGAAACAAATATTGTGGGCACTGAGGCAATTCTAACAAATGTCCACAACAGCTATTTTTTAAGTAATTAAGTTAATAGGCACCCTATTACCGCTTATACTACTACCTCTTATTAACCCTTGTCCTGCTGAATATCTACATCTGCCACACCCACTACCTATTATCAACCAATCAGATTACTTAAAACAAATTATTGCAACAAATTCACAATCTGAATGACAAACAAAGTAGATCCTGATCAGATGGCTTCTTCAGAAGCCATCTGATCTGGATCTACATTGTTTGAAAAATAAGGCATACCCAGGCTCAGCAGGACAAGGGTTAAGATTCTCTACAAATTCTTTATAACCCCAACATGTCAGGGAACAAATTCTATCAATATAACGAAGGTCTTCAGTACATACTGGTCTTTTATTTTTTTATTTTTTTTTAATTCTGGTTTTCATTTTACAGCTCTTTCAAGATTATTTCACTCACAACGAGCTGATCATTAAGAGGTGGGCAAAAACCGGAGTTCCCAGAGAAAAACCACTTGATCTTCTGTTGCAGAACTTGGCATCTCACATGTGACCCAATATACTGGTCTACAACTGTCTAATAGCTCTATAGTTTGATAGGGCTCTTTCAACAATCTTCTATATATTGGTTTCTGAAAACTTGCTGACTTCATTTTGAAATGTACTGTGCCTTGTTTTGACATATTGCCTTGTTTTGACATATTTGAAATGTAGTGGTATGTATTTATCACATTTTTGTAAATACACCATACATTAACTGTTCCAGTAAAGGCAATTCCTAATACAGTGGTAATGCAAAAGCTACTTTCATTTTTGCTCAATAAAAATGTAAGGTTTTGCCATATGGGCATGGCTGGTGTTTTAATGTGGATAACATTACACTGAAACTTCAGTATGCCAAAAAGTATACTGTCTACCAATTCAACCCATTTAGTAACAGATACCCCAAAAGGGGTATTTGGCAAACAGCGCAGCGTCTGATCAGGGCCTACACTGTTTGCACAAAGTTCAGCCATTTTCCTAATAAATTTTGAAGAAAAGCACATGACACCCCTAAATTTTAAAATGGACTCATGGAAGATTCCATTTGGTACAAAAAGTGTTAATATAGGGACTCTCATTTAGATTTTACAGCTTTTTAACCCATTGTATACCAGTGGACTCTTCCATTGCTTTATGTTGGACAAGTCCATTTGTCATTTAATAAAGGGTCGTCAGGCCTATTTTTCGTTTTTATTCTATTTTTGACAGAAAATTCTGTTAGCAAACAGTGCAGGCCCTGATCAGACACCATGATTTGCAGCGTCTGATCTGGCCCTGCACTGTTTGCCAAGGTAACCCTTTATGGGTTTCCCACATACAATGGGGTTAAAATTTTCTGATATCAGAATTCAAATTGGCTGAGGCAAGGAAATTTTTTTCCAGAAATTTTCAGCTAAAATACACATAGAAAAAAATATGCAAAAACCTCTTTATAACACTGTTCATTATAACATGGTTTTGAATATAACAATTTTAAGATGCATACAGTCAAACTTCAATGGCTTGAACACATTTGGTACCACAAAAATCTGTTCGAGACAGGGGTAGTTCGAGCCACTGAGGGATACTGTCAGGAGGTATAAAGGGGATAATTTTGGGACTTCTTTTCGGTGTTCAATAATATAAATGTATGCTGTGTGTACTCATTAGAATCGCCTCGTTGAGGTGGTTCTAATGAGAACACACAGCATACATTTGCAAGATAAAAGCCAAAAATATCTTAAATGTTCCCCTCCCTCTTTCTCATGTAGAGAAATTCCTTAGGGATTCAAAAAGGGGTTCGACTCAGCCATGGTAAATGAGCCATTGGTGTTCGAGCCAGCAAAGTTCTATACTACTGTATATTAATAGAAAAGTGAACAGAAATAGTCATTTTTCTATATAATCTGTACATTAGATTATACAGAAATCCAACATAAATGGTCATATTTCTTTATAATATATACATTTTGTTTGCATATAACATGGTTGTTACTTTGTGCCCCCACCCATCACGACTTGGAGAAACTGACTGAGCTGCATTATGTTTCCACATCATGCTGAAACTGACTGAACTTGAGTACCAGTAAACCGCTTTGGTCTAAGCCTGCCCAGTAAAAGTGGAGAGAGTTCGACTGCTCCTCAAACCCTAGTGGTTTCTTTGGGTGGTTGGGCTTGAGATGTTATTTGATCTCAATGTCAAGTAAAAGTCCCACAGAATTGGAAGCAACGTCTCAAAAATGACCTAAAAATTTTGTTTGGGACTTAAGGGGAATGGAAACAACTTCAGGAGAAGCAACTCCTGCAAAAGTTTTTTTGTCTCCCAGGTCAATAGGGATCAACTCTTAAAGAAAAGAATTTGTGCCTTAGAGCAAATTCTTTCCTTTAAGAGAAGACCCCTTTTTCAGTGGCACAGGGCTTAAAGAAAAGTGAACAGGAAGTCCCGAAAGTTGTCTCCCTTTGAAAAATGGCAGAAAAATCTGCCAGGTTTTCCCATTCCCCTTAAAACCTCAACACAAACATGTTATAACTAACAAAGTTTCTCCTTTGTACCCACACAACAGTGTTATAAAGAGGATGTGGTATATAGTGTTATGTTTTGCATGTTTATTCAGGTTTTAGTAATACCCAGTTCACTTTATAGGTACACCTTTCAAATGGATGGAAGTAATAACCATGAATTCAACTACATCAGAAAACACACAAATGAAATGCGCATGCTCAAAGTTTTTTAGGAAAGGTGTACCTATAAAGCGAACTTTGTGGACTAAGGTATTACTAAAACCTGAATAAACGTGCAAAACATAACATATAGTATTTACCACAATAGAGGCACTCATCAGTGAGTTATTTTCCTTGGAACTGCGTAGTATTCGGAATAAATCTTTCTTCTTCTCCTCGGTCCTGTACTCATCCATGGATATCCTTTCCCCGACCCCTCCGGTCATGTCCACAAGGGCATCTTTAGCATTACCAGCAGTAAGGGATTCATAGTCTCCAGACAGTCTGAGAAAAAAAACTTTCAATCATGGCTTTTGACAGTCACAACAATTGTCATCTGCTTTGCCTTCTGCCAGCTAAATTTAAGTAAATTTTTTGCAAACAGTGTGGGCTCAGATCAGACTGCTCCTGTAGGAGCAGTCTGATCTGGGCCCACAGTCCACATAGATCAGACTGCTCCTGTAGGAGCAGTCTGATCTGGGCACACAAAGTTTGCCTGTATGCAAAATATTTTTAAAAAGTTTGCAAAAAAAAAAAAAAAAAAATCAGCAGACAACATAGGGAGACGACATTTTCAGAGGTGGAGCCATTTTTGGCCCCAAGACTATCTTTTGAACAATTTTGGTAGTGGTCTGCTAGATGAAGCTTCATACCAATATCAAAGACCTGGGCCTCCTGGCATACATGTGATACTCCCGATTTCGTCGGGATATCCCGATTTCGAACCCCATCTCCCGGTCTCCCGTCCGACGGCCCTAATCTCCCGACACGACAATTTTCCTATAGTAGTTTTCCGCCGACCGACCAATTTAGTGTTAACCACTGTAAAATACCTATGCGGTTAACCGTCAGTGTATTTACGCTAGGTGTTATGCAGGTAAATTGCAATACACACCTGTATAATATCGCAATATGAAAAGAACGTACCCGGTAAATACAATTATTAAAATGCAACCCGCAAACAAGCCGCAAACAATGTGATAAAAAGCGAGAAATTCAATAAGGAAGAAATGTGATGTTTGCATACATTTATTACTGATCACCGATTTGCTCAAGTTGCCAACGCTATTAAACCGTTTACACCCGAGGCGGGCCTTATTGATAAGCTGACAATTAACAATGTGACAAGGTGTGAAAACTAGTCAATCAAGATATACCAGTTATAGCTTATTTAATCCCTTTTTAATTGACACGTGTAGACCCTAAATATTATTCCTGCCAAAACAGAGCAAAGCAGACGCTGTTTTTTTTTCTACGCGTCTGTAAACCGTTATTCTTTTATTAATCATAGAACTGGGTAATTACTTAGTGACATTTTCTATTTAAACCCGAGAAAAATATTTTTGCCGTTTTTAACGGAAGAAAGAAATATGCCCCACGTGACACCAATGAAAATTCGTGCATGCTTTTTGGCCTTTGACAGGTGAATGCGCTAAATATTTTTCCCGCCAAAACAGAGCAGAGCAGACGCTGGTATTTTCTAAGCATCTGTATGTAGTTTTTCATTTATTAATAAACAGAGAACCGGAGTTTTGCAGGGTGAAATTTTCTATTCAAACCTGTTTCATTTTTAGCTTGCGAGAAAAAATATTTTTGCCGTGTTTTTAATGGATCTTTTATGAAAAAAATATGCCCCCAAGTTAAATCAATAAAAATCATGCATGCTTATTAAGCATGCATGCATCCGACTAAGTTCCGAGGCACGTTTTGGGGATGATAAGAGAAGGGGTGTAAGAGTATGAGTAATTTTTTGCTATGCGGGTATTCTGAACGTTGTTTTTTTCTGCCAGGTGCTAGGTGGGTATTTAACACCGATCTATTGGTCAGTGTTTGTTCTTTAATCGTTCTTCCGAGAAATTGTCTCTCTATTAAAATACAAAATGGAAGTTTGTCGTCTGCTCTTTCTTTTTCCAAGCTTTTATAACATATTTTTGCAGAAAGGCAAACAGTGTGGACCGTCATCAGAATGCTCTGCAGTCTGATCTGGGCCCACACTGTTTTCAAAAAAGATTTTTAATGCAGTTGACAAAGCAGACAATTGTCGTGTTGGCATGTTATGGGTGAAAAAGTGCTTCAGAGGTAAATTTTAACCAAAAATAACATCACTTTTTACCGCGGAAAAATCTCCCGATTTGGGACCCCAATCTCCCTATCTGAAAATCAAAATCTCCCTATTTGGGTCCAAGAAAATATCACATGTATGTCCTGGTTGCAGACAAGAAGACTTTTAAAAGCTTTCCCTATATGTGACTAAGTAAAACATGTGGGCCCCAGGCCCTGCCATTTTGGGCCTGAAGACTATAATTTGATCTTGGTAGAGCAGTCTGAGCAGTCTGCTCTGAGCCCACACTATTTGCAACAATAATTTCTAAAAGTAACCGGCAGACAACAAAGCAGACGACAATTATCATGATTGGCATTTTATGGGTTTTACAGGGTTAACCCAGTTTATACGGGAAACCCAAAAATAGGTAATTGGCAAAGCGTGCAGTTGAACTTTCTGCAAACAGTGAAGGCCATAAGATGCCGTGTCCTGGTCTGGGCCATCATTATTTGCTGAAAATAAAACCATTTTCTTAATAATTGAACCTGACACGCCTTAATTTGGAAATGGACTCCTGCTGTATAAAAGAAGGACAATTCCATTCAGTGCAAAATGGGTTAAAAGAAAAGAAAGCTTTTTCATGGCTTTGGTTTTACAGCCCTTTCAAGATTATTTCACTTAAATCAAGCTGATCATTGATCAGAGGTGGGCGTACAGCTTACTTTGCATATGCCTTTTCCAGAAGAGCTGACCAGAATTCATTCCTGGTATTGGAATGAACGAAGATCAGCCTACCATTCCTGGTCGGTAGGTAGTCATCTATCACCACATCTATCCATTCTCCACACCGCCAGAATCGGAAATGGAATATTCCGGCATACTTGTTCTTCTCACTCCATTCTTGTTCTTCAAAATCTGGAATTATCTAAATGAAAATAAATAAATAAATAAATAATGATCATGTATGGACATGGATGGAGATCAAATATACTGCACTATAAAGTCACTTTTCAAAAATAGAGCATTCCAGAAGGAAGTGAATTTTGAATGAATTCACTCATTCAGCTCCACATATAGTTTAACCTGTATAAAGCAATCACCTTAGCAAGTAGCTCAGCATGTGTCTAATGTGCTCTTGCCTTAGGGTTAACCAAAATGCACTGCTTAAAACATGTGCTTGCTTAATACAGGTTAGTTTTTATGAAATTGGTTTTTTTTTCGGGGCTACATGTAGCCTTTCTAAAAACAGGTTGCTAGCTCAATAGAGGGGACCACTAAAACAGGTTTTACTGTGTTTTATTTCAAAATTCATATGAATTACGAGTAAATACGCAAGAAATTACAATGAAATATTAACAATGACAATAATTATATGCACTCATCGAAGACTAAGACCAGTCAGAGAAGACTACATGAAGGCTCAAGGGAAAAATGGGCATCCATATATGTGTTTATTTCAAAAGTGTTTATGAATTTTATCCAAAAAAATGTATACAAAAGAAGTCACAATGAAATATAAACAGGGACAATAATCATATGCACCAGCGAGGAAAAGGCATGATTACAGGAGATTAGCTGTTACTTGTATGTGCTAAATGTTATCAGCCTCATTAAATAAAGTCTTAACTTTACTTTACTACTTTACATTCCTCTATACTTTACTTTACTTTCCTCTATACTTTACTTTACTATATACTTTACTTTACTCAATACTTTACTTTCCTCCATACTATACTTTACTTTCCTCTATACTTTACTTTACTTTACTCAATACTAAAAATACTTTCCTCCATACTTTACTTAACTTTCCTCTATACTTTACTTTACTATATATTTTTCTTTATTTGCCAATACACTTAACTTTACTTTCTTACTTTACTCTATACTTTACTCTAGTCTATAAATGATAATACTCTATTTTCTGAAAATAGAGTGTTTTAAATTAATTCATAGACTATTGTGCATATTTTCTCTGTGGAAAATTAATTTAGAGGAATTTGTACTTTACTGTACTTCACTTTACATTCCTCTTTGTTTGTTTGTTTGATTTGAGGTTCAATGTCCCCGTCAACACTGTTAAGGTCATTTTGGAGACGTTGCTTCCAATTTTGAGAGACTTTTACCAGACATTGAGATGAAATGACATCTCAAGCCCTGTCGCCCAAAGAAACCAATAGGGTTTATAAGCATAGACGGTCCGACACTCACACCGCTTTGCCTGGGCAGGCTTAGAGATCTAAGCGGTTTACCAGTAGTCGTGTGTGGGTCGGATTCAGCTCTGCGTGGAAGCATCATGCAGCCCATATATTTCTTCAAGCCCCGATGGGCGGGGCCATACATTCCTCTATACTTTACTTTACTTTATATACTTTCCTCCATACTTTAATTTACTTTACTTACAAAGATCAGCCTGCACACCCACTAAATCAGAACCCAGTCTTCCCTGACTGTTTGAAGAATCATGGGAAAAACCCACATCCATATAATGCACAGCAAAGACTCAGATCAGACTGTGCGAATGCACAGTCTGATCTGAGTCATCGCTGTGCACACTTCAACAGATACTCATTCACTTGCCACAACTTATATACCTTTTTCCAGAGTTTTGAGTCCTCAGCAAGGCAGGCACAGGCAGCAACGAACCAGCAATTACCCAGAGTTCCCTGTGAGAAATCGTCTGAACTCACGCCCGAGGTGAAAAACTTTGGTTCTGTTACGATCTCCTAGAAATTAATAATTTATACATCAAATGTTATCAGAATCAGAATCCGAATGAATACATGTATTAAAGGCTTCAAAATGATAAAAAAACAAAAAAAACAAGAAAGCATACATTGCAGCAAATTGCACCACAGATGCAATCACCTGTTTTACTTCATAAAGCTGTTGTTGTTGTTTATCTATAAAGCTAATGCTGTCATTGTGCTTTAATAAAACTCTTGTGCATTACACATGGTACTACCAGTAAACTCATGCTGCTATAATTAATTTACCCATTTTGTACCAGAAACCCCCAAATGGGTACCCTTGCAAACAGTGCAGGCCCAGATCAGGTGTCTGATCAGGGCCTACACTGTTTGTAAAAAGTTCAGTCATTACCAAATAAGAAAAAAACACAACTTGTCACCGCCAAATTTGGGAATTGACTCCTGCTATATATAAGGAGGAAGATTCCATTTGGTACAGAAAGGGTTAATCTTCATTAATCCTTAAGGTGCTAAGCAAAACAGATGACATACTTTTTTTTTCTCTCTGAAGAGCAGACAATTCACATGAAACATCAAGCCTTATTTTACTGGAAAAAAAATAAAAAAATATTGAAACATGTCATAGCAGATTAATAGCCTTATTATTCTGTTACACACTTTTTTTCTCTTTTTTTTATTTAATTATTTTTTTTTACAAAACACGGTTTTGATAATGGTACAAAACATCCAAACATATGAATTCTACTCATAAGGCATTTCTGACCTCAATACATGTGTATTTAATGCAACTAACCAGTATTTAACCCTTATGCTGCTAAACATGATAAGCCCTACCTTTGAAAAAGCCATCTGATCAGGATCTACACTGTTTGTCATTTAGTTTGAGACTTTGATTACATCAAGTAATTTGATTGGATGAAAGTCAGAAAAGGGTGTGGCTAAATTAGTTTATTCAGCAGGATAATGTTTAATAATAATGCACATGTACATGATTGATGAAAAGCCCCCCCCCCCCCCCCCCCCCCCCAATCAGGGATAGGAGAAATAGATTGGGCTGCATGATGCTGCACTCAGAGCTGAAACCGACCACACATGATACTGTTAAACTGCTTAGAAGGTCTAAGCCTGCCCAGGCAAAGTGGTGTGAGTCGGACCATCCCTGCATCTGAACCCTATCGGTTTGTTTGGACAGTAGGGTTTGAGATGTCACTTCATCTCACTGACAGGTGAAAGTCCCACAAAATTGGAAGCAATGTCTACAAAATGACCTAAATAGTGCTGATGGGGATGTAAAAACCCTGAAACCAAATGCCAGCCAATCAAAAGCAACATTATATGATGACGTCAGGTTTCCGACAGTATATCGCAGAATATACTGTCGCAAATTTTGTATGTTATTCAATCAAATGTCACGTTACATATGCGAATGCATTAGAATATTAAAAAGGAACTGTTAACATCCAACAATTTTTTTAAAGTAACAACTCATAAAATTACCCAGATTTGCAGAACTTTTTGAAGATGTTTTGAAATTCTAATGGTTAAACTATTTAATCTCTCATTACTTTTCCAATCTTTTCTTTTGTCATGTGCTTGTACAAAGTGTATTTGCATATGTATAAATGTTTGTACATACAACACAATCCTCTTTACAACACTATCAATGGGGTCCAAAGCAGAACACCGTGTTACTTAAACAACCATGTAATATCCAAACAAAAATGTATAGATTATAGGCTGCGTCTCCTGACAACCGGTTGTCAGGAACATTTTTGCTATGTAAAATGCTCCTGACAACCGGTTGTCAGGAGCATTTTGCTATCCAAAATGCTCGTGACAACCAGCAATATTTTTTCAATAAAAACCTGCTATATAAGCCTTATTTTGGTTACTTAACACAGTATTTTTAGTTTCTTGATACATGTTTAATATTTTTTGTCTTCTATGGTATTTTAACATAACTACTGGATTGAAAATTAAAGAGAAAAAACATATGGTACTTGCAGAATTTAATGTTTTATTTAATACTGAAAATAAACACCAACTAAATATAGCGTCAATTTCACTTGAGTGCTATGGAAAAAACATGTCATCAATTCCCTTTTAGAGAATATATATGGTTAAGGGGTGGGGATCTGAACAGTTTCTGAGATGTATTGCTTTTAATGAAGTTAAGGGGTGGGGCATGGCCCCTGGCACCCCCAGGGCAGCATGCTGATGTCACTGATTGGGTCTTATAATTAAGAACAAGAATATAATGGTTTGGGGTCGGAGCTCTAAACAGTTTCTCAGGTATATGGTCTTTGGTGAGGTTGAGGGGTGCCGCATGGCCCGGGCACACCCTGGGTGACCCCTAGGTTGGTGTTACAGAATGTGTCTTATCATAAAGAACAAGAATAAATATGGTTTAGGGGTGGGGATCTGTAAGGTTTCTAGTTTGTTTGATTTGAGGTTTAACGTCCCCGTCAACACTGTAAAGGTCATTTTGGAGACGTTGCTTCCAATTTTGTGGGACTTTTACCTGACACTGAGATGAAATGACATCTCAAGCCCTGTCACCCAATGAAACCAAAAGGGTTTATTAGCCTGGATGGTCCGCCTTGCACCGCCGTTCCTGGACAGGCTTAGATCCTCTACGGGATTTACCAGTACTAGTGCGCGGGCCGGATTCAGCTCTGCACCGAAGCATCATATTAGCCCATACATTTCTTCAAGCCCCTATGGGCAGGGGCCGGTAAGGTTTCTGGAATATTGGGTCTTTTATGAAGTGGAGGGGGGGTGGGCATGGCCACGGCACATCCTGGGGGACCCCCAGGTTGGTGTTACTGAATGCCACTTATCATAAGGGACAAGAATATATATGGTTTAGGGGTGGGGATCTGCAAGGTTTCTGGGATATTCGGCCTTTTATGAAGTGGATGGGGGTGTGGCATGGCCCTGCCACATCCCAGGGGACCCCCAGGTTGGTGTCACTGTGTGCTTGTCATTATCAATATATATGGTTAAGGGGTAGGGATCTGAATGGTTTCTGAGATAAATGGCATTTTATGAAGTGGAGGGGGTGAGACATGACCCCGGCACAACCTCGGGGATGCCCAAATTGACATAAAAGCATATGGCTGAGAGAAGTTTACTCAAGGAAAATTTCTATGAAAGTTTGACGAAATATCACAAAAGGTTCGACAGTAAATGTTATTTTTCAATTTTCCTCATTTAGTCATTATAAGTCTACGGAAGATCTAAGTTGCCATAGCAACCATCTAAATGGCTGAATTTCATAAAAAAATCAAAAAAATCTGTAAAGGCAAATAATTATGGTGACTATTTGCATAAAGTCTCTACCTCCTTGAGCTTATGGTTTTTGAGGAGATGATTTTTTAAGTATTTTTTTTTTTCTTTTTTTTTTTTTCATCAACCAATAAAAATGAGCAGTAGGCCTAAAATCATTTTCATACCCTGTTTATAGGGTAGTAGATAGATCAGATAGTAGATTGCCTAAGGAACATTTTTTTGAAAGTATTGTCAAAATATCTGCAGAGGCTTGGCAGTAAATGCCATTTTCAATTTTCCCCATTAAAAGTCTATGGAATCTATAAGTTGCCATAGCAACCAAACTAATGAGCCGATTTTCATAAACAAGAGAGCCATGATGGCCCTGGATCGCTCACCTTATCCATAGAGTAACAAGTGGGTCCCAGGGAGGGCCGTTCTTGTCCCAATGGCTATAATGTGCATAATGTTGAGGGAGGTCTAAAAAGTGAAGCTTCATACCAAATATCAACAAAGGCTATAATTTGAACAATCTTGGTAAAGGTCCACTAGATGAAGTGCTTCATACCAAATATCAACAAAGGCTATAATTTGAACAATCTTGGTAAAGGTCCACTAGATGAAGCCCTTCATACCAAATATCAACAAAGGCTATAATTTGAACAATCTTGGCAAAGGTCTACTAGATGAAGCTACACACCAAATATCAAAGACCTGGGGGTTACAGTTTCAGAGAAGATTTTTTTTTAAAGATATTCCCTACATAAGCCTATGTAAAACCAAATGGCCCTGAGGCGGGGGCATTTTTGGCCTCAGAGTTATAATTTAAACAATCTTGATAGAGGTCCACTAGATGAAGCTTCACACCAAATATCAAAGACCTGGGCCTTGTGGTTTCAGAGAAACTGATTTTCAAAGGTTATCTCTATATAAGTCTATGTAAAACCAAAAGGTCCCGGGGCGGGGGCATTAGTGGCCCCGAGGGCTATAATTTGAACAATCTTAGTAGAGGTCCACTAGATGGAGCTCCATATATCAAAGACATGGCCTTGCAATTTCAGGGAAGAAGATTTTTTAAAGATGTCCCTATATAACTCAATATAAAACCAAAGGGTCTCGGGGCGGGGGCATTTTTGGCCTCAGGGCTATAATTTGAAATTTCACACCAAATATCAAAGACCTAGGCCTTGTGGTTTCAGAGAAGATTTTCCCTATATATATATATACAAGTCTGTGTAAAACCAAAGGACCGGGAGCGGGGGCATTTTTGGCATCAGGACTATAATTTGAACAACCTTGGTAGAGGTCCACAAGATGAAGTTTCATACCAAATATCAAAGACCTGGGCCTTGCGGTTTCAGAGAAGAAGATTTTTAAAGATTTTCCCAATATAAGCCCATGTAAAACCAAAGGGCCCCAGGGCAGGGGCATTTTTGGCCCCAGCACTATAATTTGAACATTCTTGGGTCCACTAGTTGAAGCTTCATACCAAATATCAAAGACCTGGGCCTTGTGGTTTCAGAGAAGAATATTTTTTTAAGTTTTCGGTGAAAAAAATCTATTTTTGGTTCCTGTGACCTAGATGTGCAATGGGCCGGAACCAATTGAACAACTTTGAAAGGGCACCACCTAAGGATCATTACTGTGAAGTTTGGTCGAAATCCGATCAGGGGTTTAGGAGGAGATGTGTTTACGCACTGATGGATGCACAGACAACCGACAAAAGGTGATCCCAAAAGCTCACTTGTCTCTATGTGACGGTGAGCTTAAAACATAAACTTGAATCCCCCAGCCCGAGGATGCTACAGATAAAATTTGGGTCAAATTGGCTTAGGGGCTTCAGTAGAGATGTCATTTGAAAGTGTTGATGCGAGTTGACGACATATTTCAGATGACGACAGACAACTGCCTATCATACTTTGGCTCTGGTGACCTAAAAAATCTGAATAAAAATTACATGAAGAAACTTCAATTAAGTTCATTTGAATACTAAAAAAATGACAAAAAAAGAATTAAACATGTATTAAGAACCATGAAATACTAAAAAGGTAACTAAAATAATACTAATATTATAGGTTTATATTGGAAAAATATTACTGGTTGTCAGGAGCATTTTATATAGCAAAAATGCTCCTGACAACCGGTTGTCAGAAGACACTTCCTAGATTATATAGAAAAATGACCATTTATGGTCATTTTTCTATATAATCTATACATTTTTAGGATCCATCTTGAAACCGTGTTATATCCAAAACCGTGTTATAACGAACCATGTTATGATGAAGTTGTGGCGTATTCATTCTCTAACGTCACTTGTGAGTGGTCTGAGAAATAGTTACCGATAGTTATCCTTTACCACTCTCTTGGGATAATTTAGCCGACAACAAATGGTTTGTACATGTATTTTTTCTTATTTTTCCATGAAAACAGTATTTGACATCCATGAGGAGACAATTAACATGAAATGTCAAATCCTGTTTTCCAGTCAAAACAAGAAAAATATTTCAAAATGTTGTCTGCTAAAAATAATACATCACCTGAACAAGTCTGTGAAATAAAGACCCCCCTAAACCCCACTTTATATAGAGGAAACTGGGGTTTAAGGGGGTAAATATTATTTTCCTTATTTCTGCTCCTAAACATAGGTTGTGGGTATTCATTAGAACCTCCTCAATGAGGCGGTTCTAACGAGCACCCACAACCTATATTCAGAGTATAGATAAGAAAAATATCACAAGTTTTCATACAAAAAAACACCTTTTTGAGGTTTGAAAAATGCACTATATCACACAGATGTGTTATCGTAATGCCCAGCATGCAAGCACTAAATTAAGTTCTATTCTATTCTATAACAAGATTTCATACACTTACCCCAGGTCTCTTCCATACAATATCGGAAGGGGCTGCTCTTCTGAAGTAAAGGGAGCGGCCAGATGGAGGGAATGCAGGGTCAACAAACAAGGCCCCCTTCTTTATACAGTTGTTCTTTATCTCTTTGTATTTCTGTCCTTTAAAAGGCACAGCATCATCAAATAAGCCCATTCTGAAAAAAGAAATGTAAAATTCTCTTAGTCATTACATATACAGTAAAATTCCTATATTAAGACCACCTTTGGGACTGTTCAAAAGTGGTCTTTAAGACCACTTTTGAACAGTCCCAAAGGTGGTCCCTGACCAGAGGACACTGCATGCAGAAAAATTCCCTTAGTCGTTACATATGCAGTAAAATTCTTATATTAAGACCACCTTTGGAACTCTAAAGTGGTATTTAAGACCACTTTTGAACAGTCCCAAAGGTGGTCTCTGACCAGAGGACACTGCATGTGCAGAAAACACAAAGAAAATCATTCTGCAACCTACAAAAAATAACCTTTCTGAAGCAGAATTAGTCTTAATTTTAGGTGGTCTTAATAGCGGAATTTCACTGCACATCTAAAAACACTGACTCTCATCCTTATCCATTGAAGTCTTGAGACAGCAGAAGGAATGGACTGGGGACTTAACTTCTGCATTTATTTTTCTGTGATAGGATCTTCAACTGTAGGTTGCATGCAATCACCACAAAATTGCACTGGAAGCATTATACCAGGAAATAAAATTGTAACATACTGGGTTCATGATAAAAACCTTAGGTCATTGTAACCTTGTACATTTGTTTGTTTGAGTTGAGGTATTACATCCCTGTCAACACTATTTAGGTCATTTTGGAGATGCTGCTTCCAATTTTGTGGGACTAATTTACCAGACACTGAGATAAAATGGCATCTCAAGTCCTATCGCCCAAGCAAACCAATAGGGTTTATACTGCATGGATGATCCCACTTGCACCTGATGATTTGGCCTTGGCAGGCTAAGACCTAAGCGGTTTACAAGTAAAAATCTGTTAGTTTCAGCTCTGCGTGGAAGCACCATGCAGCCCAATCTATTTCTCGAAGCCCCGATGTGTGGGGTAGCAATCACTGAGTGCATCTGAGCAAACCTGTGATTCTGGACAAACCTCTGGACATTGCTGACAGTATAAAGCATTGTCGAAAATAAATTCCAGAAATCTGAGAGCACAGCTGAGCAAACCTATGGCATTTTCTGGAACACATATATAATTGAAAACACTTATATTAACCCATTTTCTACGAGAAACCCAAAAATGGGTACCCTTGCAAACAGTGCAGGCCCAGATCAGACGCCGCAGAAATGCGGCATCTGATCAGGGCCTACCCTGTTTGCAAAATGTTATACCATTTTCCAAGTAAATTTGGAAGAAAACACAACCTGACCCCCGCTAAATTTTGAAATGGACTCCTGCTATATATAGGGAGGAAGATTCCATTTGGTACAAAAAGGGTTAAAAGTCCAAAGCAAATACAGTAAAATTCCACTATTATGACCACCTAAAATAACGACTAATCCTGTGTTAAAAAGCTTATTTTCGAGGGTGCACTTAATATTTCTTTGTGTTTTCTGCCCATACTAGCAGTCCTCTGGTTGGGGACCACCTTTGGGACTGTTCGAAAGTAGTCTTTAAGACCACTTTTGAACAGTCCCAAAGGTGGTCTTAATATAGGAATTTTACTGTACTTGGCAGTTAATATACCTGTATATTCAGAATATAAACCAATGCACAAAAGAAAAGACAGCTTTGATTCCAGTTTCCTACCCACAGAACCACACCTAGGTTAGTGTCACAATGGGGATACAGTCTCATTGATTTTTGTAATAAAATCTGTGGAAGTTTTTGTATTTGGGTTGATCGGTTTACGATCGACCCTAATTTACTAAATAGCCAAACGGAATTCATGCAGTTGTTCACGTGACCATCACTGATTTGGGAAAACCAATATTATGTTTTATTAATAGAACTTTAAACGTGACACTATTTTTATCAATGCAAGAAGAGCTAACAGGAATCGTGTGCAGGATAATACCCAGATCAGATGCCGCGGAATGTGGCGTCTGATCAGCAGGTTGCACAGGAACTTCACTGTTTGCTTAAATAGTGGCATTTGAGGGTTAAACGAAATAGTATAAGAATGCCAGGTTGCTCACGTAATGAAAGGAAAACAATATCTTTATCCAGGCCACGTGACGTCTTTCGGAACATTCTTTTTATAAAACTGTTACACAAATGTAAGCAAAGTCGAGTAAAAATAGACTTTTCGCACTCCTACTAAGAACTAAATTTTGGAACGTGCAAAAATGAGTAGCCCAGACTTTATAGGTGGTACCGTTATTAGACATACAGCGTAGACCAAGATCGGATATAGAGTACATTGTTTCTGATCAGGTCGGCACTGTTTGCCATATGTATGCAACAACAGTTTTGAACATGATTCAGGGCCGTACGCAGACTCTGAAAAGGGGCGGATTGAGGATGCGAATTTCAGGTATTTTGCAGAGGGTGAAAAACTGTATGAATCTGAAATAATTTACAAAAGATGGGATGGGGCTGCGTTTGCACCCTCCCCACTCTGTTGAACAAAATCCAAGTACTACCCTAAGACGTCAGAGCGCAGCATAAGAAGAAAATTCTGGACTGTGCTCGTTTGTTAGATTTAAGGTTTAACGTCCTAGTTTGCACTGTATAGGTCATTTGGAGATGTTACTTCCAATGTTACGGGACTTTCAGCTCTGCGTGGAAGCATCATGCAGCCCATCTATTTATTCAAGCCCCGATGGGCCGGGGTGGGTGGACTGTGCTCGTACACTTGGGCATTGGCAAACAGAATTTACATAATCAGACACCACATAATGCGATGTCTGATCAGCTCTACTGTGCTTGCTTAAAGTTAAACGAACAGTTCGATTCTCAGTTCAGGACTACTTTCCCAACCTACACTCAGAGACGATCGACCCACCAGTACTCTCAGTGCTTTGATTGTTTTTTCTCATGTACTTAAAAGCAGTTGGGAAAATTGTAAGAACTCTTAAGAGTATGTCTCTATCATGTTAAGAAGGCTTCGTATGTGTAAATAACTTTGTAGGGCCCTTGTAAACCTACAAGGTGTCATAACAAACGTCCCCTGTTTAGAAGTGCAAATAATTTCATTTTTTCACACACGTAAATGTTTATGAAATGGCTAATCTCATTGTCCCCGCATAGAGTTGATAAGGTGCGTCATCTGGACTGGTTTTGGCAGACAGTAATGATGTCAAAGAATGGCATTGCTGTACGACAACATGTGGACACATACAGCAAAGATCACTCCTGACTTTGTGTGACAGAATAATGTGAATATGCTTCCCTAGACATCAATGTCCTATGATTTTAACCCGTTGAACATTTTTGAGACCAATGGGATGTAAATAAATGCCAAGTGAGACCATATAAAGGAAACGAGTTGTAGCAAGCGCCTCAGAATGCCTGGCAGAACACTCATAACCTCTGGATGACATGGCTTATCTACATGCAATAATAAGCAGGAAAAGTTTCTTTTGATGCCTACTATATATGTATACAATAAAATTCCTCTAATAAGACCACCTGTTGGACTGTTCAAAAGTCAGTTCTTTAAGACCACTTTTGAACAGTCCCAAAGGTAGTCTCTGACCAGAGGCTCTGACCAGAGGACACTGTATGCTGAAAACACAAAAAAAGAATAACCAAAACCTACTAAATAAGCTTCCTAGATTTTCAGAGCAGAAATGGCCTTAGTTTTAGGCGGTCTTAATAGCGGAATTTTATTGTATGTCACTCTGCTGTTCCCACACAAACATTGTGGATACTTATTAGAACCATCTCACTCAGGAGCAGTTCTTATGTTAGGGAAGTCACAATAGTTGTTAAGAACATGAAATATAATAAGTGAGTTATTGCAATTTTTCATGCATTTTATGCATTTTATGAATACACCCAAACCCCTTTATTAAACTATTGTTAGGGTTCAAAGCCAAAACCCATGTTTAGTGTATAAACAATCCTTTTATTTCCAATTTCCAAACTTAAATGTATAGATTATATAGAAAAATTACCATTTTTGGTAATTTTTCAATATAATCTATACATTTT
The DNA here is from genome assembly GCA_963580285.1 of Lucinisca nassula. Classification (NCBI taxonomy): domain Eukaryota; kingdom Metazoa; phylum Mollusca; class Bivalvia; order Lucinida; family Lucinidae; genus Lucinisca; species Lucinisca nassula. Next base: position 103,959,838 of record OY757024.1, on the reverse strand, counting down.
TGGGATGCATCTTAATAAGCTGTGTCACGTACATTCAAAACCTTCTTTTTTAAAAAAGTGGTGAATTTAAAAACTGTCAAAATATCATAAAAAATAAAAACTCTATCTCCATTGCTTATGTTTGTGTTGAGATCTTAAGTCCTTGTCAACACTATTTAAGTCATTTTGGAGACTTTACATCCCATTTTGTGGGACTTTTTCCCAACACAGAGATCAAACCCAAAAGACCAAAAGAAACCACTATTATGGTTTGTCTTTGAGTGTGTGTATGGCTTATATTATATTTTGTTTTGGTTAGCCAATTGGCCATTTTGTGGAAAAGTAACTGTCCATTTGGCTTTCTGCTATTGATTTTTCCATTAGGGGTCTAGTTGTTTCATGTTTGTGCTTCTTTCCCTTTGGCATCTCTGATGGGAGCTACATGGGTTAATTGTATTGATTCCTGATCATTGCCTTCACTTATATTTTTTAAGGGACAACTTTTTCTGAGCAGGCTTCTAAGCAGTTTACCAGTACTCAAAAGATTGGTAGGTTTAAGCTCTGTGCGGAAGCACCATGCAGCCCAATCTATATCTCCAATCCCTCTATCAGCAAAGGCGTCAGAGTGCCCATCCCCACTGTAACATACTAATTGAAGAGTGGAAAAAAAAATTACAAAACATGACTGATGCTATGTAACAAGACTGTTTATTGTTTGCCGAATTCTCTGATGCATCATACAAAACTGTTTACATTAAAACATGTTTGTTTGCAAAAGTATACTTAATCCTTTGTTCTTTGAGGGTGTATAGGTTAAGTTCAATATATTGGTCTTAACCCTTATTATATGGGGAAACCCCTAAACTGGTCATTAGCAAACACACATCACGTGAACAAGTCTGTGAAATGAGCATCCTTCTAAACCCCACTTTATACAGAGAAAACTGGGGTTTATGGGGGTAAACCAAATTTCCTTATTTCTGCTCCAAGACATAGGTTGTGGGTACTTGTTAGAACCGCCTCAATGAGGCGGTTCTAACCAGCACCCACAACCTATGTTTGCAGAATAAATAAGAAATATATCACAGATTTTCATCACCCACTTCAAGATTCCATTCTCACTCATTCATTTTATTTTATACCCCAACTTTTACGCCAGCCTCGGTAGCTCAGTTGGATGCGCGTCTGACTGGTGATCAAGAGGACGCGGGTTTGATACCTGCCAGGGTCGGCAACATTCTTTCGTGGCGATTGATCATGAAATCTTTTCTACGGTCATTCTCTCCGTTCGGCTGATTCAAGAAGGGCAGTTGTTATTTTCTAGCCAAAGAATGTGCACTGTACTGGTTATCCGCTTATGTATAAGCCTGCCCAGGAAAAGTGTGGATAGGTAAACTGACCGGCTCAAAAATGACCTAAAATAGTGTTGACTGGGCCGTTAAATGCCTATACAAACAAATAAACAAAAAAAAACAACTTTTACCCAGAACATTTGATGGTGATAATGGTTCCAACAATAAATTATGTCTCTAAAGCACAGATACCATAATGGTCTTAAGTATTGGGACAGATAGGCCAAAGCAAACAGTGCAGACCCAGACCAGACTGCTCCTGAAGCAGGGTCTACACTTTTTGCCATTTCGTCTCCACTTTTTGAACTCCTTGCTGGATCACGAAACAAACTTGTTAAAATTTTAGGAAAATTACAGCAAGTCCTTAACGTATCCGAATTTTTAGGATTTTTATGGTAAAAATTTTCTAGTGATTTTCAGCATAATATAATGACAAATACAATCAAGAACAATAACTGCAAACATTTTAGTCTGTTATTCATCAATGAATTCCAGACTTTTTACTTAGCTTTGAATCTTATCCCATTTTGTACTGGAAACCCCAAAACGGGTACCCAAGCAAACAGTGAGGCCCAGATCAGATGCCGCAGAATGCGGCATCTGATCAGGGCCTACTCTGTTTGTAAAACATTCAGTTTCCAAATAAATTTTAAAGAAAACACAACCTGACACCCCTAAATTTTGAAACAGACTCCTGCTATATATAAGGAGGAAGATTCCATTTGGTACAAAAAGGGTTAATCTTTTTTCTTGTTAAACTTTCATTTTTAAATTTTCTTTATGTAAAAAATATAAGAACACACCTTGTTAAAACTTGATAATTTTTATCTTAACTTTATTAAAATCTGACAAGATACAGCTTTATCTAAAGTTCTATTTCAGATAAAAATGTCATACATAAAAGTTGCTTTTCAAAATTAAAGGCCCCACCTTCTAAAAATCCAGTAAAATTTTTACAGTCACTTCCTTTCAGATTAATATGAAGATCTCTCCTGCAACACCAAAAAGCACATCTGATAAGCCCAAGAGAAATCTTACCATCACGAAAATACGCCTATATAATTTTGACCCCCTTGAACCCCACTTTTATATAGTAAAACTGGGGTTTCCGGGGGTATACCTTATTTTTCTGATTTCTGCTCTAAAATGTAGATGGTGGGTACTTGTTAGAACCGCCTCAATGAGGCGGTTCTAACGAGTGCCCACAATCTATATTTTGAGCAGAAATAAGAAAAATATCACAATTTTTCAGCTTAAAATTTTCATATTTCGGTGCTAAAGATTACCATGTATTGTATAAGCGTGTTTTCGTAATGACTTCTTTTCAGATTAATATGAAGATCTCTCCTGCAACAACACCAAAAAGCACATCTGATAAGCCCAAGAGAAATGTTACATGAGTTTAATAAACTTTCAGACATCATGAAAATTGATTAGCAAATGGCTTATTTCCTCAATACATAAATAATATATACTGATGCTTGAAGGACCAACAACACTTTGGTTATTGAACCAAACGAATCATACATAATTTATTGTCATATTTATTCTCTGGAATTATCACACATGCTGAATATAGGTTACTGCTTAACCCTTATCAACCAATCAAATTACTTGATGTAATTTATTGCAACAAATTCACAATCTGAATGGCAAACAATGTAGATCATGATCAGATGGCTTTGTCAGAAGCCATCTGAACTGGATCTTCATTGTTTGGAAAATAAGGCATATCTGGGCTCAGCAGGAAAAGGGTTAAAAGAAAAGTGGGCCAAATGCGTTGAAGTAAAGGGGGATTATATTTGAAAAATAATGTTGAAACCACCTTCCAATCTGTGAGTTTACAGCCCACCCACCCCTCACCCTCCAAGTAGTCCTCTGAACTTAAGATAAGATAGATGTGAGGGGAGTTCAATAAGTTTGTAGAACTCTGTATTTTTCTATATAATTCAAGATTTCTTTTTTTCATTTTTGTGCAGTGTAACCCTTTGTCAGTTAAATGATAACAGCCATTTCAGTCAACACATACTTTTTGCATGCTTTTTCTCAATTGGTCAACAATGGTCACATGTTTATCCAATGATGGTCACGTGGACAACAGCATAAATTGACATTTTGTCCTTAGTAACTTTGGGTTGATTGATAAACAATCGACCCAAAAACTGGCTGAAAGTTTTGCGAACAGTGCAGGCCCTGATCATTTTGCAGCATCTGATCTGGGCCTGCACTGTCTGCCAGTTGCATGTTTAAAGGTTACCTGTGTTAAAGGATTGAAACACTGGTTAAACTGTTCATTTGTTTCCATAAATCTCTGCAAGTAAGGACCAGACATCTATTTTTATTTTCTCTGATATATTTCAAACTATCAAAAATGAAAAAGTGCTTCTGTTTATCTATATACCGGTATATCTATAATAAATCTTCTTAGAAAGTAATAATGTAAGTGCATTTGACTTATAAATCACTCAAAAAAAAAACAAATGAAAGATACAAAATGCATGAAGCCAGCACAGGTGAAATATGATGGGGCATAGCATCCTTTATGCAGAATACGCACTTGCGTACATATTACCAACGTAAAACAAGAGGCCCATGTGCCACGATGCTCACCAGAGCTCAGGCAGGCACTGCCCACTGACAGCCATGTATGGTTTTAATTTATTGATTATAAAGTCTCCCAAAATTTCGACCCAATCAGACTAGTGGCTTCAGAGGTCTGATGTCGCTTGAGTGAGTGAGTGCTTGAGTTTTACGTCCCACCAACAGCTATGGTCATATGGAGACGGGACCTCGGTTTCAAGACTCATCCGAAAGTCTGGAGAAGCCTGGGATCGATCCTGCGATCCCTGGTTTACAAGTCGAGTAGCGTAACCACTACACCACGGAGGCTTCTACTGATGTCGCTTGAAGACAACAGATGACAGTTGACAATTTCCCACCTGTGGCAATAGGCCAAAAAGAACATTATTAAAGGAACATTTCTATGAAAGTTTGACAAAATATCTTGAGAGGCATTAATGTCATTTTTCAATTTTCCCCATAATAAGTCGATGGAAACTCTTAACTTGCCATAGCAAACAAACCAAAGAGCCAAATTTCATAAACCAGAGCTCAGGTGGGCACTGCCCAATGGAGCCCTGATTGGTGTCACTAAATGGGTCTTATAAAAAGAAACAGAGACATATATGGTTTAGCGTTGGGGATATGTATGGTTCCTGAGACGTAAGGCCTTTTAAGCAATGGAGGGATTCTGGCATGGCAGATCCCAGAAAAGCTAAAGACTGTTGTCACTGAATATGTCTTATCATAAAGATCAAGAATATATATGGTTAAATGGTGGGGATCTGAACGGTTTCTGAGATATGAGGCCCTTTTATGAAGTGGAAGGGAGAGAAATGGCCCCTGCGGACCCCCCAAGACAGGGTTGACTGAATGTGTCTAATAACAATGAACAAGAATATATGTGATTATAGGATGGGGATTTGAATGGTTTCTGAGATATATGACCTATTATCAAGTGGAGTCTTATCATCAGGAACAAGAATATATATGGTTCAGGGGTGGGGATCTGAACGGTTTCTGAGATATATGGATTTAATGAAGGGGTAGGGCATGGCCCGTGATACCCCGGGGGGACCCCCATGCTGGTGTCACTGTTTGCGTCTTATCATAAGGAACAAGAATATATATGGTTTAGGGGTGGTCTCTGAACAGTTTCTCAGATATATGGTCTTTTGTGAAGTTGAGGGGTGGAGTGTGGCCCGGGCACAACCTGGGTGACCCCTAGGTTGGTGTCACTGAATGTGTCTTATCGTAAGGAACAAGAATATATATGGTTTTGGGGTGGGGATCTGTAAGGTTTCTGGAATATTTAGCCTTCTATGGAGTGGAGAGGGTTGGGCATGGCCCCCCGCACATCATGATGGACCCCCAAGTTGGTGTCACTGAGTCATCTTATCATAAGAAACAAAAGTATCTATGGTTTTGGGGTGGGGATCTCAATGGTTTCTGAGATAAATGGCATTTTATGAAGTGGAGGGGGTGGGGCATGTCCCCGGCACATCCCGGGGGACCCCCAGGTTGTTGTCACTTAATGCATCTTAACATAAGGAACAAGAATATATATAGTTTAGGGGTGGGGATCTGAATGGTTTCAGAGATAAAATGGCATTTTATGAAATAGAGGGGGCAGGGCATGTCCCCGGCACATCCCGGGGGACCCCCAGGTTGGTGTCACTTAATGCATCTTATCATAAGGAACAAGAATATATATGGTTTAGGGGTTGGGATCTGTAAGGTATCTGAGATATACGGCATTTTATGAAGTGGAGAGGGCGGGGCACGGCCCCGGCACAACCTAGGGGACCCCCAGGTTGACATAGAAGCATTATGGCTGAGAGAAGTTTACTCAAGGAACATGTCCATGTAAGTTTTGTCAAAATATCTACAATGACTTGGCAGTAAATGCCATTTTTCGGTTTTCCCCATTATAAGTCAATGGAAACTCTAAGTTGCCATAGCAACAAAACTAAAAGGCCAAATTTCATAAAAAACACAAAACCTGTAAAGGCAAATATGGTGAATATTTTCATAAAGTCTCAGCCTCCTAGAGCATATGGTTTATGAGGAGATGATTTTTTAAGTATTTTTTTTCTATTTTTTGCATTTTGGTTTCCATGGCAACCAAATAAAAATGAACAGAAGGCCTAAAATCAAAAGGCAGATATTAGATTGCCTATGGAACATTTCTATGCAAGTTTTGTCAAAATATCTGCAGAGGCTTGGCAGTAAATGCCATTTTTCAATTTTCCCCATTATAAGTGTATGGAAATATTAACACCCAGTGGCTTCAGAGGAGATGTCGTTTGAAAGTGTTGACGCCAGACGACGACATACGACAGACGACGGACAACTGCCTATCCTATAAGCTCCCCCGGAGCCTTCGGCTCTGGTGAGCTAAAAATTAGATGCCGATGAGGAAGAAGAAGATGAAGAAAAAGGAAGAGGAAGAACAAGAAGAACAAGAAGAACAAGAGGCCCATGGGCCACTATGCTCACCAGAGCTCAGGTTGGCACTGCCCAATGACAGCCATGTACATGTACATGTATTTTAACATGACATCATTTTAATCTACCAATTATAAAGTCTCCCAAATGAACCCCTATATCCAAATGAGCATCAATCTTGACTCAGTATCTAAAACATTAGGCCTTTTATTAAGTAGAGGGTGTAGCGCATGGACCCAATGGAGCCCTGGCTGGTATCACTAAATGCATCTTATCATAAGGAATAAGAATAAATATTGTGTAGCAGTGGGGATCTGTATACCAGAGTTATAAGGCCTCTCAAGCGGTAGAGGGGTTGGGGCATGTCCTGTTGATCCCAGGAAAACCCAAGATTGTTGTCCCTATAAGGACCAAGAATATATATATATATGATTTATGGGTGGGAATCTGAATGGTTTCTGATATATGAGGCCCTTCTATGACGTGGAGAGGAGAGGAATGGCCCAGCGACCCCCAAGTGGGTGTGCTATTGATAAAGAACAAGAACATATATGATTATGGGGTGGGGATTCGAGCGGTTTCTGAAATATATGGCCTTTTAAAGTGGAGGGGCGGGGCGCATTGCCGTAGCACAAAGTGACCCCCAGGTTGTTGTGACTGAACGAGTCTTATCATAAGGAACAAGAATATTATAGTTTATGGGTGGGGATCTGAATGATTTCTGAGATATATGGCTTTTAATGAAGTAAAGCAGTGGGGCATGACCCAGGCAGTCCGGATGACTCCCAAGCTAGTGTTATTTGAATGTGTCTTATCACAAAGAAGATAATTATATATGGTTTAGGGGTGGGGCTCCGAACAGTTTCTGTTCCTTTTGTATAGCCTTTTGTGAAGTGGTGGGGTGGGGCAAGGCCCTGGCTTGGCCCTGAAGACCTCCAGGTTGACGTCAATGAATGTGTCTAATCATAAGGACAACAATATATATGGTTAGGGGTGGGGATCTGTAAGGTTTGCAAGATATTGGGTCTTTAATGAAATGAAGGGGTGGGGCACAATTCCGGCACATCCTGGGGGACCCCAAGGTTAGAGTCAATGAATGCGTCATATCATAAGAAACAAGAATATATAAGGTTTTGGGGTGGGGATCTGAATGGTTTCTGAGATAAATGGCCTTTGTGAAGTGGAGGGGTGGGGCAAGGTCTCAGAGCACCCAGGAAGATCCCCAAATTGGTGTCAATGAATGAGTCTCTTCATAAGGAACAAGAATATATAGGGTTTAGGGGTGGGGATCTGTAAGGTTTCCAAGATATTGGGTCTTTTATGAAATGGGAGGGGGTGGGGCATGACCCCGGCTCAAGCCGGGGGACCCCCAGGTTGATGTCACTGAATGCGTCTTATCATAAGGAACAAGAATATATATGGTTTTGGGGTGGGGATCTAAATGGTTTCTGAGATATATGGCCTTTTGTGAAGAAGAAGGGGTGGGGCAAGGCCCAGGCACACCCCGGGAGACCCCCAAGTTGGTGTCAGTGAATGTATATTTTCATAAGGAACAAGAATATATATGGTTTAGGGGTGGGGATCTGTAAGGTTTCCAAGATATCGGGCCTTTTATGGAATGGAGGGGGTGGGGCATGACCCCGGCACGTACCGGGGGACCCCCAGGTTGGTGTCACTGAATGCATCTTATCATAAGGAACAAGAATATATATGGTTTTGGGGTGGGGATCTAGATGGTTTCCGAGTTATATGGCCTTTTATGAAGTGGAGGGGGTGGGGCATGGCCCCGGCTTAACCTGGGGGACCCCCATGTTGGCATTAAAGCATATGGCTGAGAGACATTTAATCAAGGAACATTTCTATAAAGTTTTGTCAAAATATCTGCAATAACTTGGCAGCAGATGCCATTTTTCAATTTTCCCCATTATAAGTCTATGGAAAATCTAAGTTGCCATAGCAACAAAACTAAAGAGCCGAATTTCATAAAAAACACAAAACCTGTAAAGGCAAATATGGTGAATATTTTCATAAACTCTCAGCCTCATAGAGCATACGGTTCCTGAGGAGATGATTTTTTAAGTATTTTTTTTTCTATTTTTTTCAATTTGGTTTCCATGGCAACCAATACAAACGAGCAGTAGGCCTAAAATCATATGGCAGATAGTAGATTGCCTAAGGAATATTTCTATGAAAGTTTTGTCAAAATATCTGCAGCTGCTTGGCAGTAAATGCCAATTTTCGATTTTCCCCATTATAAGTCTATGGGAACTCTAAGTTGCCATAGCAACCAAACTAATGAGCTGAATTTCATAAAAAACACAAACTTTCAATCCCCCAACCCAAGGATGCTATAGATGAAATTTGGGCCCAATTGGCCTAGCGGCTTCAGAGGAGATGTCGTTTGAAAATGTTAACGCCAGACGACGACAACGACGGACAACTGCCTATCCTATAAGCTCCCCCGGAGCCTTTGGCTCTGGTGAGCTAAAAATCTGCATGCATCTAAGATATATGAGCTAACATACTTTCCTTCTTCGCCGCTGGGACCACACTTACATCAAAGAAGCAAATTCTTTCCTGCAAGAGTGGTCCCCATTTGCTTAAGCTCAGTAATTATTTCTAGTATTTTCTTTGGTTTGCATACAAATTATTTTCTCCTAGTTCCTGAAAATGAAGGAACAGACAAGCCTTTGCACATATTTATGCATACCTATGTAAAAGACACAGAAATGTACTGTGGGGAATGTTTCAGACATGTCTCATTGTGCACATACGTACACCTGAGTAATAATGTCCTAACTATCACACAGGTGGAGTGTGAGCGACGGTACACCTATGTAATAATGTACTAATCACATAGACTGAACTGGGAGTGATGTTTAGACATATTGCATGGTGCATATAATGGACACCTATGTTCTCAAAGGTGAACTGAGTGTTGATTCAGACATGTCTCATTGTGCACCCATGTAATAATGCCCTTCTGACACTGGTGAACTGTAAGTGATGGCTCAGACATGCCTGTGCACATTATTAAACTCTGTCATGACACTGTGCTTTAGAATGATTGGTAAAAAGCTTACACAAAGTATTAATTATATAAAATAATTATTATGTAGACATAAAGATTATATGGAAGGTTGGTTATATTTACGTGGTTAGATTCTGCCATGTTTTGCAAGGTCGGCAACCTCTGTGAAATTTGCTTTCCCATAAACAAAGAATTCTCAGAGAATGACTATTGAAACTATATTATGATCAATCACCATGAAAGAACCTGTTCAATCACCTTTCATAGAAATGCCACTTTTTAGTTGCTTGTTCATCAATCGACCCAAAGTTAATAGCCACAAAAGCTTCCAACCTGCTATTGTCCATGTGACTATCATTGACCATGTACAAAATCCATGTACCGTTTATTTATAGCATTTGCAGTGCTAGTCTTCTACCTGTGATGTCAGAGCACTTTGAATAAAAAGTAAAATCTGGACTGGGTCAATCATAATGTGGCATCTGATCAGGGTCTACACTTTTTGCTTAATATACTGGAATTTAAGGGTTAAAAGAAACAGTTAAAGTCTTAGTTCAGGATCATTTCAAAGGCCTACACTCAGAGACAATTGACCCACCAGTGCTGTCAGTGCTTTGATTATATGTCTGTATGAAAAATACACTTTATTTGCGTGTTATGCCAAACAAGGCCATACCCACAGAGGCACATCTGTACAAGCCAAAAAGGCACATAACAAGTATATGCTTTCACACAAAAAAGGCCCGCGGGCAGAGCTTTGGCACCAAATTGCTATCACATACAAGCCCATATTTGCCGGCTAATACAAAATATACATCTATGAATTCTCGAACACGAGGGAGCCCTGTCTATCCTATAAGCTCCCCAGGAGACTTTGGCTCTGTTGAGCTAAAAGAACTTGCCTCGTCATTAGAAACATTTTTAATAGAGATCCATATGAACATGTTATGCATGTAAATTATTTTCTCTATCATCATGACATTTGGACTTGTATAAGTGCTTAGACAAGACGGTTTCGATCAACTGGTACCGAAATTAACATGTCACACTGGTTTGATGAGGTCCCAGGGATGGAAACCCACACAGTCTAATAATATCACTATGTGCCAGAGTGGCAATTAGAATTTTGCCAAAGACTGTAAATTGTATAGAACATATTTCTGGGATATAATTCTAGACATTCACAGTTAATATGTGCTAAGCGTAGACCTAGATTTTTGTGAAAGCTATACTTGTCTATCATCTGGGATCACTGATGGTGTTTACATTATGGATTTGTGAAAATTCAGCAAGATACCTTTACTCCAGTCCAGATCCAATCTTCCTGGTTTCTTAACCCATTTTTAACCCTTATCTTGCTGTTCACGACAACCCCTATATTTGCAAACATTGTAGATCCAGATCAGATGGCTTCTGAAGAACCCTTATCTTGCTGTTCACAACAACCCCTAGCTTTGTAAACAGTGTAGATCCAGATCAGATGGCTTCTTCAGAAGCCATCTGATCAGGATCTACACTGTTTGGCATTCAGTTTATGAATTTGTAGCAATAAATTACATCAAGTAATTTTGATTGGTTGATATAACGAAATGGGTGCGGCTTAGATGAATATTCAGCAAGATAAGGGTTAATACTAAATATAGAATCTTCCTCCCCTTATAGCAAGAGTTCATTTCAGAACTTAGGGGTGTCAGGTTGAGTTTTATCTTATAGAAATTAACCCTTATCTTGCTGAATATCAATATAGCCACACCCATTTCTGATTTTGAACCAATCAGATTACTTGATGTAATTTATTCCTACAGATTCATCAACTGAATGCCAAACAGTGTAGATCCTGATCAGATGGCTTCTTGAAAAAGCCATCTGATCTTGATCTACACTGTTTGCAAAGTTAGGGGCTGTCGTGAACAGCAAGATAAGGGTTAATATAGGAAATGACAGAACTTTTCGTAAACAGTGAAAGTGCATTATGCGGCATCTGATCAGGACCTGCACTGTTTACCAATGTCTTGTTTTTAGGAGTGGGGTCAGGTGGATTGTCCGTCTGAAATGGGTTAACAGCTTACACTGAAATTACTCATCAGTGCCTCTTCTCTCAGCACTCAATTAAATCTCTTCCTAATCAAATTCCTTGCTTCTGAAACACATCAACCATATCTCTTAAATCAAATTCTGTGCTACTGAAGTACTTACTTATCTAGAAATGGACCAGGTGTGCATTTTTTCCAAGACAGGGCCTGTAAGTCTGTGTCCACAATCTTTGTTAACCCTTATCCTGCTGCATACATTAATTTAGCCACACCCATTTACATTTCAACCAATCAAACAACTTTATGTAATTTATTCATTCAAATTTGCAAACTGAATGACAGTGTAGATCCTGATCAGATGGCTTCTTCAGAAGCCATCTGATCTGGATCTACACTGTTTGCTAAGGTAGGGGGTTGTCATGAACAGCAGGGTGACTGGTGAGGGTTAACATGTCCAAAGTATAAGGAGCATGTATATAAAAATAAAACTAAAGTTCCTTAATAACATGTCAGGTTTTTGTCCCTATATATATAAAAAGATGTTAAAACAGCTCTTTTGGGGTTGCTGGGTGCAGAACCTTCTTGAAAAAGTACTACATAACAATATTAATTGGGTCCAAAACAGAAACTGTGTGTAAACCATGTTGTTTAATCAACCATGTTGTATCCAAATAAAAATGTATAGATTATATAGAATAAAGTCCATTTATGGTCATTTTTCTATATAATCTATACATTTTTGGGATCCATATTGAAATGGTGTTATATCCAAAATCGTGTTATAATGAACCATGTTATAACGAGGTTGTGGTATCGTGTGTGCTCACTGCAGCATGACCATTAATTACATCATATATCAGGTCTGTGTGTGTGTGTTTGAGTCTTACATGTACATCCCATCAACAACTAAAGTCGATGGAGACAGGACCTCGGTTCAAAGACCCATGCGAATATCTGGTGAAGCCTAGAATCCAACTCACAACCCCTGGTTCATAAGGTGTGCTGCTTAACCACTAAACCAAGGAGGCTTCGGTATCTGGGGCCAGTTGTTCAAAGAATCATTCGCTTAACGAGCTCGTTAGTGGTCCTACTGTTAACTCTTTTAGCAAGTACAATATCTAGAATTTTGGTATTTTTGCTGAAAAAAATGTGAGCAGCTTTTGCGTCCGCAAAAGCTGCTCACATTTTTTCAGCAAAAATTTCAGCAAATTTGCCATATTTAATGATCAAAGTTTTAACGATACCTTAACTAACGACGTCGTTAGTTTTGAACAACTGGCCCCTGGTCTACAGTTGTGTTTTATTCAACTTCAAAGACCACACCAGCTGCAAGAGTAGAGCATCAAAATCTACTTCATGGTTTCAAAATCACTCAAACAACAATTTCAAATCAAAATAAAGATTTTTCCGCCAGATATTATCATGAAGACTGATGTTTGTTATCTTGTATATATCATTGCAGTGGCTTTTACCTTTTCCATCTGTTCAAAACCTAGGCCTAATTTATACCATAAACTCAGCAAACTCCCCAGAACCAAGGTTACTTACAAGAATTCCGCTTTGAAGACATTGCTTCCAGTTTAGTGGGACTTTTACCCAACACTGAGATGAAATGACACCTCAAGCCCTGTCACCCAATGAAACCAATAGGGTTTATAAACATGGACAGTCGGACTCGCACCCCTTTGCCTGGGCAGACTTAGATCCTCTAAGCCGTTTACCAGTACTTGTGTGCGGCCGGTTTCAGCTCTGCATGGAAGCATCATGCAGCCCATTTATTTCTTCCAGCCCCGATGGGCGCCGCGGGGGCCGTGTAGAATTTTTACAGTACGTCCTAGAAAAAGACAAAACTAAATGCTGTCTACTGATCTTTCTATATTTACAATATCTGTGCCATGAAATATGTCAAAGTTGGCAAACAAAGTGACTTGGTGCCTGTTTTAGCATAATTTGGCAAACAAGCAGCAAGAAGAAGAATAAATGTCTGTCTTAATCATTTTGAAACAAATGATGCCACAGGAAAAATAAATGGTATGAAGTATTATTCATGCATTGCTCTGAAGAAAGAGGACTGACGAAAATCATTGAGGGATAATTGATCTAATTCTCCATCACAAAAACATGCCTATATAATTTTGACCCCCTTGAACCCACGTTTATATAGTAAAACTGGGGTTTACTGGGATAAACCTTATTTTTCTTATTTCTGCTCTAAAATATAGATTGTGGTACTCGTTAGAACCGCCTTGATGAGGTGGTTCTAACGGGTACCCACAATCTATATTTTGAGCAGAAATAAGAAAAATATCACAATTTTTCCTCTTTGATTTTCGTTTTTTCGGCGGTAACGTTTACAATCGGCATGTTTTCGTAATGTCCATAAAAGCATAGGTTGTTCCAATGTAGGTATTTTCTTAGAATCGCCTCATTGAGGTGATTCTAACACATACCCACAACATATACTAGGGACAAAAAATATGGGAACCCCCAAATTCAAAATAGAAAGAAGCGAAACTTCAATGTCACAGGGAAGGTTTATATGCAAAGGGGATCAGTATCTGGTCCATGCACCACGAGCATTGATGCATGGCACGACACCTTCTGGGCATGCTAGTGATTGTGCAATGTATTATCTTCCTTGGTATCTGTCGCCATTCTTTTTGCAATGCTCGGCCAAGCTGTTGCAGATTGTTACAATGCTGCAGTCTGTTGCACACGCGGAGACCCAAATGTACATCCCAAATGTGCTCAATCAGCGACAGATCGGGGGATTTGGCTGGCCACTTCAGTGTGCTTACACCTTGGCTCGCTGTGGACATGCTTTGTCGTCTTGGAATTTGGTCTACATAATGCTAGCCAGTCAAGTTACCATGATCATTCAAGGTAACTTGACTGGCCAGCGTTACTTTGACCAAATTTTACTCCCAGTGGTTGTCCCATTCGCCGGCACATTGGTGGGAGCTTCGAGTTCCAAGATGACAACGCACGCCCACATTGAGCCTGTGTTGCCGTCAAATTTCTGAGACAACAAGGTGTAAGGACACTGCCCTATTGGTTTCATTGGAAAGTCATTTCATTTCAATGTCGGGTAAAAGTCCCACAAAATTGGAAGCAACGTCTCCAAAATGACTTATACAGTTTTGAGAGGGACGTGTAGACATTTACAAATTTATTGTCAATTATGACAGTGTCTGTCAAACTTACTTTGACTTTCCAGCCATTTTAGACATTTTAAAGTAACACCATATTACATACATATAATTATGTGCTGGCCCTTTAATTCATGTGGCAGAGTTATACTTTATCCTGTTCAAAGTTGTAATTGCCAGCTACAAAATCTAGCAGACCTATTTTGAATACATGTATTTCAATTTTTTATTGAGAACCCACACTCCCTATTTTGAGTACGAGGATTGTTCAAATATGAATGCAACTAAGCACATAAAAATGATTCCGTGATAGATTTCGATGAAAAATTTATTATGTCCCCTCAAAGTATTCCCCTTTAACAGATATACAAACTTTCAGTCTTCTGATCCAATCATTGAATGCATTTTGGTAGTCTTTTCGAGGTATACTATGAAGGCACTGGAATATTGCAGAACCGAGGTGTTTGCGCTGTACAAATTTTCGACCAGAAAGGTAATTTTTTCAGCAGCTGGAACCAAAAAAAGTCACACTGGGCAAGGTCAGGGGAATACGGGGGCTGAGGGAGTTCAACAACCTTTTCATGCTTCAGATAGTCTTGTTCAATGAATGCCTTGTGCAATGACGCATTGTCATGTAGCAATCTGACATTGGCCAAACCAGTTGCGGGTCTTCGTTCTTTGAAATATTTCTTCAATTTTCGAAGAACTTTATTCTTGTAAAACTTCGCATTTACAGATTTGCCTTTAGGCACAGCAATCTGAATGGCAGGGCCCTGATTTGAAAAGAATATGGCATCATACATTACCTTCATCGTCCGCTTTGCAATGCATGGTCTTCTGCAATACTTTGTTGCCCATATTTTGTTCTGAATCTTTCGTTTTGGCTCAAAAAAGTGAACCCATGTCTCGTCACCTGTGATGATATTAGCGAAAGACCGTGCATTGTAATTTGGAAACTTTTTAAGCACTTTCTTGGCGCACTGAATGCGTGTCTTTTTCTGCTCATCTGTCAACAGATGGGGAATTCATCTAGCACAGATCTTTCTCATTTTCAAATCCCGTTTCAGAATTGTATGAGCTGCTCCTAATGAGATGCCAACCATACTAGCTATTTGCCAAGTGGTGTATCGTGCATCGGTAGCAACTTTTTCTTTCACTCTAGCAACCATCTTGGCAGATGTTGCTCTTTTCGGCCGACGATCATATGGTGCATCTTCTGTTGAGCCTAGCTGAATTTCTTACACCAACGAAAAACCGTCGGAAAAGACATTTCATTATGCCCATAAACTGAACATATTTCATCAAAAATGTCTTTGCACCGTATACCAAGAATACAACGATTCTTAATATAGGACCGTATTTCAACGGCTTACTCTGACCTTCTTCCAACCATGTTTTGTATTAGTGTACAAGAGTAGACAGGTTTTTTTAACAGGTTTGGTATCAATGTATAGGTAAAATGTTTTTCTACGCTGTGATATTTATATCCAGGTGATTTTCCCATTAGTGCATGAGAAAACGTTCTACTTGCATTCATGTTTGAACAGTCCTTGTATTCAGTTCCTTCTTGACAACACACAAACCACACCCAGGGGTCTAGAAACATTGTCATTACATAAAATGGTTCTCAAATAAATTGGCCAATAGACGGTAGGAAGGCTAAGGTAGTGATTTTCATTCCTACCCTTACCACACTGGAATATTTCAGAACCAGGCAAGCAAATAATATATAGATCATGTACGTGCACATACAGACAGAAAGAAGCAAAAAAGGCCGCAAAATATATCATTTAAAAACTAAACTTGTCTCATATAATTGTTCAAGTTCCTGTGGAGGTAACATATGAGACAAGTTTAGCAAAGGTAGCGGCCAAATATTGATAAATAATGACTCAGTATATGAATATAGATAGGAGTGTGATAGCTCAATGGAGCGTGATAGCTCAGTGGTTAGTGCACTTGCCTCTGATGCTAGAGGCCCCCGGTTCGATCCCGGCGGCGGTGATAATTTCAGTGTCCGAACATGCTCTATTGGCATCATTTGCAGGGATGAATGTCATAAAGTGCACCATCCTTCGGTTCGGGATGTTCACTGGAGGCCCCCCTTACTCCCATACATGAGAGTTCTGCGTTCCAGATGTTCATATTTTACATTTACAGTCGAGTCCGGTAACACTGCACGGCCGTTTACTTTGCGCAACCTGCATTCACATTTTCAATAACTTTAACCCTCACAATTTCTACCACCACTGCCTGTGCATCTGCATTAAGTTTTAACTTAACCTTGAAAACATGGGGTTGCACGTGCAGATGTGCCACTTTGGCGGAATTTTTCAAATTTGCCAAAATACGAAAAGACCGAAAATTTCCAAACCCAAGACTGAGTTTAAAAATAGGCAAAGGGACAAATGTTTTGTATTTAAATTTACTGCATAAAACAACATTGCAGAAAATCTAATGAACAACTTGTTACAGTCAAAGTTCGTGTTCAACCAGCACAAAACACTTATTGTGCGCAATGTTGGGCGACAAAATTGTTAATCAAATTTCAAGGGGTATCCCTTTTCATAGAATTGTATCTCCCGCCAGTTAAAAATTCAGAGACCAATTTCTATTGCAGCAAGTAGATAAGGAAGTGTTGCAAACGTTCTGATTGTGATTGTCTGAAAGGTGGCTTTAACAAAGTCACACGAAGGTATCAAAACCGTATGTGCGCAATGTTACCGGACTGCAACGTATATGCTGTTATTTATGTTTTTGTTATTCTTCGGAACGCGAATGCACAACTATAAAAAACAAATCTATAAATGAGTGCATGCGCACGTCTAGCGTGTTGGACTAGAGGCCCCGTGCAGGCAGAGCAATCCCCTGTGCATGTTAAGAACACCTAATATACACTGTCTGTGTCCCTTCATGGGGTAATCTATCTTCATATACTGAGTCGGTCATATTATGGCTTAAGGCGAAATTGGAAGAAAGAAAGACGAAAGAAAGAAGTCGTCAAAAATACATGTCAAAATAGCTAGCCCAAAGTTATATAGCTTCGCCAAAGGCTCCTGTGGTTAATACCTCATTTGATATTTACTCTTTCGCTTTCAAATCAACTCAGCTAGCATGCGACAGTGGACAAACGTCGGCCCGATGTTGGCCTGTCATTCTTTGCTGACTTGAATTGGAAGTGCACTGTACTTTCACTTTGAACAGCCGCGAAAATATGTGACAATCTCTATATGCCGTAATAGTGCGATACTCAGAAAATATTTAACCAAACCACATTTAGAAAAGGTTCTTAATTTGATATACGGGCGCCGAAATAGGTGTTATCTAACACCTTTGCAGCTCCATAAATTGAATTATTTACCTCTAAATCACGGCACATCACAGTCTCCTTTGTTTACATGTCACCAAGAGAAGCTGCCTCAAGGGAGATGACTGACAGGGCAAAGTTTGTGCATCAAGGGAGATAATGCAAGGAGCAAGGAAGTGGAGCCTCTGAGGGGGAAGTTTTGACCTCTAGGTTCTTCATGTCTTATTCCACATATTAAAACTGTGGACAGAAAGAAATTTACAGATGAAAAAAAAAAACAAAAAAAAAACAGAAAAATGTCTCAGGAAAAAAGTAACATCTATATAGATCTATTGTACCCAAATTCAACATGCAAGGAGTTGCAATACAAATGATGTTTCATTTTTCTGTGAGAATCAGAATCAGAATCAGAATTGTTACTGGTGACACGTCAAATGACATTCATACACCAGGACCTGTGATGTGGGAAGTTAGTCCCTAGCTTTAACCAAAGAGGTAAATTTAGCTACACAATCATCAGCACCTTCAGCTGTCGAAATAATCGAATCGGGAAGGGCATTCCAATCTCTAATGGTTCTGGGGAAGAACGACTCTTTATAAATGTCAGTTCTTGCGCTAAGGGTCTGAAACGCCAACGAATGGTGATTTCTACAGTATCTAGCCGGGGGAACAAGGTCATCTGTTGGAATGCTGGCAGCACCCTTTAGACCTTTGTATAAAAGGATTAGCCTACTGTCTTTTCTCCTTTTCTTGAGAGACTCCCATTTTAATTTTCCAAGTATTCCAGTCATGCTCCCAGTTTCAAAGCAGTAATTGCCTGTTACAAATCTAGCAGCTCTATTCTGAACTTTCTCAATTTCATCGTTAAGGACCACTCCACTGGGGTCCCAGATACAACTACCATATTCCAAGATTGGGCGAACAAGACCTTTATATGCTGCCTCTTTTACATCCTGAGGGCACTGATGAAGATTTCGCCTCAGGAAACCAAGCGTTCTGTTTGCCTTAGTACACATGTTGCTAATATGTGTATTCCATCTCAAGTTGTGTGAGATTGTCACTCCAAGGTATTTAATGGAGTCCACATTCTCGAGGACCGTTCCCTCTAAGGTGTAAGAAGCCTCAACTTTATTAGATCTCTTCCTAGTTATCTGCATAATATTGCATTTAACTGGATGAAATCTCATGCCCCATTTACGTGCCCAACATTCTAATCTATCTATGTCAGCCTGAAGTTTCAATGAGTCATCTGTATCTCTAATTTCCCGGTAACAAACACAGTCATCTGCGAACAGTCTTATTTCTGAGTCAATGTCAGTGGAAATATCATTGATGTACAGGGAGAACAAAAGTGGACCAAGAACGGTCCCTTGCGGGACTCCAGACAAAACTGGAGCCCACTCCGAAGATTCACCATTAACAACAACCCGCTGTTTTCTGTAGCAAAGAAAGGAATCTATCCATTTTAGGGTCTTTCCCCCAATTCCATAACCAAATAACTTAGATTTAAGTAGTTCATGAGGAGGGGTGTCAAAAGACTTCTCGAAGTCCAGAATAAATGTGTCCACCTGTCCCCCTTTGTCCAAGATTTTTGCCCAGTCATTAATAACTTTGCTTAGCTGAGTTTCACAACTGTGCCTTTTCCTAAATGCATGTTGTCTGTCTGACAAAAGTTTATGTTCGTCCAAGTGGGCCATGATGTTTGAGCAGACTATATGTTCCAGCAATTTACACAGAACACAAGTCAGAGGCACAGGGCGATAATTGCGGGCAAGAGCCCTATCTCCTTTTTTGAAGAGTGGACAAATGTTTGCTAAGAGCCATTCTTTGGGGATTTCACCCGTATCAAGAGACTGTTGAAACAAGTGTGCGAAAACTGGACCCAACTCATTTGCTAGTTCCTTCAGGACTCTGGGATGAAGCTCATCAGGTCCTAAGGCCTTACTGGGGTTTAAGCCTTGAAGTAATTTGATCACTCCTGCAGCTGTCACAACAATATTATTCATGAATGGGGCCGATCTTCCAGTTAATGGGACCTCCGTGAACTCAGTTTTATTAAATGCATCATTGAATTGACCAACTAGTTCCTCTGCCCTTTCAGAGTCTGATTCAGCAACCCCGTCCCCTCCTCTTTTATTAAGGGGCGGGATACCTTGCCTGTCTTTCTTCTGGCTATTAATATATCTGTAGAAGTCTCTGGGATTTGCCTTTACATCACCTACCAAGTTATTCACATACAAATCATGCTGATTTTTTATATCAGTCTTGATTTCACGTCTCAAGTTTTCAAATTTTGTCCGGAGTTTACCACTTCCCGTCTTTTTTGCCTTTGCATGAATCTTATTCCTTCTGCGAATTTTCCTTCTTATCTCTGGAGTGATCCAGGGAATAGAAGATACAGCCCTACTAGTTTTTGAGGGGATATGATTTTCGGCCGAAGTATGAATGAAAGAAGTTATCAAATCAAAATTCTCCTGTACAGACCGAGCATCTGAATGACCATTAAAGTAATTCTCCTTTGCAAATCTGAGTGCATCCTTCCTCATAGTTTCATAGTCACCTTTCTGATATGAGTACACTTTCTTCCGAGGTTTCTTTATTGGTGGGATGTGAATTTTTAAATATCCAGAGACAACATCGTGGTCACTTAGTTTATTTGGAGAATGAATGTCTTCGAATTGTCCTGGCAAAGTCGTAAGGATCAGATCCAATGTGTTCTTATCACGAGTGGGGAAGTTAACAATTTGTTCAAGGCCATGATCGTTCATAATGTCAATTAATATTTGTCCTTCCGACTGACTCAGCATTGTGCCTTGTTTACTGAGCCTGTCGGGCCAAGCAATGTCTCTGAAGTTGAGGTCACCTAGAACATGTACAGCCGGGAGTTTTTTACCCTTATGCTGCGATTTAATGCAATCCAGTTGGTCTTTAAACAACTGGAAGTTTTCGATTGTACCATTTGGTGGTCGATACCAACTTGCTACGAAGTGGGAAGTTTTATTTGCAAAAACCTTAACCCAGACCGATTCGGTGTCATTCTCAAGTTCCATGAAAGGCATGTGAGGGATGTCTCTATGAATGAGCAACATCACCCCACCGCCATGAGAGTTCCTATCTTTTCTGTACACACAGTACTCACAAGTTTCAGGGAAAAGCTCAGATGAGAATCTGTCAATGAACTGATGACCTGTGATGGACGTTCATGAACTGTTCATGAATGTTCATTAACTGTCCAATAATGTTCATCAGCATAATTATTCAAGAAAGAAGGCTAGTTCATGAACCTACATGTTGATGCATCTTTTCAGAAACTCTCCAATTCTGATTCAATTATAATTCATCAAAAAACTCCATGAACCAACTGTCATTTAATTACTCTTGCATAGTATTCATCAAACCAAGTTCATGAATCTAAATTCATTAATTTGAATGATCACAGTTCGCTGAATTTGATGGACCATTTTAAGAAATTCATGAGCCAACTGTCATTTAATTCTTCACATTATTCATCAAACCAAATTCATGAATTTAAGTTATGAATATTTGATGGATCATTTATATTAATAATTTATATTAATATAATCATTTTTACATGAAATGGTCTCTCAAGAATATAAATTTTATTGCAAATAGTTTTTTTTTAAACTGTGTTTTTGCAGATGGTAGTATAAAAATCCAGTTTTTAACACAGAAAGTATCATTAAAATACAAACAGAAACACTATACAGTAATTCTAATCTTTTATTCCTGACAAAAGATCAAGGCTGTATATGTGTATATATGTCATATAAATATTACAGTGCTGGTCATGGATATTAGCTGGACACTTTGGTCACTTTCTCTATCTCAGGCACTCTTCATGATTAGTTCATTCACTCTCAATGAACAATTCATGAACTAAATCCATAAAACAGTTCATTAAATAATCCATGAATGGCAATTCTAAGTTCATGAACTTTCTGATTCTTAACATGGCTTCATAGTTCATGAGCTTCACGTCGTGATAAAAAAATCATGAACACTTTTTGGTACATGAACTGAGAATAATTCATGAAAATGTTTAATTTATAGTTCAAAACTAATTCATGAACTGTTCATGTGCTTTTTTCATGAAATATTTATAAAATTTTTCTTTTTTTTTTTTTGGTTGTACAGCCCTTTCAAGATTATTTCACTCATATTAAGCCCATCATTAATTAGAGGTGGGCAAAAACATAGAACCCGGAGAAAAACCACCTGACCATCCATTGCAGAACTTGGTCTCACATATGACCTGAGTCAGGCTCGAACCCACAGGGGTGAGAGACCTAATGATTAAGAGTCAGCGCTCTATCCACTAAGCCACGAAGGCCTGTTATTTATGAACTACCTTTGCTATTTTCAACAGTAAGCTCATTAGAATTACCCATGTGTGTCCAGAGTAGATACTAAAAAATACATGTTTGATTTTACCCATTGTTCTTGCACACAGTATCAGACTGATCAGTAATTCTAATGCACTTACGTATGTAACGCGACGTCTGATTGGATAACGTCAAAAATTTGTGACAGTATATTCCACGATATACTGTCGGAAATCCGACGTCACCACGTAACGTCGTTTTTCATTGGCTGACATTTGGTTTTACGCAGCTCACAACGCCTGCCGCTTTGTGCAAAATAGTACAATTTTTAACAAAACAACCGAATAAGTGCATTAGAATGGGGATAACTGTATTGAAAATTGTCATTTGGGGAGGTAAATCGGTGGTTTTACGGTCGCAAATTTCGTTTTACGGCTCCGCTGACGCGTCGCCGTAAAACGAAATTTCCGACCGTAAATTACGGTTGCAAATTTCGTTTTACGGCTCCGCTGACGCGTCGCCTTAAAACGAAATTTCCGACCGTAAAACCACCGATTTACCTCCCCAAATGACAATTTTGAATACAGTTATCCCCTAAATCGCATCCTTACATTATATGTATAACAAGTAAGATGTAAGATGACAATAAAATTAAAAAAAAGACTGATTGTGACTCTTTTCCTTTGACAGTTCCTAGTCCAAACTCGGTTTTTGTTTCCTTGACTTTTCTTCTTGACTTTTTTCCTCTGATTTTTGTTCTTGTATTCCACAAAACATGCTTCAAGAATTTCTCTTCCCCCCCCCCCCCCACCCCCCCCCCCCCCCCCACCCCCACTTTTGAGACAACTCATCCCACATTCATTGTCTGCTGCGTATGATCCATTTCAGAACATTTAACCTTTTAACCTTTATCCCGCTGTATATTCAGTTTAGTCATACCCATTTTTGACTTTGAACCAATCAGATTACTTGATGTAATTTATTCTTACAAATCCATAAACTGAATGTCAAAAAAGTGTAGATCCTGATCAGATGGTGCCATCTGATCTGGATCTACACTGTTTCCAAAGATAGGGCTTGTCGTGAACAGCAGGTTAAGAGCTAAGCTGCTGAGAAAAAGTACATCTGAAAATGTCATCTGCTTATGTCCTCTGCTAAATCTCCTAGCAAATATTTTTTTAAAAGTATTTTTGCATAAAGGCAAACAGTGTGGACCCAGATCTGAGCTGTCTGATCTGGGTTCACACTGTTTGCAAACATGAAAATGTTGTCTGCTTATGTTGTCTGCTGAATCTTCTAGCAAATCTTTTTGCATATAGGCAAACAGTGTGGACCCAGATCAGACTGCACCTTAATCTGGGTTCACACTGTTTGCATACATGACATTTAAAGTAACCGGCAGACGACAAAGCAGATGACAACTGTGGTGATTGGCATCTTATGGGTTAAGATACTGGCAGTGAAAAGTTTATTTTGTTTGTTTGTGTTGAGGTTTTATGTGACCATCCATACAATCATCATCATTTTGAAGACATTGCTTCCAATTAGTGGGACTTTTACCCAACATTGGGATGAAACTATATCTCAGCTACCGCCCAAAGAAACTGCTAGGTTTTAACCAATTTAGTACCGGAACCCCCTAAAGGGGTACTTGGCAAACAGTGCAGGCCCAGATCAGACACCACAGAACACGGCATCTGATCAGGGCCTCTACTGTTTGCTAAAAGTTCAGTCATTTTCCAAATCAATTTTGAAGATAACACCACCTGCCACCCCTGAATTTTGAAATGGACACACAATATGGACCGGGTATAACCCCCCCCCCCCCCCCCTCAAAAAAAAAAAAAAAAATTTAGCTTCTTCCAGACCACCCTAAAAAAAATAGCTGCTCCAGATCACCCCTAAAAAAAAATTTTTTTACCTCCTCCCCCAAAACATCCACTACAGGGGACCCCTCGAAAAATTCTTAAAACTCAGTTATCTGTAATTCTTGTTCGTAGAAACTACCTTTGATTTCTTTGCCTTTTAAATCATTTATTTTATAAGTAACAGGATTTGTATTTAAAACTTCTTCAATTACAAATATTTCTCTAGTCCAACGAGTAGTATAACCCTTTTCAAATTTACCTTTCTTTTTTGCTATTCTTACTCTATCCCCAACTTTGAATTTAGGTTTTTCAGTTTTCTTTTCTTTTTCTGGATATAAATTTTTATACACAGTTAATTCATTTTCTACTTTACTTGCTTCAACAGGTGTCATTTTAATAGAAGAATGTACTGTATTATTATAGTTTTCAAATAATTTATCTAATATATCATAATATTTAGTAGTTTCATTTGCAGTAAAATGTTTATACATATGTTGTTTCATAGTGCCTATCCATCGTTCTACTATACAAGATTTTTCTTCATTCTCAGTTGAATATAACTCTATATTATTATCTTTTAACAATTCTTTTACTTGACGATTATAAAACTCAGATCCTTTAGCCGACCAAATATACATCGGTTTCCTTTCTTTAAATAATGTTTTAAACGCTTCACTTACTGTTACTCCTGTTTTATTTTTCATTGAAATTAACCAACCATATTTACTAAAAACGTCTATAACAGCTAATAAATATTTATAGTGTTTATTTTGTTTTGAATATTGTTGCATATCTATCAAATCAACTGCCCATGTTTGATCTATTGAATCGACATAAACACGTCTTTTAGGAAAAGATTTTATAACTCTATGATGTAATTCATCTGCTAATTTATTTGTTATTTTTTCTCTATCGGATATAAATCTATTTTTGTTAGATCCACACTCAGAACATTTACCTTTTAACATTTGTCTATTATTAGTTGTTGTTACTTGTTTCACTGAATCATTTTCAGTATGCTTTTTACAACGTAAACAATAAATTTTTGGATGCTCCATTTTTAATATAATCAAAATTGTTTCTTTAAAAATGGATGGTAAAAAATCTCGCAGTACATCAGGTAAAGGTGCTACTAGTACCTTATCCGATAAAAAATATTTTGTTATCTTATTAAAAAAATATAAACATAATACAACTATTAATGTCTTTAAGTATAAGATAAAAATACTAGATCCACAAAAAGAAGTGTTCATGAATGCATTTAGTAATATGATTGATAATTCTATTAAAGACTTTCCAAATGGGAGAATTAAAATAGTTCCTGTAGATGAAATTATTCGTACGAAACATGATAAATGGCCTATAAGAACATATGGTGATGTTAAAGAATTCTTTTTTAATAGAATGGAAAGATTATTAAACAGTGCTGAAGAAATGAATTTAGAAGAAGTTATTTTTGAAGTTTCTATTATACCTAATAAAAAAGGTAAATGTAAAGATGCTTTAAAAATATTAAATGAAATAAATAAAAGAAGTATTATACAAATAAAAAATAATGATACAATTTGTTTAGCAAGAGCAATTGTTACTGCTTCAACTTCTAATAACTTATTAATAGATTTTACAGATTCTCAATTAAAACATATAAAAGAAGGAAGACCATTACAAAAAAGCCTGGCTACAGATTTACATGAAAAATCAAATGTAAACATAAAAGAAGAAGGTAATGATTTAGATGATCTAAAGGTTTTTGAAAATTATCTTAATGTTAGAATAATTGTTTTTACATCGAATAATATTGAAAATATTTTATATAGCGGTAATGAAAAATTTGATAATCAATTCTATTTATATTATCACGATGATCATTTTAATGTAATTACTAATGTAACAGGATTTTTAGCTAAACGCAGATTTTGTAAAACATGTTTAATAGGATATAGTAATCAACACACGTGTAAAGATGGTAAATTACAATCAAAGTTAGAACAATGGGCATGTGAAAAATAAATATCAAAAACCTGAAAAACATATATGTGATGAAATCACTTGTTCTATATGTTATGGAAAATATATGAAAGGTACTGAACATTTATGTTATATGAAACCATTAAAGCCTATAGATGTAAAGGATAATAAATATATTTATTTTGATTTTGAAGCTAATCAAGAAACAGGTATTCATATTATGAACTTTTGCATAGCTTATGATTTAGAATATATTTACTGTTTTAGAAAAAACTACATAAAAATATTAAAATCACATTTAAATATTAATGATATAGACTTATCAAAATTGGATATAGATGATAGTTTTAGTATAATGAAAAAAATAGAATGTGAATCTGAAGATGTTGCTAATAATTTTTGTAAATATTTTATAAGAGATAATTTTAAAAACTATACATTTATTTCTCATTATGGAAAAGGTTACGACATGCAGCCTATTTTAGCATATATAGTAAAAAATAAAATAGATCATAATTTTATTTGTTCAGGATTAAAAATAACAACAATTAATATTAAAGGAATAAATTTAAGATTTATAGATTCTATTAATTTTACGTTATGTGGATTAGCTGCTTTTCCCAAAACATTTGATTTTGATGGCAACAAAGGTTACTTTCCTCATTATTTTAATACAACAGACAATCAAAACTATAAAGGTGTTTATTCTACAAAAGAATATTATGGATATAATACTATGACAATTAAAATTAAAGAATTATTTGATAAATGGTATAATAATGTTAAAGATAAAGAATTTAAATTCTATAAAGAAACATTTTATTATTGTTTATTAGATGTTTTAATTTTAACTAAAGGCTGTAATATATATAAAGATCTATTTTTAAAAGTAACAAATAATTGTATTGACCCTTTTCAGTCTATAACTATTGCTCAGTGTTGTACTATAATATTTAAAACATTAATGCTAGAAGAAAACACATTGGGTATTCATAAAAGTTCTACTTTTCAAGATATTCATTCTAATAAAGCCATTCAATGGTTGGAATATTTAGCTAAGAAAGACAAAATAGTTATTCAACATGCTAAAAGAGGTAAAGAAAAAAGATTCAAAAAATATAAATTTGATGGTTATTATTATGATGAAGAAAATAAAATTCATCATATATATGAGTTTTTTGGTTGTTATTTTCATGGATGCACAAAATGTTATTCACCGAATGAAATTTGTAAAATGGGATCCAAGAAAACAATGAAAGAATTATACGATAATACAATGAATAGACTACAAATTATAAAAGATACTTTCTCAGAAGAAAAAGTTAAAATTCATACAATTCGGGAATGTGAATTTGATAAAAATAAATATCCAGAGGTAGACATAGAATTAAAACCTATTAATAAAAGAGATGCATTTTACGGTGGTAGAACTTAAACTATACAATTATATAACAATCTTCCTAATTTAAAAGCAAGATATGTAGATTTTTGTTCATTATATCCATGGGTTAATAAAAATTGTGAATACCCAATAGGTCATCCTGTTACTTATATCGATGTCTCCATTGAAAAGTATTTAATAAATAAATACTTTGGAATAATGAAATGTAAAATATTACCCCCAAGAAAGTTATATCATCCTGTTTTACCCTATAAACAGCAAACATGCAATAATTCTCATAAATTAATATTTTGGTTATGTAAAACTTGTATGTCTAGATTAGAAATTAAATGTGATCATATAACAGAAAAGTTTGATTCATCACATGATAAAGTACATGCTATAAAACATTGTAAAGAATGTAAAAATATTAGAAATGAAAAATGTAAACATTCAGATGAAGAAAGAGCTATTATAGGAACTTGGTCAACTATTGAAATAAATAAAGCAATAGAAAAAGGATATAAACTATTAAAAATATACGAGTTAGAACATTTTGAAAAAACATCCACAAAGGTATTTAAAATATATGTTGATACATTTATGAAGTACAAGCAAGAAGCCTCGGGCTGCAAATGTAATCCTAAATATTGTAAACCTGGATGTAAAAATGATAATAATTGTGAAACAAAAATACAATATCTTATAGATAATGCTGCTTATGATTTAGATATTGATAAAGTAAAGCATAATGCTGGTTTAAGATTTATAGCTAAAATATGTTTGAACTCTTTATGGGGTCACTTTGGAATGAAAGATATTTTTACAAAAAAGGAATATTGTTATAATTCAGATCAATTAACAAATATGGTTTTTAATGAGAAATATGAAGATATAAATATTATGATATTAGATAATGATACAGTATTAACAGAATATCAGAATAAAAAAGAATATACTAAACCTAATCCAAGTGTAAATGTTTATATAGCTTTATTTACAACAGCTCATGCAAGACTTAAACTTTATGAACTATTAGATATCTTACAAGAAAGAGTATTGTATTTTGATACTGATTCATGTATTTATCATGATGATTCCTCAGAAGCATGCAAAAAGATAGAATCTATGTTTGGTAACAAACTAGGTGATTTAACAGATGAAATTGTTTCAAAAAATAATGCTAATCATATAACACAATTTGTATCATCAGGGCCAAAAGATTATTCTATGAAATTAGATACAGGTAAAATAGTTAGTTGTTGTAAAGGATTTAGATTAAATGCAGAAGTAGAAGAAAAGATTACAATGGATAAAAAAGTAAAATTAATTACTGATGAAAATGAATCACATGAAACAATTACATATAATCAAATTACCACAAATAAGAAAGATAGAAATTTAAAAACTGTAGAACGAGTTAAAATGTATGATAATGATTTTGATAAAAGAATAATATATAAAGAAAATGAAAATGTAATTAGAAGTTTTCCTTATGGCTATTATTAATTTACCTATAAAAATGAAAAGAAATACACATCTTTATGGAAATAAAAAAAAACTATTAGTCCTTATGCAGCTGAAGACCCTGATGCTAAAGTTATATTAGAAAGAATACTATTATCTTATATCCAAAAAGAATGTTAAAGGATACTGGTAAATGTTTTTTAACGGATGAACAACAATTAATAATGGATAAGTTTGAAGGTAGAAAAATATCAAAGTTTCCTGCAGGTTGGGATGCTTTTATTAGACCAGATAAAGTTTGGGAATATGTGTATGATGAACCTGCTCCTCAATAAAGAACATATTTATAATTTATTAAATTTAATTTCCATGCAACAAATCCAGTTAATGCCATACCACCAACAACAAATGCAATCTCTCTATTTTTCTGGTCTTCTGATGGGGTATAATAATCACTCAACTTTGGTTCAGAAGGTAAAGTTGATAATTGTTTCCCAGTAACATAATAATATAGTTTCATTGCTTGGTCAACGTCTTCGTATGTTTGTTCTGCATGATGTTCTTTTTGTAATTGTTTATTAAGAAAATCTAATCTTTGTGTTCTTTCTCTACTCCATTTTACTTGTGCTGCTTCTAATTGTTCCATTGCCTTATCATGTCTTTCTCTCTCTTTATCTGCATCTTTTCCAATATGTGAAAACAAATAATTACTACCCGAAAAAGCAAAGGCATTTACTACTGCTCCACCAAGCATCATCACCACTGCACTCGCCATTTTTTACTTCATAATATCAGCTGGAATAATTCCTTGTTTAACTAACATATCTTTTGTTGCCATTGCAAGTAATATATCAATAGATAACATACCAATATCCGCCATATTAAAATCTACTTTTGGTGGTTGTCTTCTCAATAGTTTTCTTCCTAATTCTGCATATCCAACCGTTAATAGTGTTTCCACTCCGGCGTGATATAACATGTTTACTATTTGTTTTCCATCAATTTGTGTTGCCATTTTTATAAGAATGTTTTTGATTACTTAAACTCAAATGGATCTATTTCTTTATTTTCCTTTGGTGGTGGAATAGGTGCAGGTGTAACTTGTTTCTTATTATAAATATATAATCCCAATCCAACAACTACAATTGATATACATAATGGTATGTAATTTTTGTATATATTTACACGTTGAACGTCTTTAACTTCATCCCTAACTTCATCATCATCTTTTGTTATAGATTTTTATTGTATGTTCTCTTTTTTCATTGCTTCCGTTTCTTTTCTTTTTAATTCAGTTTTTTTTTTTTTTTGCTTCCGCACCTTTTTTACCAGCAGCTACTCGTTTTGGGTTTTTCGTTTTTTCATTTATTTCACTCATCTTTTTTAAGTCAATATTTTCACTTTTTTTTATCAGTGAAATCAATATGTCTCGCTGTTGTTAACATTGCAGTAAAAGGAGCAAGATACATTCCATATCTATAATATAATTCACAACATGTGCTAGTCAAAGCGTGATTGATAAAAGGGTCTTCCTCTAAGTCTTGTATTAATTTAGGTGGATTAACAACATTTAAATACTTTTTCACATCCATAACATATAAATTAATAAAATAATTACCTAATGTCTTAGTCATACTCGCTCCTAGTCTTGCTTCATATCTGCAGTATAGTTTGTTTATTTCTTCTGATGTCATTGTATCAATGTCTGACATTTGTAAGTCTTTACCAAGATATTGTTTACTTCCTCCGCCAGCAACAATGGCTGATAGTCTTTCACGTTTTTTGTCTTCATGGGCATCTCTTTGTTCTGGTAACTCAACATCTTGTAACAATTCTTCGGCGTTCATTTTATATAATTTATTTTTAATTTTAAAATATTTAAATATTATATATCCAACTATTGATAAGACTGCAGTGTTTGTTGTAATTGTGAGTATTTCCAATAGCATTGCTTTTTTATTGCTTATTTTTTAAGCATTACTTAAGCATTACTAAAGCATTACTTAAGCATTACTTAATCAACCATCCAATAATCAGTAGGTTAGTCGGTTTTCAAAATTAATTTACGATGTTTCTTTTTCTTTAATTCTTCCTTTATTCTTTGACGTTCTTCCAATGTAGGAATAACATCATTCTCTCTCAAACAATTTTCAAAACTATCTCTATCTTTTGTGTAGAACATACATAACCACTTTGTTTGTTCTCTTAAATCTTTCAAAACTGAATTGTATCTTTGCGATATAACCCATACCGTTTGTTTTGCATGTCTGCCTGAAAAAGCGAGTTCAGACAACATGTCTTTTTTCTTTGTTAATTCTTTTGTTGCACTACAATCATCAATGATGTATAATGTAGGGGAATTGGCATATTTTTTAAAAAACGACCGTAATAGTTCTTGAAGCTTTTCTGTTCCATCTGATGTTATAGGATTTACGATTATAATATTTTTTGTTTTTGTTTTTTAACATCACCAATCCAACTTCTGTTTTTGTATGCCTTGTTCCATTGAATGGTTGGACAAAGTACTACTATATATTGAAACACACCAGCATACTCTGATTCCAATAAATCTAAAACAAATTCAGTCTTTCCGCAACCAGTTTGACCACAAATAATTGCACTGTGTGGATATTTAGGTAGTTCAATTTCTATTGTTTAATAATGAGCTTCTTTGAATCTACCTTCTTCAAAATTAATTTGGGCATCCTGTATTACAAATAGATAAACATTTATTGGTGCATCTGTTCCTGCTTCTTTTGTAATTTGTATTGTTATACCTTCTGAGGCATTTTCAATTCTTCTTCCTGAACCGTGAAGTGTATTATCATCCGTTGAGCGTAAATCCAACCATAATGCATAATTAGTAGTCAGATATTTTTCTAATGTTGTATCAGTAAAATATAAATCTTTAATGACCATACTTGTTTCTTTATTTCGTCCCACTGTTGATATGCTTTCATTCCTTGACTGTATAATTGATTTGGGATTCCTTCTATTGTTATTTCCACTTTTGTGATTTCTGGATTGTAATAGTCTTCCATGCTAGTTCTTTCCGGATCTTCGAATAACATAAGAATCCCTTTCATGCTTCTTGCCGGGACATTTAGATTGATATTCCATAGTGTATCAGATTTATTTTTAGGTATTTTTCTGTGTCTAAGTATTCTATCGTATAAAATAACCATTTTGTCACTGACTTGCTGACTTATTTCTCTTGCTAATTCAGTTCCAGAAAACATATCAAATTCCAAACAAATATTTTTGATTGTATAAGTTGAAGTTGCATCTGCTGAATTAATAACTTTCATGTAATCATTGAATGTAAGTTCATATTCTAATCTATCCCCGAGGCCTGCTTGATAAAAAGGCGTATGGGTTTCCAATAATTCAAAATCAAGTGGGATGCAAAACCTGTTTCCATATGCTTTTGCTATTGCCTGATCTTTTTTATCCGCTGTTGCATTTTTTGCCCCCACTCTAAGTTTCAACATGTTTTCTTTGCCAACGCCTTGGTATGCCATATTTATTCGTTCTGTAACAGACTTCCATAAATCAATATAACAATGATAGATGTCATTATCATCAATGGACTTAACTTCATTTCCACTTATTCTAATTGTTGTTTTCTTAATTATTGCTCTTCCTATGTTTGGGAATATAGTTGAATTTGCATCTTTAGAGTTTAGTTCAATTTCAAATGCTAATCTGACCGTTCCGGGAAAAATAACATCATTACTACTTAGATTAGGAAATCTCACTAATAACTGTTGATTTTGGTCAATAGTTGGTGGATTATTGGTTATCACTACACTTTGACGGATACCTCTCATACCGCGTGGTTCTCTTATTTTTCTGTAAGGGTTTAATTTATTTCCATAGGTCGACATTTTTTTAAGGAAAAATTTAATAATTAAAAATGGCTGAAGGATTTGATTTTGAGAATCCTACATTTGACAAAGATGCCCATGATGATGATGATGATGATATAGATTCCAAATTACCTATGGCCCCTGATGAAATTGATCAGAGTATTATTCTAAATCAGGGTGATATGATTGATGACTTAAGAGGAGAGCTCGAACAGACTGCTCTTCAACACTATAAAGAAAAAC
Organism: Lucinisca nassula; assembly: GCA_963580285.1. NCBI lineage: Eukaryota > Metazoa > Mollusca > Bivalvia > Lucinida > Lucinidae > Lucinisca > Lucinisca nassula. The sequence goes on along the minus strand of OY757024.1, from coordinate 103,926,841 downwards.
TTGTAAAGACGTTTTATGATGAAATAAGCAAGCGTTATCTAATTACGCCAGACAAAGTAGATTATGATCAGTTTAGATTATCCGATGATAAAACTTTATATTGGGTTGTCGGCGACAAAGAAATCAGAATTACTGCAAAGCAAGGCACAGCAACATTTCTTTCTTTGGGTTCTTTAGCAAAAGAATACAACCGTGTAGTAGGTAGTGGCGGAACCCGGGCAATCAGACAATATTTAAATTTATCACGTTATCAAAGCAAAACAAAGATATCTCAACAGGCAAGGAGGGCTCTGGGAAGTACGCGAAATGATTTGCTAAATGCTGAAGAACAAATACCACTAAAAGATTTGTCTTCAACCAAAGATGTGCAAAATGTAGTAGACACAGCAAATAAGGCTGAGACCACTGTTACATCTCTTTTTGATAATTTAGAGCTGCCAGAAGTCAAAAATGCACGCACACAAACAGAAGGTCTAACATTAAGAGAACTGCAAGGTCTAGATAAGACACTACAATCTATTCGCGGTGAACTTACAAATAACTTAGCAAAGCTGACAAACATTGATGATGACATAGCCAAAGAAAAACGAAAATTACAAGAAGCTGAAGATGAAATTAGCAGAAAAGACATAACAGCTCGTTTGAAAAACCTTGAAGATGAGAGAGCTGTAAGACTTGAGGCTGCTAGTACAAATAGGGAAGCATTACGTACCCAGGTAAACAGAATAAAAGAAACTATAAATAAAGTTTTGAAAGAAGACACAACATTAGGTGAGTGAATTAAAACATTATTTAGAGAACAAGGAATTACAATTGTTAGTGTTTTAACTGCTTTTGGAATGATTATTGGCGTTATTGTTGAGGCTGTTATTCCTACTGGTGGCGGCTCTATAACCCCTAAACCACCGTCAAAAGATGGTATAGAAAATTGGATAAAAAAACAATTAAGTAATCTTGGTAAACTATTAGCCAATCTTGCAGGAAAAGCAGCAGCAACGCTACCGGGTATTATTGGTTCCATTGTGTCTTGGCTGTTGTCTACTACTGGAAAAGTGGTTAACTGGTTTGGTGAACATCTCTGGGCGTTGCTTGTCCTTATTGTAGGATTATTGTATGCAGCTGGAAGAGAGTATATTAATAAATCCTGAGTGCAATAATACCTATTACTATACTTCCTACTATTATTGCTGTTTTAGTGTCTTCGTGTTGTGTTGCTTGTTTCTTTTCAACAGGTTCTGGTAGAGATTTCGTTGTTTGAATAGTTTGTTTCTTTTCAACAGGTTCTGGTAGAGATTTCTTTGTTGGTGTGCCTTGTATAGTTGCAGGTTGTGTAGTAGGTGCAACAGGTTTAACATTTACATCATTATTGAAACCAAGCGAGCACTCCGATGTTGCAATTACAATTTTATTATTATATCAAGCGATAGTGCCAATTTGTAATATCATATCACTGGGAGACATATACAGACCAAGTCCATATGTGTAATCAACTTTACTTCTTGCGTATTTCAATACATTTTGATATTTTGATATTTGAGTAGGCAAATCGATTGGACTGTTATCTTGAACATTTGCTAAGAATTGTTTTTGAGCATCAAATCCTGTGCCTATTTTTAGTATTTCTACACGTGTTTGGGATTGTGCTCCTAATAGTGCCCATCCAAGCGTTCTAATGCTTTCGTTAATTCGTTCAACACCTGGTTTTGTGAAACCTTTTGATTTGTCTAATATAAACATTGTCCATGCCTCACTTATATCTACTGTATGTTCTATTTTATCATTTGGATTAAAGAATGGCCCATCACTTCGATGATCTTGTCTGTATTTTCCATCTGGTTTAAAATGTTGTGTGTAACTCCCGAGACCACTACATTTAGAACTACTTTCCAGTTTTTGCCTCCAATCCGTGCTAGGCGAAACATCGAATTCATTGCATAACTTTTGGTATATTGCTTTGTCGTATGGGTTTTTGTAATAACAGAATGATGCATCTGTCGGTAAAGGTGTTTTAAGTTCTTTCAAAATACGAGCAATACAATAATAAACATGAAATGTATATACTGTTTTAGTTAACCCTTTGTTTTGCAAATGGTCTTGATAACTTACACCACATCCTGTAGTGGCACACCAGACGGCAAAATTTAATTGACATTGCCACCAGTCAAATGATGAATGAAGCCATGTATTCCACGGTTCATTGGTGTGTAATGTTGGATTTTGATATTTTTGAAATAAGTCAAGAAACGTTACTGGAAAATGGTCATCTTTGTTAACATAAATTGTTTGTTTTACAAGTTCAATATTCTTTTTGGTATATTTAGTATTGTGGATATATGATGCATTGGGATTGTACTTGAATTCTTTTGGTATCATTTTTATGTGTAAAAAATGTATCATACAATTTCCGATATTAATAAAACAATATATTTACAACAATATATAGATAATAAATGCGGTAATAAGAGAATTGGATTGAAGAGTTTTACTTATACCATAGGTTGGTATAATTTAATTGATGAATCTATCCAAAAAGGAACAGATAAAGCAACACGTTTACCTTCAGGATTTTACAGTTTCCAACAAATAGCAGATATATTTCAAAGTAATAATATTGTATTATCTGTAAATGAAACAAATGGCATAGTGTTTTTGACATCGACCGTTGATTTAAAAATAAGCAAAGGATTAAAAGAGATGTTAGGCCTCGGAAATAAAAGACGATTTAACGCAAATCAAACATATGAGGGAGAAATACCGTTAAATTGTGCACCTTATAAACAACTATATGTTCATCTTGAGCAGATAAATAGTGCTTGCAATTTCTTTGATGGTGCTCCTAGTAATATTCTTGGGGTTGTTTCTGTTGAGAATAAATCGTTTGGTGATATTGTTCATACACGTTTTAGTAATCCGGAATATAAACAATTGACACATGGTGATATTTCAGAATTAAGTATAAGCGTTTGTGATTCTCTTGGAGAAAAAATAAACAACAATGGATTGCCAATTAATTGTGTGTTAGAAATTATATAATTATTGTATAAAAATGAGTATATTTGGTGTAAAGAATAATTTGACTTTACGTGTTGATGATATACATAGCAGAATATCAAATTTTGTTAATATATTACAAAACGTTCATACAAAAGAATACATTACAATATATGCTGAATCAAAAGGCAATTTAATTAGAGATAAGGTGTTTTCATTTGGAAATGGAGGCAGAATGATATTTGCTGGTTACGTTATGTTGAGGGACGGTTATATTACAGGTATGGACTTGTCGTGTGAAAAATTAAGCGGTGTAGTGCGGGTTGATGTGTTGGTGAATGGAAATATTTTGGGGTGCGGGATTACTTTACATGCGGCATCAAGAAAACATGATAATTTTGATAAACCATTTTTAGTTGAAGCTGGAAGTGTTATTACTTTTACGAGTGTACTGACTAATTTTACTGCGGTTAATACTGTTGCCTCATTATTAATTGAATTCAAAAATTATATATAAAAAATGAGTATATTTGGTGTAAAAAAATATACAACAACAGCGAATTTGCGTATTGATGAATTACATAAAAAATTAGGAAATTTAAATAATAGATTACAAAATGTTTATACAAGTGAATTCATTACAATAACCGCCGAATCAAATGGCCCACTAACTAGGGGTAAAATATTTTCATTTGGAAATGGAGGTAGAGAGCGAACTGCTGGTTATGTTATGATGAAGGATGGTTATATAAAAAGTATTAGCCTGTCGAGTGCAATGTTGCATGGTGAGGTGACAGTTGACGTATTGGTGAATGGGGGACGTTTGGAAGGGTGTGACGGTATCTCTTTAGATAATGAAAATAGTACACATTTTAATTTTGCCACACCTTGTTTAGTTGAAGCTGGAAGTGTTATTACCTTTATGAGTAGGTTGAATAATAAAACTGCGTCTAATACTGTTGTCTCGTTATTAATTGAATTCAAAAAATAAATATAAAAAATGAGTATATTTGGCACTAAAAGGTATGGGAATAATCTGGCTTTACGTGTTGATGATTTGCATAGAAAAATAACAGATAATAATAATTTATTTACAAAAATAACAGATAAAGTTGATAATTTAAATAGAAAAATAATAAATAATAATATTGATTTAACTTCACGTGTCGGAGATTTACATAAAAAAATAACAGATCATAGTAATAATTTAGATTTACGTGTTGGTGATTTAGATAATAGTTTAGTTTCGCGTTTCGGTGATTTACAAGGAAGAATAACAAAATTAAATAATAGTTTACAAAACATTCGTACAAGTGAATACATTACAATAACTGCCGAATCAAAAGGCCCACTAACTGTGGGTAAAATATTTTCATTTGGGGATGGAGGTGGAGAGCGAACTGCTGGTTATGTTATAATGAAGGATGGTTATATTAAAAGTATTAGCCTATCGAGTGTATCGTCGCTTGATGGGGTGATAGTTGGCGTGTTGGTGAATCGGGAACATTTGGAAGGGTGCAGCGGATTCGTTTTAAATAGTGGAACAATAGGCACACATTATAATTTTACCACCCCTTGTTTAGTTAAAGCTGGAAGTGTTATTACCTTTATGAGTGGGCATAATAATAAAACTGCGACTAATACTGTTGTCTCGTTATTAATTGAATTCAAAAAATAACTATAAAAATGAAGCAACCCACAGCGCCGAATTTATATCCAGATTTACCTAATGAAGACGCACAAAATTATAGATTACAGAAGATATCAGAAATAGAAAAACAATTAATAAAAGAGAGGGATGTAAGAAAGGCATTATACAAAAAGTATAAACGTGGAATTAATATTACTGATTGTGTTGATACTGCGTTAATTTCTTCAAGTGTTATTATGGCCGGTGTTGGTTTAGCTGTTCCAATTATGTTACCGTTGGAAATTGCTGCTGTTGTGTGTGGGTCTCTGGGTGTTTGTGTTAAGTTAGTGAGACGTAAATTACATGCAAAAACACAAAAACATTATGAGATCAAAACTATTGCTGATAGTAAATTGAATAGTATAAAGGATTTGATTTCCAAGGCTTTGACAGATGGGCAGATATCTGAAAATGAATTTAAGTTGATTTTAGATGAATTAGATAAATATAATAAACTGAAAGATTGCATACATTCAAAACAAACAGGATTAAGTGAAACGGAAAGAAAAAAAACTTATTGAGGAAGGTAAGACCCAGGCTTTAGCCGAGGTAAAAAAAAAAATAGGAAATGCTTGATTTTATTTAATAAAGTTATAATAATTAATGATCCACCACCTATTTATAGGAGCATAAACTAAATCAATACAAATATGCAGATTTTTACATTCTAATTCTTTGCAAATTTCTTTTACTGACTGTTAAAAGCTACGCATTCACTGTCCTTTCAATGCTTTGATTAACTTTCAGACCTTTCTGTACTTTGATTACGACTTTCAGACCTTTCTGTACTTTGATTACGACTTTCATACCTTTATGTACACATTCCTTACTAAATACGACCATAGTGCAGTTTTTATTTTACTTTTGGTCCTTTGAGATCAGCGTGAATATTCTGAGAAATCAGAAATAAATTATTGGTTTAGACTCATATTCTAGACAGGTTTTTAATTATTTGGACCCCATTTTGATTTATATCAGTCTTTGAATCGACTGCCTATTCAATTTGTAAAATTGCAGTATGTTTCCTCTGGCTTTCTTTGCCGGATCATTACAGGGTCACTGATGAGGCTTTATTAGCCGAAACTACGTAGTATGACCCATCTTCTTTCTTATGAATGTTTTCAGTGCTCTTAAAGGAACTCATTTTTGATTTTTGTTTGCCTTCACTGCAGCTGGTGTTGTGCCGTGTGGCGGCCGTAAAACGTCTCCCCGTACATCAACCATAGTGCAGTTTTTATTTTACTTTTGGTCCTTTGAGATCAGCGTGAATATTCTGAGAAATCAGAAATAAATTATTGGTTTAGACTCATATTCTAGACAGGTTTTTAATTATTTGGACCCCATTTTGATTTATATCAGTCTTTGAATCGACTGCCTATTCAATTTGTAAAATTGCAGTATGTTTCCTCTGGCTTTCTTTGCCGGATCATTACAGGGTCACTGATGAGGCTTTATTAGCCGAAACTACGTAGTATGACCCATCTTCTTTCTTATGAATGTTTTCAGTGCTCTTAAAGGAACTCATTTTTGATTTTTATTTGCCTTCACTGCAGCTGGTGTTGTGCCGTGTGGCGGCCGTAAAACGTCTCCCCGTACATCAACCATAGTGCAGTTTTTATTTTACTTTTGGTCCTTTGAGATCAGCGTGAATATTCTGAGAAATCAGAAATAAATTATTGGTTTAGACTCATATTCTAGACAGGTTTTTAATTATTTGGACCCCATTTTGATTTATATCAGTCTTTGAATCGACTGCCTATTCAATTTGTAAAATTGCAGTATGTTTCCTCTGGCTTTCTTTGCCGGATCATTACAGGGTCACTGATGAGGCTTTATTAGCCGAAACTACGTAGTATGACCCATCTTCTTTCTTATGAATGTTTTCAGTGCTCTTAAAGGAACTCATTTTTGATTTTTATTGAACAAACAAACACTCATAGTCCTTAACATAATCAATAAAGATCTATTTTCATTTTCAATTTTGAGAATACCCTTAAACCACACGATCAACACCTCCTTAGTTGCAGTAAATACATGCTTAACGGTCTCCCTATTTGGTGCCAAGAAGTGACAAGAGGTGACAAGAAGTGACAAGAGGTGACAAGAAGTGACAAGAGCTATTGTATGGTGACAAGAAGTGTAAAAGCGCATTTTCGACCCTTTTTTAAAGTAAAATATGATATATTAAACATTTTTGCAAGCGTTTGAATTCCTTTTAAGACCCCGAGTACTCGAGCCAGAGAAACGCAAACGCTCGCATGCGTATTTAAGCCTGTAAATTACTACACCCCTATCATAAACCAAATTATTTATTGTAACATGACCAGGCAAATGATTTGTTCATGCCTGAAAATGAATTTCATACAATATAAGACACTAGAACCCCAAATGACCCACTAGAATCATATCTATCTATCTATCTTCTTATACTGAGTCGGTCATATCTGGCCATTACCTCAGTTGATTGGGTGGCTAAATTTAGAATTTAGCTCAAAAAAAAAAAAAGAAAAAAAAGAGAGGCACTGGATGCGTCCTTAAACTATTTACAATCTGCATAGCAGAGGTATCCTAAAACGCATACCTCTGAGTCCCAATCTTACACTGTGCGGGCTTTGAACTCTTCTGCGGACTTGGCATTCACCGCAGAGGAGGGAAGACTATTCCATTGGGGAATAGTTCTAGGAAAAAACGAGTTCTTCAGGGCATCACTATAGGACTGGTATCTACGATATTGTGAGTCGTTTACTTTTGATGCCCTTGTTTTGGTCGACAGTGTTACAGGGGTCAAGTACCTATCTTTATCAATAGACACTGAATCAGAGTGTATCTTGTAGAAGAAGGTTAAAGAGGACTGCTCACGACGGGCCTCCAGGGACGGCCACTCTAGCTCATCAAGCATGTCACCGACGCTACTTCTATTTCGCCATCGCCTACAGGTCCATCGAGCAGCTGTCCTCTGCACCTTCTCCACCTGCTGAGTCTGAGTTTAGCATAGTGGTGCCAAATGGGTGATGCATATTCGAGTTGAGGGCGAACCAATGTTTTATATGCAACATCCTTTGTCTGCCTAGGTGCAAAAGCCAAGTTCCGTCTAAGGAATCCCAAAGTCCTAGTTGCTTTAGATGTAATCTCTGAGATATGTTGACCCCAATCAAGATCGTCAGTGATGGTGATACCAAGATATTTGGCGGATTGAACATGCTCCAAAACTTGCTGGTGAAGAGTATAGTCAAACTTAATTTGCTTGTCCGGAGGGTGTCGTGACACTCTCATTGAGTGACATTTGGCCACATTGAACTTCATTTGCCAATCGGCCTCCCACTGTGCAAGTTGATCCAGGTCATCTTGTAAAAGAAGACAGTCAGAAGGAGAATATATGTTCCTATACAGGACACAATCATCAGCAAACAAACGGACCGATGACCTGATATTATCGGGGAGATCATTAATGAAAACCAAGAAAAGGACCGGTCCAAGGACCGAACCTTGGGGGACTCCAGATAAAACAGGGACTGGATCAGACGCTTGGCCATCAAGTACAACTTGTTGTGAGCGCCCAGAGAGCCATGAGCTAATCCACCTATGCGTGGATCCTCTTATCCCATAGTACTCCAGTTTATGTAATAGCCTTCTGTGAGGTACCTTGTCAAAGGCCTTAGCAAAGTCCATGATGATCAAGTCAGTCTGTTTGTGGCCACGGTATAAGGGCTGTCTTCAGATTTTCTTGTCGGGAATAAATTCAAGCTGGTGACAAGAGAATGTACACGACGTGTCTCACTGTCACACAAAATTCTAATAAAATGTGAATATACCTTAGCAGAGATTCATATATCAGACTGCGTATATGCGCAGGCTAATCCAAGTATTTTAAAGGCACACATGCTCGATGACGCTTCAGTGCCTCTTCAGACTTTCTTGTATGGAATAAAGTCAAGCTGGTGACAAGAAAATTTGACATGTATCAAATGATCTATTATATTTCTCCGTCACATAAAATTATACCCTCAGCAGAAAAAACTAACCAGACTGCGCATATGCACAGGCTGATCCAAGTCTTGCTTGGCGACGCTTCAGTGCCTCTTCAGATTTTTTTGGGTCGGGAATAAATTCAAATAAATTTGGTGACAAGAAAACGTATTAGATGCTATACTATATATCTCCGTCACATAAAATATTCCCTCAGCAGAGAAAACATACCAGACTGCGCATATGTTCAGGCTGATCCTTTCTAGGCACACTTGCTCGACGACGCTTCAGTACCGCTTCAGATTTTTTTGGTCGGGAATAAAGTCAAGTTAATTTGGTGACAAGAAAATTTTACATGTATGAGATGATCTACTATATTTCTCCGTCACATAAAATTATACCCTCAGTGGAGGAAACATACCAGACTGCGCATATACGCAGGATGATTCAAGTCTTTTCTAGGCACACTTGCTCGATGACGCTTCCGTGCGTCTTGTCGGGAATAAAGTCAAAATACATGTATGTGATAATCTACTCTATTCCTCTGCCACATAATTTTTTTTATATATTTAAACACTTGTCAAAGGTATGAATTTATGATTAGCAAGCGGAGTCAAAATAATATGTCGACCAAATGCTCATAACACAAGCTTGTGATTAATCAACCGAGATGACTCAATACTGAGTGACAGCAATTATCTTAATGAGTGGCACACGCACGATTAAGGAAGGAAGACTTCTATCCCAACTGATTGTTTGTTTGTATTGCGGTTTAACGGCCCAGTCAACACTATTTAGGTCAGTTCAGTACATAGATTGCTGGTAATTTTTTTTTTTTTTTTTTAGCAACAACAGAAAATTAGACGTGGTAATTTCCCGTTTGAGATTTAACCATAACGGCCTAAATGCCAACCTCACTCAACTAGGAAACACAACGGGTCTATGCAGAAAATGCGATAACTATGAACTAGAAACAACACAACACATCTTGTTTGAATGTGTAACAAACGCCCATGCACGAGAAGAGATAAAATCTGAAATGTTCAAATTAGGATATGAATCGGTACACCTACAAGATCTCCTCGCTCCCCCCGAAAAACACTGCTCAGCCATAGCCGAGGTGGTTAAGAAATTCCTTAAAGACACAAATTACTGGGAAGTAATATAAGAAAAACAGCTTTTGTTACCCACACACCGCGCTTAGGCAACCATCACCTACCGTCAATCTGCACTTGGACCTGAGACGGGGGCGTCAAAGCGAGACACTGTGGTTGCGGCTCATTTGCTTTGCACTTATGGGTGCCCCGCCGAGGCTACCCCCCGTCAAAGGACAAACCAATGACCCTCCCATACCTTCAACATCATAACAGACCACGGGCAAGGGTGCATCATAAGAAAATCCCATAGCCCGAAAACTCCCACGGACATGCTTGAACCTGCGGCGACAAGCCGATTTGGGACACTGTGGTTGCGGCTCATGTGCTTTGCACTTATGAGTGTTCCGATGAGGTAACATGCCGCGGCAGGACAGGCAGCCCCCATGGGAAGGTAATTCTTCAAAATAACCACGCCACCCGTTAACTTGGTTTTGAACAAGTCACCCTAAGAGCCGGACCGTGCCTTTGTGGGGGGACCCCCCTCACAAGCCCGGCCCGCCCAGTGCACAGAATGGGAAGCCAAAATATGTGACGGATGGCGGGGTCATATTAGCACAAGCACAATATGCACTAATGACTTTTGTTTGTATTACAGGTACAAGTGGGACCCCGGGGGACTAGAAACTGGACACAACTACACTGATCCGAGCGCACACATGGGGTCCCAAAGCACTAATCCGACTTTTCTATTTCAGGAACGAGAGGAGGCTCGACGGAGCCCGTCAGGACATCATCCTGAGGGCACCTGGGAGAAAGCCCGTACTGGGCTCCCCCTAGGTACCAACAGAATGAAATCCCCTGAAGTAGGCAAAGCGAAGGCATAAATACTGCCAGAACAGAGCATACAAATGGGGACAGGTCACACGCTAAATATCTTTATAGGCGGGGCAACGGCAATATCCACCATTTGCTAGGTATTTGGAAATAGGAAGTCCCTTAAAAATGCCTTTTGGAAGACCATTCAAAAATAAAAATTAGCGGGATTGCAAAACGGCTGATTAGCCTCATCACTGCCTTTCCCAAACAAAAAACATACCTCCAAACACATCACGAAGACACACCTGTCCAATTTTGAACCCCACTTGCATAGGCAGGTCTCCGTGATGAGAGCACGGGTACTAGGACTTTTTGCAATAGCCGGAATTGGCTGGTCTATTAGTCACCCATCCTGGCTCACTTTAGATGCCTGTTCAAAATTCAAAAATTTCATGCGTTATCACCCTTTAACAAGCATCGTGACCGAAGGCGTTTTCTTTGCCATGTCAGGGGTGGAGGCAGAGAATAATGGAAGCCAGAACTGATAATGTATGTTAGCTTTTTTCCTCGGCCAGACATTCGAAAACAGGGCTGTGCTCTGACACATTTGGCAGTCGAAATTGGCAACACGTCATCACATACTAGAGCCCGTCTTTGGTCTGATTCCTGCACTCAAAATTCTAAAATCGCTATAGAACTGTGTTTCTTAGGACAAACGCTGTACATTGGGTGCGATTTGTGCCTTCCTCCGATTAAGAGCTCAGTATATTCCCATTGGTCAGCTGACACCTGTCGAATTGACAAGTGCCAGCACATTGGAGGCCCTGGGAAGAGCAGTTCATAAACTAATCCCATTTAGCGAGATGGGGGTAGCCCCTATGTGCTTTTAGCGCCCGGTTACCTTACAAAATCTATCAAGTCAAGATTGCTGGTACTCGTTAAAACTGTCTCATCCTGATCTGATCGTGCCCAGGCAAAGCGGTGCGAGTCGGACTGTCCATGCTTATAAACTCTATTGGCTTCATTGGGCAACAGGGCTTGAGATGTCAATTTATCTCATTGTCGGGTACAAGTCCCACAAAATTTGAAGCAACATTGTCATTGGGCAACAGGGCTTGAAATGTCAATTTATCTCATTGTCGGGTACAAGTCCCACAAAATTTGAAGCAACGTCTCCAAAATGACCTACACAGTGTTGATTGGGCAACAGGGCTTGAGATGTCAATTCATCTCATTGTCGGGTACAAGTCCCACAAAATTTGAAGCAACGTCTCCAAAATGACCTATACAGTGTTGATGGGGACGTTAAACCTCAAATCAAACAAACAAAATACCATCGAAGCGGGCCGTGATTTTTATTGGTAATATAGGAAGCTACTCGTATCAACGTGTGCATATGCGCTGTAGTTGCTTCCCTTGTATTAATAATTGTATTCTCATCGGCAAGGCGGTTCTAACGAGTACACACAGACTATGTTTTGAGCAGAAATAAGAAAAATAATGTTTACACCTGTAAACCCCACTTCATATAGAGAAAACTGGGGTTTACGGGGTATACTTTATTTTTCTTATTTCTGCTGCAAGACATGGGTTGTGGGTACTCGTTAGAACTGACACAATAAGGCGGATCTAACGAGCACCCACATCCTATGTTTTGATGACTTATACGAAAAATATCAAAGATTTTCAACAGAAAAGTACCCATTTCTGAGATGTGAAAAATGCACTATGCTGCACGGGTGACTTATCATAATGGGTTCACCCCCGCCCATGATGCTTGCACGCAGAGCTGAAACTGACCACACGAGTGCTGGTAAACCGCTTAGAAGGACTAAGCCTACCCAGGCAAAGCAGTGTGAGTCAGATCGTCCGATGCATACAAGCCTTCTGGTTGGGCTTGAGATGTCATTTCATCTCAATGTCGGGTAAAAGTCCCAAGATCTCCAAAATGACCTAACTAATCCTGGTTAAACCCGCTTTTATATTTGTAAAATGAGACGACATTGTTTTTGAGCCTGAGGTACCCACGTAAAATTCACTTTTTTTTGCTTATAAAATGAAGTGACTTTGTATATAAAGAGGGGAGAACTTTCTTGTCGGTAAATGCGGTAAAACGTCTGAATAATTAAAGCATGTTGCTTTTTCCTCCAAGCGCCTTTAAATTTGGCCAAAAGTAATTTCTAACTCAAGAATTACATTAAATTTATCAATTTAAGCAATACTATAGTTTAATTTTGTGTTAGAAAGTTTCTTGTCACCATAAAAAAAGCTCTTGTCACCTCTTGTCACTTCTTGTCACCTCTTGTCACTTCTTGTCACCAAATAGGGAGACCCCATGCTTAACGACAGAAAAAATAAACAGTCAACACCTTAGTTGCAGTAAATACATGCTTAACGACAGAAAAAATAAACAGTCAACACCTCCTTAGTTACAGTAAATACCTGCTTGACAACGAAAAAATCGAATTCACTATTTAGCATACTATATTGTCAAATAAGGCGAAAACCTAAATAAGGTAAGCTGCGGTTAACCGCAAAGATCAGTGACGTCAGATCATGAACGGAGGACACAGTTATTTCAACTATGTCTTTCGATCAGTGTGGAAGCAAATTTGTTAAGTTAACTAATGAAAAAGAAAAGATAGAAGAAAAAATAACTAAGTGTGAGAGAAAAATTGTTCAATTTAATAACGACATTGTAGAAAGGAAAACAACTTTGGATTTATTAGAGTCCATAATAAAAAGTGCAAAAGATGATTTTGGAGATAAAGCAAAAAGAAAATTATGGTTTAGATTAAGCAAACAAAAAATAAGCGAAAAATGTAAAATAAAAACACTTCTCAAAAAACTATCGATTGAAAAAGAAGAGAAAACAGCCTTAGAAATAAGAAGAGCTGACATAATAAGAAGATGGAACATTGTGCAACAAGAAGTATTGTCATTTGAAAACGGGGATGGTCAGGATAATCCAATCATCATAAAACAAGAAAGACAATAAGTAAGTTTTATTTTATCATTTCTCGAGGCCCCTATAGTGGGTGTTTTTTTTTTAGGGGGTGGTCTGGAAGAAGCTAAAAATTTTTTTTTTTTTTTGGGGGGGGGGGGGGGGGGGTATACCCGGTCCATATTGTGTATGGACTCCTCAAAAACAAGAATTTTAAATGAAACAGTTTAAATCACAGTCAGGACTATTTCTCCGACCTACACTCAGAGACAATCAACCCACCAGTACTCATAAAGATAAAGATCTCTCCTGGAGATTGATCATGAAATCTTTTCCCTTCCACTGATTCAAGGAGGGCAGTTGTCAGTTTCTGGCGAAAGAATGTGCACTGTACTGGTTAACCGCTTAGTTATAAGCCTGCCCAGGAAAATTATGGTTAGGTAAACAGACCGGCTAAAAATGACCTAAATAGTGTTGACTGGGTCGTTAAACTCAAATACAAACAGACAAACTTTATTGAGATTTTATTGCGACAAACAAAAGATCCGTTTACAATTAGCAAATACTTACCTGCCTTCATTTATCCTCCTAGGACTACCCCTGATAATTCAAGCGTCAGTCAAGGGAGCTCCTAGTACAATTTTTTATGCCTTTGGCATGGCGTGGCCGGGGATCAAACCCGCGACCTCCCAATCCTGAAGCGGACGCGCTAACACTGAGTTATCGGAGCTGGTACTCAGTACTTTGATTATAATAAGTGTTAACCCTTCTCTTGCTGAATATTCATTTAAGCCACACCCATTTCTGTCTATCAACCAATCAAATTACTTGATGTAATTTATTGCTACAAATTCATAAACTGAATGCCAAACAGTGTAGATCCTGATCAGATGGCTTCTTCAGAAGCCATCTGATCTGGATCTACACTGTTTGCAAAGATAGGGGTTGTCGTGAACAGCATGATAAGAGTTAAAGGGAAATTTCTGGAAAAAAAAAATAGTAAGATAGCAGTTGCTAGTACTATAGTTGCTAGACTATAGTATGTTTGGAGTGTTAAGGCCCAGACAACACATATCGGGCCAATCAGTTTACCTAACAACACTTTTCGTGGGCAGGATTATACATGAGGTTAACAAGTAGTGTCAAGTACAGTGCACATTCTTTCGCCAGAAACTAACAACTATCCTTCTTGAATTGGAGGAGGGGAGAGAATGACCGCAGAAAAGAAATCGTGGTCAATCTCCATGAGAGACTGTTGCTGACCAAACAGGTCATTGAACCTGGGACTTTCTGATTTAACATTGAAACATACATCTAAACATTGTTTTAACCCTTGTTCTGCTGAGCCTGGATATGCCTTTTCTTTGAAACAATGTAGATCCAGATCAGATGGCTTCTGAAGAAGCCATCTGATCAGGATCTACATTGTTTGTCATTCAGATTGTGAATTTGTTGTAATAATTTGCTACAGGTAATCTGATTGGTTGATAATTGGTAGTAGGTGTGGCATATATGAATATTCAGCAGGACAAGGGTATGTTGAACAACTGCTGAGTCAACATTTTGTGCCTGCTGGACTGTGCTGGGCCTGGGCATTAGTTATCTGCTTAGAAGAATTAACCCATTGCATACCCGTAAAGGGCAACTTGGCAAACAGTGCAGGCCCAGATCAGACGCCCCAGAATGCTGATCAGGGCCTGCACTATTTGCTAACAGAATTTTCTGTCAAAAATAGAATAAAAACGAAAAAATAGGCCTGACACCCCTTATATGACAAATGGACTTGTCCAACATATAGCAATGGAAGAGTCTACTAGTATATAATGGGTTAAACCCACAGTTAGGTTAGCTGAACAGCCCTTTTTGGCCTAATAACTATTGTTTGGACCATTAAACTTTTAACCAAACATTAGAGCATCAAGTGCTAAAAATATTAAATATGGCTTGACCGTTCAAATGCCAGGCATATAAATTACTTTAAAACTTAAAATGTCATTGTTGCAAACAGTATGGGCCCAGATCAGACTGTTTCTCTAGGAGCAGTCTAGTTGGGGTCCAAACTGTTTGATTGTATGTAAAAATGTGTTTGAAATGGTTGCAAGAAAATGAAGCAGATGACATAAACAGACAACAATTTCAGGTGCAGTTTTTCTTGGCATCTTATTAGGGTTAAGAAAGAAAGAAAGAAAGCTCATGTGGTACGTGCACTCAGGTAAAGTATTTGGGCTCTAGATTAACCCTTGTCCTGCTGAATATTTAGGCCCCCGCCCATAGGGGCTTGAAGAAATATATGGGCTGCATGATGCTTCCAATCAGAGCTGAATCCGGCCCGCACACTTGTACTGGTAAACCGCTTAGAGGATCTAAGCCTGTCCAGGAACCGCAGTGCGAGGCGGACCGTCCATGCTAATAAACCCTATTGGTTTCATTGGGGGACAGGGCTTGAGATGTCATTTCATCTCAATGTCGGGTGAAAGTCCCCCAAAATTGGAAGCAACATCTCCAAAATGACCTTTACAGTGTTGATGGGGACGTTAAACCTCAAATCAAACAAACAAAAACTGCTGAATATTTTAATCTGCCACACCCACTACCGATTACCAACCAATCAGATTACTTGATGCAAATTATTGCAACAAATTCACAATCTGAATGGCAAGCAATGTAGATCCTGATCAGATGGCTTCTTCAGAAACCATCTGATCTGGATCTCTATTGTTTAAAAAATAAGGCATATCCGGGCTCAGCTGGACAAGGGTTAAGAGGTAGTGGGTTGTAAAGAAAATTACCTCAGAAGACGGGAGCTTAAGAATACTGGTACCTTTAGAAGCCAGGTAAGTTAATTTTCCTTCTCACCTTTATTTGATACACAAGAAAGTGAAATGTAATCCAAAATATTTCCCTAGTCTTCAAGCATGATATCTTCCCTGAAGTTATCAAAATAGAAAATCAAAATGTTTCCAGGTAGCTGAGGAGATCCAGCTGTTTTGAGTGATGATGAACTGATTAGTCTAGACAAAGAGTAGTATGTTTGGAACTTTGCGGATATAGGTAAAACTCAGGTGGGCAAGACTACAGAGTCATAGAAAATAGAAAGTCTTATATAGCCAGGAGAAATGAGTCAGGTGTGATTGCCTATATGAAAAAAATACTTTTAAAACGTTGACAGGAAGATTCAGCAGATGACATAAGCAGACAACATTGTCAGAAACAGTTTTTCATTTTTCATGGCATCTTAAGGGCAAAAAAGAAAGAGGGCCAAGATGGCCCTTTAGCCCTAACCTGAGTGATTTGTAGCCCCTATAGTACACTACACGAATATCTAAATTCACCTGGTGACGTAGTTTTTGACCCAATATGTCCCGTATCCATATTCTAATTCAACCTCGGTAACATTCTGGTATTAAAGCAAAACTGTGGCCTCTAGAACGTTTGAAAGCTATATGACCTAGTGACCTAGTTGTATATGACATGACCCATAGTCAAACTTGACTGATATATCATTAAGACAATTTAACATTCTGGTAAAGTTTCATGAAGATTAATGAAAAAAAAAATTGTAGCATGGTTTTAAAGAAATCAGATCCAAGATATCATTTAGGCAAACTATCTTGTACAGTAGCAGGTCTGAGGCCTCTAGAGGGTAAACAAGGTTTTAAAGAAATCTGACCTAGCTAGTATCCTAGTTTTTCAAGTGTGACCAAGATATGATCAAGACAAACATTCTGGTAAAGTTTCATAAACATTCCATTAAAACTGTGGCTACCAGAGGAGAACAAGATTTTAGAGATTGAAACAAAACAATGGCCACTAGAGAGTGATGAAGGTTACAAAGAAATTTTACCAAGTGACCTAGTTACTAATCTGATATGTCCCATCAAAGTATCATCAAGTCAAAAATTCTGGTTGCATTATGATGAAGATTGAAGCAAAAATTCTAGTTGCATTTCATGAAGAATGAAGCCAAACTGTGGCAGTTTTGGCCTAGTGACCTAGTTTTTAATCTGATATGACCTGTATTCATTTCTGATCAAGATATCATAATGTGTACTCTAGTAAAGTTTCATGAAGACTGAAGTGAAACTGAGGCCTCTATTGGGTGAACGAGGTTTAAAGAAATTTAACCTAGTGACCCAGTTTTTTTTTTTATCTGGCATGACCTATATATAAACGCTATCATATGGGCCCCGCCAAGCGAATTTGGGTCTTCGAGCATTCCGTCATGACAAATTTTAATTGCGCATGCCCAGCCATTCAGAGGGGCCAGGGATATGGCTTTCTGTCTGAAGGTTTCTCTTGATTCACTGCTTGTATGAGCGAGCAGCGAAGGTTCTGGCGAGACTGCGCGGATGCGCAGGCTCGCCTGAACCTTCGCTGCTCGCATAGGCGATAAGTACCAAAATCGCTTGGCGGGGCCCATATTATCAAGACAGTTAATCTGGTATAGTTTTATGAAGACTGAAGCAAAACTGTGGACTGAGACTAGAGGGTGAACAAGGTTTTAAAGAAATTTGACCTAGTGACCTAGTTATTGATCTGATATGCCCTAAATTCCAAAATGATTGAAGTATTATCAAGTCAAACATTCTGGTTGTGTTCCATGAAGTGAAGCAAAACTGTGGCCTCTATGCTGCACACAAGACTTTTATGAAATTTGACCTAGTGACCTAATTTTTGACCCGACATGAGCCATATTTGAACTTGACCAAGCTATCCAAAAAGTTTGATAACAATTGGATTGAAACCATCTGCACATTATGTAAATGTTGACAGCAGACAAAGTTAGACTGACGACGGATGTACGACTGACACAGGGTAATCACAATAGCTCACCTTCAGCACTCCTTGCTCATATGAGCTTAAAAGAGTCTTTATTATCAGAGAAAGGCAATTCACATGTCATACCAAGCTTTATTTTCAAAGAAATATAGTTTAGAAGCCTCCATGGTGCAGTGGTTACGCTACTCGCCTTGTAAACCAGGGATCGCAGGATCGATCCCGGGCTTCTCCAGACTTTCGGATGAGTCTTTAAACTGAGGTCCCATCTCCGTATGACCTTAGCTGTTGGTGGGACGTAAAACTAAAACTCACTCACTCACTCAAAGAAATATAGTTTAACCCATAAAATGCCAATCACGACAGTTGTCGTCTGCTTTGCCGTCTGCAGGTTACCTTAAAAGTAAATTTTTTTTTACTGTCTGCAGGTTACCTTAAAAGTATTTCTTTTTTTAGCTCTTTAATCCACATGGATACGGAGATTAATTGTAAAAGACACTAAATATAAGACACTTTTCGAATCTAAATATGCTCCTTTAGACCAGTTAATGAAACGAGGAACAGAATTTATAAAACAAAAAAGATCTAATAATACAAATCTATTTTGGAATGATGTTTTAGAGGCCTGGGTCGAAGTAAATAAACATACCAAAATTTCCATTGTTGAAGATATATTATCAGTAAATCTATGGGACAATAACAATATTCAAATAAATAATAAATCAATTTTTTATCAAAGATGGTTTGAAAAAAATATATGCTTTATAAGAGATCTTATAAGCGAAGATGGATCTTTCTTAAATTATGATCAGTTTGTACAGAAATTTAATATAAATACTAATTATCTTGATTATTTTGGCATAATTTCATCTGTGCGAAATTATGTCAGAAATGTTAATGTCAGATTAACGCCTATACCATTGAGTAATTGCTATCTTCCATTAAGTATAAAAGAAATAATGAAACACAAAAAAGGAAGCAAACATATTTATAATCTTATTAATGAAAAAGTAATTACGTTAAAAAGTCAACGGAAATGGAATGAAATTTTTAACAGAGAACTAGATTGGAAAACTATATATAACATACCTGCAAAATCTTGTACTAACACAAAATTGCATTGGTTTCAATATAGGATTCTCCACAGGATTTTAGCAACCAACGACTTTCTCCATAAGATTAATATAAAAAATGATAATCTCTGCAGTTTTTGCCACGTACAGCCCAAGACTTTAGTTCATTTATTTTGGAATTGTAGAATAGTTTCTGATTTTTGGGATCAAATTGAAAAATGGATTAATGAAAAAATTAATGGGTCTATTAGTATAGCTATGTTTTGTGTCTTTTTTGGTATTTCCTACAACCAAGATTGCAATAAGCCATTCAACTATATCATTATTTTGACAAAATAATTTATTTATTAGTGTAGAATCAATAATAAACCCTTAAATTTTAACATATGGAAATTTGAAATTAAAAATGCTTTGGCGTCAGAAAAAATGATCGCTATTAAAAACTATCGCTATACAAAATTTCAAAAATATTGGGGCAAATGGATAACAATATTTGAAGATTCGAACTGACTTATATTAAGCCTGACAAAAAGTAGTCTGACCGTAATTAAGAACCTTTAACTATGATAGTAAAGATGTCGTCTTAAAAGCCATTGTGAATAATTGAGCTTAATTACTGCAATTTTTTTTTTTTTTTTTTTTGGTTTGGGTTTTACGGCCCTTTCAAGATTATTTCACTCATATCGAGCCGATCGTTAATCAGAGGTGGGCGAAAACCGGAGTACCCGGAGAAAAACCACCTGACCTTCCGTTGCAGAACTTGGCGTCTCACACGTGGCCCGAGCGAGGCTCGAACCTACGGCGGTGAGAGACCTAATGACTAAGAGTCAGCGCTCTTATCCACTAGGCCACGGAGGCCCGTTTTAATTACTGCAATACAAGTCCATGTATACGTGTATATGAGTATATATAGGATCATGAATATGCGCATGAATATAATATGTATGTGTGTGTATGTGACGTGCCTATGTCATATTGCACTTATATTTGTGGGTGTATATATGCACACACCGATAGGCGCGTGTATATGTGTAGTATATGTATGTGTATGCATGTATATGTGTGCAGGTCTATGTATGTATATATGTACTTGATACTTGGGAAATATTCATTTATAATGTGTTATACACGTAATTTGCTGTGTATGTCTATGTATGTCTTCAGAATAAATTATAAAAAAAAAAAAAAGTAATTTTTTTTGCAAACAGTGTGGGCCCAGATCAGACTGCTCCTGTAGGAGCAGTCTGATCTGGGCCCACACTGTTTGCCTGTGTGCAAAAATATTTTTAAAAAGTTTGCAAAAAAAAGAAATCATAAGACGACAAAAGCAAACAACATTTTCAGATGTACATGTAGTTTTTCTCGGCGTCTTAAGGGTTAAAATATCAGAGCCTCGTTTGCTCCAGGAATTTATGTAGCAGTTTTTGTTTGTTTGATTTGAGGTTTAACGTCCCCGTCAACACTGTAAAGGTCATTTTGGAGACGTTGCTTCCTATTTTGTGGGACTTTTACCTGACATTGAGATGAAATGACATCTCAAGCCCTGTCCCCCAATGAAACCAATAGGGTTTATAAGCATGGACGGTCCGACACTCACACTGCTTTGCCTGGGCTGGCTTAGATCCTCTTAGCGGTTTACCAGTACTCGTGTGTGGGTCGGATTCAGCTCTGCGTGGAGCATCGTGCAGCCCATATATTTCTTCAAGCCCCGATGGGCGGGGGCCGTTGTGTAGCAGTAATATATTTCTCCTTATGTAGCAGTTGAAAGGTTAAGACTCTCCTAGATCCGCCTGAATGTCAGATGTAATTACATAAGAAATGACAAAACCCTGGAAAGAACATGTAATAAACATGCAGTGTTACAGTTTAATAACTGTTTTATCATATGGAGGAAGCTGCAACTTGACTTAGTCACATGCATGGCTTGACAAAACCTGTCTGAGACCCAGCAAAGACTAGACTAGCCTGTTCATATGTACCCCATTGTCAGAGTAGAGCCATGATGTTATTTGTAAGAGTCTGAGCTGAGTTTGGTATTTACTTGGTCAACATAGCACATTATTCAGAAAAGTGCCTACAGCAGCTGACCAGATTTAATCATTTGTTGAGCTGCATCCAAGTGGACACTGTGTACCCTAATGATCCTAAGTATTGGGACAGATAGGCCTAAACAAACACTGCAGACCCAGATCAGACTGCTCCTTCAGGAGCAGTCTGAACAGAGTCTACACTATTTGCCTTTACTTATTTGCCATTCTGTAAGCCCCCGCCCATAGGGGCTTAAAGAAATATATAGGCTGCATGATGCTTCCACGCAGAGCTGAATCCGGCCTGCACACTAGTACTGGTAAACTGCTTAGAGGATCTAAGCCTGTCCAGGAACCATGGTGCGAGGAGGACCGTCCATGCTAATAAACCCTATTGGTTTCACTGGGCGACAGGGCTTGAGATGTCATTTCATCTCAATGTCGGGTAAAAGTCCCACAAAATTGGAAGCAACTTCTCCAAAATGACCTTTACAGTGTTGACGGGGACGTCAAACCTCAAATCAAACAAACAAAACAAATTTGCCATTCTGTATGCACCTTGGCTCGTGAAACAAATTTGTTAAATTTTTGGAGAATTACACAATGTCTTCAAGGTGTCCGAATTTTGAGGATTTTTACGATTTGATGTGTGTCCAACAAACATTACGCAAACATGCCTATACAAATACATTGCCACCTTTATCGCCGAAAAATTGAAAATTTTATGCTGAAAAATTGTGATATTTTTCTTATTTCTGTTCAAAATATAGATTGTGGGCACTCGTTAGAACCGCCTCATCGAGGCGGTTCTAACGAGTACCCACAATCTATATTTTAGAGCAGAAATAAGAAAAATAAGGTTTACCCCCGGTAGTTTTACAATATAAAAGTGGGGTTCAAGGGGGTCAAAATTATATAGGTGTGTTTTCGTGATGAGACTCCAATCTGATGAATCTGTACATCCATGCAGTCTGATCAAAATCGTCACTGAGCACTGTATGGAAAGCCATTGATCCAAGGCTTAACAATAACCATGCTGATCTCAAACAGTATAGATTCAGATCAGTTGGCTTCGCAGGTCAGGATCTATACTGCTTTCCATTCTGGTAACAAAAAAATGGCTGAAAATCGGGGAGGCATGTTACATGAGCATATTGAAATGTTCAGCATGTTCTCGCATATAACTGACATATTTTTATTCATGCAAAATGCACCTGTGCATTACAAACAACAAACATGACCCATTTTAGACAGGTAAGCCCAAACACAGGATATTGGCAAACAGTACAAGGCCTAGATCACAATGCTGCAGAACCCAGCATCTGATTAGGGCTTACATTGTTTGCAAAAGGTTCAGCCATTTTCTAACTAGTCTACAAATCCATCTGACACACTTAAATTTCAAAATGGATCCTTCTATTTGTATAGCCAGGAAGATTCTTTCAGCTTAAAATGGGATAAATGTGGCACTGCATGACTCTTTCTAATGGAATTCTTGAAACATATGAAATATATTTTAATGCATTTTGAACTGGAAACCCCAAAACCGGTACCCTGGCAAACAGTGCAGGCCCAGATCAGACGCTGCAGAATGAATTTGAAATCAGTGTCTGATCAGGTTCTTCACTGCAAGAATGTAGACTGTAAGAGTTTATACTCACATCCCACTGGGATAACAAACCCATGTGGCATAATGTTTTTTATATTTAGTTGTAAAAATTATATTTTTTTTCTGATGAAAGATTGTCATAGTTTTCTTTATTCTTATTGAAACATTATACATTATGGGTACATGTTAGAACCGCATCAATGAGGCGGTTCTAAAAAGTACCCACAGTCTATATGTGTCAAGGCAAGATAAAGAAAACTGGAAGCAAAGAATGCACTACAGAACTGAAAAGTATGGAGTGTACATGTTTTCTAGGCCTCATCCATGACACTCAGATATTTTCAAACTCCACTTTTCTCTTTATAAAGTGGGGTTTACAGGGGTCTTCATGTCATGGATATTTATTCACTCGCTGCTCATGGCGGATGAGGATATTTCTCTTATCACAGCCTATGCAAAGTGCAGCTGCCAAAATCACAGTTTTCCATAAAGGCAAGCACTGAAGACTGTCGTGTTGCCAAATGACTGACAATTACAGGAGCTCCAGCTGGGCCTGATTGCTCACCAGATAATAATGAGAGTTTTTATTGATTGCTTTGTTTGTTTGTATTGGAGTTAAATGGCCCAGTCAACACTATTTAGGTCATTTTTGAGCCAGTAAGTTTACCTATCCACACTTTTCCTGGGCATGCTTATACGTAAGCCGTTAACCAGTAAGTTGCATATTCTTTCGCCAGAAACTGACAACTGCCCTTCTTGAATCATCAGAAGGGACAGGATGATCGTAGAAAAGATTTCATGATCAATCTCCACGAAAGAATGTTGCCGACCCCGAAAGGTATCGAACCCGCATCCTCCTGATCACCAGTCAGACGCGCATCAAACTGAGCTACCGAGGGTGGCTTTTATTGATTTGAGTTTGGCTTACAGTACTGACCAGGCCTGTAGTTATTTGTTCTGTTTTTACACTTCCATTTATATTCCTCTTTCTCCCGTCCCTCATTTTCATCTCCTCTAATATTTCTGTCTCTTTTCGGCCTTTCTCTGGGAGACCACACGAAATGACCCATATGGGTTGACCTGTTGTTAAACCCCAACACAATCAATCAATCACAACATCATGTTGCAAACAAAAAATATCTTTAGTATGAGACATTCAGTTGCCGTGGAGCGAATGGAATTCAAACAAGTATATTCCTGTGGAAAAAGTCCTATTTTGGTGTACACAATATTTATTAACCCTTCTCTTGCTGAATATTCATTTAAGCCACACCAATTTCTGTCTATCAACCAATCAAATTACTCGATGTAATTTATTGCTAAAAATTCATAAACTGAATGCCAAACAGTGTAGATCTTGATCAGATCGCTTCTTCAGAAGCCATCTGATCTGGATCTACACTGTTTGCAAAGAAAAGGATTGTTTGTTTGTTTGTTTGATTTGAGGTTTAACGTCCCCGTCAACACTGTAAAGGTCATTTTGGAGACGTTGCTTCCAATTTTGTGGGACTTTCAAACAAGTATATTCCTGTGGAAAAAGTCCAATTTTGGTGTAAACAATATTTATTAACTTCTTCTGAATTACAAGTATACAATAACACATTGTATGAAAAAAGTTCCAGAGGATTTGAAAACAAGCATAAATGCTTATACTAATCATCTCCTGGTTTGTCCTATTTTGATTGATTGTTATATTTCAATCCCGAGTGCTGGGCTTCGGACCCATCAATATTGATGTGTCCGAACACATGGCAAATAAACAGTCAATGCAACGTTTCGTTGAAACTACACTGTTTGCCAAAGTAGTAAAATTCGTGATCAGTGGGACAAGATAAACATCAAACAGCTCAATTTTATTTTATTTTTTGGTTTAACAGCCTTTTCAAGATTAATTCAAGCCAGCTGTTAATCAGTGGTGGGCGAAAAGCAGGGTGCCAGGAGAAAAAAACACTTGACCTTCCGTTTCAGAGCATGGCATCTCACATGTTACCCTAGCAAGGCTCAAACTACAGCGGTGAGACCTTATGATTATGAGTCAGCGCTCTTACCTACTCATTACGATAACACACCCGTGCGACATAGTGCATTTTTTCACATCTCCAAAATGGCTATTTTTCTGATGAAAATTCGTGCTAATTTTCTTATTTATACACCAAACATAGGTTTTGGGTGCTCGTTAGAACCGCCTCATTGAGGCGGTTCTAACGAGTACCCACAACCTATGTTTTGGAGCAGTAATAAGGAAAATAGTGTTTACCCCCGTAAACCCCAGTTTTCTCTATATAAAGTGGGGTTTAGGGGGGTCTTTATTTCACGGAGTTGTTCACGTGATGTAGGCCACTGAGACCTGTCTCAGAGTAACCAAATATAGAACATAAACTAGAAAAAGTGTCCATAGGACACGGATGCCCCCGCCAAATGCCATTCTAAAAAATGTTACAAATGTACTTCAAATCAATCATAAAATATATGCATCAAGGGCAGATAATCCAAAAACCAAAAATGCAAGAGTTGTCTTCCTTGTTCATGACACATCGTCTAAGTGTGATGAATGCACCTGTGAAGTTTCATGAATATATTCCATACAGTTTAGGAGTTATGGCCCGGACACGGTTTACTATATGGTACTAAGTCAAGGGCAGATAATTCAAAAACCCAAAATGCAAGAGTTGTCTTCCTTGTCCATTACACATCGTCTCAGTGTGATGAATGCACCTGTGAAGTTTAATGAATCTATTTCGTACGGTTTAGGAGTTATGGCCCGGACACAAATTACCATTTGACTATATATGGATGCAAGTCAAGGGCAGACAATTCAAAAACTAAACAAGCAGGAGTTGTCTTCCTTGTTCATGACACATCGTCCAAGTATGATGAATGCACCTGTGAAGTTTCATGATTATATTCCATACGGTTTAGGAGTTATGGCCCGGACACGGTTTACTATATGGTACTAAGTCAAGGGCAGATAATTCAAAAACCAAAAATGCAAGTGTTGTCTTCCTTGTTCATGACACATCGTCTCAGTGTGATGAATGCACCTGTGAAGTTTCATGAATATATTCCATACGGTTTAGGAGTTATGGCCCCGACACGGTTTACTATATGGTACTAAGTCAAGGGCAGATAATTCAAAAACCAAAAATGCAAGCGTTGTCTTCCTGGTTCATGACACATCGTCTCAGTGTGATGAATGCACCTGTGAAGTTTCATGAATATATTCCGTACGGTTTAGGAGTTATGGCCCAGACACAGCTTACTATATGGTACTAAGTCAAGGGCAGATAATTCAAAAACCAAAAATGCAAGAGTTGTCTTCCTTGTTCATGACACATCGTCTCAGTGTGATGAATGCACCTTTGAAGTTTCAGGAATATATTCCGTACAGTTTAGGAGTTATGGCCCGGACACGATGTCGGGACGGACGAACGAACAGACGAACGGATGGACAGGGGTAAAACTTAATGCCCTTTCGCTATTCTTCGTATAGGTGGGGGCATAAAAAAGCACCCACAACTGTATAAGTGGGAGTGTGTTTTGGTTTTACATCCCACCAATAGCTATGGTATATAAGTGTGAGTGTGTTTCGGTTTTACATCCAACCAATAGCTAAGGTATAAGTGTGAATGTGCTTCGGTTTCGCATCCCACCAATAGCTAAGGTATTAGTGTGAGTGTGCTTCAGTTTCACATCCCACCAACAGCTAAGACGGCCCCCGCTCATCGGGGCTCGAAGAAATAGATGAGCTGCATGATGCTTCCACGCAGAGCTGAAACCGACCACACATGAGTACTGGTAAACTGCTTAGAGCACCTAAGCCTGCCCAGGCAAAGTGGTGCGAGTCGGACCGTCCATGCTTGTAAACCTATTGGTTTGATTGGGCGACAGGGCTTGAGATGTCATTTCATCTCAATGTCAGGTAAAAGTCCCACAAAATTGGAAGCAACGTCTTCAAAATGACCTATACAGTGTTGACGGGGACGTTAAACCTCAAATCAAACAAAACAAAACCAACAGCTAAGGTCATACAGAGACGGGACCTTGGTTTAAAGACTCATCCGAAAGTCTAGAGAAGCCCTGGGTTGTCAACTGTATAAAAGAGAAACCAAAAGCCGTATCATCCGCAGCATATTGTTTTATTGATAGAATATATATCTTATGCATTGACAGACATAACAAGAGTATGTTATAATAGGCAAGTGGAAAGAAAAGAAGAGAAAATGACATGAAATAATGTCTCTTACCAGTGCTGAACATAGCTCATCACGTGAACAAGTCTGTGAAATGAACACCCCACTAAACCCCAGTTTATATAGAAAAAACTGGGGTTTACGGGGGTCTACATTATTTTTCTTATTTCTTCTCTAAGACATAAGTTGTGGGTACTCGTTAGAACCGCCTCAATGAGGCGGTTCTAACGAGCACCCACAACCTATGATTTTTGTATAAATAAGAAAAAAATCATGGATTTTCTTCAGAAAAGTAGCCATTTTGGAGATATGCATTGATGTGATATCGTAATGTTATCTGTATTAACCCTTGACCTGCTGAATATTTAAATATGGCACACCGACTACCGATTATCAACCAATCAGATTACTTGATGCAAATGATGGCAACAAATTCACAATCTGAATGACAAATAATGTAGATCCTGATCAGATGGCTTCTGAACATCTGATCTGGATCTACATTGTTTGAAAGATAAGGCATATTCTGGCTCAGCAGGACAAGGGTTAAGCATTGGATAACATGCACAGTGAAATTCCGCTATTAAGACCACATAAAATTAAGACGGACTTTAAAAAGCTTATTTATCATATGACGTGGCATCTGAGAGTGTAATAACACCATGTAATAAATCTGATAATCCACTAGTGGATTAAATATGCAAATTAGTTAGATACGCCCCGTAACGTTACATGCAAGACGTCCTTAACGACGTCGTGTTTACTAATGGCGGAATATTGACGTTTTTATTAAACTATCGTGGCTAAAATGCGTATTAAATGTCATATGATAAATAGAATCTTGCATTCGTGCTCATGTATTATTGAATTTATTAAACTTGTTGAGGAAAAGGGATAAAATGCTCTGCAAAGCCTCGCATTTTGTCCCTTTTCCTCCACTTGTTTAATAAATTCAATAATACATGAACACTCATACAAGATCCTCTATTTAGTAGGTTGCAGTCATTCGTTCTTTGTGTTTTCTGCAGACATTGTCCTCTGGTCAGAGACCACCTTTGGGACTGTTCAAAAGTGGTCTTAAAGACCACTTTTGAACAGTCCCAAAGGTGGTCTTAATATAGGAATTTTACTGTATATGACAATAGAATATTCCACCTAATATCTTAGGGCAGGTCTATTTCCAACTATAGGGGTGTCAGGTTTATTTGTTTGTGGTGGGTTTTACAAAAGTGATTATATTTTAAGCAGTGTAGATCCAGATCAGATACAGAGGCCACTGTATGCAGAAAAAGACACAATAACTACAACCTACTAAATAAGCTTCTAAAAGCAGGTTTAGTCTGAATTTTAGGTGGTCTTAATAGCTGAATTTTACTTATTTTTTTAAACAGTGCTCATCAACATGAATGCATGTTCTTTGCATTTTATTAATAACGTCAAGCCTTCTTTCATACCTCCAAACTGACATTTTTCTAACAAAATTTTGTGATATTTTTCTTATTTCTACTGCAAGCTTAGACTGTGAGTGCTCGTTAGAACCGCCTCACAGAGGCAGTTCTAATGAGTGCCCACAAGCTTTGTTTTGAGCTAGAAAACAATGTAAAGGAAATCCTTGAAAAGCCAACTTCCTTTACATAAAATCCTGGGATTAACATGGATACTTGTTTTCATTTCAGATGTTTGATTTCTTTTGTGACATAAACTGACTCTTGCACACTTACAATGGAACAATGGAGCAATGATAGCAGCTACTGTCAGGGTTTTCTATGTACTTTGATTATAATGATGCCAAGAGCAGATGAAATATGTACAGAACTGATAGAGACAAGAATACTTACAACAGAGAACAACTCTAGAAGAAAACTTTGTCTTATATATCGACCAACAAGAACCAGAACCTCTTTCATAACACCACTGCTGGGAGCCAGAGCAAAGTCCATATTACCTCATATTGTATAAAACTAGAATTGTGTAAAATTACTCACAGCCAGTATGTTGTAAAATGCTATGACTTTTTCTGGACACAACACCTTCTTGTAGAGATATTTCAACAGTGCTATATCCAAAACCATGCTATAATGTTAGAATGAGGTACATGTGTATACAGCTTGTACATGACTATATACACAAAATTTACAGTACGATAAAACATCCGTTTGACATGGTGCATTTTTCATATCTCCAAAATGGTGACTTTTCTAGTGAAAATTTGTAATACTTTTCTTATTTGTACTCCAAACATAGGTCATGGGTGCTTGTTATAACAGCCTCTTTGAGGTGGTTCTAACTGGTACCCACAACCTATGTCTTAGAGCAGAAATAAGAAAAATAATGCATTCCCCAGTTTTCTCTATATAAAGTGGGACTTAGAGGGGTGTACATAACACAGATATCTTTGGAACACTCTTCACTGTAACTTGGTATTGGTTATAACAGTTTGGATGTAAATCATAGGATCATTGTATCCATGGAACCATAAAAGGAGCCTTTTTCTATATAATTTGTACATTTTTGTCAATATATAATATGGCTATTCCTATAAACTAACATGAATTTTCATTTGGATCCCAGTGACAATGTGGTGTTCTATTCTCGACAATACAAAATTTGCTATTATGATTCTAAACAGTTTGTTCAAAAGGTTTGCAATGACATATCTGACATTGAGTCAGATTCTTGACAACACTGGTCTACCAGATGTATGCTGATCTGCTGGTCTAGACCAGCAGATCAACATAAATCTGGCGGACCAGTGCATCTTTATGTTTTGTGTCTCTAGTACATGTTTGTGTGAAATATAAGACCTATTTTTTTCAGATGTTGCTCAGAAAACCAGAAAGAGGCTGAACATGCAAAAAGGAAACAGCTATGTCAGATTAAAAAGAGATCTTACCAGTCTATTATGTTTGCTAGCCTCATAGAGTTAACCGATTAGCAATGATTCCTTTCTATTAATTTTGTTTAAAATTAAGCTGATGTTTGATTTCATCTTCACAAGCACACTTTGGTCCCCTATGCCTTAAAGGAACAAAGTGGACTTATCTCTTCGCTTGCAAAGGCGGACTTAACTATGACAATGAAATAATGTTTGTTTAACAAGATAAAAAAACAACAACAAAAGCAATGACTTGTGAAGTCATGGATCCTCTAACACATGAATTGTTGACAAAACACTATTTTTCTACTTTTTTCTGTTCACAAATTCATCATGAATTCCACTTTCTACTTTAGCATACATTTTTTTTTCCTTATTTCTGCTCCAAAATGTAGATCTTGAGTACTTGTCATAACCAATGACGAGGTGGTTCTAACCAGCACCAACAACCTACATTTTAGCATAAATAAAGTAAGAAATAACATGACTTATCATCTACTGTAAAAATCTTAAAACTTCAGACACCTTGAGGACTTGCGGTAATTCTCCTAAAAACTTTTAACAAATTTGTTTCATGACCCAGCAAGGAGTCCAAAAGGTGCAGACGGAATGCCAAACAGTGTAGACCCTGTTTGCTTAGTGCCTATCTGCACCAAAACTTAGGTTCATTATGATGGTAGTATATGTCATTTCTGGACCCAAAGATTTTTGCATTGCATGAGATAGGTGAATTATGGTTATGAATCGTTTCAGATCTTGACCCCTTCAACCTGACACTGCTACTTAAGCCAACAACAACACCAGCAGAAGAAATTCAATTTAACCCTTCTCTTGCTGAATATTCAGTTAAGCCACACCCATTTCTGACTTTGAACCAATCAGATTTCTTCATGTAATTTATTCCTACAAATTCATAAACTGAATGTCAAACAGTGTAGATCCTGATCAGATGGCTTCTCCAGAAGCTATCTGATCTGGATCTACACTGTTTCCAAAGATATGGGTTGTCATGGACAGCATGATAAGGGTTAATTACATACACAATATTTAGATGTTTTAATGAAAATGTATAAACCTTCAGGGGAGGCAACTTTTCCAAAAATAATGATATCTCCCTTATCAACTTGACTTTCAACCAATCAAATTACTTGAAATAATGTATTGATTCCAAGTCACAAATTGAATGAGAAACAGTGTAGATCCTGATAAGATGGCTTCTTCAGAAGCCATCTGATCTGGATCTACACTGTTTTCAAAGGTAGGGGTATTTGTGGTTCAGAGGGAGAAGGGATTTCATCCCTTTTTGATAAAAAAGTGAAAAGTTCTGCTTTCTCTCAAGGTGCATCCAGTTCAGTGAATGCAAAAAAGTGAATTTATGTAATGGCCCAGCCCATCCAGTTGTTGGTCTGGGTCTGCTCAGTCGAACTTTGGTAAACAAACATTTTATTATGCCAGAGCAAACAGTTCATACTGCATGAGCGCATGTACTTTATTTTAACCCATAAAATGCCAATCACGACAACTGTCATCTGCTTTGCTGTCTGCTGGTTACCTTAAATGATTTTTTTTTGCAAACAGTGTGGACCCTGATCAAACTGCTCCTGTCTGATCTGGGCCCACACTGTTTGCCTGTATGCAAAAATATTTTTAAAAAGTTTGCAAAAAAAATTCAGCAAACGACATAAGCAGACGACATTTTCAGACTTTCTCCGTATCGTAAGGGTAAAGCTAGTCACATAGTGTGAGATCAAATATCCTTACTAGTCTCACTATTCAGATTTTTTAAGTCTCACTTTATTTATCATTTTTTACTTTATTTTCGAATTTTACATGCCACTTTGTCATTTTTTACAACTGGCATAATTTAAAACATGGAATGGAATGCTAGGAACAGAATCCCCACCCCCATAATTTATTCATTTTTGGGTCAAGTATGTATGTGGGTACTCCAGAAATCCAGCCTGCTGTTGTCCACACCACTGACCAGGAACAAATCCAGGTAAGTTGTGATATTCTTGTCTTTGTGATGTCAAAGTTCAGTGTTAAGATAGTAATCTGTAAAACATAGGCTTTGCTTATAAGCAATAACAGTGTAGATCCAGATCAGAGGCCACAGAATCTGGCATCTTTTCAGGGTCTACACTGTTTGCTTAAAATACAGGAACTTAACCACTCTCTGGGCTAATTCAGCTGATTGTAGATTTCTTATTTTTCCATGAAAACAGGTTTTGAAATTTCATGCAAATTGTCTCCAGTGGAGACAATTTGCATGAAATGTCAAATCCTGTTTCAGAAAAAAAAATAAAAACAATATTTCAAAATGACGTCTGCTAAAAAATATACCCAGCATGCAGTGTTAAAAACAGTCCAAGTCTTCATTCAGGATCATTTTCCCGGGCTAGAGTCAGAGACATTTGACCCACCAGTTCTGTCAGTGCTTTGTTACTCGCTCCCTTTAGTTCTTCCCTTCAGAGTGGCCCCTGAAAGGGAGGAAAATTATTTCATCCTATTCCATGTTTTTAACTTTGCTCTTGCGATTTTCTCGGAATCTCCTATTATATATAAAATACTAGTAACACAGGCACAACATGAAACATGGAGTTGAATGGAGTGGAATGAAATGATTGGAAGTTTCATCTGCTGTGGATGGTTGTCCTCTAAAGGAAAGAATTTGCTCCAACATGGAGAAAATGCTTTGCTTCAGAGTAAATCTTGAAATGGAAAAGCATCTTTTTTCTCTCTATTCATT
The DNA here is from genome assembly GCA_963580285.1 of Lucinisca nassula. NCBI lineage: Eukaryota > Metazoa > Mollusca > Bivalvia > Lucinida > Lucinidae > Lucinisca > Lucinisca nassula. Next base: position 103,894,038 of record OY757024.1, on the reverse strand, counting down.
CCATTCCATTCTGTTCAATGTTTTAAACTATGCCCGAAAAATTTTACCCTCTACATTATCTCCTTTAAAGCTACATTTAAAATAACAGACGAGACAGACATCTTTTACCTGGAGACTTTTCTCATTTTTTTTATTTCAAAATCTTAAATCATGCAACAAATATGCATCAGTATGCATGCAACACAAATAAGCAAAGTACAGCTGCAAAAATCTATTTTGTACCAGCTGTTTTTAAAATCATCTCTTTAATCAATAGTCATCAATAGTAAAATCTCTAATCAATAGTCAATCAATAGTAAAACAAGCATATACAATGTACCGGTAGTGATTTCTTCCAGGTCTCCGAAAACAACCCTTAATTTCTGATGAAACTATGTGATTTTTTTTTTTCAAATTTATATTCTGAACATAGAATGTGGGTACTCGTTAGAACCGCCTCATTGAGGCGGTTCTAACGAGTACCCACAATCTATGTTTCAGAACAGAAGAAATGCATTCCATGAAAACTCCCACTTTTCTCTGTAATAAACTGGGGTTCGCAAGAGAATTCATTATACAGACTTGTTATTTTGATAGTCAAAGAAAACAGTTACCTAATAAGAGCAAGGTCAGCATACAATGCCTGTCTGCCCCAAAGATTTTAGGGGAATGGGAACACCTGGCAGATTTGTTTGCCATTTCTCAAAGGGAGACAACTTTTGAGACTTCCTGTTCACTTTTCTATAAGCCCTGTCCCACTGAAAAAGGGGTCTATTCTTAAAGGAAAGAATTTGCTCCTATGAAGCAAATTCTTTCCTTTAAGAGATGACCCCTATTGACATGGGAGACAATAATACTTTTGCATGAGTTGCCTCCCCTGAAGGTGTATCCATTTCCCTTAAGATGCCAAGAAAAACTGCATCGGAAAATGGTCTGTTTTTGCTGTCTGCTGAATCGTCTTGCAAACCCTTCACTGATCTGGGTCCAAACTGTTTGCAACACCAGTAGACAAAAAGCACATGTGTGTGTTTCAGTTTTACATCCAACCAACAAGTAAGGTCGTACGGAGACAGGACCTCGGATTAAAGGTTCATCCGACAGTGTGGAGAAGCCCAAAATTGAACCCATGACCCCTGGTTTGTGCGGCAAGTATCTTTATCCCTACACCGAAGAGGCTTCTAACAAAGCAGATGACAACTGTTTTGATTGACATTTCAAGGGTAAAGGAAGACTTGTACAAAGAAATGTTCATGCAGACAACAACCCAAAAGCAGATACTGAAGCAGACACCAGCATGACTGCAATGTTCCTTCTTAAACTTTTATACAGAGGACCCTCGTTATAACGACAGTATTTCTTCCCTATTATTGTGCCGTTAAAAAGAATCCCAGTTATGAGTATAATAGGTAATAAAAGGCCTTTTCCACATAGAGAGAGAGTGTTTAAGTGTACGTCCCACCAACAGCTAAGGTCATACGGAGACGGGACCTGGTTTAAAGACACATCCGAAAGTCTGGAGAAGCCCGGGATCGATCCTGCGATCCCTGGTTTACAAGGCGAGTAGAGTTACCACTACACCACGAAGGCTTCTATTATTACTCCAGGAAACAAATGTAATAGACATTTGTTAGAATCGCCTCGGTGAGGCGATTCTAACAAATATCTGTAACATTTGTTTCTTGGACTATTAGATTACAAGACCCTTTCATGACTATGGACTCGACTTGTGCATTTCCAACCCGAGGGAAGCCCACACTGCTCGGAACCAAGGCCAAGCCTTTAGCTGAATAGTCATTCCATTCAAATTGCTGTTATGAGTTTTGCAGTTATAACGAATGTAGGTATAAAGAGGGTTGACTGTACAGGTTAGTCAAAACTTAACATCAAATAATGTCTCAGAATATCTCAATAAAACTTAGAATGCTGCACTTTATGAACAGTTACAATTATTGCAAATTACTCACCAAAACCTTGGTTCATTTGAGGAACATTTATCATTGAAGTGAACAGAACGAATAAAGTAAGACCAACAGAATTTCATCCTTAAATCCATTATCAAACATTACAAATACCAAACAAGATGTCCCATCTTTAACCAATTTTGAACCGGAAACCCCAAAGGGGTACCTTGGCAAACAGTGCAGGCCCAGATGAGACGCCGCAGAACGCAGCGTCCGTCTCATCAGGGCCTACACTATTTGCAGGAAGTTCAGCCATTTTCCAAATCAATTTTGAAGGTACCTCAACCTGTCGTCCCTAAATTTAGAAATGGACTCCGGGTATATATAAGGAGGAAGATTCCATTTGGTACAAAAAGGGTTAACAAGTTAACCTTTCTATATCTACCTTTTATTGAGGGTCTAGATACATCCATCATCTTGTGCCATTTTGGACAAGGTGCCAACTTCCATATTTCCCTTTTCTGTAAAACTGAAGCCCTCATAAAGGAGGTCTACTCTAAAGATAGAAAGAACTTGCTCCTCAGGACTTAATTCTTTTATTAACCCTGTTAGCACTGCAGCAATCTTTTTTTTTTTTTTTTTTTTCATTATTTTTTGATGAAAATCAGACTTGACATTTCAAGAGAATTGTGATTTACATGTAATGTCAAGCCCTGATTTTCACTGAAAAATAAGAAACAAATACTTTGAAAATGCATCTGCTTAAAGTACTCCGCACTGAAGGGTTCAGAGCGGACTCCTTTTGATGACCCCCTTTGATAAGGGAGTCTAATATGTTGTGGGTGGGGCTGCTTTTAAAGGAAAGAATTTGCTCCCTTTGGGAGCAAATTCTTTCCTTGAAAAGTAGCCCTCTCCCAATATTTTGAATGGGATTTGTATTCAAAGTAGCAACCTTTTATCTGCTGAAAATGTCACTCTTTGAAAAATGGCAGGACAATTTTAGATGCATACATTCACCCCCTTTTTTAAATTAATATGAAAGATCACTAGTTCAAATTTCAACAATCAAGAAAAACTAAGAGAAAAAACCTTGAACACATACACTTATCAATGTAAATGCAAATGATGAAAAAAGCATAGAAAAGTATCTAACTAACTGAATTTTTTCCATTTCATTGTACATGTACTGACACATGCTGAAAACTCTATAAATAGTTTGATAAAAATAGAAACATTAGTCGATTATGAAAGATTTCCAAGTTCATTGTTTCACACCCCAAAAAATGAGATCCCCAGTTATCATCAGTTTCTGCTGAACATGAAGTGAATCACAAAACAAGAGGGCCATGATGGCCCTGGATCGCTCACCTGATCCATAGAGTAACAAGTGGGCCCGGGCAGGGCCATTATTGACCCCAGGGCTATAATGTGCACAAGTTTGATTGAGTGAGTGAGTGAGTGAGATTTAGTTTTTCGTCCCACCAACAGCTAAGGTCATACGGAGACGGGACCTCGGTTTAAAGACTCATCCGAAAGTCTGCACACAATGTTGAGGGAGGTCTAAATAGGTGAAGCTTCATACCAAATATCAACAAAGGCTATAATTTGAACAATCTTGGCGAAGGTCCACTAGATGAAGCTACACAACAAGTATAAAAGTCCAGGGCCTTGCGGTTTCAGAGAAGAAGATTTTCCCTACATAAGCCTGTGTAAAACCAAATGGCCCCATGGCGGGGGCATTTTTGGCCTCAGGGCTATAATTTAAACAATTTTGATAGAGGTCCACTAGATGAAGCTTCACACCAAATGTCAAAGACCTGGGCCTTGCAGTTTCAGAGAAGAAGATTTTTAAAGATTTCCCTATATAAGTCCATGTAAAACCAAAGGGTCTCGGGGCAGGGCATTTTTGGCCCCAGGGCTATAATTTGAACAACCTTGATAGAGGTCCACTATATGAAATTTCACAACATATATCAAAGACCTAGGCCTTGTGGTTTCACAGAAGAAGATTTTTAAAGATTCCCTATATAAGTCTATTTTAAACCAAAGGGCCTCGGAGCGGGGGCATTTTTGGTCTCAGGGTCTCGGCAGAGGTCCACAAGGTGAAGCTTCATACCAAATATCAAAGGCCTGGGCCTTGCGGTTTCAAAGAAGAAGTTTTTTTTTTAAGATTTTCCCTATATAAGCCTATGTAAAACCAAAGGGCCCCGGGGTGGGGGCATTTTTGGCCCAAGCATTATACTTTGAACAAACTAAGTAGGGGTCCACTAGATGAAGCTTCATACAAAATAGCAAGTACCTGGGCTTTGTGGTTTCAGAGAAGAAGATTTTTAAAGATTTTCCCTATATAAGCTTATGTTAAACCAAAGAACCCCTGGGCGGGAGCATTTCTGTCCCCAGCACTATAATTTGAAAAATCCTGGTAGGGGTCCACTAGATGAAGCTTCATACCAAATATCAAAGACCTGGGCCTTGCGATTTTAGAAAAGAATATTTTCCCTATATAAGCCTATGTAAAACCAAAGGGCCCTGGGGTGGGGGCATTTTTGGCCCCAGCACTAAAATTCGAACAATCTTGGTATGGGTCCACTAGATGAAACTTCATACCAAATACACATGTATTAAAGACCTAGGCCTTGCGGTTTCACAGAAGAAGATTTTCCCTATATAAGCCCATGTAAAACCAAAGGGCCCCAGGGCTGGGGCATTTTTGGCCCCAGCACTATAATATGAACTATCTTGGTAGGGGTCCACTAGATGAAAATTCATACCAAATATCGAAGACCTGGGCCTTGCGGTTTCAGAGAAGAAGATTTTTAAAGATTTTCCCTATATAAGCCCATGTAAAACCAAAGGGCCCCGGGGCGGGGGCATTTATGGCCTCAGCACAATAATTTGAACAATCTTGGTAGGGGTCCACTAGATGAAGCTTCATACCAAATATCAAAGACCTGGGCCTTGTGGTTTCAGAGAAGAAGATTTTTTAAGTTTTCGGTGAAAAAAATCTATTTTTGGCTCCTGTGACCTAGATGTGTAACGGACCAGAACCATTTGAACAACTTTGAAAGGGGACCACCTAAGGATCATTCCTGTGAAGTTTAGTCAAAATGCGATCAGTGGTTTAGGAGGAGATGTCGTTTGAAGAAATTGTTTACGCACGGATGACAGACAAAAAGTGATCCTAATATAAAACACAAGAGGACCATGATGGCCCTGGATCGCTCACCTGATCCATAGAGTAACAAGTGGGCCACGGGGAGGGCCATTATTGACCCCAGGGTTATAATGTGCATAATGTTGAGGGAGGTCTAAAAAGGTGAAGCTTCATACCAAATATCAACAAAAGGCTATAATTTGAACAATCTTGGCAAAGGTCCACTAGATGAAGCTACACAACAAATATCAAAGACCTGGGCCTTGTGGTTTCAGAGAAGAAGATTTTTTTAAAGATATTCCTTACATAAGCCTATGTAAAACAAATTGGCCCCGGGGCCGGGGCATTTTTGGCCTCAGGGCTATAATTTAAACATTCTTGATAGAGGTCCACTAGATAAGCTTCACACCAAATATCAAAGACCTGGGCCTTGTTGTTTCAAAGAAGAAGATTTTCAAAGATTATCTCTATTATAAGTCTATGTAAAACCAAAGGGCCCTGGGGCGGGGGCATTGTGGCCCCAGGGCTATAATTTGAACAATCTTGGTAGAGGTCCACTAGGTGAAGCTTCATACCAAATGTCAAAGACCTAGGCCTTGTGGTTTCAGAGTAGAAGATTTTTCAAGATTTTCCCTATATAAGTCTATGAAAAACCAAAGGGCTCAGGAGCGGGGGCAATTTTGGCCTCAGGGCTATAATTTGAACAATCTTGATAGAGGTCCACAAGATGAAACTTCATACCAAATATCAAAGACCTGGGCCTTGCAGTTTCAGAAAAGAAGATTTTTAAAGATTTTCCCTATATAAGCCTATGTAAAACCAAAGGGCCCCGGGGCGGGGGCATTTTTGGCCCCAGCACTATAATTTGAACAGTCTTGGTAGGGGCCCACTAGATGAAGCTTCATACCAAATACCAAAGATCTGGGCCCTGCAGTTTCAGAGAAGAAGATTTTTTAAAGATTTTCCCAATATAAGCCCATGTAAAACCAAAGGGCCCTGGGGCGGGGGCAATTTTGGCCCCAGCACTATAATTTGAACAATCTTGGTAGGGGTCCACTAGATGAAGCTTCATACCTAATATCAAAGACCTGGGCCTTGCGGTTTCATAGAAGAAGATTTTTAAAGGTTTTCCCTATGTAAGCCTATGTAAAACCAAAGGGCCCTGGGGCGGGGGGCATTTTTGGCCCCAGCACTATAATTTGAACAATCTTGGTAGGGGTCCATAAGATGAAGATTCATACCAAATATCAAAGACCTGGGCCTTGCAGTTTCAGAGAAGAAGATTTTTAAAGATTTTTCCTATATAAGCCCATGTAAAACCAAAGGGCCCCGGGGCGGGGGCATTTTTGGCCCCAGCACTATAATTTGAACAATCTTGGTAAGGGTCCACTAGATGAAGCTTCATACCAAATATCAAAGACCTGGGCCTTGCGGTTTAAGAGAAGAAGATTTTTAAAGATTTTCCCTATATAAGCCTATGTAAAACCAAAGGGCCACGGGGCGGGGGCATCTTTGGCCCCAGCACTATAATTTGAACAATCTTGGTAGGGGTCCACATGATAAAGATTCATACCAAATATCAAAGACCTGGGCCTTGCAGTTTCAGAGAAGAAGATTTTTAAAGATTTTCCCTATTTAAGCCCATTTAAAACCAAAGGGCCCCGGGGCGGGGGCATTTTTGGCCCCAGCACTATAATTTGAACAATCGTGGTAGGGGTTTACTAGATGAAGCTTCATACCAAATATCAAAGACCTGGGCCTTGCAGTTTCAGAGAAGAAGATTTTTTAAGTTTTCGGTGAAAAAAATCTATTTTTGGCTCCTGTGACCTATATGTGCAACGGACCGGAACCATTTGAACAACTTTGAAAGGGGACCACCTAAGGATCATTCCTGTGAAGTTTGGTCAAAATCCGCTCAGTGGTTTAGGAGGAGATGTCGTTTGAAGAAAAAGTTTATGCACGCACGGACGGACGCACGGACGCACGACGGACAAAAAGTGATCCCAAAAGCTCACCTTGTCACTACGTGACGGTGAGCTAAAAATAGTATAAAGAATGAAAAAAATATAGAAATGTGTCCACGGGACACAGATCCCCCCACATTTGATAGTTGTGACACTGATAAAAAACTTGAACACGAATTTCTAACGCCATCTCGGATGAGAACAGATCGACAGGGGTAACAATATATGAACTTCTCTGGGGGCATAAAAATCTTGTACCCCGGGGCACAAGATTTTTTATGCCCCCACCGTATAAAAAATGGTAAAAAATCATGGAGATGGAAGTCACATGATCAGTTATGGTGTGGACCTTATAAGGGAGTCTTTGATATTTATAAAACAAGGTTAATAATTTCTGTCTTCTGAAAGCCATAGGAGCAAAAGATGGAATTTATTTATTTTGAACTTATGCAAATATGTCATAAATTTTTGACAATCGACCAATCAAATTACTTGATGTCATTTATTCCTATAAATTCACCACTTGAGTGACTGTTTGCAAAGCAGGAGAATGGTTAAAAGTGAGTTTTAGGTGGTAGAGAAGAAAAGAAGTTGGCCTAGAAGGCAAATAATTATTTGTATACTTTGGGTCTCGGTTACAGGTCTACCCAATATCATGTTAAACAATAAAATGCCAGTCACGACAACTGTCGTCTGCTTTGTCGTCTGCCAGTTTAATTTAAAAGACAATTTTCCAAACAGTGTGGACTGTGGACCCAGACCCAGATCAGACTGCTCCTATAGAAGCAGTCTGATCTGGGTCCACACTGTTTGCCCTTATGAAAAAATATTTCTAAAATGTTTGCAAGAAGATTCAGCAGACGACATAAGCAGACAACATTTTCAGATGTAGTGTTCTCGGCATCTTAAAGGTTAACAGATCTATGTAATACAGGATAAACAGGGATATACAACATTTTTCTGATTTTTGCTCCAAAACATAGACTGATGGTACTCATTAGAACTATTTCAGTGAGGCCGTTCTAGCAAGCATCCACAACCTAGGGCTTCAGTTGGTTTTAATTATTTATTTCTTTTGCTCCAAAACATAGACTGTGAGTATTCATTAGGCAATTCTAACAAGACACACAATCTAGGTCTTGAGAAAACAAATTCTTATTTGGAGATGCCTCACCGAGACAGCTCTAAAGAGAACCCACAATCTACAGTAAGTCTTGAGCAAAAATACGAAAAGTATCGCAACTTTCTCCCAGTAAAAAGGTCATTTCTTGAGATGTGTAACATACCATTATCCCATATTGTGCGAGTTATCTCAATGACCAGGCAAGAGCAGTGGATAAAAAGGCCCTGCTAGGGAAACAAATCACATGTTAATATTATACAAGCTACAAATCATGCTGGGTAAAGTAAAACCTGCATACCAAGGTCACCACTTTGAATCTGATTTTATGGCCTTTGTTTACAGTGGGCTGTTTATTGCATATCATTTTCAAATAAAACATCAGGACCCAGCTAAGGTGACCTCTGCCTCAGAATTGGCTGTAAGTGTCAAAAAAATTATGTTTTTGATTTTAATTTAAGACTATACGATAGCATGTGTATGTGTTCACGAATTCGGTTATTTTGGTATTGGTTCATGACTATTTTACATGTTCCCAGATACAGGACCTCTTTTAATCACAGATATTTATCATTTCTGGTTGTATTTACAATAATTCACATTTAGTTACAGAACTTACATAATATGGACCACGCCAAGTGAAAAGCATTCTTCGAGCATCTGCATGCAGCGAAGACTCAGATCAGCCTGTGGTCTGATTACAGTTTTTGCTGCACTTCAGACCTGGCCCCCGAGGTTATAAAACTTTTTTTCATGCTCAACTCATTTGAGTATGGAAACTGAAATGTTCATAATTATTAATCCTTAAGACGCAGAGAAAAGCTACATCTGAAAATGTCATCTGCTTATGTCGTCTGCTCAATCTTTTTGCAAACTTACTAAAAATATCTGGGCAAACAGTGTGGACCCAGATCAGACTGCATTCTGATCTGGGCCCACACTGTTTGCAAAAATGACTTTTAACATAACCGGCAGATGGCAAAGCAGACGACAATCCTCATGATTGGCATTTTATGGGTTTAAATACAAACCAATGAGGAAGTCTGTCTGCCAAGATCTGCAGAGAGTGTTGTTTGCCCTGCTCATGAATTTTAAAATGCCAACAATTGTTGGCAAGTTAAAATTTATAAACAGGACAACTTCATGCTTAAGTAAGTTGAGCATGAAAAAAGTTTTATAACCATGGTCCCTAAATTTTCTGACTGAGAGTTATTCACCATATTTGCATTATTTGCTGGCTCCCAGCTTGCACATTGTCAATATTGGAATGACAGGTAACCAGACCCCCTGACCTTGAAAGGTCATGGGGGTCTGGTTACCTGTTTTTCCAACTCTGATAACCTTCAGTCTAGGAACCAGCAGGTAATGCAAATAAGGTGAATGCAGGTTGATTTGAGCCTTGACTGTGCACATATGTCTGCAGACACATTTTTCACATGACACGGCTTAAATATCTGTCCAGTACCCATATGAACAGTATCTGACAAAAACCAAGGGTAATTTGAGCAAACCCAAGGGTAAAGGGCTCTTAGCATCCATATATATTCTTCAAATGTGTGCATGCATGTTTGTGTGCATGTGTGTGTTTTATTTTTTGGTTTGGGTTTTAAATCCCTTTCAAGATTATTTCATTTATTTCGAGCCGATAGCTAATCTGTTGTGTGTGTGTGTGTGTATGTATGCATGTGTGCCATGCATGGGTGCCTGAGTGCATGCATGCATGTGGATGTGGCATGTATGTGTGTGTGTTTTATTGGGGGTTTCAATGTTACAGCCATTTCAAGATTATTTCACTTATTTTGAGCTGATAGTTAGAGTGTGTATACGTGCATTCGTGTATGAATGCCTGAGTGTGTGTTGATGTATGTGTGTGTGTGCAGCAAAATCTTAGGGCTAGATGAATGATATCTTGCATGAAACAACCTCAAGTTCTCCCTACATATCTGCGAGCCGCAAAGGCTCTGGTGAGACTGCGCATAGGCGAGACCCGCCTATGCGCAGTCTCGCCTGAGGCTTTGCTGCTTATCTATATGATACTTATCCTTTTCCAATGGGCTGGCTCATTTTTTCTCGTTTCACAAAACCATAATGCTGTGGTTACACTTGTCCAGCTACAGTAATTCTAATGACTAAACACTATGATTTTGTGGAGAAATATAGAAAAACAATGCCAAACTTATCATTAACATTTCTCAATATCCATAACTTTGCCCTATAGGAATAAAATAAAACAAAAACAAAACAAATAAGGTAAAATCTTAGACCATCTACAATATGTCAAAACAGTTCATACTGTTGATAGGCTGTCTTCAGTTTGAGGATGTTCTAAGTAAAACCTGTCTTAGTGGCCACCTCTATTAAGCAAGCAACCTGTCTTAAGCAAGCAGGCATTCAGTTCCCCAAAAAGGAAAATGCATTAAAATTCACCTTTGTTAAACAAGCACCCGTCTTAAGCAAGTACTTTTTTAATATCCCATAGGTGCTTGCTTAATACAGGTTGGACTGAATTTGAAAAAAAATCATTGTGATAATTTCAAACAAATCATTTCTACACCAAAACAGCTTTGCATTTGTGCCTACAGACAGCTGTTCCTAAAACACAAGCTTTAATGCGTGGTGGCCGTAAAAAGTCTCCCTTCCCTTCATCAAAGTGTGTGGGTTATATTTACTAGTCATTTAGAATCACAGATTCCACAGCAGAATTGTGGTGGTTGTAAAATGTCTCCCCTTCATCAAAGTGTGTGGGTTATATTCAGCAGTCATTTGGAATCACTGATTCCACTGAAAAATTTTGAAAATATTTGAAGGTCACTGATGAGGCCTAACTGGCAAAAAGTAACAAGTCGACCCAGGAAAGACCTATATACTCCACAATTTTCAGTTCTGTGTTGAAAATATTCATTCCAATTTTTACAAGAAAACTTTTGAGGCTTCCATATTGTTTTTTTATAATCTAAGCCACTCTGAGAAAAGGGGTCTACTCTTAAAGGAAAGAATTTGTTCCACAGGAGCAAATTCTTTCCTTTAAAGGTAGACCCCTGCTGACAAGAGAGACAAAAATACTTTTTGAAAGAATTGTCTCCTCTTATGGTGTAAAAACTCATCTTAACAGCTAAACAGTGTGAACTGCAAGTTTGCTACATGAAATTCATTTCATTTTCTTAAGAATTATCTTCCCTTGGCCAAGAGTTAGAAGAGGCGACAAACAGAAGCCTCCTGTCGGTGTAACAAGATGCATTAAAAACTTACTTTTCGAACACAAAAAATAAGGTTGATAACATACATATATTGCACAGCAGCACTGGCCAAACACAAAAAAATAAAATTTCTACAACTTGTATGTATATAAATATTAACACAGCCATATTTCATGAAAAAAAAATCCAATTTAAGAGTAAAATCTACACTAAAGCCTCTTTATGACACTAGTTTGGGGTACAAGCATGGATCATTATACAACCATTCAAAAAACAATGTAAAGATAATATAGAACAAGAATAATGCCTAAACAACATTATAGATAGGTATTTTTTTCCAAAAGATAAACCTGCGAGAGGATGCCTGCCCAAAGCAGACCCTCCCACCTCAACATTGCAGTTTTAAAGGACTGGTTTTAGAAAAGCCCGTGCAGTAATGGCAGAAGCTAACATGGCTATATTGAAGGACCGTTTTTTTTTTAAAACGTGTCCAATTTTTCTATATACAGCGAAACTTCAATGGCTCAAACACCTTTGGGACCGTGAAAAAGTGTTCGAGACGGGTGGTATGAACCACTGAGGGTCATTCATAGGGTTATGTCAAGAGGCATAACGCGTATATGAATTTAAGGTATGCTGTGACCCATCAGAAACAAGACAATGCTACTGAGTACACACAACTTTTCACAATGAAATTTTTTCTCTACGTTATACCAATGTTTACCAGGGTCATTCATAGGGTTATGTCTTGGGGCATAACACTTATATGAATTTAAGGTATGCTGTATGTACTCATTAGAATTGCCTCATCAAGGCGATTCTAATGAGTACACACAAAGCACAAAGTAACTTTTCACAATGACATTTTTTCCAAGTTATACCTATGTTTTATCAGGCCCTATGGGAAGTAAGTTAGGCCCTATGGGAAGTAAGTTATACCTAACAATGTTTTGTCAGGCCCTATGGGAAGTAAGTTATACCTATGTTTTATCAGGCCCTATGGAAAGTAGGTTATACCTATGTTTTATCAGGCCCTATGGGAAGTAAGTTATACCTATGTTTCATCAGGCCCTATGGGAAGTAAGTTATACCTATGTTTTGTCAGGCCCTATGGCAGGTAAGTTATACCTATGTTTTGTCAGGCCCTATGGGAAGTAAGTTATACCTATCTATGTCTTGTCAGGCCCTACGGGAAGTAAGTTATACCTAACTATGTTTTATAAGGCCCTATGGGAAGTAAGTTATACCTAACTATGTTTTATCAGGCCCTATGGGAAGTAAGTTATACCTGTTTTATCAGGCCCTATGGGAAGTAAGTTATACCTAACTATGTTTTATCAGGCCCTATGGGAAGTAAGTTATACCTGTTTTATCAGGCCCTATGGGAAGTAAGTTATACCTAACTATGTTTTATCAGGCCCTATGGGAAGTAAGTTATACCTGTTTTATCAGGCCCTATGGGAAGTAAGTTATACCTGTTTTATCAGGCCCTATGGGAAGTAAGTTATACCTGTTTTATCAGGCCCTATGGGAAGTAAGTTATACCTGTTTTATCAGGCCCTATGGGAAGAAAGTTATACCTATCTATGTTTTATCAGGCCCTATGGGAAGTAAGTTATACCTAACTATGTTTTTTCAGGCCCTATGGGAAGTAATTTATACCTATCTATGTTTTATCAGGCCCTATGGGAAGTAAGTTATACCTAACTATGTTTTATCAGGCCCTATGGGAAGTAAGTTATACCTAACTATGTTTTATCAGGCCCTATGGGAAGTAAGTTATACCTAACTATGTTTTATCAGGCCCTATGGGAAGTAAGTTATACCTGTTTTATCAGGCCCTATGGGTAGTAAGTTATACCTAACTATGTTTTGTCAGGCCCTATGGGAAGTAAGTTATACCTATCTATGTTTTGTCCGGCCCTATGGGAAGTAAGTTAGACCCTATGGAAGTAAGTTATACCTAACTATGGTTTATTGGGCCCTATGGGAAGTTATACCTAACTATGTTTTATCAGGCCCTTTAGAAAGTATTTCCTAGGGACTCAAGAATGTGTTCCAATTAGCCATGATAAACGAGACATCGGTGTTTGAGCCATCGAAGTTCCACTGTTCATGTAATCTATACATTTTGCAATCCATTAAAATATGTAATAGCCAAAACTGTTTTAAAAGGAACAGTGTTATAAAGAGGTCTATGTGTATAAACAGAGCCACAGTTCATACAATGTCAGTTTTACGATTTACAGTCTTTATACATGGCATATGCTTCAACACACTAGACAAGAGCTATGTTTCCCCCTAAATATTAATCTTTACCCTTTACTTAAAATACTGTAAGATTAACCAAAGTTAAGAGTCATTTTACCTTATCTTGCTGTTCACGACAACCCCTATCTTTGCAAACAGTGTAGGTCCAGATCAGATGGCTTCTGAAGAATCCATCTGATCAGGATCTACACTGTTTGACATTCAGTTTGTGAATTTGTAGCAATAAATAACATCAAGTAATCCGATTGGTTCAAAGTCAATAATGGGTGTGGCATAATTAATTATTCAGGTGGATAAAGGTTAATATGCTAATGACCGTTCCATAGTGGTAGTTGCCGACTTCGACCAATGGCCACACGTTAGATGGTAGACAAGTAAAAGCCTGAAGGACTTGCAGTACAGTGAAGTTTTGCTATTAAGACCACCTAAAATTATGACTAATTCTGCTTTTATAAGCTTATTTTGAAGGATGTACTTAAGCTTTCTTTGTGTTTTTCTGCCCACATTGTCCTCTTGTTAGGGACCACCTTTGGGGCTGATCTTAAAGACCACTTTTGAACAATCCCAAAGGTGGTCTTAATATAGGAATTTTTCTATAATTAATAATTTATCTTCTTCAATGCTCATGCGTGATCAACTAATGGAGCTATACACGAGGTTTTGAAGGAAGCTACCTCAAGGTTTCAACTATGTTAGTGTGCAGTTAAGGTTCTTACGGTATGTGTAGGCTCACTGTAGCCATTGCTGATTACCTATGGAATAAGTACACTTATCATATCAGGTCATTGATAAGCAATGGATAACGTGTGTCATAAAAATTTATGACCACACATGTAATAACACTTTGCGGCAATAAGTAACGTCATTACGATGTCCATGTCAACCATGCATATTTTGTGGTAAAATTGTCAAATTTAAAGGTGATAAAATCCAAATAGTGATAAACAGAATCTTACACTCGTGGTCATTTCATACGAAATTTATGAAACTCGCCAAAGGCTCGTATCATAAATATCATATGAAATGACCACTCGTATAAGATCCTCTATGTCTCTCATGAGCTGGCTCTAATGTTATCATATTTACCCGAAGTACAGAGGACCCTCGTTATAACGACAGTATTTGTTCCCTATTATTGTTCCATTATAAAGAATTTGCTGTTATAAAGAATCCCAGTTAGGAGTATGACAGGTAATTAAAGGCCTTTTCCCCATCATTACTCCAAGAAACAAATGTTATAGACATTTGTTAGAATCACCTCATCGACTCAAGAAACAAATGTTATATAGACATTTTTGATCTAACAAATATCTATAAACATTTGTTTCTTGGAGTATTAGATTACAAGAATCTTTCATGACTATGGACTCGATTTGTGCATTTCCAACCCAAGGGAAGCCCACGCTGCTCGGAACTGAGGCTAAGCCTTTAGCTAAGTAGTCATTCCATTGAAATTGCCGTTATAACGAGTTTTGTCGTTATAACAAATGTTGGTATTAAGAGGATTTACTGTATTCAGACAACTCTTTACCATACTTGTTCTAAAATTTGAAAAGTACAATTGACTACCCGATGTTGTCTGAGTGGTAAACAGTGCAGACCCAGATGAGATGCCGCAGAATGCGGCATCTCATCTGGGTCTACATTGTTTGCTCAGGCCTGTCTGTCCGAATATATATGTTAAATATGATAATCCTCAAGATACCAATCAAAACAATTGTGCTTTGCTTTGTTGTCTGCTAGTTACTTTTAAAGTAATTGTTGAACACATCCACTCCCCCCCCCCCTCCCCCCCCCCCCAATCGTGGCTTGAAGAAATAGAATGGGCTGCATGATGCTTCCTTGCAGAGCTGAAACTTCATCTCAATGTCTGGTAAAAGTCCCACAAAATTGGAAGCAACATCTCCAAAATGACCTATATGTTGACAGGGTCAAAACCTCAAATTAAATCAAACAAACGATTGTCGCATACAATGTGGAACCAGATCAGACTGCACTTCTTGGTCCACAGTGTTTGCCTGTTTGCAAGAAGATTCAGCAAATGACATTAACCCATTTTGTACCGGAAACCCCAAAATGGGTTGTTGGCAAACAGTGCCGGCCCAGATCAGATGCCACAGAATGCGGTGTCTGATCAGGGCCTACACTGTTTGCAAAAAGTTAAGCCATTTTCCTAATAAGTTTTGCAGAAACAACAACCTTACACCCCTAAATTTCGAAATGGGCTCCTACTATATATAAACAGGAAGATTCCATCTGGTACAAAAAGGGTTAACAAACATTTTAGGTGCAGATTTTCTTGGCATCTTAAGGGTTAAAACTGAAATTTTCGGTCCGCTAAAATGTTTCTCTTCATAAATGAAAATGTTTCCTTGATATTTTTGTTTCCATATAAAATCTGTCGTAACTGGTGTGTCTGTTTTTGACAGCTGCACATATCTGTGACAT
Organism: Lucinisca nassula; assembly: GCA_963580285.1. NCBI lineage: Eukaryota > Metazoa > Mollusca > Bivalvia > Lucinida > Lucinidae > Lucinisca > Lucinisca nassula. Next base: position 103,878,004 of record OY757024.1, on the reverse strand, counting down.
TTTTTTTCCTTTGGTTTTCATTTTACAACCCTTTAAAGAATATTTCACTTGTTTGGAGCCAACTGTTAATGAGGTGGGCAAAATCCTGAGTACCTAGAGAAAAAATACCACCTGAACTGCCAGGTTGCAGAACTTGGCTTCTTGCACACCAGACAAGGAAATCTGTGATTTTACCCTGGGATAGAAATTTATGTTCTGACCCTGGTGTTCTGACCCAAAATTGAATATAATTGCGTTTTTTGATAAATGCACTGGTCGATTGCAACCTCATGTGCGGCGTCGTCATGCGTGATGTCACTAAACATTCCTTTTGTGTCATCACAAAATGGTGGATGTCGGTAACCGAAGTGACAGCAGCATTAAAAATTCGCAATAGAAATGAAAGGTATGCAAGAAAAAGAATCCAATATGGGTGTGAGGGGTGGATAGAAAAATCAGTCCCTCTGGATCACTGTCCGACATCACTCGGCAAGCCTCGTGATGCCGGACAGTGACCCTCGGGATGGATTTTTCCATCCACCCCTCACACCCATATAAGATTCTTATGATCTCATATATGCAAATAAAATCTGGTCATTTTCGTTCTCAGGAAGGATTACTTCAGGGCAAAAATAGAATCACAGTCCATGTGCGAAGACAGTATAACTAGGAAATCAGACCTGGGAGAAGGAAATCGTGTTTTCATTCCGATGAGTTTATTCAGACCATTGAAAAATGAGAGAGATAGAGAGACAGAGAGTGAGAGACAGAGACCTCAGAGTATGTGCATTTCTGCATGGTTACACATTCTGCATGGTTACACATTCCTTGTGAAGCCTCCGCCCATCGGGGCTTGAAGAAATATATGGACTGCATGATGCTTCCATGCAGAGCTGAAACCGACCCGCACACAAGTACTGGTAAACCGCTTAGGGGATCTAAGCCGGCCAAGGCAAAGCGGTGTGAGTCTGCCTGTCCATGGTTATAAACCGTATTGGTTTCATTGGGCGACAGGGCTTGAGATGTCATTTCATCTCAATGTAAGGTACAGGTCCCACATACAGAAACACATTCCTTGAGTGTTGCCTGGTTGGTTAAGATGGGGTTTAGCGACACATCAACTCTTGTGGGTCATTATGTGTTGTCTCCCTGAGAAAAGGAGAAAATAGATAGAAGAGATAGTTGTGGAGATACAAGAGGGCCCAGAGGGCCCTGGTTCGCTCACCTGATCCAAAGCATAACAAGTGGGCCCCGGGCAGGGTCAGTTTTGGCACCAGGGCTAAAATTTGAACAATCTTGGTAGAGGTCCACAAGATGATGCTTCATATCGAATATGAAAGACCTGGGCTTTCTGGTTTCAGAGAAGAAGATTTTAAAGGTTTACCCTGCATATAGAAGTCAATGTAAAACAAGATTTTCCCTATATCAGTCTATGTTAAACCAAAGGGCCCCAGAGCGGGGGCATTTTTGGCCCCAGGGCTATAATTTGAACAATCTTGGTAGAGGTCCACTAGCTAAAGCTTCATAACAAATATCAAAGACCTAAGCCTTGTGTTTCAGAGAAGATGATTTTTAAAGATTTTCCCTATATAAGTCTATGTAAAACCAAAGGGCGACATGGCGGGGGCATTTTTGGTCTCAGGGCTATAATTTGAACAATCTTTATAGAGGTCCACTAGCTGAAGCTTCATAACAAATATCAAAGACCTAAGCCTTGTGGTTTCAGAGAAGAAGATTTTTCAAGATTTTCCCTATATAAGTCTATGTAAAACCAAAGGGCCCCAGAGCGGGGGCATTTTTGGCCCCAGGGCTATAATTTGAACAATCTTGGTAGAGGTCCACAAGATGAAGCTTCATACCAAATATCAAAGACCTGGGCCTAGCGATTTCAGAGAAGAAGATTTTTCAAGATTTTCCCAATATAAGCCCATGTAAAACAAAAGGGCCCTGGTGCGGGGGCATTTTTGGCCCTAGCACTATAATTGGAACAATCTTGGTAAGGGTCTACTAGATGAAGCTTCATACCAAATATCAAAGATCTGGGCCTTGCGGTTTCAGAGAAGAAGATTTTTCAAGATTTTCCCAATATAAGCCCATGTAAAACCAAAGGGCCCCCGTGCGGGGGCATTTTTAGCTCCAGCACTATAATTTTAACAATCTTGGTAGGGGTCCACTAGATGAAGCTTCATACCTAATATCAAAGACCTGGGCCTTGCAGTTTCAGAGAAAAAGATTTTTAAAGATTTTCCCTATATAAGCCTAGGTAAAACAAAAGGGCCCTGGTGCGGGGGCATTTTTGGCCCCAGCACTATAATTTGAACAATCTTGGTAGGGGTCCACTAGATGAAGCTTCCTACCAAATATCAAAGACCTGGGCCTAGCGATTTCAGAGAAGAAGATTTTTCAAGATTTTCCCAATATAAGCCCATGTAAAACCAAAGGGCCCCCGTGCGGGGGCATTTTTAGCTATAGCACTATAATTTGAACAATCTTGGTAGGGGTCCACTAGATAAAGCTTCATACCTAATATCAAAGACCTGGGCCTTGCGGTTTCAGAGAAGAAGATTTTTAAAGATTTTCCCAATATAAGCCCATGTAAAACCAAAGGGCCCCCGTGCGGGGGCATTTTTGGCCCCAGCACTATAATTTGAACAATCTTGGTAGGGGTCCACTAGATGAAGCTTCATACCAAATATTAAAGACCTGGGCCTTGCGGTTTCAGGGAAGAAGATTTTTAAAGATTTTCCCTATATAAGCCCATGTAAAACCAAAGGGCCCCCCGTGCGGGGGCATTTTTAGCTCCAGCACTATAATTTGAACAATCTTGGTAGGGGTCCACTAGATGAAGCTTCATACCAAATATCAAAGATCTGGGCCTTGCGGTTTCAGAGAAGAAGATTTTTAAAGATTTTCCCTATATAAGCCCATGTAAAACCAAAGGGCCCCCCGTGCGGGGGCATTTTTGGCCCCAGCACTATAATTTGAACAATCTTGGTAGGGGTCCACTAGATGAAGCTTCATACCAAATATCAAAGACCTGGGCCTTGCGGTTTCAGAGAAGAAGATTTTTTAAGTTTTCGGTGAAAAAAATCTATTTTTGGCTACTGTGACCTATATGTGCAACAGACCGAAACCATTTGAACAACTTTGAAAGGGGACCACCTAAGGATCATTCCTGTGAAGTTTGGTCAAAATCCAATCAGTGGTTTAGGAGATGTCGTTTTAAGAAAAGTTTACGCACGCACGCACGGACGCACGACGGACGACGGACAAAAAGTGATCCCAAAAGCTCACCTTGTCACTACGTGACAGGTGAGCTAAAAAGACGGTACAGGGAAGAAAGATGAACAGGAATAAAAGTGAAGAAATAACAACATTCCTCCTCTACCCTAACCTGCTTAAAGGACAGCAGGCCTTGCCCAACTGTAAGCCAGTGTCATTTGGACACCCCAGTGACGTAAGATACCTGACACATTCACATCACCCAACAACTCGCAATTGATGCATGTAAATGCAATGTTCCAGATATACATGGTCTGTTTTGGCACTTGTGTCTCACTTTTTGAGTATTTATGGCAATCATTAAATACAACCACTTCATTTGCCAGATAAACTCTCATTTCATTTTTACTGTTTTGGATCAAAAGAATTTGTATTTTTATATGGGGATAAAGGAAAATTGTCGTCTGCCTGTTACTTTAAAAGTCATTTTTGCAATCAGTGTGTACCCAAATCAGACTGCTCCTCTAGGAGCAGTCTGATTTGGGTTCACACTGTTTGCCTGTATGCAAAAATATTTTTTAAAACCTTTGCAAAAAAAATCAGCAGACGACATATGCAGACGACATTTTCAGATGTAGTTTTTCTCGGCATCTAAGGGGTTAATAAATAGGAAAAATGTCATATAAAACATGACATTAGTAAGAAGCAAACACACTTTATTTTTTTTTTTTCTCTTTATTTTCGAATGAAGGAGCAATGCAAGAAAAAAATAATCTGAACCAGTCTCTTTTTGTGTCTGCTAAATATTTCAGAGTTTTACTGTGAAATTTTAAAATAAACTACCATAATTACCCATTCTATTGAGACACCATAACAGCAAGAGCATTAGTTACTGTGTAATTCAAATATATTTCAACTTGATCAGGGCCTATACAAGTGTATGCTTGATCAGGGCCTATACTTGTGTTTGCTTAATCAGGGCCTACACTTGTGTATGCTTGATCAGGGCCTATACTTGTGTTTGTAGGATTCTGACAAATCTCTCGATTTGTGTCAAAATCCTGCATACACAAGTGTGTGATTTGTTGAAAATATGAAACTTGTTAAAATTCTGCATACAAAGTGTACACAAGTATAAGATTTCTCAAAATCCTGCATACAAAATTATTGCCGGGTGCAATCTGAGATGGAAGATGTCTTCCAGAAGCAGAAGCTTGTATTTCTGTTCAATTTACAGCTTCTGAAAACAGATGTTTAAAAATTCTTCTGCTTCTGTCAAATCGAATGGCTCACTTTTGGTTTCAGAAGCTCTTCTACATCTTCCGAATTTTGAGAAGAAGCTGGAAGATAGAAGATGGTCACGTGATCGTTCACCCTAACAACAATGGTGGCCTGCTTTGCGATGACAAATGAATGAAATTGTTAAAACAGCCAAAACTGAGAGTAACATGTATTTGAATGCATTCAAATAAATGTTACCCTCTGTGAACTCCCCCAACTGGACTTGAGGAAATAGTGATCGCTGCTGTCGTGAACGTTACATTCCATTGTTCTGCATACGAAAGTCTGTCGCGATATGGACAGATCTACTACAGCTATTCAATTTTATCTATTTAACCCTTTTTGTACCAAATGGAATCTTCCACCTTATATACAGCGGGAGTCCATTTCAAAATTAGGGGTGTCAGGTTGTGCTTTCATCAAAATCTATCTGAAAAATGACTGAACTTTTAGCAAACAGTGGAGGCCCTGATCAGACATCTGATCTGGGCCTGCGCTGTTTGCCAAGATACCCCTTTAGGGGTTTCTGGTACTGAATGGGTTAAGTGAGAAAAATTTTACCCTTCTCTTGCTGAATATCCATTTAAGCCACTCCCATTTCTGTCTATCAACCAATCAAATTACTTGATGTAATTTATTGCTACAAATTCATAAACTGAATGGCAAACAGTGTAGATCCTGATCAGATGGCTTCTTCAGAAGCCATCTGATCTGGATCTACACTGTTTGCAAAGATAGGGGTTGTCGTGAACAGCAAGATAAGGGCTAATAGCTGTTGTATATCTGTCTACACCCAGACAGATTTTTATGTGCAGAAGGATGGAATGCAACATTCATGGGGGCGGCCATTACTATTTCCTCCTACTGGGAGGGCTTCCTTTGATTTTACCAATTCCATTTTTTTCGGCGTGTTCCATTTGTTTTCGTTCTTCCATCTTCTGCATATCTTCTGTCACATGGTGTTAGGTCTTCTATCACGTGATCTTCTGCTTCCAGAAGTTCTAAATCACACCCCACTTATGAGATTTGTCAAAATCCTGCCTACACAAGTATGAGATTTGTCAAAATCCTGCATATGTATGTACAGGCCCTGATCATGGTATCAAACGGGCCTCAAAAAAGGTAAACCTGTCTCTCTGGATATGCCACAGGATAGCAAACAATGTGTGGCAATTTTATCAAGACATTTTTTTCAGGTGAAAACTTTGGATATTTTTCTTATCTATAAAATAAATTATGGGTGCTCATTAGAACCCTAAGTCTATGCTTGGTACAGAAACAGAAGAATAATGTGAACTCTTGTGAATCCTTAAAGTCTAAATTTCAAATTACAAGGATTTGTTAATGTGATGTACTCACAGCAAAAGTTTATAATCAGCCATCTGTTTGGTCTTTGCAGTGCACTATACAGCCGTTGATCCAAAATTTTTACACAAACAGAAGGAATTTTTTCAGCCCTACAGACCAGTACAGGTAACTATGGAAACAGTGTAGATCTAGATGAGATGGCTCATAATGAGCCTCCTCATAAGGATCTACACCTTTTGCCACCCTCTAATGAATTCTGACTGAAATCCATGGACGTGTCAAAGTTCCACCAACAGTCAAAAGTCATGCAAAGACGGAACCTCTGTTTAAAGTCTGAAAGTTTGGAGAAGTTGGAATCAAACCCAAACCCCTCGGCCCAGTTGCTCAAAACTAACGACGTCATTAGTTAACGTATTGTTAAAACTTTGGTCCTTTATTATGGCAAATACGCTAATATTTTTGCTGAAAAAATGTGAGCAGCTTTTGCAGATGCAAAAGCTGCTCACATTTTTTTAGCAAAAATACCAAAAAATTAAATATTACACTTGCTTGAACAGTTAACAATATGGCCACTAATGTGCTCGTTAAGCTAATGATGCTTTGGACAACTGGCCCCTGGTTTATAAGGCAAGCAGCTTAATCACTACACCACAAAGGCTTGAGCCGATTTCAGAAACAAGGGGTGGAAGAGCCAATTTCAGAAACATAGGGGTGAAGAGGTTAAAGGGTATGATGATAGGACAAGTTGAAGAATGCTTTTAATTCTTGCTCTGTGCCATTTGAAGATGCTTAACAAATGCCAATATTTTCATGTTGTAAAATACAGAAAATATGATGGACACATATTTTGTATAGAACTAAGAGCTCATGTCATGCCAAAAAAGAACAGGTTACAGTGTCCCAATTTTTCTTTAATTATGGCAGCATTTTGTTCATTCGGAGCTTAGTGGCCCAGCCAATGCTATTAAGATCATCCAGAACTTGTCACTTTACCTAACAACACTGCACTTGGGCAGGCTTATACCTGCAGTTGAGTGAAATTCTTTCACCAACAACTGAAACTGACCTTCTTTAACCCATTTTGTACCAGAAACCGCTAAACGGCTACCCTGGCAAATAGTGCAGGCACAGATCAGACGACGCAGAATGCGGCGTCTGACTAGAGCCTACACAATTTTTCAAAAAGTTCAGCTATTTTCCAAATAAATTTTAAAGAAAACACAAATGGGGGTCAGAGTAGGAGTAAATTCCTTCTCGTCAAGAGTGGACCCTTATTGAAAAGGGAGACAGAAAACCCTTTTTTTAAAAAAAGTTGCCTCCATTCCCCTTATGCGAGTCATCTGTTCCTAATTTACTAACCTGAAATGTGCCTAATATCTGTGACCAGGGCCCAGTTGTTCAAAACTAACGACGTCGTTAGTTAACGTATCGTTAAAACTTTGATCCTTTATTATGGCAAATACACTAATATTTTTGCTGAAAAAATGTGAGCAGCTTTTGCAGATGCAAAAGCTGCTCACATTTTTTCAGCAAAAATACCAAAAAATTAAATATTACACTTGCTTGAACAGTTAACAATATGGCCACTAATGAGCTCATTAAGCTAACGATGCTTTGAACAACTGGGCCCAGGTAAACAGGAGAGAGGAGTGTTACTATGTACCCTACAAGATGTTTAACCCATTGTATACGGGTGGACCCTTTCATTGCTATATGTTGGACAAGTCCATTTGCATACAAGGGATGTCAGGCCTATTTTTCTTCATTTTTATTCTATTTTTGATTGAAAATTCTTTAAGTAAATAGTGCAGGCCCTGATCAGATGCCACATTCTGCGGCATCTGATATGGGCCTGCACTGTTTGCCAAGGTACCCATTTTGGGGTTTCAAGCATGCAAAGGGTTAACTTGGAGTATCAAAGGTCCATTGTCAATTTTTATAAAGAATGTGTATGGTTTGATTTTATTTGCTCATGTGGAATGGGTACTTATTACATGGGCAACCAGCAGAGCCTCAGGTGAGCCTGCGCATAAGAGCAGTCTTGCCACATCCTTTACTGCTCACAGACATGCAGAGTAGATCTTGGTAAAGCTTCTTGTAAGTCATGCATCGGCTTATCATATTGTTAAATTTCTTTATTCAAGACCACCTTTTGAACTGTTGAAAAGTGGTCTTTAAGACCACTTTTGAACAGTTCCAAAGGTGGTCTCTTACTAGAGGACAGTGATGTAAGAAAACACAAAGAAAGAATAACTGAAGTCTTTTAATCCATTTAGTACCAGAAACCCCAAAAGGGGTACCTTGGCAAACAGTGCAGGCCCAGATGAGACGCCGCATTCTGCAGCGTCTCATCAGGGCCTACACTATTTGCAGGAAGTTCAGCCATTTTCCAAATCAATTTTGAACATACCACAACCTGTCACCCCTAAATTTAGAAATGGACTCCAGCTATATATAAGGAGGAAGATTCCATTTGGTACAAAAAGGGTTAAATATGCTTTTGAAAGAAGAACTGTCTGAATTTTAGCAGATTATAATTGAAGATTTTCACAGATTTACACTGTTTGCCAATGTCCCAAACCAAAAATGGGTGGATCTGCAAATATGGGTTAATGTGATGCAATGAAATGTGTGGGTCCTTATCTTAGCAGTGCACTGTAGCAGTGAAATAGCTTAGCTTCTGATCTGTGTAAACACTCTTTGCAAAAGTCTCTTTATCCATGAGATACTAGGCATTAGAAGATCAACCCACGGGAAAGCTTAGACATGCAATGTCATTTTCAAAGCATAAAGAAAAGCAGTTCAAGTTTAGAAAATATACTACAGTCGTTACCCATAAAATGTCAATCACAACAACTGTCGTCTGCTTTGTTGTCTGCTGTTTACTTTAAAAGTCAATTTTTGCAAACAGTGTGGACCCAAACCAGACGACTCCTCTAGGAGCCGTCTGATTTGGGTCCACACTGTTTGCCTGTACGCAAAAAATATTTTTTACAACCTTTGCAAAAAAAATTCAGCAGACGACTTAAGCAGACGACATTTTCAGACGCAGTTTTTCTCGGAATCTTAAGGGTTAACCAAAAAAAATTTTGCTCCAGATAAGGAGTAATAAGGATATACTGAAAATTCCTATATTAAGACCACCTTTGAGACTGTTCAAAAGTGGTCTTTAAGACCACTTTTGAACAATCCTAAAGGTGGTCTTTTATGAGGAGAGACAGGGTGTAGAAAACACAAAGAAAAACTAACTCAAACCTTCGCAGTGAGCTTTAAAAAGCAGATTTAGTCTTAGATTTAGGTGGTCTTGATAGCGGATTTTTTATGTATTTTGCAAATTTTTCCATTTGTCCATAAAACATATATTGTGCCAATTCTTACAACTACCCACAACATATAACATATATTGTGGGGTCTCCTTACAATCACCTCAGTGAGTAGTAACAAGTTATAATGAGGATACTGGTTAGGATCCACACAATGATGCGAAAATCGCGATTCTAACGAGTACCCACAAACTATTTTACTACAGTCAACCCTCTTTATACCGACTATCGCTATAATGGCAAAACTCATTATATCGGCAATTTGAATGGAATGACTGTTCATCACTTTATCCATATTCGAGCGGCGTGGCAAGGCCGTGTCCTTCCCTCGGGTTGGAAATGCACAAATCGAGTCCATAGTCATGAAAGGGTCTCAGGCCTCCTAGTGGCCCACTTTGAAAATATAGGTTTTTATATAGGTTCTTCTTACTCAAAATATAGGTTATTTACTGGTTTTTCAATAAAAATACAGGTTAAAAAAAGAGTCTTCCTAACTTACATAAAGATTTAAAACTGAAGAAAAAAATATTTGATGAATTTTTGTGCCACATTTACTCAGATAAATTTGATCTGAATTTTACAAAGTCTGAGCGAGCGAAGCGAGCGAGGAAAAAAATTACAATTTCTTGATAGTTTTCATCACTTTTTAATGGGAAAAAGGCCTTTTATTACCTATCATTCTCCTGACTGGGATTCTTTGTAACAGCAAATTCTTCATAACACAATAATGGGGCACAAATACTGTCGTTATAACGAGGGTTCTCTGTACCTTTAAATAAGGAAAATTATTCTCTTATTATCCTTGTAACTCCTCCTTATGCGGAACTACACTTTCCCAAAATTTAATCAGTTTTACTGGCTTCACAAAGTGAAGACTTTCTAGATTTAGCGGAAAAAATTATGGCTTCAAACTGTAAGGTGAAATGAACAATACACGAGCCATAACAAATGAAAAGATGCCTTTGAGCATATGTACACACAGTAAAGACTCGAATCAACCTACGTACCCACTTCGCCACAAAACCATGGTTGTTCTTGCATAACTTACACTTCTAACACCAAATGGTGATGAAAATGCCCCAAAACTCCATATAAACTCTTCAAATGCGACCATAAAACAAACATGGTGGCTGGTTCAGAATGTTGTTTGCACTGACGTCATCAGTCAGGCAGTGACCTTCTGACATCATCATAATATTCTAAAATTCCACATGCATGGTGATAATGTTACTGCGCTCAATGTAACATAAAGTGCCCATCTTGTGATATCAAAAGTTAAAAATCCATCTTCAAACAGCACGCAAATTTCATGATTTGAACATGGGTCTTGCTGTTTTAGAATGACTTCAGGGGCCAGTTGTTCAAAGCATCGTTAGCTTAACGAGCTCGTTAGTGGTCAAATTGTTAACTCTTCTAGCAAGTACAATATCGTGAATTTAGGTATTTTTGCTGAAAAAAATTGAGCAACTTTTGCTTCTGCAAAAGCTGCTCACATTTTTTCAGCAAAAATTTCAGCATATTTGCCATATTTAATGATCAAAGTTTTAACGATATGTTAACTAGCGACATCGTTAGTTTTGAACAACTGGGCCCTGGCACATTTAAGCTTGGCTTCAAATAGCTATTTTCTAAGGATTTTATGCAGGAACATAATGTTAACCGTCTACAAAGAGAAACTTTGGAGTCAATGGACGGACATCCATAAATCACACAGCCAACACTCGGTTCAGCCTGCATGAATGTGCAGGCTGATCAGAGTCTTTGCTGAGTCCACATGTTGAGAGATCTTTTTCTCTTGTTGTGGTTCATGAAAGCCACTATCAAGGGAAATTTTTCTACGGAAATGTATGCAAAGCAAACGAAATCCTCTTTAACAGTCTGATCGGTCTTCACTGTGTGTATGTATCATCACTTGAACAAGTCCGTGAAATGAAACCCCCTAAATCCTACTTCATATAGAGAAAACTGGGGTTTACATTATTTTTCTTATTTCTGCTCCAAGACATAGGTTGTGGGTACTCGTTAGAACCGCCTCATTGAGGCGGTTCTAGCGAGCACCAACAACCTATATTTGCAGTTTATATAAGAAAAATATTGCAAAATTTCATCAGAAAAATGGCCGTTTTGGAGATATGAAAGAATGCACTTTTTTTACATGGGTGGGTAATGTATAAATCACTGCTGACCCAAAGACAGATTTCTGAATGCATGAATACACAGGCAGTCTCGAGACTTTACCGAGCCCTCATATCCCAAGATGCATCTTTGGTGGACATAGCTCTTATGATGTGTATGAATGACTAGCAAAAAATTCAATTTTCACTGCACCGAAAGGAGATTGTCTTGTCCCCTTAACCTTTCAAGCGCTAAGCAAACACCTGCAGATGACCTCATTATTTTTTGCAGCAAAAAAAATAAGGACTGATAATTCAAGTGAATTGTCAGACCTTACTTTATCTGAAAACTACGAATATTTGAAGAAGTTGTCTGGTGCAGTTGTGCTCAGTGCATTAAGGGTTAATGACTTGTCGTGTTTCGATAAAAAGGCAGTCCAAGTAGAGAGATTCTTTAGAATCCAAGGGAGGCTACATTTCAATAAAGCTTGTCCAACAGAGGTCACTTTAATGAATCAAAGGGATTTAGAGAGCAACAGTCACAGGAAGGTGAGAGTGAATCACTCTCCTTTCAATAGGGATTTAGGTATTTTGGTCTTTGCTTTAGGTATTTAGGGTCTATATGTTCTTATGCACCAGCCTGTCAGATCCTACATTCATTAAGGGCGAGGGGTTCAGATGGAAAGTGTGAGTGAACACAAATGACTGGTACAGTTGAAATTCTAAACCTATTGCACATTACCGTATTAAACATGTATTCGGACAGACAGGGCTGAGCAAACAGTGAAGACCCAGATGAGATGCCGCAAAATGCGGCATCTCATCAGGGTCTACACAGTTTGCCACTCATAAAGCTATTTTTAAGCTCAACATCAGGTATTGAAGTATACTTGTTCAATTTTAGAGCAAGTATATAAGGAGTTAAGGTGTCCGAATACTTTGAGCAAATACTTTACTCAGGACAATTTTACGCCACACAACACAACAGGTCATCAAGGGAACAAGACCAAACCCCCGATCAATGTAGCACATTAATATCCAGCTCACCTTCACAAAATAGGCATTTTATACAATATTTGTATATCTTATTCATTTTATACCTTTAATATAATAGTTTACTATTTCACATTATATATATATATAATAATAATATACTATACTGTACAATATTCCGAAATAAGATTTTGACAGGTAACAATTTTCATTATCACATTTATGAACCAGTGTGTCCGCCAAATGGAGACAGTCTCGAAAAAAAAATAAAACAAATTGGTTGCTATGGGAACCATAAATATTTACATAACAACTTGGTTACCATGGCAACAATGATGAGAGATTGGTAAAATGAAAGTAAGCAGTTTACCACAGTGACATAACTGTATGACTATTTTAGGTCATGGAAGAAACATGTTAAGCGTATTCATACACAGTACACTTAAAAAAGATAAAACTGGGCAAAAATAGCCCCTATTTATGAAAAAAGATGAATAAATAACTACATGTATTCCCTCTAAATACTAAAATCAAATAATACATTTTGCTGTAGAATCATAAAATACCCTCAAAATTTGGACGGCAAACATCGTAACTTCTATAATTAACCTTGAAGCACCAAAATAAAGTCTGAAGCAGACAACATTTTAATTTTCTATTTTTTTGTTATTATTTTTTCTCAGAAACCCTTATCCTGCTGTTCATGACAACCCCTACCTTTGCAAACAATATAGAGCCAGATCTGCATCCAGTTTGTGAATTTGAACGAAAACATTAAATCATGTAATCTGATTGGCTGATAGTCAAATATGGGTGTGGCCATCACAAAGACATATCTATATAATTCTGACCCACTTAAACCCCACTTTTACATTGTAAAACTGGGGTTTGCAGGGGTATACATTATTTTTCTTATTTCTTCTTAAAAAGGTAGATTGTGGGTATTCATTAGAACCGCCTGGCCAAGGCGGTTCTAACAAGTACCCACAATCTATATTTTGAGCAGAAATAAGAAAAATATAAAAAATTTTCATCTTAAAATTTTCCTTTTTCCGGCAATAAATAATATATTTGAATAGGCATGTTTTCGTAATGTTGTCACTAAAAGCTGAATGGAGGGAGATACCTAATAGTTCTCATAAAGAGGGTAAGAATTTGCACCCTTTAGGCAGCAAATACTTTCCTTTACAAATATCATCATATTTGAGATGATATCCATTTCTACTACAGTGGTGTCTCCTACTACAGTGGTGTCTCTTTGCAAGGGGAAACAAAAACTTCAAATGTAGCCTCCCTTGGAGATAGGATAAATTTTGTCATTTCCATTAATTTTTTTTTCGTCCAATTTTTCAGGGTATTTTTTCTCCATACATTTGTGTGCCGTCATTGAACACAGTAAATGATGTGTCACGAAATACCCAAGTTTATACACAAGTCCATTTAAGTCATGAATAATCAGATCTTTCTATAAGTTTATGTGGTCCATTAACGATTCAACGTAAATGATAAATTAACATGGCACTCCTAATGCCCGCCATAACTACATGCATTTATTACAATGTGAAGCGATTACATTCACTTCTGAATTCTCGACATCAAAACTTAAAGTGCCAATCCCAACTGTATCAGACAACATTTTCAAATCTGTTTTATCATTCTACCGAGAAAATGAGTTTTGACATTTGATGTGAATTCTGTACTAGCAGATGATTCACATGATATATATCAAGCGTGAGTTTCTTGGAAATAACAATAAAAGATTTAAGAATGATATCTGCTGTGAAATTGTGGTTGGCTATTTAAGGGTTAACACTCATCCTGCTGGACACGACAACCCCTACCTTTACAAACAGTGTAGATCCAGATCAGATGGCTTCTTCAGAAGCCATCTGATCAGGATCTATACAGTTTGCAAACAGTGTAGATCCAGAGCCATCTGATCAGGATCTACACTGTTTATCATGCAATTTGTGAACTGAATACATTATTACAAGTAATTTGATTGGTTGTAGTCAGAAATGGGTGCGTCTTTATTAATTTATTCAGCAGGATAAGGGTTAAAATATTCACTCTTGTAACAAAGTTATCCCATAAAACGACTGTGCCAGCAGTCAAAGTACAGAGAAAATCTTCGGCGCAGCAAGACTCTAGCATATATATATTGTAAATCCGACCTTCTAAAAGGCCCCCATTCCTTCATGGCAATACTTAAAATAACTTAGTCTTCTTGTTATATCCATCCCACAACTCACTTTTATTAGATGAACTGTTGAGCGACGAATGCGATTAAAATTGCTAAAACCATTACGCCAGTCAACAAAATGGCCGCCAACTGCTGATCAGTCCACTGTTTTGATTCCACTACTTCAGCGTCATTAGCACGGGAAAGAATGGGCTTCACGGGCTCGGGACTGGCCGTGCAGAAGCTATGTCCCGGGCTGTATGCCCCATAAAGTTCTGACTCGTCCGAGGACACTCTGATAGCACATACACGAACTTGGTAGTCTGACTTAGGTAGTAAATTTTCCAGGGTGAACGAGGTGCCACTACCTCTGTATACCTAAAAATGGAAAATAATATGTGCAATATTTAGCGTAAATATTCAGACACCTAAACTAGTTTCCATACTTTTTTTCAAACATGAACAAGTACATTTTACGACAGTCAACCCTATTTATACCGACATTCGAGTGAGTGAGTGTTCGAGTTTTACAGCTATGCTCATACGAACATGGGACCTCGGTTTAAAGACTCCTTCGAAAGTCTGGAGAAGCAGGGGATAGATCCTGGGACCCCTGGTTTACAAGTTGAGTAGCGTAACCACTGAGGCTTCTCCGACATTCGATATAACAACAAAGTTTGTCGTAGCGACAATTTTGATAGAATGAATCCTTAGCTCAGGATGAGACAATTAATGGAGATATTCAAGATTATTGTAATGATTTAATACTCTGCAGTGGTTAGCGCGTTTGACTTAAGATCGAGAGGTTGTGCGTTCGAATCCATCCACCGGTATCGAGGTGTGTCCTTGGGCAAGACACATAATGACATAATGACTGCAGGAGCAGTCTGATCAGGGTATACACTCTTTGCCATTCCATCTGCACGTTTTGGACTTCTTGCTCATACCTGTGATACCTCCCTCATCAGGAGGGAGACTCCCTAATTTTGATGCTAAATTTTGCTCAATTTATGCTAAATTTTAGTAAAATTTTGGAGTCTCCCTCATTTGAATTGAGAATTTCCCTATATATTCTTTTCAACTCCCTCATCATAATGGCAAATCTCCCTCATTCAGTTAGTGGATTATTACAGGTATGCTTGCTGGATTGTTAAACAAATTTGCCGCAGTGAGAGACCCAATGATTAAGAGTCAAAATTCTAATCCACTATGGAGTTCTTTAGTTATTCGTTTAACTTCTATAGCAAATGCACTAGTATTTTTGCTGAAAATAAATTTGAGTAGCTTTTGATAGAATTGCCTCAGCCAGGTGATTCTAACAAATAGCCACATTTGATTTATGCAGTAATTCAGAGACTTCACATTGACTTCAACATTCAAATGAGTCATGGGAACAAATTGCACAGGACAGAGCAAAGTGGCAGGGGTGCAAATGAATACGAGACAAAGACAGTGGAGCAGAGCAGAAACGTGCACAGCGCAAAGCCAGAGCTAAGGCATCACCAACAGAGCTGTCTTCCTCTAGCCTCTATTGCTCTATTTACAACGGACAGTTCAGAGCTAGAATCGGTCTCATCAGCCATCTTAGAACACACAAATAGTAACATTTCTCAAATAAGATAAAGATTGGTCATTGTCAGAAATGACAGACAAACTATATAATTCAGAGACAAATGCCCTTTTTACCTAGTATTCTACGGCAATTCTCCTATAATTTCGAACACCCTAAAAATTCGGACACCAAAAATTATTTACAAAAATAATTTCCAAAATACCTTTAAAATCTCGAACAGTGGCATTTTTTATAAGACAGCAATTTCTTAAATTTCGAACACTGAATTTCGCTGTGTAATTACCGATCCGTACTATGTTATAATCGCTTTAGTCACATTGGTGACGGTGCCTTCTGATGTGAAGACCAGCCACCAGAAGTTATACTGGCCTGAGTCCCGTTGCGAAGACACAGTCTGATAATCGTAAACCATATCTGACAATGAACATAAGTTTGGAGTGGTCCATTTCGAGTTATAGGCATGTTAGGTTTGTTTTGTTTTTGTTAAGTTTTATAAAAAAAAAAAAGAAATGCACATACTTTACACAAATAGTGTTGACTCAGATCAGACATCGCATTCTGAGGCGTCTGATCTGGTTCTAAACTATTTGCCACTGTCTCAATAATGGATAAGGTGACTTCAAAGATTATCAGTGCAGGCCATTTTTCGAAGGCGCCGAGTCCAACCCGTAAAATGCCTTTTTATAATGTCCTCATATCTTTCGTTTGGGCTCAAATGTTGTGTATTCAAATTATTGAATGTTATTCGGGGAATCCCCATTGTGTCACTCGCCACGTGTGGAGTGTTTTAACTACCTCATCTTGCCGATAATCGAGCCGCGCCAATCAAAAATGGAACTTACACAGCATACACCACCAGCACAGACTCTAAGCGCATCTGCGCAGATTGATCTAAGTCTTGGCTGTTCGGGCCACACTGCGCAGTCTGATGGGACTTGGTTGTTCGGCCACATCTGCGCAGTCTGATCTGATCCTTGGCTGTTTGCGCCGCATCTGCAGCAGCACGGAGTCTGATCTGAACCTTGGCTATTCCCACTAATCTTAAATGGGGCTTCCAGCATGACTCCGACCGCATCTGCGCAGCCTGATCTTAGCAATGGCTGATCGCGCCGCATCTGCGGTAGTGAGTGTCGGCTGTTCGCGCCACATCTGTGACCGCGCAGTCTGATCTGAGAGTCGGCTGTTCGCATCAATCTTAAATAGCACTACCAGCACACACGACCCTACACCTTGCGGTTTTATCTTAGCCTCGGCTGTTCGCGGCGCATCAGCGGCAGCACAGTCTGATCTGAACATCGGTTGTTCGCGGCGCATCTGCGGCAGTGCAGCCTGATCAGAGCCTCTTCTGTTCGCGGCGCATCTGCTTCAGCGCAGTCTGATCAGAGACTCGTCTGTTCGCATCATTCCAGCAAACTCGACCAACACAGACTAAGACCGCATCTACACTGGGAATAGATCCAGATTAATATGCGCCAGCAAGTTTTCCCATAGCAACTTCATAATGTATTAATAACGGGAAATCTCATGGGTCAGCGGTTACGGTTTAGCTTGACGACTTCTCGAATACTGTCCTGTTTTAGGAAAAAGCATGCCGATGCAAATATATTGAAAAATTACCATCAAAAATAAAAAAAATTCTGATAAAAAATCATAAACCATATATTGTAGATATTTGTTAGAACAGCCTCTTAAAAAGCTTATTTGGAAGGGTGCAGTAATTCTTTCTTCCAATTTCCTGCCCACAATGTCCTCTGGTCAGGGACCACCTTTGGGACTGTTCAAAAGCGGTCTTCAAAACCATTAAGACCATGTGGTCTTAATGTAGGAAATTTACTGTAGTACTGGACGTTGTGCAATAAAGCTATATTCACAGACTGGAAAAGTCTGATCTTAGTTCTGTCTTGCCCAGAATCTCCCCAAACGACAGATGTGATTTGTCAGGAGATAAGGGCCGTCAGGCGGGAGACCGGAAGATGGGGTTCTAAATCAGATTACCCCGACGAAACTGGGCGATATCACATGTACGCATCTGCGCAGTCTGATCAGCGCCATCGAGGGCGTGAGGTGTCATTTCATCTGTGCAGAATGACCTGCGTCTTCGCTGGTCGTTTAGCGACCGGCACAGACTCGGATTACTGCCCCCGCCAATCGGGGCTTGAAGAAATATATGGGCCACACTGAGCTAAAACAGACCCCACTATTTTAAAGATCTCTCGTTGTTCAGCTAACTGTTTTTAAGTGACATAGCCTTTTCCCAAGCGACGTCTCATGATGTTCCGCAATTTTATTGCAGCGCGTCATATTAGCATGTGCAGTTAAAGCAGCCTGTGAATGTTTTCCCGCCAAAACAAACTACATTATTATAGCGAGCAGTTGTTGCTTGTGAAAAGGCACAAATAGTTACTATGATTTCGATTGTTTGATTTGATGTTTAACGTCCCCATCAACACTGCAAAGGTCATTTTGGAGACATTGCTTCCAATTTTGTGCGACTTTTACCCGACATCAAGATGAAACGACATCTCAAGCCCTGTCGCCCAATGAAACCACTAGGGATTATTAGCATGGACGGTCCGACTCGCACCGCTTTGCCTGGGAGTTACTATGATCGCTGGTTAGGGTACTGATCTTCGATTTTCTTGGTGGTTTCGCATTTGTTTTGCTACATTAATTTACAATGTCCATGTCGCACAAGATGGAACTTTTAAAAAAAAGCACAGGCGCATGAACGGTGAAGGCTCATATCAACCTGCGCATTCCCACATTCTGATCAGTGTCTTTGCTGTTCGTATGAGCCTTCTATTCAAAGAACAATAAGTGAAGGCTTTGTCCACATTTGCTAGATGCACATTTTGGTTGGAAAGTACGGGAGACGCGAGACCAGTGAACACTCGGATCAGCCTGCGCATCCGCACAATCTGATCAGAGCTTAAGCTGTTCGTATGAGACTTCTGTGACATATGTACCAGTCAACTAGCAGCAAACGAAGATCAAGCCACATTGGCTTGATGCACAGGCCGATCTGATACTTATGTAGTAGAAGTTTTCTTTGCTCTGCGCCGGCTCGAATCCATGGAAATGTGTAAATGCGGTGTAACCTCTGACTTGTAAATGAGGCCGTAACAGTTGAAGACTCACATCAGCTTGCGCGACCTAATCAGAGCATTTCTAGTTTGTACAAGCTTCTATTGTCTCTGGGGTATTAAAAGAACATGGTAGGTCAGAACCTTAAAATTTCGAACAGTGGACTTTTTTGCCAGCTCGAATTTCTAAAAATTCGAACAGCGGCAAAAATAATTATTTAATTTTGTTCGAAATTATAGGAGAATTACCGTACTCCTTATTGGGAATGTTTAACAAATTATTGATATAAATTTTCTTATTTTCCCAGAAAACAGGACTTGACATCTCATGCAAATTGTCTCCATTTGCATGAGATGTCAAATCCTGTTACCCGGAAAAATAAGGAAAATATTTCAAAATGTTGTCTGCTGCGAAAAAAAAAGAATACCCAGCATGCAGAGCGTTAAAGTGACAAAATTCTTTTTTTCTTACATGAGAAGAAGAAGTATAAGAGGGACATAACTCTTCAAGTACTTCTGCTTTTGAATGAATGGTAAAAACCGGAATTGTGCAACACAAATGGCTGAAAATGGGGGAGGAGTGTAGTATATTAACCCTTATCCTGCTGAATATTCAAATTGGCCACTCCCATTCCTGACCATCAGCCAATCAGATTGCATGATATAATATTTTCCTTCAAATTCACAAACTGAATGACAGTGTAGATCCTGATCAAGCCATCTGATCTGGATCTACACTGTTTGAAAAGATAGGGGCTGTCTGGAACAGCAGAATAAGGGTTAACATATTCAGCATGGTATGGGCTAAAAGCCGGCTTTTACCTGTTTATATTCTTGGTCTCTACTCTGTAACTGTAGTTGGTACAAGATGGTATCAAAACCCATTGGCCGACAACCTGTCCACTCCACGCAACAACTTGTCAGGCTGACATCATCAACACGAGGGGCTGAAAAATAATTTGTTGAGTTCAAGGGAGATCACTTTTACCACAAGTGTCAGTGTCGCTTTTGAAAGGGGACAGCATTTAACCCATTTAGTACCAGAAATCCCAAAAGTGTATTTGGCAAACAGTGCAGGCCCAGATCAGATGCCGCAGAACGCGTCGTGTGATCAGGGCCTACACAGTTTTCAAAAAGGTCAGACATTTTCCAAATCATAGTAATGAATTTTGAAGAAAACACAACCTGACACCCCTAAATTTTGAAATGGACTCATGCTATATAAAAGGAGGATGATTCCATTTGGTACAAAAAGGGTTAAAATGCTTTTCCTCAAAAAGCAGTATCTGTTTGCATCCTAGTCAACACTATTTAGATCATTTTGCTTCCACTTTTGTGGGACTTTTACCCGAGAAATTGAGATGAAATGATATCTCAAGCCCATCTGCCCAAACAAACCAAAAGGGATGTAGGGATTTATAATATTACCACAGACCATGTCTACAGCATTAAACATCAAATTATACATGAGTGACAGGGTGAACATTTTATTTTTTGTCAAATTTGACAGTTAAAATATTGAATTCAACAGTCTGAATTTGAAAGTGCACAACATCTTTGTGAGACAGTTGTTTGAATCAAGAGCAGAAACAGTCTTAGATAAATGACCCTGTTATAGCCAGTCAAAAATGTACAGATCATATAGAAAAATGGCAATTTATGGTCATTTATACAATATACACCACAACCTCTTTATAGCATTATTAATGGGGTCCGAAGCAGAAACCATGTTAGTTAAACAACTGTGTTATATCCAAATAAAAATGGATAGATTATATAGAAAAATGACCATTTATGGTCATTTTTCTATATGATTTATTCATTTTTGGTTTTGTTTGTTTGAGTGGAGTTTTAACGTTCCCATCAACACTATTTAGGTCATTTTGGAGATGTTGCTTCCAATTTTGTGGGACTTTTACCCAACACTGAGATGAAATGACATCTCAGGCCCTACTTCTCATAGAAACAGCTAGGGTTTGAGGAGCGGTCCGACTTGCATCACTTTTCCTGGGCAGGCTTAGTCCTAAGCCGTTTATCAGTATTCAAGTTTGGTCGGTTTCAGCTCTGTGTGGAAGCACCGTGCAGCCCATTTATTTCTCCAAACCCCGATGGGCGGGGGCGACATATACATTTTTGGGATCCATCTTGAAACCGTGTTATATCCAAACTGTGTCATAAGAAACCATGTTATAATGAGGTTGTGGTGTACAATACATATTAGGGTTCCATCTTTAAACCATGTTATATCCAAAACTGTGTCACAATGTTCAGCATTATGTGTTTTAAATTCACCTAAAATGAAAAGGCTTCTTCTATAAGATTCTTAAGACCAGTATGCATTGGGTTTAGGTGACAGCTACTTACGAAAAAAAGTTGCATTGTACTGTGTGTCAGTATATCAGAGTTTGTTTGGTTTTTCAATCCAGTCCACACAGAGTTTGTTTGGTTTTTCAATCCAGTCCACACTATTTAGGTAACTATGGAGACATTACTTTCGAATTTGTGGGACTTTTATTACCAGACAACATTACAATAACACACCCGTGCGACATAATGCATTTTTTTCACAACTCCAAAATGGCTACATTTCAGATGAATATCCGTGATATTTTTGTTATTTTTACTTCAAACATAGGTTGTGGGTGCTCGCTGGAACTGCCTCATTGAGACGGTTCTAACGAGTACCCACAAAGTATCTCTTGGAGCAGAAATAAGAAAAATAATGTATACCCCTGTAAACCCCAGTTTTCTAAATACAAAGTGGGGCTGAGTGGGGTGTTAATTTCACGGACTTGTTCAAGTGATGATGAGATGAAATGACATCTAAAGCCCTACACCCCGAGGAAACCGCTAGGGTTTAAGTAATTCTTTCCTGGACAGGCTTAGATCTTTTAAGCAGTTTACCTGTATTAAAAAGATTGGGTTGTGTCAGCTCTGTGTGGAAGCACCATGCAATCTTCTCTATTTCTCCAAGCCCTGATAGGCTGGGCGCAGTACATCAGAACAACAATTAAGTATTTAATGGCCGGCCTTGGTAGCTCAGTTGGATGCGCATCTGATTGGTGATCAAGAGGATGCTGGTTCGATACCTGCAGGGGGTCGGCAATATTCTTTTGTGGAGATTGATCATGAAATCTTTTCTACGGTCATTCTCTCCATTCTGCTGATTCAAGAAGGGCAGTTGTCAGTTTGTGGCAAAAGAATATGTACTGGTAAACCACTTATGTATAAGCCTGCCCAGAAACAGTGTGAATAGGTAAATTGACCTGCTCAATAAAGACCTAAAATAGTGTTGACTGGGCCATTAAACTCCAATACAAACAAACACACAAATAACGTATTTAATGATAACTGAAGGATTATTTTCCTTATTTCTCCATACAATGTTTTGGGGTTTTTATTAGAACCAGCTCGTTGGGGCTGTGCTAATGAGTATACACATCATAGTTTTTTTTTTATGGAGACTTAACAAAAATTGTCATTCAATTATCACCAAAATACCCAACTGTGATGAAGTAGTTGTTCAAAAGTAGCAATGTCATTAGTTAACACATTGTTAAAACTTTCATCCTTTTATGTAGCAGATATGCTAATATTTTTGCTGAAAAATATAAGCTCACTTTTTTTTCAGCAAAAATAACACTATATTAGATATTGCACTTGCTAGAACAGTTAATATCACGAAAACAAGTCTATATAATTTTTAGCCCCTTCAATCCCACTTTTATATAGTAAAACTGGGGTTTACTGGGGTATACCTTATTTTTCTTATTTCTGCTTTAAAATATAGATTTTGGGTACTCATTAGAACCGCTTTGACGATGAAGGGGTTCTAACAAGTAACCACAGTCTATACTTTGAGCAAAAATAATATCACAATTTTTCATCTTAAAATTTCCGTATTTTTTTCAGCGGTAAAGTTTACAATGTATCTGTATAGGCGTGTTTTTGTAATGACAATTTGATTTGATCACTAACGAGTTCATTAAGCTAATGATGCTTTTGACAACCGGGTCTTGATCTCTTGTACATGAATTCTTACCTCTTAATGCAGGAGGTGGGGCTTTTGTTGTACTAAATGTGTAAGTGTCTGAGTATGGTCCACAGCCAGCATCATTGCTCGCATAAATCCGGAAGTCATAATTTGACAGCTCTGCCAGTCTGTTCACTTTGCATGTAAATGCCTGACCTTTGTACACCTCTTGGAAGCTAAGAAATACAAAGTATGAAATTAATCCCTGCAGTGGGCACACAACATTGATTCAGTGTTGAAACAATTTTTTTGCTGGGTAGTAAACTTTGAGCTTAGGCTTGAAAAATGGTCCAAAGCTGTTTTCTTTAACAAATTCAATGTTACAAATTCAATGTTCAAAATCAAAAAGTTCTGCACATATCTAATTTCTATTCTGCTCTAGTTTATTTACCCGTACAAAAAAACTTTATTATACCTCATTAATATTCATGAGTTATTCTAGACTTCTGATTGGTTGAGAGCATGCCATGTGCAGGGCCATAAATTATCATATTCCCCTGCAATATTCCCCTCTGACGTCATTGCTCAAAAGCACAATTGCATTCAATGAAAGTATCTCTGGAAGTCATGCGCAGGGCAATAAATTATCATATTCCCCTGCAATATCCCCTTTGGCGTCTCTGCTAAAAAGTACAAGTGCATTCACTGAAAGAATCTCTAGAACTCAGAATTCGGTATAATAAATCATTTGTTACCCTTGTGTGAGGAGAATATGATGATTTGTTCACCCTCCACAGGTAATATTGCCCGTGGGCTTCGTGTTAGGGCAATATTACCTGCTCGGGTGAGCAAATTGTCATATATTTCCCTCACACAAGGGCAATAAATGATTATTATTTATTGATTGAAGGTCAACCATATTTACACCAGGACAAGCAATTTTGTGGGACTTTTACCCGACATTGAGATGAAATGGCATCTCAAGCCCTGTCACCAATAAATGAAACCAATAGGGTTTATAAGCATGGACTATCCGACTTGCACAGCTTTGCCTGGGCAGGCTTAGATCCACTAAGCCTTTTACCAGTACTCGTGTGTGGCCGGTTTCAGCTCTGCGTGGAAGCATCATGCAGCCCATCTATTTCTTCAAGCCCCGATGGGCGGGGGCTGCTTAACTTTCGGTTGATTGACAAACAACCCAAAAATTGTATGACGTATTTATGCTAAATATTTGGATACCACAACTCTTTACAATAACTGTTCTAAAATTTTAACAAGGATAATTTACTTCCAGATCTTGTTTCTAAAAAAAGCTGGATGAAAGGCCGTGTTGCCACGTCTCATCTTGGTTTACACTGTTTCCTCAAGCCTATCTGTCCGAATATATATGGTTATTTGTTTTATTCGAGGTTTAACATCCTCATCAATACTACTTTGGTCATTTTGGAGACAATTCCAATTTTGTGGGACTTTTACCCAACACTGGGATGAAATGACATCTCAATCCCTGTCGCCCAATGAAACCAATAGGGTTTATATGCATGGACGGTCCGACTCGCACCCTTTTGCCTGGGCAGTATATATGGTAAATATGATACGCTGCTTATAGGAACTTTTTTGTGAATATTGCAAAGGGAAATAACTTGTTAGTTTTACTTACTTTCCATCTTCTCTGTCCATCTCTAAGGTGTATGTTACCAAATCTATGTTTCTGCCATCACCCCACTTCAGCTTCAGACTGTTAGGGGCCATGGCCATACATTCTAATTTAGGGGGACTAGGAGGTAATGCCCGTGTTGTAAATTTCACAGGAGAACTGAACGGACCAACACCAATACCATTCACAGCCTGTACTCGCACCCTGCAATTTAAAATCATTTAGTAAATTTCTGGCAAAGCTGTTCTACAATTACTCGCTTTTTCATCACTTGTTAATCCCCTAGAGATGCCACGAAAAATTGCATCTGAAAATGTTGTCTGTTTATGTTGTCTGCGGCATAGTCTTGCAAACATGATGTTGCATACAGGCAAACAGTGAGGACCCTGATCAGACTGCTCCTAGAGGAGCAGTCTGATCTGTGTCTACACTGTTTGCCAAATGACTTTTGCAGTTACTGGCAGACATGAAAGCAGATGACAATTGATGTGATTGCCATCTTAAGCCATTGCCATCTTAAGCCTTTCGTAGGTATGGTGGTAATGTGAGCGTGTTTTATTGTGGTGCACATAAGATTTAGAATTTATGGGGTTTTTTTGGAATACAAGGAGCAGCATTGTAATAATAATGTTCTTCATGGGGAATTGAATTTAATCATATCAATAAACCAGGATTAAGCTGAAGGAATGTTGAGGTATACGTCACTTTACTTCATGGTCACATATTTTCGCATTTTTTTTCACCGGAGCAGTTTTGGACAAATAGTCAGTTGTGTAATAAAACAGATGTATAACTGTCAATAGACATAGGTACATGTATTAATGTTTTATGTTCAGTTGTGTCCAGCTGTATTGACTGACTATTCGTAATTCAGAAATTTGGACTAAGACCGAAACCAAATCAAAAAATGTAAGTAGAATCTAAGAAACAGATAACTGATAAAACGACTGACAAGTGAAAGGCGACTGCATTGTTGCCCGATCAAGAGGTCCTGCAGCCTATGCTGCGATGAAGGGGCTCATTTCCCGACCTTCATGAAGAGACAGGCCTTAAGAAAACATATTCCCTGCCAGATTTAATTAGGAAAGGATTCTAAGATCCTGATAAGACACTGTGTTAACCCTTTACCACTCAGATACGTGTTTTTACGTGTCTGCACCCCCCCCCCCCCCATATTAAGCCCCAGAAGCACTTAAAATCTGCATTTCTACCCCTGGATACTTTTGTTTGCTTTAGGATTTGTTGGGCAAAAAAGTGACCTGTTTTTTCGTACGCCATCCCACTAAAAATATTCGGGGGGGGGGGGGGGGGGGGGGGAAATTGAAGGGGGGCAACGCCCCCCTCACATCCCGAAAAATTTTGGGTGTATGGCCCAACCAGCCGTTAAAATTTATATCTGAGGGTGTCTGGGGTCAAAAATGCCTGAAAACTGATGCTGATAAAACATGCTGCAAACAGTGAAAATGGCCAGTGCCGAACACATTAATTGTTGCCTTGACAGCTGTGTGAAGATTAAAATGTGGTCAAAAATTCATGTGAAAACACACTTTTTGCCAACTTTGAGATGCCCCCTCTTTACCATGACAACAATGATCAAGTCATGAAAGGCTGCATTTGAAAGGCTACTGCCCAATGAACATTCATACCGAGTTTGGTGTAAAACAGACCATCCATTATGAAACAATGGCTAGTTGAAGTTGCTGTCAGGTGCAACACTGTGAAAATTAGCACAATTCACAAAATCCCTGAGTGGTAAAGGGTTAAGGGTCTGCACTGTTTACCCTTTTTATTCATCTTTCTTTGTATAGCCCTTAGGCTGCAGAAGGTCCATGCAGTCAGCAAAGACTCTGATCAGACTGCACAGATGTGCAGGCTGATCTGAGTTTTTGCTGGTCTGACATGTCTTATTGTAAGTTTATACTGCATATTATATTAGCTATAGGCACTTTTAATGAGTGCCCACATGGTATGTTTAAATAATATTTGGCTCTTATCTGGGGCTATAATGAAAACAGTCTGACACCCTGTACATTATGACTGGACCTCTCCAATGCTATTTGTCCGAAAAAGGTTAAAGGGTACACAAAACATTTAGTCTAATTTCATCAGTGATAGTCAGTGGACATCTGGGGCCAGTCGTTCAAAACTAACAACCTCGTTAGTTAACAAATTGTTAAAATTTTGATAGTTTTAAATAACAGATATACTAATATTTTTGCTGAAAAAATGTGAGCAGCTTTTGCATATGCAAAAGCTGCTCACATTTTTTCAGCAAAAATAACAAGATCTTAGGTATTAAACTTGCTAGAATAGTTAAAAATTTAACCACTAACGAGCTCATTAACCCAACAAGGCTTTGAACAACTGGGCCCAGGAATCTGGGGCCATTTGTTCAAAGCATTGTTAACTTAACAAGCTCATTTGCGGTCAAACTGTTAACCGTTCTACTAAGTACTATATCTAATATAGTGTTATTTTTGCTGAAAAGAAATGAGCAGCTTTTGCATTTACAAATGCTGCTCACATTTTTTCAGCAAAAAAATTACCATATTAAATGACTGAAGTTTTAATGATATGTTTTTCTAACACAGCACGCCAATATTGGCAATGGAAAACAACTGTGTTTTATTCTACAACAAATCACGGCTAGGAAGAGCGTGACAAGTGACGTCATTAAAAACTGCCAATTGATGACGTCACTAGTCGACTTCCTTGACGTTAGACGGTGTAACTTAATTTTCTCGCATCGAAAACGTTAGAAAAGGATGTAAATGCATTTGTTTCAGTCGTTAATTTTAGCGGGATTTCTTCTAACAATGGCGAAAAGTTGTGAGATTTTGAAGGACCAAACAACGCTATTGCCGATTTTCAGCTTGTTAGAATCAAAATAGATCAGATCTAGTCTGTGATTTATTGAGAAATAAATCACAGTTTGTCGGTCAGTTGTAAGTAGACAAATCACGCGCGCTACGCGCTCGTGATTTGTCTACTTTACAACTGACCTCCAAACTGTGATTTATTACTCAACAAATCACAGTTAGAGCTGATCTATTTCTTAAACAAATGACATTCTTAGTTTTGAATAACTGGCCACATAGAGGTTGGGGTGTGTAACTTTGGGCCGAAAACTACACTATACTTACTTGTATGACGTTTCTGGAGTTAATTCCTCTATTGTATATTCAGTCACAGCACTAATACTTATTAAATGGTTTGCTCCAATGTCAATATTATATGCGTATATTTCACTACCGTTACTGTGAGGTTCTTTCCACTGTAAAAGTACATTAGTAGCAGAAGGACTAGCACGTATTGATAACACAGTTGACGGACTGGAAGGGGGCGTGACGCACGTGGACACAGGACTGTACAGCCCCGCCCCAGCACTGTTGATTGCTTGGACCCGAAAAGAGTATAGAGTGTTGGGACTCAGACCCTTCACTTCATAATTTGTGTTGGCACCATAATATATCTGAAAGAAAAGGAAAACAATCTAAATGCCAAGTATTCAGACTCAACTCCTTACAATACTGTACTAAAACTTGAACAAGTAAAACTAACTACAGTAAAATTCCTAAAATAAGACCACCTTTGGGACTGTTCAAAAGTGGTCTTTAAGACCACTTTTTGAACAGTCCCAAAGGTGGTCCCTGACCAGAGGACACTGTGTGCAGAAAACAAGGAGATGAGTAATTGAACCATTCTAAATAAGCTTTTTACAGCAGAATTAGTCTTAATTTTAGGTGGTCTTGATAGCAAAATTTCACTGTCACTGTTGTTGTGTCTTAAAAAAAGCTAGATGGGTGATAGTGTAGACCCCTGATGAGACCACATTCTGTGGGGTCTCATCTTGGTCTGCACTGCTTGCTCATGCCTGTCTCTCCAAATATATATATGGTAAATACTGTACACAAATGTTTGTTTGTTTGATTTGATGTTTAACTTCCCCGTCAACACTATAAAGATCATTTTGGAGACGTTGCTTCCAATTTTGTGGGACTTTTACCCAAAATTTAAAAGAAATGACATCTCAAGCCCTGTCCCCCAATGAAACCAATAGTGTTTATAAGCATGGACATCTTGCACATCTTTGCCTGGGCAGGCTTAGATTCTCTAAGCGGTTTACCAGTACTCGTGTGTGGTCAGATTCAGCTCTGTGTGGAACAAATGATGACATCACTTAGTGTTATGTGTAATAAACATGAGAAGATGTGCTTGCATTTAAGAACGATTATTAAATTCAGCACTAGTCTTATGATAACTGTCAGGGTCCAGTTGTTCAAAGCCTCGTTAGCTTAACAAGCTCATTTGTGGTCAATTAGTTAACTGTTCTAGAAAGTACAATATCTAATATAGTGTTATTTTTGCAGAAAAAAATGAGAAAGTTGCTCTCATTTTTTAATCAAAAATATTAGCATATTTGCCAAATTAAAAGATCAAAGTTCTAACGATATGTTAACTAACAGCATTGTTAGTTTTTAACAATTGGCCCCTGGTGTATTAATATAATTCAATTAGCATTTAGTTTGATATTTATTTGTTCAGTCATTCATTCATTCTTCACTGACTTGCTCATTCACACTCATGCGCACTCACATGACTGAATAAATTTAACCTAAGTCTTATGTTTACTGTTTTAACCCTTGTCCTGCTGAATATTTAAATATGCCACACCCACTACTGATTATCAGCCGATCAGATTACTTGATGCAAATTATTGCAACAAATTCATAAACTGGATGGCAAACAATGAAGATCCTGATCAGATGGCTTCTTCAGAAGCCATCTGATCTGGATCTACATTGTTTCAAAAATAAGGCATATCCGGGCTCAGCAGGACAAGGGTTAATTAATATAATTCAGGTGTGATATAGTTTTTTAACTGTTCAATCATTCATGTACTCACTCACTCACTCACTCACTCACTCACTCACTCACTCACTCACTCTCTCATTCAATTTTCTGACCCTCCTCAAAAAAGACTTGGCTTTTTACAGGAGCAATTTTAACCTTTGTCCTGCTGAACGCAATAACCCCTACCTTTGCAAACGGTGTAGATCCTGATCAGATTCAGAAGCTATCCGGATCTACACTGTTTGTCATTCAGTTTGTAAATTTGATTGGTTTATAGCCAGGAATGGGTATAGCAAAATTAATGTATTCAGCAGGCCAACGATTTAAGTTAAATTGATCTATTGTCAAGGGAGGGTACTCCACACAAAATGGTTTGTCTCACTTTGAGTAAGTGTAGATTACATTTTCTTGTCTTTTGGGATCACCGATTCCATTGTGGAATTTTTAAGATATCACTAAACGTCATTGATGAGGCCTAATTGGGCGACACTAGCTGGTTTGACCCAAATACATGCACACTCTAAGCTTTTAGGTTCTGAGTGTATTCCTTGTTTCCAAAGGATAACCCTTTTATAGAACATATTCTCTTCAAGGGAAGAATTTGCTTCCTTCAAATATAAGCCATATTTAGAAAGGAATTTAAGGGGAATGGATACACCTTCAGGGGAGGCAACTCCTGCAAAAGTATTTTTGTCTCCCATGTCAATAGGGGTCAATTCTCAAAGGAAAGAATTTGCTCCCAAGAAGCAAATTCTTTCCTTTTGGAGTATACCCCTTTTCAGTGAGACAGGGCTTATAGAAAAGTGAACAGAAAGTCTCGAAAGTTGTCTCCCTTGGAACTGAAAGCCAAACGGGGCAATAAGTACCTGTGAGAAATCAGCATCAGATCTTGTCTGCCATTCTAAGCGATAGTCTGTAATAGTAGCACCATTGTTGACTGGCCCTTCCCACGAGACGACGGCACTGTGCGCCGACGGACAGTTGATTATTGGGTTCTTTGGAGGATCAGGGACGCCCGCACCACTGACAACTTCCAAAGGTTCAGACCAGGGGCCACCCTGAAATAACAAATACATGTACATGTTCATGTTACTGTGTGGGCATTTGGTTTGGTTTTGTTTGGAGTTTGACAGCCCAATCAACACTTTTTAGGTCATGTTGATCAAGTCAGTTTACCGAACCAGTTTTTCTTGGGCAACTTGTAGATAATAATAATAATAATCGACCTTATTTATAGAGGGTAACACATTTAGTAAACTAGTACTAATCTTCCATGTGGCCCTCTTTTCCTGGGTAGAAAGCAGTACTACGCAATGTGGATAAAGTCTCATGCTCAAGGAGACAACACTTGCCCCTCATGGGGTTCGAACCTGGTACCTCTTGATCCCGAGTCTGATACTTTACCACTGCACCACAGCGCTCCACTGCCATAAGCTTTTAACCTGTACAGTGCAAATTCTTTTGATAAATACTGACAGCTGCTCTTCTTGAATCAGCAGAAGGAAAAGAATGATGCGAGAAAAGATTTCATGACCAATATCCATGGAAGAATGTTGCAGGTCGAGCAGGTATTAACCCACTTAGTACCAGAAACCCCAAAACGGGTACCCTGACAAACAGTGCAGGCCAAGATCAGACACCGAGTTCTCAGATCAAGGCCTCCACTGTTTGCTGAAAGTTCAATCAGTTTCCAAATAAATTTTGATGAAAACACAACCTGACACCCCTAAATTATGGAATGAACTGCTCCATATATAAGGAGGAAGATTCCATTTGGTACAAAAAGGGTTAAACCCTCAACCTTCTGATCAACAGTTAGATATTCAGCAGACTGAGCTATCAAGACAAGCAATTTTGAACATAACAATGACCATTTGTCATAAAATGGTTTTTTTTCGTGTTTTTTTTTTTTTTTTTTTTTTTTCATTTGTTTCTTCCATTGTTTCAGACCAGCAAAAATATGTCTTGGAGCATTTGCATACAGATTAGCATGCACAGTCTGGTTCAAAGGTCATAAAACTTTTTTCATGCTCAACTCAGTTGAGCATGAAATTGTAATGCTTATCGTAAGTATTGAAATACAAACAAATCAGGCAATTTTCCTGCTTATTTGTTTGATTTGATGTTTAACGTCCCCGTCATCACTATATGGGTCATTTTGGAGACGTTGCTTCCAATTTTGTGGGACTTATACCTGACACTGAGATGAAATGTTATCTCAAGCCCTTTAGCCGAATGAAACCAATAGGCTAATCTGGGTCTGGGTCTTCTCTGTTTGCTTAGGACTATCTGTCTCAATACTTAGGAATATTATAGTAGAAATAACTGGTAGAAATAACTTTTCATTTCACATACCCCTGCTCTGTTGAACGCCCTCACTTGAAACAAGTAGGGTCTCCCAGGCGAGAGTCCCGCCACAATACAATCCAGGTCACGACCTTTGTAACATTCTCGACTAGTGTTGTCGGGAGATATCATCTGAGCCGCGAACTCTGTTACTATTGCACCACCGTTATATTCTGGATAAGCTGTAAATAGGAAAAAAAAACAAATTAACCCTTGACCTGCTGAATATTTACATATGCCACACCCACTACTGAATATCAACCAATCAGATTACTTGATGCAAATTACTGCAACAAATTCATGAGCTGAATGACAAACAATGAAGATCCTGATCAGAGGCTTCTTCAGAAGCCATCTGATCTGGATCTTCATTGTTTGAAAGATAAGACATATCTGGGTTCACCAGGACAAGGGTTGATAACATGTTCTCTAAAAATTTAGATGTCAGATTAACATGAATTGTTTTGGCTATAAGGAACCAAAGGAACTGCTCTTTGAGGTGCGTAACTAGCTTTAAATCTATTTCCTTTGTGAGAGAAAAAAAAATGCATAAAATCACACAAAATCCGTACTTTGGACTAATGCAGAACGATCTAAAGCTCTCTGGCTGGATCCACCAATTGATTCACCATCATCCTAGGAGATGTTCAAAAGAATTTATCCAGTGAAGCGTTACAAGTTATGAAGGAGTTGTCCATGTATATTGGGTCCGAGTTCCTGATAAGAAGTAACAGAGGATACAGTCAAACTTCAGTGACTCAAATGTGTTTGAGATAGGGGTAGTCTGAGCCACCGAAGGTTAAGTCACAGTGCAAGACCAGAAAGTGACATGGGTAACAATGTCTTTAACTTCTTTGTTGTTCAAAACTAACGACGTCTTTAAAACTTTGATCATGTATTATGGCAAATATGCTAATATTTTTTGCTGAAAAAATACCAAAATAATAAATGTTAAACTTGCTAGAACAGTTAACAATATGACCACTAACAAGCTCGTTAAGCTAACGATGCTTTGAACAACTGGCCCCTGTTTTGTGTATACACAACATATCTTTTCTAAGATATTTTTTTTTTTTTTTTTTTTTTGGGGGGGGGGGGGTTTGGTTTTACAGCCCTTTCAATATCAATTCACTTATATCAAGCTGATCCTTAATCAGAGGTGGACAAACCACCTGACCTTCCATTGCAGAACTTGGTGTCTCAA
The DNA here is from genome assembly GCA_963580285.1 of Lucinisca nassula. Lineage (NCBI taxonomy): Eukaryota > Metazoa > Mollusca > Bivalvia > Lucinida > Lucinidae > Lucinisca > Lucinisca nassula. The sequence continues at coordinate 103,844,912 of OY757024.1, read as the reverse complement.
GTGACCCGAGCCAGGCAGTCAGTGAGAGACCTAATGATTAAAGAGTCTGGGCTCTTATCCACTAGGCCACAGAGGCCCCACTTTGCAAGATAAGACAAAACGCCCTAAATTATCCTTAATACATGGATACCTTAAGTAATGGGACGGCTTCTCTAGGTACTAAAAAATGAATTTGAAACAACCGTGGTAAATGAGCAATTGGTTTTCTAGCCATCCAAGGTTCGCTGTAATTACCGGATAATTTCCCTTATTTTTTTGTCTTTCTCCATTTGGGGTTCACTTCCCTTTCAAGATTATTTCCCTTATATTGTCAGAGCTAGTGTTAAACATACGAAAAACTGGGGCATCTGAGAAAAAGTCTAACCTTCCTTTGAAGAACTTGGCATCTTGCATTGTGACATGATTGTCCTTTTTTCTTGTCAGAAACATATATTGTGTACTTGTTAGAACACCTCATTGAGGCAATTCACACAAGCACCCTCATGTTTTGATAGAAAAATATTACATGTATCCCCAAACTAACCTCTGACAATAACACCCTCTTATCTTTAACCCACTGCATGCGGGAAACCCCTCATTGAAGCAATTCATACAGGTACCCACGTTTTGATAGAAAAATATTACATGTATCCCCAAACTGACTTCTGACCATTACTCCTTCTTGTTTTTAACCCACTGCATGCAGAAAACCCCTAAAAAGGGTACCTTGGCAAACAGTGCAGGACCAGATCAGATGCCACAGGTGGTGTCTGCTCAGGGTCTGCACTATTCGCTAACAGAATTTTTCATCAAAAATAGAATAAAAACGAAAAAACAGGCCTCACACTCCATATATGACAAATGGACTTGTCCAACATGTAGCAATGGAAGAGTCCACTAGTATACAATGGGTTAAACAGAAACACTTACCCCATCTTAAATGCAGTGAAGTAGCTTTGGGTTTGCCCTGTAGCTTGGGCACTGAACACTGGCCTGGTGGAACAGCTTGTGTCATGGCTATGCACACATCAGAAAACTGAAGAAAGCAAGGAAAGTTTTTTTTTGTGAGTACAGTAAAACCTTTCATAGTGGCCACCTCTATTAAGCAAGCAACATGTCTTAAGCATGCATGTTTTTAGTTTCCGAAACAGGGAAATATATTAAAATTCACCTGTTTTAAGCAAGCACCTGTCCTAAGCAAGCAAATTTTGGTTATCCCTTAGGTGCTTGCTTAATACAGGTTGGACTTTACATGTTTCGTCAAAACTCCTCATTTGTGCCCAGCTAAGGCTAAGACAAATTCTTCTTTAACCCATAAAAGGCCAATCACGTCAATTGTCATCTGCTTTGCCATCTGCCGGTTACCTTATAAGTTATTTTTTGAAAACATTGTGGACCCAGATCAGACTGCTCCTTTAGGAGAAATCTGATCTGGGCCCACACTGTTTGCCTGTATGCAAAAATATTTTTAAACCGTTTGCAAAAAAATTCAGCAGACGACATAAGCAGACAACATTTTCAGCTGTAGTTTTTCTTGGTGTCTTAAGGGTTAAAACATTTCTAACAAGTTTCAAATGTTAAATAAATTACATTCATTTCTTAAAAATACCTTTGGGACTATAGAACTTTGTTTGAGTCGGGAGGGGGGGTGGGGGGTAGTTCGAACTAATGAGGGCATCAAGCTGAGGAATAATAGGCATGACTTAGGGATATCTTTTCGATCTTCTATAAAATAAAGGTATGATGTATGATGTACATACCCATTAGAATCATCCAATGTTTCACAATAAAATCATAAAAAACTTCAGTAAATCACCCTAAATACAACGCAACCTCATTTTAAAACTGTTTGTTACAGCATGGTGGTTTCAAGATGGATGCCAAAAATGTATAGATTATATAGAAAAATGACCATAAATGGTCATTTTTCTATATAATCTATACATTTTTGTTTGGATATAACAGGGTTGTTTAACTAACACAGGTTCTGCTATGGAACCCCATAAACAGCTCAGCATGCAGCCTAAGCTTTTTCTCTAAGCCCCGATGGGCAGGGGCAAATTTTTTAGCCATGGTATTTGTTTGATTTGAGTTTTTATGTCGCCCTTCAACACTGTATAGGTCATTTTGGAGACGTTGCTCCCAATTGTGTGGGACTTTTACCCTACACTGAGATAAAATGACATCTCAAGCCCTGTTGCCCAATGAAACCAATATGGTTTAGACTCACACTGCTTTGCCTGGGCAGGCCTAGATCCTATGCAGTTTACCAGTACTAGTGTGCGGTCAGTTTCGGCTCTGTGTGGAAGCATCATGCAGCTCATCTATTTCTTCAAGCCCCGATGGGCGGCAGCCATGGTAAACGAACATCTTCGTATGAGTTATCGAACTTTCACTGTATATAGTAAAGCACTATTTCTCTATCTATGCATGTAGCACACAGTGCCAATTCACTATCTAGTTCACTACTCACCTCACTTCTGCCCCCTGCACTGCAGGCGGCCACTCTAACTCTGTAGGTATGACCAGGGGTCAGTCTATCACATGTATGCTCACGCTCCGTCCCCTCGTACATCGTCTCATAACCTAACCGAAAGAATAAACAATGGCATATAAAAGCATACAATCAAATACAGTGAAATTCCGCTATTAAGATCACCTAAAATTACGACTAATTTTGCTATAAAAACCCATTATTTTGAAGGGTACACTGAATTTTTCTTTGTGTTTTCTGCCTACAATATCCTCTGGTCAGGGACAACCTTTGGGACTGTTCAAAAGTGGTCTTAAAGACCACTTTTGAACAGTCACAAAGGTGGTCTTAATATAGGAATTTTACTGTACATTTTTGGAAAATCTCTAAAAATACACTTTGGACATCTGGCCTGCTGGGGGAGTGTTTGTAATCCATAAGATCCAAATCACAACAATTGTTGTCTGCTTTATCATCTGCCAGTTACTTTAAAAGTCATTGATATAAACAGTGTGGGCCCAGATCAGACTGCTCCTCCTAGGAGCAGTCTGATCTGGGTCCAAACTGTTTCCATGTATATGCAAACAGTGTGGGCCCAGATCAGACTGCTCCTCTTGGAGCAGTCTGATCTGGGTCCTCACTGTTTGCAGGTATGTAAAAAAATGTTTTAAAATTTTGCAAGAAGATTCGGACGACGTAAACAGATGACATTTTCAGATGCAGTTTTCTTGGCATCTTAAGGTTGACACCATTAAGTTGCTATTTACGTACCAAGACAGAAGTGCTAGACATTTTCATTTTATTGTTCAAAGTGCAGACCCCTGTGAGACTCCTGAGGACAAGCAAACAAAGTTAAAGCGAAGGATTTCTACAGAATTTTGAAGCTAAAACTATTAGTGGTGATAACAACTACATAATTAACAAGAATTCCACCAAAAGCTAGGCTGCACATGTGTTTGCCAAATCAGACTTGAACACAAGTGTCATCCCTATGGCTGATGAGAAAGTTGATGACTGGGTGACCAAAGAATGGATGGAATGGATGGAAAACTGAACCCTATATCCCACCATGCAAACAAAAGGCACAGATTTCTCCACAATGACAAGTTTTGGTTAGTAAAAATTAAAGGAGTGCCAATATATATACATGTAATTTAGTCATTTTTCTAAAGAAGTTCTGTCTAGTTAACAGACCTCCATTCATCCAAGAAGTACGGATATTTTTCTTATTTCTGCACAAAACATATGATGTGGGTACACATTAGAAGGCACTTCTAATGAGTATGCGCCTCAGCGGGGTGCTTCTAATGTGTACCCACAACATATGTTTTCATACAGAAATAAGAAAAGTAATATGTGAAGGATTATTGGGTTTTCCACAAAGTAAAAACCTGTCTGCTAAGCTACACAGACTTGTAATAGTCTTGAAATAAATAAAGTACCACAAAAATCCTAAAAATTGAGACACTTCAAGGACTTTATTCTCCTAATATTTTAAGACATTTGTTTCTTGATCCTGCAAAGGTCCAAAAGGTGCAAACGGAATGGCAAACAGTGTAGACCCTGATAATCCAAAAGGTGCATAATGAATGGCAAACAGTGTAGACCCTGATCAGACTGCTCCTTCAGGAGCAGTCTGATCTGGGTCTGCACTGTTTGCATAAGCCTATCTGTCCCAATACTTAGGATCATTGCGGTAAAACCTGTTTGTGGTTTTACACAGTTAGATTATCATATGAAATGATATTCTTTCTCCCTATAACTACAGCAATCTGTCATATATGACCATTCCTTGCAGGTTATGTTGCATACACTTCAGATTTTCAGGGTAAAAGCCTACACAATGATCATGAAACTAATTGCAGAAGGGACCACAGAGAATAACTTTCCTTGCACAGGGTGGGTTTCCAGCTAACATCCTGACCTGAATTATGGCAAACTTCATAGCATTCATCTTTGCAAATAAGGAGTTAGTTAACCCTTGTCCTGCTGAATATTTATATATGCCACACCCACTACCGATTATCAACCAATCAGATTACTTGATGCAAATTATTGCAACAAATTCACAATCTGAATGGCAAACAATGTAGATCCTGATCAGATGGCTTCGTCAGAAGCCATCTGATCTGGATCTACATTGTTTCAAAGATAAGGCATATCCGGGATTAGCAGGACAAGGGTTAAGACACTGTAAATTTATACATGCCTGTCACGGATCAAACCAATATATGCCTTATTAATATGAATCAATGACCTTCACAACACATACATAACAACATCCGGCCCCTGTCCATTGGGGCTTAAAGAAATAGATGGGCTGCATGGTGCTTCCACGCAGATCTGAAACCGACCGCACATGAGTACTGGTAAACCACTTAGAGGATCTAAGCCTGCCCAGGCAAAGTGGTGCTAGTTGGGCCGTCAATGCTTATAAACCCTATTGGTTTCATTGGGCAACAGGGCTTAAGATGTCATTTCATCTCAATATTGGGTAAAAGTCCCACAAAATTGGAAATGTCTCCAAAATGACCTATACAGTGTTGACGGGGACAATAAACCTCAAATCAAACAAACAAACATGACAACATCAACACAAGACAATATACCTGATCCTTTTTGGCATTAAAAAGAAAAGTAAGAAACACTATGTAATTAAAGGTACATAGCTCCAGATAAGGCACTTTTTTACATCCGAGAATTACTGATAATTTTCTTATTTCTGCATGAAAACAGATGTTGTGGGTACTCATTAGAAGCGCCTTAGCATCACGTGAACAAGTCTGTGAAATGAAAACCCCCCCTAAACCCCACTTTATATAGAGAAAACTGGGGTTTACTGGGGTATACATTATTTTTCTTATTTCTGCTCCAAGACATAGGTTGTGGGTACTTGTTAGAACCGCCTCAGTGAGGTGGTTCTAACAAGTACCCACAACCTATGTTATGACCATTTACAACAAAAAAATCAAGGATTTTCGTCAAAAAAGTAGCGATTTTGGACATGTGGAAAATGCACTATGTCACACGGGTGAGTTTTCATAATGGCAAGGCACTTCTAATGAGTACCCACAATATTTGTTTTCATGTAGAAATAAGAAAAAAAAATATCTGGATACTTTACACACTAGTCAGAACCATTTCAGATAAACTTGTCAAAGCAAACAATTATTATGACTCAGTTGGTCTGAATGGGATCTTCCAAAATATATATATAGCAGAGTCCCTTCTGGAATCTAGGGGTTAATTTTAGAAATTTAAAAACAAAATGGCTGATTTGTTTGATTTGAGGTTTAACGTCCCCGTCAACACTGTAAAGGTCATTTTGGAGACGTTGCTTCCAATTTTGTGGGACTTTTACCCGACATTGGGATGAAATGACACCTCAAGCCCTGTCGCCCAATGAAACCAATAGGGTTTATTAGCATGGACGGTCCGCCTCGCACCGCGGTTCCTGGACAGGCTTAGATCCTCTAAGCGGTTTACCAGTACAAAATGGCTGAACTTTCTGCAAATAGCAAAAGGCCTAATCGGATGCTGCTCTGGGCCTGACCTGTTTGCTAATGTCACATTTTGGGTTTTAATTTTTCCAGTATAAAATGGGTTAACTCATGTTGGCCTTGCATCCAAATTATGAAACACTGGCAACAATGCTGTGGTCAATCAGATTCTATACCATTTGGTTCAAGCATAGGAATTTTTACAACTCTCACTGCTGTGAGATCGAGCCTAGCTTGGGTCACATGTGAGGTACAAAGTTCTGCAACAGGAAGTCAGTTTTTCTCTGGCTACTCTGGTTTTTGCCCCCCTCTGCTTAATGATTGGCTCAAAATAAGTGAAGTATCCTTGAAAAGGCAGTAAAAATCAGACATTGGAGAGGAACTCTATAAGCTCTAAGCTTCTGTTTCAATCCTGTAGAGTATTAGCCACAGAAATTGAGAAATAAATTCACCCCATCCTTTTTATAACACTATTAATGGGGCCCAAAGGTGAAACTGTGTCAGTTAAACAACCATGTTATATCCAAACAAAAATGCATAGATTATATAGAAAAATGACCATTTATGGTCATTTTTCTATATAATCTATACATTTTTGGGATTTATGGTCATTTTTCTATATAATCTATACATTTTTGGGATTTATGGTCATTTTTCTATATAATCTATACATTTTTGGGATTTATGGTCATTTTTCTATATAATCTATACATTTTTGGGATCCATCTTAAACTGTGTTATATCCAAACTGTGTTACAACGAACCGTGTTGTTACGAGGTTGTTGAATATGTTTAACCCTTAAGACACCATGAAAATCTGTACATGAAAGAGTCGTTTGCTAATGTCGTCTGCTGAATATTCTTGCAAACTTTTTAGAAATATTTTTGCATATAGGCAAACAGTATGGACCCAGATCAGACTGCTGTAATTCCGCTACGCTGTTTGCAAAAATGACTTTTAAAGTAACCGGCAGACGACAAAGCAGACGACAATTGTCCTCATTGGGATCCTTTGGGTTAAACCAAAAATCAGACATGCATCTAACCAAATCATCGGCCTAAGTTTTTTTATTGTCTAGAAATCCATTTCTCGGGTAAGACTTTCAAAACCCTTAACACTAAAAATCCTCACAATTTTAGATGATCATAACTATCTCTCTTGACAGACCAATCAAAGATGTTATTCCTGGTATAATCCTTAACTTACCTTTGCCATCATCCAACTCAACAATGTATTTGGTGATTTCTGAGCCCCCATCATCACGGGGAGGGTCTGAAATATATGATTAGGAGTAATCATTAAGCACTAAGCAAACATGTGCAGCAGATCACATTCTATGTTCCTTTTCAAAATCGGGCTTGACATTTCATGTGGACCGTCAGATAATTCACATGAAATATATGAAAAGGAGTAACAGTACTGGGCAAACATGTGCAGCAGATCACATTCTACATTCCTTTTCAAAATCGGGCTTGACATTTCATGTGAACTGTCTGTCAGATAATTCACATGAAATATATGATAAGGAGTAACAGCACTGATCAAACTTCTTCAGCAGATCACATTCTACATTCCTTTTCAAAATTGGGCTTGACCATGTGGCAGATCTGTCAGATGATGCACATGAAATGAGCCCCGCCAAGAGAATTTGTGTCTTCGAGCATTCCGTCATGACAAATTTTAACTGCGCATGCCCAGCCATTCAGAGGGGCCAGGGATATGGCTTTCTATCTGAAGGTTCCTCGTGATTCACTGCTTGTATGAGCGAGCAGCGAAGGTTCTGTCGAGACTGCGCGGATGCGCAGGCTCGCCTGAACCTTCGCTGCTCGCATAGGCGATAAGTACCAAAATCGCTTGACGGGGCCCAAATGTCAAGCTTAATTTTTCCCCAAAAAATATATGTGCCAGTTTATGAGAAAAGGGTCTTTATAAGATAGGCAAGCATATATTGAAAGCTGCAACCCACTATAGTTGCTATTGATACACATTTTATAGAACAAGAAATAATGATAGGAAAGGTGTTTCTCTTAGTCGATACCTTCAAGTAATTGATCAAGATTTTTAGGCGGGCATTAGCCCGTCTATAGTCACCGTACACCTCGTACATCAGATTTTGTGCACCTCTTTAGGCATTCCTTCTTGTAGTCCTCCGCTCAAAAAAAAAACAACTAAAATACAATCTAAATATGAAAAAGCAGTACACGCAATGAATCCTATCAAGTTCGACCAGACTGTTTGAAAAATGAATAATGTTTGTAAAAATAGACCTGCTTAATAGATTTCTCGAAAAATTTGCAATGAAAGCTGAGTAAAAAAATCTGGCACTATTTTTCTACACCGTTGCTGTTTATGCTTGAAATCATTCCCTTTCATCCCTCAGTTTCTGAACAGATCCCTTCTAGTTTCTTACTTCAGGCTACATTCTGGTCCATATCCTAAACGGAAACCATTCACCTTGTTTGTTTGTTTGATTTTGTCAACACTCCGACGTTGAGATGAAATGACATCTCAAGCCCTGTCGCCCAATGAAACCAATAGGGTTTATTAGCATGGACGGTCCGACTCGCACTACTTTGCCTGGGCAGGCTTAGATCCTCTAAATGGTTTACCAGTACTCATGTGCGGTCGGATTCAGCTCTGCATGGAACATCATACAGCCCATTTATTTCTTCAAGCCCCGATGGGCGGCGGCCGATAAAGTATCAGAGCAAGTGAAAAAATATACAAAGTAAATTGCATAATAATATATATTCAAAAAACCCTTACCCCAAGTAATTTTGAACACATGTGCGTGGATTTTGCCTTTTATCTGAGGTTTTCCCGGTGGTTCTGGTTTTGCTGGCAGTGTTTTGTATTGAACTACGTCACTCCATTTACTCATCCCCTCGTCATTCTTAGCTGCTAACTGAAAACAATGAATGACCAATAACGGTTTTCGCTCAAGATATAACAATAACACACCTGCACTGCAACCTCATTGTAATTGTCCATTATAACATGGATTTGGATAGAACACGGTTTAAAAATGGATCCCAAAAATGTACAGGTTATATAGAAAAATGACCATAAATGGTCATTTTTCTATATAATCTACACATTTTTGTTTTATGGTCATCTTTCTACATAACCTAAACATTTTTGTTTGGATATAACACAGTTGTTAAACTAACACGGTTTCTGCTTTGAGCACCATAATAATGTTATAAAGAGGTTGTGGTGTATTTAATAAAGGTCTTTTTTCATGGTTCTAGAAAAACATTTTTCAGATATAAAGGATGTGTTTGTTTTGTTTGATTTGATGTTTAATGTCCCCGTCAACACTGTAAAGGTCATTTTGGAGACGTTGCTTCCAATTTTGTGGGACTTTTACCCGACACTGAGATGAAATGACATCTCAAGCCCTGTCCCCCAATAAAACCAATAGGGTTTATTAGCACTGCGGTTCCTGGACAGGCTTAGATCCTCTAAGCGGTTTACCAGTACTAGTGTGCGGGCCGGATTCAGCTCTGCCTGGAAGCATCATGCAGCCCATATATTTCTTCAAGCCCCTGTGGGCGGGGGCTGTATATATAAAGGATGTGACATAAGTGGTTAAGACATATGTAATTTATGAAATGTGAGGTTTCATAAATTTCAGCGTGTAAGGTTCTGTATATAATATAATGATTTTAAATGTTATCTTATCGCTGAAAAATTGCACAACTGTACCATGATCATATGATCATTTATGATTGTACGTCCAGAGTGATGACAAGGAAATCACATTTATCATATGACGTCGCGTCTGAGAGTGTAATAACGTCATGTAATGCAAATTAGCTAGATACGTCCCGTAACGATACATGTACTACGTCCTTAACGACGCTGCGTTAACTAATGGCGGGATATTGATATTTTTGTGAAAAATCATGAATAAAATGTGTTTAAAATGCCATATGATGAATAGAATCTTGCATTCGTGCTCATGTATTATTGAATTTATTAAACCCGTCAAGGAAAAGGGATAAAATGCTCGGCACAGCCTCACATTTTATCCCTTTTCCTCATCTTGTTTAATAAATTCAATAATACATGAGCACTCATGTAAGATCCTCTATTTACGATGCAAATATCAATGTATTTGACTGAGTAACCATTTGGTACCAATGCAAATTCTACAACAAGGGGGGTTAATTCTGACTTACCCTAAATCTATATTCCTTGTTTCTGCGTAAGTTAGCAATTCTGTGAGATAACAATGGACCATTATACACTGGCATAAACCCATGACCCTGTAAAAAGCAACAGAACAGATGTTAACCCCTTTTGTGCCAAATGGATTCTTCCTCCTTATATATAACAGGAGTCCATTTCAAAATTTAGGGGTGTCAGGTTGTGTTTTCTTCAAAATTTGTTTGGAAATTGGCTTAACTTTTTGCAAAAAGTGTAGGCCCTGATCAGATGCAGCATTCTGCGGCATCTGATCTGGGCCAGCACTGTTTGCCAACTACCCGTTTTAGGGTTTCTAGTACTGAATGGGTTAAACAATTAATAATCACAGATGACAAATTGTTGATATTTTTCTTATTTTTCCCCAGAAAAAAGGATTTGACATCTCATGTAAATAGCCTAGACAATTTGCATGAAATGTCTTATTTTCTAGGAAAAATAAGAAAAATATTTCAAATTGTTTTTTTTTTTTTTTTGCTGAAAAAAAATACCCAGCATGCAGAGCATTTAACAAAACTAACGAAGTCATTAGTTAACATATCGTTAAAATTTTGATCATTTATTATGGCAAATATGCTAATATTTTTGATGAAAAAATGTGCAAAAGCTGCTCACATTTTTTCATCAAAAATACCAAAATTTTGATATTGTACTTGCTAGAACAGTTAACAATTTGACCACTAACGAGCTTGTTAAGCTAACGATGCTTTGAACAACTGGGCCCAGGCCCTAATGTTCAAAGCTAACATCATAAGACAACATGTTGTTAAAACTTTGATCATTATGTTTGTGTTGACATTACGATAACACACCCGTGCGACATAGTGCATTATTTCACATCTCCAAAATGGCTACTTTTCTGATGAAAATCTGTGATATTTTTCTTATTTATACTGCAATCATAGGTTATGGGTGCTCGTTAGAACAGCCTCATTGAGGCGATTCTAACGAGTACCCACAACCTATGTTTTGGTGCAGAAATAAGGAAAATAATTATATCCCCGTAAACCCAAGTTTTCTCTATATAAAGTTGGGTTTAGAGGGGTGTTTATTTCACGGACTTGTTAATGTGATGAGGTTTTCATGTTTTACCGAATTGGGTCATTTTAGCTTTTTTAACCCATATACTGCTGGACACAATAACCCCTACCTTTGCAAACAGTGCAGATCCAGATCAGATGGCTTCTGAAGAAGCCATCTGATCAGGATCTACACTGTTTGTCATTCCGTTTGTGAATTTGAATGAAAACATTATATAATATAATCTGATTGGCAACTTAATCTACACTGTTTGTCATGCTGTCTGTGAATTAAACGCATATCTTATATCAAGTAATTTGATTGGTTGATAGTCAGCAATGGGTGTGGCTTAATCTATTTATGTAGAAGGATAAGGGTTAAGACATCAGTCACATGACAAAAGTGATTATTACATGGCAAGATAATAGGGGCTTGGAGAAATAGATTGGACTGCATTATGCTTCCACACAGAGCTGAAACAGACCGCACATAACACTGGTAAACTGCTTAGGTCTAAGCCTGCCCAGGTAAACTTGTGCGAGTCAGCCCGTCTATGCATATAAACCCTATTGGATTCATTGGGTGGCAGGGATTGAGATGTCATTTCAACTCAATGTTGAGCAAAAGTCCCACAAAATTGGGAGCAACGTCTCCTAAATGACCTAAATAGTGTTGACGGGGACGTTAAACCTGAAATCAAACAAAATCAAACAATTACATGGCAAGGTAAACTCAACTTACCGACACTTCATCCTCTAACTGAAGAGCAAACTCATCATCATTTGGTCGTTTTATCCATGATATTACAAATTCGGTGACATAAACCTCGGACAACATCGGTGGATCTGGTTGTGTTGGCGCCGACCCGCTCGTACAATAGGTCACAGACTCTGAATACTCACTGAAAATTAAAAAATCAAATATTTTACCCCAATCTTCCTAGATAAAATCTAAGACACAGAACATTCAAGACTCAAAACTGAAAGATATTAACCCTTATCCTGCTGAATATTTTAATAACCACACCCATTTCTGACAATCAGCCAATCAGATTATATTAGATAATATTTTCTTTCAAATTCACAAACTGAATGACAGACAGTTTAGATCCTGATCGGATTTCCTCAGAAGCCATCTGATCTGGATCTACACTGTTTGCAAAGATAGGGGTTGTCGTGAACACAGGATAAATTTTAAAGATACAAGTTTGCTGTATGTCAACATATAGCAAACTGAATCCGAAAGTAAAAATGCCATGTTGCAAATTTGAGTTTTTTCTGTTTTTGAGTTTAATGGCAATTCAACACCATAGCCACTCAAGGGCGGCTTATTAAAATAAACAAGGTCGTTAGTTAAAGTATTGTTAAAGTTTTGATCATTTAATATGGCAAATGTCCTAATATTTTTTGCTGAAAAAATGTGCAAAAGCTGCTCACATTTTTTTAGCAAAAATACCACAGTATTAGATTTTGTTTGTTTTGTTTGATTTGCAGTTTAACGTCCCCGTCAACACTGTAAAGGTCATTTTGGAGACATTGCTTCCAATTTTGGGGGGCTTTTACCCGACATTGAGATGAAATGACATTTCAATCCCTGCCGCCCAATGAAACCAATAGGGTTTATAAGCATGGACGGGCCGACTCGCACAGCTTTGCCTGGGCAGGCTTAGATCCTCTAAGCTGTTTACCATTATTTAAGTGCGGGTTGACCACAGTATTAGATATTGTTCCTACTAGAACAGTTTACAATTTGACCACTAATGACCTCATTAAGCTAACCATGCTTTGAACAACTGGCCCCAAGTAACATAACTACTCTTTTTCTACACTTTTTTGATGGCTTAATCCGTCTCATCTGACAACTACCCTTCTTGAACCAGCAGAAGGAGTGAATGATCTCAGAATTTATTGCATGATCAATCGCCAGGAAAGAGCTGTCTCATCTTAATCTACCCTGGCTGCTGCCATGTTAATGAATTTGAGTAAACCCCCTATCAACAAGAATGGAAATGTCCAAACTCTAAGATCTGACCAAAATGAGAGATTCAAACCCTCTTTAGCAATGTTGAACCCCACTTTTCCAAAATCCTGATTCTGCCCATAAACTAACTACACTTTAGTCCCTTTAGTACTCTATTCATTATAACACAGTTTTGGTTATAACACGACCAGGTCCTGCCTCCCAAATCGTCATTTTACTATAATTCTATATAAAAATATCCCTTTATTACATGGTTCAATTATTACATGGTCCTGTTCTATGTATCCCAAACGTAGCGTTATAAAGGGACTGCCCTGTAATGGGTTTTCTGTCCTTTTTTGATCGAAATATAACCAGACACTTAAAGGTTCTGTCTCATATACAAATACATATCAACCCTCTTTAAAACACTACTCTTGATTTTAACACCTTCATCACGAAAACACGCCTGTAAAAGTCCCACAAAATTGGAAGCAACATCTCCAAAATGACCTTTACAGTGTTTTGTTTGTTTGTTTGATTTGAGGTTTAACGTCCCCGTCAACACTGTAAAGGTCATTTTGGAGACGTTGCTTCCAATTTTGTGGGACTTTTACCCGACATTGAGATGAAATGACATCTCAAGCCCTGTCGCCCAATGAAACCAATAGGGTTTATTAGCATGGACGGTCCGCCTCGCACCGCGGTTCCTGGACAGGCTTAGATCCTCTCAGCGGTTTACCAGTACTAGTGTGCGGGCCGGATTCAGCTCTGCGTGGAAGCATCATGCAGCCCATATATTTCTTCAAGCCCCTATGGGCGGGGGCTTAAATGGGACGTTAAACCTCAAATCAAACAAACAAAAACGAAAACACGCCTATATAAACTTGACCCCCTTGAAACCCACTTTTATATAGTAAAACTGGGGTTTCCGGGGGTATACCTTAATTTTCTTATTTCTGCTCTAAAATATAGATTGTGGGTACTCGTTAGAACCGTCTCGATGAGGCGGTTCTAACGAGTGCCCACAATCTATATTTTGAGCAGAAATAAGAAAAATATCACAATTTTTCATCATAAATTTTCGTTTTCTCAGCGATAAAGGTAGCAATGTATTTGTATAGGCAAGTTTTTGTAATGTTTGGACATAACACACAAGAGCACAGAAATTTGGATATAACCCCATTTTAAGTTGGATACCAAAAATAAATATCAACAAATGATGGCACCCAAAAGTGAGTGTTTGAGATTTTCGTCCCCACAAACAACTATGGTCATATGGAGATGGGAACTCGGTTTAAAGACTCATCCCAAAGTCTTGAGGGGCCCAAAATCAATCCCACAAGCCCTTGTTTGTGAGGCAAGTAGTTTATCCACTATACCATGGAGGCTTCCCTCCATGGTGTAGTGGATAAGCTACTTCCCTTGTAAACCAGAGGTTGCAGGATCAATCTGGGGCCATTCCATATTTTCAGATGAGTCATTAAACCGAGGTCCTGTCTCCTTATGATCTTAGCTGTTGGTGGGACGTAAAACTCAAACACTCACTCACTCACTCACACCATGGAGGCTTCTTGGATCCTAAAAATATAAGGATTATATAGAACTAGAAATGTGTCCAGACGACACAGATGCCCCCGCCAAGGGCCCCGCCTCACCCCGAAAATCCATGTTGCGACAAAATTTTCTAAGTGTGTGACCTTGTCATCAGGAACATTTGTGAGAAGTTATATTGAAATTGGTGAAAAAATGTAAGCGCTAGAGCAATGACAAAGTTTTTCTAAAAATAGCCACAGTGACCTTGACCTTGAAAGTCGAACTCGCTCGATGTATTGTCATAAGAAACATTTGTGTGAAGTTATATTGAAATCAGTGAAGAAATGTAGTCGCTAGAGCGATGACAAAGTTTTTCTAAAAATAGCCACAGTGCCCTTGACCTTGAAAGTCAAAATCGCTCAAGATATTGTCATAAGGAACATTTGTGTGAAGTTATATTGAAATCAGTGAAGAAACGTAAGCACTAGAGCGATGACAAAGTTTTTCTAAAAATAGCCACAGCGACCTTGACCTTGAAAGTGGAACTTGCTAGAGATATTGTCATAAGGAACATTTGTGTGAAGTGATATTGAAATTGGTGAAAAAATGTAAGCGCTAGAGCAATGACAAAGTTTTTCTAAAATAAGCCACAGTGACCTTGACCTTGAAAGTCAAACTCGTTCGAGGTATTGTCATAAGGAACATTTGTGTGAAGTTATTTTGAAACCAGTGAAGAAATGCAGGCGCTAGAAAGATGACTAAGTTTTTTTAAAAATAGCCACAGTGACCTTGACCTTGAAAGTCGAAATGGCTTGAGATATTGTCATAAGGAACATTTGTGTGAAGTTATATTGAAATCGGTGAAGAAATGTAAGCGCTAGAGCGATGATAAAGTTTTCCTAACAATAGCCACAGTGACCTTGACCTTGAAAGTGGAACTCGCTAGAGATATTGTCATAAGGCACATTTGTGTGAAGTTATATTGAAATTTGTGAAGAAATGTAAGCGCTAGAGCGATGACAAAGTTTTTCTAAAAATAGCCACAGTGACCTTGACCTTGAGGCAATGAGCTTGAAAGTTAAAATTGTTCGAGCTATTTTTATATGGAACATTTGTGTGAAGTTATATTGAAATCAATGAAGAAATATAGACGCTAGAGCTATGTTGTGCGAGGGGATAATTAAAAGTTTTTAAGTCTGTGACCTTGACCTTGAAGCCATAGGCATGAGTGGGGGTATTGCCAAATAAACATTTGGACCTGTATCTATCATCATAGCATACATAAGCCAAATCCACAATATAGTTTGGAAAATTTGAGCTCTTTAAAATCTTTCACATTAAAATTGCCTTAGTCTGTGACCTTGACCTTGAGGTCATAGGCATGGGTGGGGGTATTGCTGAATAAAACATTGTACCTATATCTATCATCATATGAACCAAAGCCATCATAAAAGTTCAGGTTCTACCAGGTACAAATACCTTAACTTGAGTCTTTAACATGGAAAATTTCTAAGTCCATGACCTTGACCTTGAGGCCATGGGCATGGGTGGGGGTATCGCTGAATAAAACTTTGGACCTATATCTATAATCATACCAAATATGAACCAATTCCATCAAATGGTGAGGAAAATATGAGTTCTAAAATGTTCAAGTCTACCTGTTACAAAAACCTTAACCTGAGTCTTTAACATTGAAAATTTCTAAGTCTGTGACCTTGACCTTGAGGTCACAGGCATGGGCGGGGGTATTGCTTAATAAAACTTTGGACCTATATCTATCATCATACTAAAGATGAACCAGTTCCAGCAAATGGTTAGGAAAATATGAGTTATAAAAGTTCAGGCTCTACATGTTACAAAAACTTTAACCTGAGGTTACAGGATCACGTACGTACGTATGTACGTACGTATGTACGTACACACACACGTACAGACGGACGTACACATGTACGCATGTACGGAAAACCGAAAAACTATATGCCCCCGGCATCATATGATGCGGGGGCATAAAAATGACCATAAATGGTCATTTTTCTATATAATCTACACATTTATGACCATTTATGACCATAAATGGTCATTTTCTATACAATCTATACATTTTTGTAACAATAAAGTTATGAAGAGGTTGTGGTAATCACAATCTTACCTTTTTCCAATGCCATTTATTGCTGCCAATCTGAATGTATATTTAGTTGATGTGGACAACTTTGCCACCCTGTACTGTTTTTGTAAACCATTGAAAACTTCGGAAAATGACCCTGTCCCGTCCCCCTGAAACAGAATAAGCACTTCCACAATAGTCTTAACCCATTGTATAGCAATGGACTCTTCCATTGCTGTATGTTGGACAAGTCCATTTGTTATTTGTTATATAAGGGGTGGTAGGCCTTTTTTTTTTCTTCTTTTTTTCTATTGTTGACGGAAAATTCTGTTAGCAAATACTGCAGGCCCTGATCAGACCACACAATCTGCGGCATCTGATCTGGGCCTGCACTGTTTGTCAAGTTACCCCTTTGGGGGTTTCCTGCATGCAATGGGTTATGTGTGTGAAATCGGGTTTAACCGTCGCTTTCAACAATTTTTCAGTCATATCGCGACGGTGGATGTGAAGTATTTCATACTGTACTTTAAAACATAACAAAAACACACCAATGTAATCATGACCAACTTGAACCCCCTTTTATATAGTAAAACTGGCGTTTACTGGGGTAAACATTATTTTTTTTATTTCTGCTCTAAAATATAGGTTGTGGGTACTCGTTAGAACCGCCTCGATGAGGCGGTTCTAACAAGTACCCACAATCTTTATTTTGAGCAGAAATAAGAAAAATATCACAACTTTTCATCTTGAAATTTTTGTTTTTTCGGTGGTAAGGTTAACAATGTATTTGTATAGACGTGTTTTCGTAATGAAAGATCTTGCTTTCCAACACAGGTCCTCAGTTACAGACTCCTTATTGGCAGGACCGAGGATCATACCTGTGGTTCCCAGATAACAGGGCCAGTAGTCTTACTACAAAGCAGGGACTCCTTTGTTTTTGTTTGTTTTTGTAAGCAGTTCCAATGAAACCAGCAAACTCAAATCAATCCTTAAGATGCCAATCACAACAACTGTCATCTGCTTTGATGTCTACTGGTTACTTTATAAGTCATTGTTGTAAAACAGTGTAGACCTAGATCAGACTGCTCCTGTAGAAAGTCTGATCAGGGTCCTCACTGTTAGCCTGAATGCAAAAAGTTTTCATGAGGTTTGCAAGAAGACGCAGCAGACAACATAAACAGAAAACATTTTACAATGCAGCCTTTCTTGGCATCGTAAACTAGTCTGGCTCCAGACCCTTTCTTTACTTTCTGTTCTCTCTGTTTTTTGTTGTTTTTTTTTGTTTTTTTTTTTCTGAAAGAAACAAAGCTTGAATAGCTTAAAGAATTTTGTTATACATCAGTCCCTTGGCTAGAAATCTTGAATTGGATTATAGAGGATCAGGATACATTACGACAGACATGTTAAGTTTTGAAAATAAAAATGAGGGAGACAGCGCGTTCGAGGAGGATTGGCGAGTGCCAAAGGCGTGAAGTCTTGGTGGTAAGCTCTCAGGATAGGCTAGAAAATGATGCATTCAGAGAGCTTTTTGAACTTTTTTTTGTTTATTCTCTAAACTCCTGTTCATAGGTAAATAACAAATAAATATTTTAAAATCATTTCCTTAGGACGATGCCTACAAACTAACACCTAGCCATATCCCCCTCCCCCCAGCCCCAGGTGTATAATGCTTCAGCACAAGAGCATATCTTATCATTTATGCCCAGATAGGGCACTACAAAAGCAGCCCAACTGATTCTACATTCCAAGGGCCATCCAATAACCAAAGTTTCAGAAGTGTCGCTCCAATAGTTTAGAAGATATGGCAAAATAATACTTTTTGACCTTTGACCTTGGGGTCATGTTGAGGTCAAGGTCACCCCAAAAGTAGCCATATATATTCTATATTCCAAGGGCCATCCAATAAGCAAAGTTTCAGAAGTGTAACTCCAATAGTTTAGGAGATATGGCAAAACCATACTTTTTGACCTTGGGGTCATGTTGAGGTCAAGGTCATGTCAAAAGTAGCCCAATTCATTCTATATTCCAAGGGCCATCCAATAAGCAAAGTTTCCGAAGTGTAGCTCCAATAGTTTAGAAGATATGGCAAAATAATACTTTTTGACCTTTGACCTTTGGGTCATGTTGAGGTCGAGGTCACACCAAAAGTAGCCCAATATATTCTTTATTCCAAGGGCCATCCAATAAGCAAAGTTTCAGAAGTGTAACTCCAATAGTTTAGGAGATATGAGAAAGTCATACTTTTTGACCTTTGACCTTGGAATCATGTTGAGGTCAAGGTCCTGCCAAAAGTAGCCAATTCATTCTACATTCCAAGGGCCATCCAATAACCAAAGTTTCAGAAGTGTAGCTCCAAATAGTTTAAGTATATGGCAAAATAGTATTGTTTGGCCTTTGACCTTGGGTCATGTTGAGGTCGAGGTCACCCCAAAAGTAGCCCAATATATTCTATATTCCAAGGGCCATCCAATAAAGTTTCAGAAGTGTAACTCCAATAGTTTAGGAGATATTGCAAAACCATACTATTTGACCTTTGACCTTGGTGTCATGTTGAGGTCAAGGTCAAGTCAAAAGTAGCCCAATTCATTCTATATTCCAAGGGCCATCCAATAAGCAAAGTTTCAGAAGTGTAATTCCTATAGTTTAGAAGATATGCCAAGGTCATACTTTTCGACCTTTGACCTTGGGGTTATGTTGAGGTCCACCAATAGTATACCATTTTTTCTATATACCAACGGCCATCCAATAACCAAAGTTTCAGAAGTGTAACTCCGATAGTTTAGAAGATATGGCAAAGTCATACTTTTTTACCTTTGACCTTGGGGTCATGTTGAGGTCAAGGTCAAAACTATTGTAGCCCAATTGATTCTATATTCCAAGGGCCATCCAATAACCAGTTTCAGAAGTGTATTTCCAATGGTTTAGAAGATATGGCAAAATAATACTTTTTGACCTTTGACCTTGGGGTCATGTTGAGGTCGAGGTCACACCAAAAGTAGCCCAATATATTATATATTCCAAGGGCCATCCAATAAGCAAAGTTTCAGAAGTGTAACTCCAACAGTTTAGGAGATATGGCAAAGTCATACTTTTTGACCTTTGACCTTGGGGTCATGTTGAAGTCAAGGTCATGCCAAAAGTAGCCCAATTCATCCTATATTCCAAGGGCCATCCAATAAGCAAAGTTTCAGAAGTGTAACTCCAATAGTTTAGGAGGTATGACAAAGTCATACTTTTTGACCTTTGACCTTGGGGTCATGTTGAGGTCAAGGTCATGCCAAAAGTAGCCCAGTGCCATCTACATCCCATGTACTATCCACAGGCAAAGTTTGAAAAGTGTGCCTTAACCTGATTCAGAGGAGATCCATACCATTGAAACGTGACGGACGTACGTACACACACATACATACATACAGACCCACTGACTGACAGACACTCGACTCTGACAGGAAACCAATATACCTGATTATTCTTCGCAAAAGCTGGTATAGTAATCCAAGGTTTCGATCAAGTCTCAAGCACAACAACTTTATTCCCTCTCCGACTTTTAAGTGCGGAAATACGGTAGATAATACTGTAGTTGTCACGGTCAATAACGGTACTTTTTCAAGTTAAAATGAATTGCAGACATGTCATAACAGCTTGTCCAATTAGAAATTAAAGATACTGATAGTTATATAAACTTGACATGCATGATTAACACAAGCTGCAGCTGATACACCCAAAAGATCAAAAGTGTCAGGTTAGTGAGAAAAGAGAATAAAGAATGCAGATTAGTTTATAATTTAATGATCCAGCCACAAGACGAGGACCCCCCCATCCACAACTTTCACACCCGCTCAACAAGCAAGGCCAAGGCAAACATCAATGATCTCCACCACCAAAATTGCCATGAAATCCACCGTCCACAAACACCAGCTACCGTTTTTCTGCACGCGCTCAGAAAATGACGTCATCCCATCCCAGCAAGCCCGCACGTGTTTAATGTTTAATCGTTGTATTTTATTTTAATGGGGCGTTTTACTTTCATAAAAAATGTTTGCAACCGGTAAGAGCTGGATAGGGAACGTGCCTTCCACAATTCCCGACTTATCCCGGGGAACTCCGTGTCAATCACCAACAACAGCATACAGATGTGTTTACAAACATTAAAGCATTCGACTTTTCCCGCCAAGCATCTGCTATTTTGGTGCCAACATACAACCATGCACGAGACAGTAGAATGAATAGTCTGTTTTTATTATGCATAAATCTACCGTTAGATGCAGCTAAACATCTTGGGAGCGATTAAATCATTTTCACACTGATTGTGGATTAAATTTTATGATTGGGGGATAAATGCAAATTAGAGCCGTAACTTAATCTTATTTTCACACCTTGTCACGCAGAAGACTGAGCACCGGAGGCTTGTGTTTACAGGGTAATAATAGAATAGACTGGTCCGTGACAAATACGGTCGGCGTTTATAACACGATTCGGTAAACTAACATTGTCCGTTGAAACGACTGCGGGTGTGGAACCGTGTTTATATCCCCAATAAGACTGGACAGTGCATTAATTATTATCAGTTTTAATCACGGAAGAACTCGGATTTTTCAGCTGGTTTGCACAAACGAAAATACAAGCGCAGCTTTTAAAAAATTTGCCCCAAAACGGTATTTTCATTTTCCGGGAGTTTTATTCTGAATTTCGTGAGGCGTGAGAAAAGCTATTTTTTCGGGAGTCTCCCGCGATTTTCGGGAGACTTAACATGTCTGTTACGATAACACACCAGTGCGATATAGTGCATTTTTCACATCTCCAATATCGCTACTTTTCTGATGAAAATCAGTGATATTTTTCTTATTTACACTGCTACCATAGGTTGTGAGTGCTCGTTAGAACCGCCTCATTGAGGCGGTTCTAACGAGTACCCACAACCGATGTCTAGGAGCATAAATAAGAAAAATAATGTATACCCCTGTAATCCCCAGTTTTCTCTATATAAAGTGGAGTTTAAGGTGGTGATCATTTCATAAACTTGTTCACGTGATGAAAAGTAACAAAGGAAGAAACAGATATAAAACAAAAATGACTGGAGCCAGACTAGTTAAAAACATTCTAACTTCCAATGAGATGTTCATTAATCTTTCACCTGAACAGCCTAGATTAACCATTTTTGTAACGAATGGAATCTTCCTCCCTATATATAGCAGGAGTCCATTTCAAAATTTGGGGATGTCAGGTTGTGTTTTCTTCATAATTTATTTCAAAAATGAATGGCTGAACTTTTTGCAAACAGTGTAGGCCCTGATCAGACGCTGCGTTCTGCGCTGCGTTCTGCGGCGTCTGATCTGGGCCTGCACTGTTTGCCTCTTACCCCTTTTGGGGTTTCTGGTACCAAATGGGTTAAACATAACAAAAAGATAAATAGACAAAACACAAGTAATATGTGTTTACCTGTTCTGATTCTAATATAAATGCTGTTATTTTGGACCCATTTTCACACGGACCCTGGAAAAGAAGAAAACAAGATATTTGATGACTTTTTGATCATGAGAAGTAACTCTTCTAAGCTTACTCTGATTATGAAACCTTATCCTGCTGAATAAATTATTTTAGCCACACCCATTTCTAAACACCAACCAATCAAATTACACGATATAATGCGTTTGTTCAATTCACAAATCATATGACAACAGCAAAGATCCTGATCAGAAGCCATCTGACCTGGATACACACACTGTTTGCAAACATAGGGTTGCCATGTGGTTAAACGTAATTATCATATGACGTCGTTTATAAGCACTGGATAACGTCGTGCAATAAAAATTGTATGACCACACTTGTAATAACATTTTGGCGGAATTAAGTAACGTCATGATACCGTCCATGTCAACCAAGCTTTTTTTGTGGAAAAACTGTCAAATTTAAAGGCGATAAAATCCAATTTAAAATGGTCATAATTATGATAAACAGAATCTTACACTCGTGGTCATTTCATATGAAATTTATGAAACTTGCCAAAGGCTCGTTTCATAAATTTAATATGAAATGACCACTCGTGTAACATCCTCTATTTGTAATAGTGGGTCACTGCAGAGTCCAAAGCAGCAGCAGTCTGATCAGGATTAATGCAACATTCTATTCTTTCAGCTTCATTTTACCACATCTTAAGATGTTCATTTTAAAACATCTTAAGATGGCGAAGGTCAAAATGATACTAGTTTATGCATTATTCAGAAATTAATACTTTTCAGGTTTTTTACTAATACATATCCACTGTATTATTTGCTCAAGTATTTACATTCTCAGTGTACTTACAGAAAACCCCTACACAATACTGATCCTAAATATTGGGACAGACAGGTCTAAGCAAACAGTGCAGACCCTGATCAGCCTGCTCCTCAAGGAGCAGTCTGATCAGGGTCCACACTATTTGCCATTCCGTCTGCACCTTTTCGACTCCTTGCTGGATAATGAAACAAATTAGTTAAAATTTTAGGAGAACCACAGCAAGTCCTAAAGGAGTCCGAATTTTTAGGGTTTTTACGTTAACTAGCCACTCTTTTAACTCTCATCATGCTGAACCTTGATATATTCTTTTTGAGAACGGTATAGTTCCAGATCAGCTGGAGCCAGCTGATCAAAATCTAAACAGTATAGATCCAGATCAGCTGGCTTCCAAGAAGTCAGCTGATCAGGATCTATACTGTTTTATTCATTTTGCTTCAGGATCTGTGGTAAAAAAATGAAATCATGCAACAAAAATGGCCGAAAATCGGGGAGGAGTGTAGCATACCGAAATATTCAGCATGATAAGGGTGTTGGCCGGTGTTGAACTTTTCAGAACTAGTCATGAACAGACTCAATAAAACCATGCCTGCTACAGTAGAACTTTGATGGATCGAACACCGATGGCTCGTTTACCATGGATGAGTCGAATACATTCTTGAGTCCCTAGCGAAATCCTCTACATATGAAATAGTGGGGGAGAATTAAGAAGATTTTAGTCTTTTATCTTGCAAATGTATGCTGTGTGTACTCATTAGAATTGCCTCGATGAGGCGATTCTAATGAGTACACACAGCATACATTTCATACATTTTCATTATAGAACAACGAAAAGATGTCCTAAAGTATCTAGTTAAGCCTCCTGACAGTAACCCTCAGTGGCTCGAACTACCCCAGTCTCGAACAGATTTTCAAGGTCCCAAAGGTGTTCGAGCCATTGAAGTTCGACTGTATTTTCATTTATTTGGTGTATTCTTTGCTTCTACAGGAAATAACTATTCAGAACTTATTTATCTTCACTGCAGCTGGTGTTGTGCCATGTGGCGGCTGTAAAACATCTCTCTGTACATCATTATAGTGCAGATTATATTTTCTGATCCTTTGGGATCATTGAGTTCATTTTGAGTCATTTTGAAAATAGAGTTCTGCTTAAGCCGGCGCTAGAGGGCGTGGCCTTTGTTGCACATTTCAATACTGGTCATGAACAGACTCAATAAAACTGAGTCTGTTATTTTCATTTATTTGGTGTATTCTTTGCTTTCAAAGGATCTAACCATTCAGAACTTAATTAAGTAGCCACACGTAACAGACGTAGCCACACATAACAGACGAAACAAAATTTTGATCAAAACATACTTACGCCCCATTTTAATGATAATGATGTTTTGGTTTTTTGAACTAGTTTTGGGGGTTGTGGTTGGTCTGGTTCACACTGTGAGGTTTTAAAACTGATTGCTTCCGTTGGTGTGCCACGTAAATCATCTAATATTGTACAAACTCTGAAAATAGGAAAAACAAAGCATAGCAGTTTAAAAATTCTGACAAGGCCGTATACACAAAATTTTATCTATCAGTCTATGTGTGGGGTAAAATAACATGGCAGGGGTCAGTGATGCTGAATTTTCTTTACAAATTGAGTACAGAGCAATGATTACCGGGTAGATACCTGTTTTTGAAAAAGAAGACAAACCAGGAAATTTATGAGGAATTGTTTGAAGTTTACAGAATATAAGAATCTTATATGGGTGTGAGGGGTGGATGGAAAAATCCGTCCCGAGGGTCACTGTCTGGCATCACGAGGCTTGCCGAGTGATGCCGGACAGTGATCCCGAGGGACGGATTTTTCTATCCACCCTCACACCCATATAGGATTCTTTTTCTTGCATACCTTCCATTTCTATTGCGAATTTTTATTGCTGCTGTCACTTTGGTTACCGAAGTCCGCCATTTTGTGATGATACAACAGGAATGTTTAGTGACGTCACGCATGACGACGCCAAGCATGAAGTTGTAATCAACCAGTGCCTTTATCAAACACGTGAATATATTTGATTTGGGGTCGGAACACCAGGGTCAGAACATAAATTTCTACCCCCAGGGTAAAATCACGGATTTCCTTGTCTAGTGTGCAAGAAAGTTTGTTTGTTTGTTTGTATTGGAGTTTAACGGCCCAGTCAACACTATTTAGGTCATTTTTGAGGCGGTCAGTTTACCTATCCACACTTTCCTGGGCAGGCTTATACGTAAGCGGTTAACCAGTACAGTGCACATTCTTTCGCCAGAAACTGACAACTGCCCTTCTTGAATCAGCGGAAGGGAGAGAATGACCGTAGAAAAGATTTCATGATCAATCTCTAGGAAAGAATGTTGCCGACCCCGGCGGGAGTCGAACCCGCGTCCTCCTGATCACCAGTCAGACACGCATCCGACTGCGCCAACGAGGCCAGCCTGTGTGCAAGAAAGACTGCTCCTTCACATTCAACTGTTAAAAATTGGGTAGCTGATTTTGAATGTGGTCGGGTAACGTTGGAAGACGAGCACTGTAGTGGACCTGTAAATGCTACTGATGACATCACTAGTGAAAATGTAAGGGAAGTAGTAAAGCAGCAAGGCAAATGTAAGTTGCAGAAATGGCTAGAAACTTGGAGATTTCTGAGGGTAGCATTCGTTTTCATTTGACATGAATGGCTGGGCATGAGGAAACATTCAGCACGTTGGGTGCAAAAATGCCTTAGTCAAGAACAAGCTGTCCGAGTGTCCCTGTCTGAGTCAATTTTAGAAAGATATGGTTCTGATCCGGAAGACTTTCTTGAAAGAATTGTTACCGGGGATGAAACTTGAATCCATTAACATGATCTTGAGACTAAACACCAGAGGAAACAATGAAATGGTCATGGCACACCACGTCCAAAGAAATTCAAGGCTCAGCCTTCAGTTGGCAAGGTCATGGAGGAAGTGCTTATTGTTGCAGGGTGACTGTGTGGAAAAAGAAGAAGTCAAGTGTGACTCTAAGTAGGTAAGGCCAGGTACTAACTGAACGCCCCTCATAGAAGTTACAACATACTTACTTTAAATGATATTCTGTGGCTGGTTTTAGATCTTTTAAGGTGATTTCTGTAGCATCTCCACTGAAAATGACAACATTTTCACAATTAACATCTTTTATACAAATTTATCATTTGAATAAAGTTGAAGCACTGCTTTAATTCTTAACCCTTAACCCTTGTCCTGCTGAATATTCATATATGCCAC
This sequence comes from Lucinisca nassula, assembly GCA_963580285.1. Taxonomy (NCBI): domain Eukaryota; kingdom Metazoa; phylum Mollusca; class Bivalvia; order Lucinida; family Lucinidae; genus Lucinisca; species Lucinisca nassula. The sequence continues at coordinate 103,818,606 of OY757024.1, read as the reverse complement.
ACCCACTTCCGATTATCAACCAATCAGATTACTTGATGCAAATTATTGCAACAAATTCATAATCTGAATGGCAAACAATGTAGATCCTGATCAGATGGCTTCGTCAGAAGCCATCTGATCTGGATCTACATTGTTTCAAAGATAAGGCATATCCGGGATTAGCAGGACAAGGGTTAAGCTGCCAAAAAAAAACAATAACTGAAAATGTTGTCTGCTTATGTCATCTGCTGAATCTTCTTGCAAACTTTTTAAAAATATTTTTGGACACAGGCAAACAGTGTGGGCCAGATCAGACTGCTCCAGTAGGAGCAGTCTGATCTGGGTCCACACTGTTTGCAAAAATTGACTTTCAAGTTAACCGGCAGATGGCAAAGCAGATGACAAATGGGTTAAGAAGGGACCTCCATGATCTAATGGGTAAGAGTAGGGCTGGCTAATCAGAGCTGGAAAGATAAACGATTATCAATTCTGCCATTGGAATAGATTAGGAATCACTGAGAATTTGGTCGTAATTTTACCTTTCTGGATAACACTAATCATACATTAAACTTTACCATATGTAATCTAATAGGCAGGCATGAACAAACAGTGAAGACAACTGAGATACAGCAGGACGTGGCATCTCATCAGGGTCTGCACTGTTTGCTGTCCATCCAGCTATTTGTAAATACAATATTTTGGAAGTAAATTGTACTTATCAATTTATAAGTTACTAGCAAATCTGTAATAATTTTCATCCTATCAATTGATTTTTCAATTAATCATGCCAGCTTTAGTTAAAAGTGCTGACTCTTAAATATTATGTCTTTCACTGCTGTGGGTTCCAGCTTTACTCAATCACATGTGGAATACCAAGTTCTGCAATGGAATGTCAGGTGTTTTTCTCCAGGTACTTTGATTTTTATCTGTCTCTGATTATGTTTGCTTGTTTGTAATGGGGCTTAATGGCCCAGTCAACACTATTTAGGTCATTTTTGAGCCGGTCAGTTTACTTCTTCACACTTTTCCTGGGCAGGCTTGTACGTAAGCGGTTAGCCAGTACAGTGCACATTCTTTCGCCAAAAACTGACAACTGCAATTCTTGAATCAGCGGAAGGGGAGAATGACCATAGAAAAGATTTCATGATCTATCTCCACAAAAGAATAAAGAATGTTGCCGACTCCAGCAGGTATCGAACCCGCATCCTCCTGATCACCAGTCAGACGCATCTCCGACAGAGATACCGAGTGTGTTGAGGTTTAACATCCCCATCAACACTATTTAAATCATTTTAGATACACTGCTTTGGATTTTGTGGGTCTTTTACTTCATACTGAGATGAAAATACTGAGATGAAATGACATCTCAAGCCCCACCACCTGAAGAAACCGCTAGGGTTTATATGCAGGGACGGTCCAGTTTAAATTACTTTGCCTGGGCAGGCTTAGACCATCACTCATGTTTGGTTGGTTTCAGCTCTGCGCTAGAGCACCAAGTTAATAATCCTGAAAAGGCTCAATGAAACACAAGAATTTTTGGTTTCAACAAGAGCTGTCACTATGAGTGAGCAATGCCCCCGTGGGAGCCAATTTAAGGACCAACATGAAATTTGTGTTAGGCACCCCTGCACCTCACAAGGAAAGCATGTGCAAAGTTTCAGCACAATAGGTTAAGAAATGGGGAAGTAGTTTGCACCACAAAAAATGTGCGGACTAACCCACAAACAAATGGACAGTGCAAAAACTGTATGCCCTCCTATGGGGGCATAAAAATGGATTTAGAGAATTACATGTTCTTTGAAAAAGATGTTCTAGCATAAACAGAGAAACAAAGCTAGCTGAACATACAGAGGACCCACATTATAACGACAGTATTTGTTCCCTATTGTTGTGCCGTTACAATGTGTTTGCAGTTATAAAGAATCCCAGATATGAGTATGATAGGTTATAAAAGGTCTTTTCCACACCATTTCTCCAAGAAACAAATGTTATAGACACTAAGAAATGAATTGCCTCCCTGAGGAGATTCTAACAAATATCTATAACATTTGTTTCTTGGAGTATTGCATTACAAGAATCTTTCATGACTATGGATTCGATTTGTGCATTTCCAACCGGATGGAAGCCCATGTCACTCGAAACTTGAGCTAAGAATTCATTCCATTGAAATTGTCGTTATAACAAGTTTTGCTGTTATAATGAGTGACAGTATAAAGAGGGCTGACTGTATTTCTTACCTATACACAAGTTTGTATTTGCCATTCCGTTCTTTCTCACACAGTGATAACTCGTATCGAAAATCTCCTGGATCTATGTCATATTCTTTCGTATCGTAATCAGGAGGTGAAAGTTGTATCAAGGCACTACGTGACTCTATTTCCGTCACCTGTCATAAAAAAAAAAATGTATTCAAAATGAAAACATGCCGATATAATTCTAATCCCCTTAAATCCACTTTTATAATTTCTCCTCTAAAATATAGATTGTAGGTACTCATTAGAATCGCCTCCATGAGGCAGTTCTAGTGTACCCACAATCTACATTTTCAGTAGAAATAAGAAAAATATCACTATTTTTTATCTGAAAACTTGCATTTTTTCGGCAGTAAATTCTCTAATGTATTTGAATAGGCATATTTTCGTAATGTGTAAATTACATGATACTTGTAAAATTTCTATAGTTTCCAAGTCTGACCAAAAATAAAATTCTTCGAATATTATTCTGGGTCCAGGTGTTGTTAACCCTTTTTGTACCAAATGGAATCTTCCTGCTTATATATAGCAGGAGTCTATTTCAAAATTAAGGGATGTTAGGTTGTGTTATCTTCAAAACTGATATGGAAAAAGGCTTAACTTTTCGCAAACAGTGTAGGCCCTGATCAGAAGCCACATTCTACGGTGTCTGATCTGGGTCTGCACTGTTTGACAGGGTACCTGTTTTTGGGGTTTCTGGTACAGAATGGGTTAAAGCATTGTTGGCCCAAAGAGCTCGTTACTGGTCAAAATGTCAACCGTTCTAGCAAGTACAATATCTCATAGACTGGTATCAGCAAAAATATTTGCAATTTACGTTAACTAAAGACATTGTTACTTTAGAACAATCAGGAGGTGAAAGTGTTATCAAGGCACTTTGTGACTTTATTTTCAGTCACCTGTCATCAACATAGAGGCGCTTACAAGAGTGTTCATAAATTATTGAATTTATTAAACAAGTTGAAAAGTGTCAAAATGTGAGGCTTGGCCGAGCATTTTATCCTTTTCTTCAACGAGTTAATAAACAGCGGATCTTACATGAATGTCCATGTATAATTGAATTTAGTAAACGTATTGAGGAAAATCGAGGCTTTGCAGAGCATTTTATTCCTTTTTCTCAATGAGTTTAATAAATTCAACAATACATGAGCATGATTGCAAAGTCTATTTATCATATGACATTTAAAACCTTTTAGTTCATGTTTTTTGTATAAAAATATCAATATTCCGCCATTAGGAAACAGGAATCATTAATGCCTATGTCACATAGCCCGGTTGATGAGGTTTCGATGAGTGAGCGATGCGACTTTCGCCAAACACCGGCTGGAATCCCATGGTCACCGGCCGGCGTTTGGGGCTTAAACCCGCATCGGTGGGCAGTTTGGCAAAATTTAACTTCGGAGTTAAAATTTGACGGGCTCTCACCGAGCTCCTTTATCACAGCCCCATCCTTACTACATTGGAATATGCATCAGCCGGTGTACGGCTGAGTATCGGTCAGTGTCCCGTGCATCTGAGGTCACCAGAGGACAAGCTTTTGTGAACGGACACCTACCGAGTTTCAGCCGAGTTTCCGACCGATGTGGGACTGAGGCTTGGAAAATATAGTACCGGTGGGTGACCGATGTAAGGGACAGTGGCCGAAGCTCGGCCGGGAACTCAGCAGGATATCGCTGCTTGCATATAAGCCCCTCGCTCCAGTCCGTGTTCAACATTCAGCTAGTTGTGTTTACACAAGCAACATCTCACACGAGCAACAACAGGGTTTCAATGTGTACTCCCTCTTTTGACAGACTTTAAGGATGCCAAAAGTTGCCAAGTCCGAGTTACAACGGCCGAACATCGGCCGGGCAGTGTCCAAAGACCGTTTACAACCCGTCCTGTGATCGCACGGTGTCCTGCAACCTGCTCGGGTACCGGCCGTACACCCCCGGATGTCCGATCGACCACCGGCCGGTAGTTGCTACCACATAGGTCGAAAAAATCTCCCCTGTTAAGATAGACTCCGTACGGTCATCGACCAGTGTTTTGGCGGTCGCCTGTAGATTTCCGGACGGAGCCCGTTCACGTCACCGAGCTATGCCTCCGATGAGGGAAACTCAGCGACACCCCAAAAATCTATCCAGCTCCACCGATGCCGGACATCGGTAGGGCTATGTGACCTAGGCTTAAGGACATAGTATGAGTAACGTTACGCGATGTATCTGTATATTATGTCTTCACAGAATTTCTACTGTTGCCATATCTTTCTTCCAATATTGTTCTGGGTCCAGTTACTGAAAGCATCATTATCTTAACTAGCACAATAGTAGTCAAAATGTTAACTGTTAACATTTTGACCACAAACAAGCTCGTTAAGCTAATGATCATGTGACCAGCAGCCCGGATTTTCAAAGTATTTTTTCTTACTTTTCAAATAATGTAAGGCCTGCCATTACATGTGCATCATGTCAGATGACTCATATAAAATGTCAAGCCTATTTTTTCCTATGAAAAGTAATATTAGAAATTAGACTGACATCTACCCTAGAATTTTCTGAACACTTTAAAGGTTAAAAATTTAATGTAATGTACACGTACTGTAAAATTCCTAAAAATTCGGACACCTTGCAGACTTGCTGTAATTCTTCTAAAATTTTTAAAAAAATGTTTCTTGATCCATCAAAGAGTCCAAAAGGTGCAGACAGACTGGCAAACAGTGTAGACCCTGATCAGACTGCTCCTTCAGGAGCAGTCTAATCTGGGTCTGCACTGTTTGCCTAGGCCTATCGGATCATTATGGTGTACTCTAATAAAATATCACTTCATAATGAAAAGTGAAAATTTTGATTGTCTTTTTCAATATAATCTATACATTTTTACAAGCAAGCTTCCTTGGCCCCCGCCCATAGGGGCTTGCAGAAATATATGGGCTGCATGATGCTTCCACGCAGAGCTGAATCCGACCTGCACACTAGTTCTGGTAAACCGTTTAGAGGATCTAAGCCTGCCCAGGAACCGCGGTGCGAGGCAGACTGTCCATGCTTATAAACCCTATTGGTTTCATTGGGCGGCAGGGCTTGAGATGTCATTTTATCTCAATGTCGGGTAAAAGTCCCACAAAATTGGAAGCAACGTCACCAAAATGACCTTTACAGTGTTGACAGGGACGTTAAACCTCAAATCAAACAAACAAAAGTATTTATTTTGACCACTTATGTTCGTTTTTCTATTTACAAGCCAACAGCGAGCATAAGCACCATTGAAACACACTAGCCAGCCTCGGTAGCTCAGTTGGATGCACTTCTGACTGGCAATCAAGAGGACACGGGTTCGATACCTACCGGGGTCGGCAACATTCTTTCGCGGAGATTCATCATGAAATCTTTTCTACGGTCTTTCTCTCCCTTCCGCTGATTCAAGTAGGGCAGTTGTCAGTTTCTGGCTAAAGAATGTGCACTGTGCTGGTTAACCGCTTACGTATAAGCCTGCCCAGGAAAAGTGTGGATAGGTAAACTGACCGGCTCAAAAATGACCTTAAATAGTGCTGACTGGGCCGTTAAACCTCAATACAAACAAACAAACAAAACCACTGAAACAAATCCGGTGGGTAATTGGTGACAACAGAAGCATAATTTTCCTTATATTTCTCCATATAAACCTATGCTCTGGGTATTCATTTGTTTGTTTGTTTGTTTGATTTGAGGTTTAACGTCCCCGTCAACACTGTAAAGGTCATTTTGGAGACGTTGCTTCCAATTTTGTGGGACTTTTACCCGACATTGAGATGAAATGACATCTCAAGCCCTGTCGCCCAATGAAACCAATAGGACTTATTAGCATGGTCGGTCCGCCTCACACAACGGTTCCTGGACAGGCTTAGATCCTTTAAGCGGTTTACCAGTACTAGTGTGCGGGTCGGATTCAGCTCTGCGTGGAAGCATCGTGCAGCCCATATATTTCTTCAAGCCCCTATGGGGGGGGGGGGGGGGTATTCATTTGAACTACAAGGGCTGATTGATATGTTGTGAGCCTCATATTGAAGGAGGTATGCAGGGATGTTCTTTTTAAGTCCTACTATTCTCTGACTATGTAGGGCCGTGTACCCAAGGACTGGTCTCATTCGATGAGGTAGCACTCTAAAGTTAACAAGACAAGCAGCTTTTGCAAAATGGACAAAATATGTGAAAGAGCAGTGGGGTCCAAGAGCCTCAATGCCACTTTTATAGAACTCCTTTTCTTGGCTGTTCAGAAAGTTATCCACTACATAAATGACGTCATCATCAGATTGAAAGTGGGTGCCTGGAATAGCCGTTTTCAGCTTTGGAAATAGATGAAAGTCTGATGGAGCAAGATCAGGTGAATAAGGCGGATGCTTAATCAATTTAAAGCCACAATCGTGAATGGCAGCTATAGCAATGACAAGACTTGTGAACAGGAGCATTGTCCTAATGGAACAACACACCTTTAGTCAGCGCTTGAGTTTAATATTTTCCCATAACTGCGTCAGAAGTGAAGCATAGTATGTGCCATTGATTGTTTGTCCCTTCTGCTAATCTATCAGAAGAATACCATCTGCATCCCAGAAAACCGAGGCCATAACCTTTCCAGCTGATGGAATAGTCTTTGTCTTCTTTGGCGGGTGTGAACCAGGGTGCTTCCATTGTTTTGACTGTTGTTTGACCTCTGGGGTAGAACGATGGGCCCTGTTTCATCTATAGTGACAAATCTCTGAAGAATGTTGGCAGGATCTTCCTCAAAAAGGTTAAGATTAGCATGAGATGTGTGCCTGGTATGCTTCTGATCAACTGTCAGAGGTCTTGGTACCCATCGGTCAGAATGGAATGTACTCTTTCATGTGACATGCCAACTCTGCTGGCTATATATCTTTCTGCGACTCGTCTGTCGGTCATAACAATATCATGGACTTTATTGACCATTTCTGGGGTTGCAACACTGACAGGCCTTCCAGGACGGGGGTCATCCTCAAGGCTCTGTCTGCCATGCTTAAATTCCGCCACCCACCTTTTCACTGTAGCATATGAAGGGGCATCTTTCCCTAGTGTTGTTACCATATCATTATAAATATCCTGAGGTGTTAAACCTTTTTTATGGAAATATTGGATCACTGTTCTTTCACCAATTTTGTTCATCTTCCAAAAGCTGCTTGTCTTGTTTACTTTGGAGTGCTACCTTGTCGATATAAACTGACCAAATGAGACCAGTCCTTGTGTACACAGCCCTATATAGTCAGCGAATAGTAGGACTTAAAAAGAACATCCATGCATACCTCATTCAATACGAGGCTCACAACATATCAATCAGCCCTCGTACGAGCATGAAATTCCCTTAGGGAAGGACTGGGGTATGTCTTCTCGACTGACAAATAATAAACTCAAAATACATGCAGCAAACACCCTTGTCAACCTAAAAGTAGAAATAACCCTATTTTACAAAAAATTACATTGCTATAACACACCCTTGTGATAAAGTGAATTCTTGAAAATCTCCAAACTGGTTACTTTTCTGATAAAAATGTGCGATATTTTTGTTATTTATACTATAAACATAGGTTGTGAGTGCTAATTAGAAACACCTCATTCAGGCGGTTCTAACGAATACCCACAACCTATCTTTTGGAGCAGAAATAAAAACAAATAAAGTATACTCTATAAAGTGGGGCTTAGAGGGTGTTGTTTATACAGACAAGTATCTTCCTAAGATACCTTTGTTTTCTTGTTTTTGTGCAGAAAGTCCATGCTAAAAAAAAATATGATTATTTATTCATGCAAGAGAATTGTTTAAACCAAATATTCCTGAGTTATAATGAGGTTGTGATGTATGTAGCAGAAAAAAAATCAGACTTGTTACATCAGCTGAGCCATGAGAAAACACCCATTTGGGTGCTTCAACCATTTAGTACCGTATACAGATCAACTTGCCATTACACATATTACGCTGTTAAATATTTGCAATAAAGAGAAAGCACCTAAATAATAAGTGTTCTCCATTACTAGTCTGTATGGACTACTCTTAAAGGAAAGAATTTGCTCCACCCAGGAGCAAATTCTTTCCTTCAAGAGTAGCCCGAACTCCGAGAAAGATGTTTTACAAAGATTTTTCCTTGTTCTGCCAAATAATATTTTGTTTCTGGCTTCGCCCCTGACTTGTGTACCTGTGAGGTCAGACTAACTACATTGCTACTGCCTTGGTGAAGGACCAGATGTTGAAGCTTTGTGTAGACCGTAAAGGCTCTGATCAGACTGCACAGATGCATAGGCTGATCTTAGCCATTTGGTTGCATGTTATAAAGCAGTTTTTGTTATGTAGTGGCTCATATGATATGAGGATTTGTTTGTTTGATCTGAGGTTTAACGTCCCCGTCAACACTGTAAAGGTCATTTTGGAGACATTGCTTCCAACTTTGTCGGGCTTATACCCGACATTGAGATGAAATGACATCACAAGCCCTGTTGCCCAATGAAATCAATAGGGTTTATAAGCATGGACGGTCCGACTTGCACCGCTTTGCCTGGGCAGGCTTAGAGTGACTATGCGGTTTACCAGTACTCGTGTGCAGTCGGATTCAGCTCTGCGTGGAAGCATCATGCAACCCATCTATTTCTTCAAGTCCTGATGAGTGGGCGCCAATATGATATGAGGAAGGGTGGGGCTAAGGGTGGGGCTAAGGGTATGGGTGCTATATATGCAGTTAGAGAAAAACAGGTAACATATCATACAGTTCTAGGCCCAGTTTTTCAAAGCCTTATTAACCTTTTCAACTCTATAGAATGGTACACAACATAATGATCCTAAGTATTTGGATAGGCCTTAGAAAACAGTGCAGACCCAGATCAGACTGCTCCTAAAGGAGCAGTCTGATCAGGGTCTACATTGTTTGCCATTCTGCCTGCACCTTTTAGACTCCTTCCTGGATCATGGAAAGAATTTGTTAAAATTTTAGGAGAATTGCAAGTCCTCAAGGTGTCCGAATTTTTAGGAAAATTTATGGTATACCTATGTTTGCATATTTGCATATAAGTATATTTGCCAGTGCATGGTCAAAAGTTTAACAATATTGATGTTAACCCAATTTATATGGGAAATCCAATATGGGACACGAGAAAGCCGACAAAATATGGTGTCAGATCACGGTTTTCGCTGTTTGCAAAAAGTTCAGATATTTTCTGAATAAATTTTCCAAAACAACTCGCCTTGGCCCTGCTCAATTTTGAAATTGACTCCCACGAGTCCATGTATTCCAAAATGGGTCAACAAACGACTTTATTAGGCTTAAACAACAGGGCCTTGAGGTACATAGTGTGCCATTTAAGTTACAGAAGGGCTTAAAAAGATAGTGTTTCTTATAAAACCCAATCATAATTCATTACCAGGAAAATAAACTGCATAAAGGATCTGTCTCCATAAGGGGTTTTTCCTGGTACCTAAATATTTCAATAATATTTTGTGAAAATATAGCCACACAGAGGGGACATTCATCCCCGGTAAGTTTGAATCAAACGGAACTCTAGTTTTGTGATAAGGGTTTATCAAAAGTGGGTGGGGTAATTCCATATCAGTTCTACCAAGGACAATTAATCAGTAATTGACTATATTCAAATAGCAGACTGACAAAACATTTTGCCATGTAATGCATAGACTGTGGGTACATATTAATGTGAAATAGGGTGATTGTATATTTTATTGAACTTTGCTAAAATATAATACTTTATTTGCCCTTTGCTGATTTTCATTAATTTTTCATCTACCAACTTTGCCAAAAAGTTTAACATTTCTAGAAAATACTTATCAAATCTTCGCCATTGTAGAATTATGCGGATTTTTTTATAAATGGTCTGTGACATGAGTTATGTGCCCTTGAAAAGAGAAAATTGCTGTAAAATGCGATGAAATTATCAAAACTTTGTTTTGCCTTTTTACTATAAGTTTACTGGCGAGAAATGCTTACAGGGGTTAAATTCTAAAGTATTTATCATGTAAAAGGCTTGTACTGTTGTAGCAGAGACTAACTTGGTATCAGTTAGGGTCAAAAATACCTTAAGAGGTGTTAAGAGTTCAGCTTTTTTAATCTGATTTAATTGACACACATTTGCTCATCTCATTCCTATCACTTTCTTCTGAGGAGTTGCGGTTAATATCCCTTACTTCAAATGCAGCATCTGTAAGAAAATCCATGTATTTATTATGTATCTTAGGCCCTTTTGTTGCTGGCTGGTGTTGCTCAAACCCAACATACCATAAGACTGATGCAATATGGGCACAGCAGCCCACCACTCTAGTCCCTGATTTACATGTGCATAACCAACCGGCGATAGGTGATACGCCTATGCTGTATTCAATCCATAAATTATTGGTCTTGCTACTGGTATGCCTTGAACGTATTTGGCACTTGAGGACACCTTCTTGCTCTTTGTTTATAAGGATTTCATATTTGCAGTCATCTGTTTGGTGTTCTCTCGTGTAGGATTTGGCCTGGCGAATCTGATACGCTTCCATTGTCAGGTCTCTTAATTCTGCTTTGTTCAGTTCTCGGAAATCTGGCATTTCAGATGCATCCATACTTTTCCAAATTGTGCCCCGTTTGTCCCACTTATTGTCAGTCTTTGTTGAAGTTTATTTGGTGACTTTGCTAAGGTCATCATTCGTTTGGCCAGGACAACATCTGATTCCAAACTAGTCACCAAGGGTGGCCTGAAAGCATTGCAAAGGGAGCAAACAATTCGCACATAATTGCCAGCAAACGGGATTTGATAGTTGGGAAGCACATTACTTAAAACGTTCCATTGCTTTATACGCCCATTTGCTGACTCAACAACCCAACTCACTTTGGTGACAAGTCTGGATGAATTTGCTTCCTCAGTGCTATGCTGATTCTCTGTTTTCTTCAAGAAATGAGGCATTTCAGTATTGATCCCACAATCATTAAGTAAGTCTGTTACATCCCTGATCAACAATGATAACATCCCCTTCATTGAACCAATTTCTAATATCCTCACTGTTGCTCTTCAGCATATGCTCTGTTATCTTGGCATCTGAGTTTTTACCATCAGCCTGGTAAGGTCCGAGCACTGTAAGTATGTAGCCGTCAGTTGCTACAAGCATCATCGGTTTAAGCAATGGGCGACCTTTATGGACAGAAAAAGAACGCCTTTGGAATGAATAGTCATTGGTTTTGCTTTTCTCTATGTACACATAGGTACCATCAGCAACAGCAATAGCAACATCTTTCTGTGACTCAGCAAACAACACCCTTGCAAATTCTGTAGTGTGATCTTCAATTACTTTATTTCGTTCTATATGTGGCAGGCCAAGATATTTTGGAACGAAATTGGACATTAGACTTGCTCTGGCTGAATGGATTGCCTTACTGCAAGTAGTTTTCTTCACACCAAACAATGTTGGTTTAAACAATATTTATTGAGTTTCAATGCACAAATACACATATCGTACATACAAGGATATATAGGATTTGACAGAAAGCGATACGCTTATATGAAAGTCATCTCCAAACAATGTTTAAAGAACAGCCAAGAATAGACTAGTCCTAAGTTTTACAAGCAACATAGCAAGTGCTGTACAAGTGCTCCTTGTTGATATAGAATGCAACGAGGAGAGAGATTCATGTACATCATTGAAATGACAAGTTGTTTTACAGGTATGGGCGCATAAAGCAAAGGAAAACTTTAAGTAATGTGCTTCCCAACTCTCAAATCCCGTTTGCTGGCGATTATATGCGAATTGTTTGCTCCCTTTGCAACACTTTCAGGCCACCCTTGGTGACAAGTTTGGAATCAGATGTTGCCATGGCCAAACGAATGATGGCCTTAGCTAAGTCACCTATTAAAATTCAACAAAAGGTGACTGACAATAAGGGGGACAAACGGCGCACAATTTAGGAAAGTATGAATGCATCTGAAATGCCAGATATCCCAGAACTGAGCGAAGTAGAATTAAGAGACCTCACAAGTGGAGTGTATCAGATTCGCCAGGCCAAACACTACACGAAATAACACCAAACACATGACGGCAAATATGAAATCCTCATAAACAAAGACCAAGAAGGTGTCCTTAAATGCCAAATACGTTCAAGGCGTACCAGGAGCAAGACAAATAATTTATGGATTGAATACAGCACAGGCTTATTGTGTTCACGGAGATGCTGCACTGATGAGTTAGGAGGCCTTCATGCGGACTGAACAAATTATTTGTCTAAATCGCGGCGGAAGTAAGGGCGAGGATTGTGGCCACGTAAAATCGATTTAAGCCCCACAGTGGAAATCTTTCCGCTGACCGTTCCAAGGCGGTTCTTCTGTGGCGATTTATTTATGTTGTTGTTTGTTACTTACTGTGTGTATCACTTGTGTTTTTTAATTTTGGATGGCCATATGGCCATTTTGTGGGAAAGTAACTGTCCCTATGGCCTTCCTTTGTTTAGGTTTCCATTATGGTCTGGTCGCTTAATGTTTGTATTTCTTTCCCTTTGGTGTCTTTGATGGGTGGAGTAAGTTAATTGTATCGATTCCTGATCTTTGTTTTACTTCTACTTTACAGGTGTTTTCATAGAGGTCTTAAGATGTGCATGTGTTTTTTTTTCATTATCCAAAACTTATTTTTTAACTTAGACTGTTTTTCAGATCTAATAACGCGAAAAGTCTATAAGGCGTAGGTACCTTGTTAGGGATTTTACCCTCTCACAAGTCTTTACCTTTAATTCATGAGTCTTTCTCCTCTGACAGGGCTATAGCGGGGCTATAGTCAGATCCTCTGACAGTTCTAGTTTACTATCTATTTAATACATTTTACTCATCACTGATCTTTGTTTTACTTCTACTTTTTATTACCTATTGCCGGTTGGTTTTGCACATGCAAATCAGGGGCTACAGTGGTGGGCTGCTGTGCCCATATTGCATCATTCTTATGGTATTTGGGTTTGAGCAACACCAGCCAGCAACAAAAGGGCCTAAGATACATAATAAATACATGGATTTTCCTACAGATGTTGCAGTTGAAGTAAGGGATATTAACAGCAACTTCATAGAAGAAAGTGATACGGAATGAGATGAGCAAATGTGTGTCAATTATATCCGATTATAAAGCTGAACCCTTAACACATCTAAAAGTAATTTTGACCCTAACTGATACCAAGTTTGTCTCTGCTTCAACAGTACAACCCTTTTACACGATAAATACATTAGAATTTAACTCCTGCAAGCATTTCTCGCCAGTAAACTTATAACAAAAAGGCAAAACAAAGTTTTGATAATTTCATCGCATTTTACTGCAATTTTCTCTTTTCAAGGGCACATAACTCATGTCACAGAACATTTATCAAACAATCCTCATTATTCTGCAATGGCCAAGCCTTAATAATTATTTTCTAGAAATGAGGTAAAAATGTGTTGCTTAATAGAGAAATGTTAAACTTTTTGGCAAAGTTGGTAGATGAAAAATTAATGAAAATCTGCGAAGTGCAAATAAAGTATTATATTTTAGCAAAGTCCAATAAAATATACAATCACCCTATGTCACATTAATATGTACCCACAGTCTATGCATTACATCGCAAAAAGTTTTGTCAGTCTGCTATTTGAATATAGTCAATTGCTGATTAATTGTCCTTGGTAGAACTGATATGGAATTACCCCACCCACTTTTGATAAACCCTTATCACAAAACTAGAGTTCCGTTTGATTCAAACTTACCGGGGATGAATGTCCCCTCTGTGTGGCTATATTTTCCCAAAATATTATTGAAATATTTAGGTACCAGGAAAACCCCCTTATGGAGACAAGTCCTTTCAGAATTATATTGATAAATGAAAAGAAATGGCTCCACAGTAGTAGTTTAACGAGTCTTCTCATGAGATAAGGGTCCTTACCAGTCTTCGATTCATGTTTCAAATGTGCATACTCAGCAAATTGCAGTAAAAATCCTAAAAATTCGGACCACTTAAAAACTTGCTGTAATTTTCCTTAAACGTTAACAAATTTGTTTTGGTCCAAAACAGTGTAGACCCTGATCAGACTGCTCCTGCTGATCTGATTCTGCAGTGTTTACTTTACATCAAGTTGACTGGTTGACAGTAAGGAATGGGTATGGCAAAATTAATTTATTCAGTGGGGACAAGAGTTAAAAAGACTGTGTTCCTTCTGAAATCCACACAGCTATCCAAACATATTTCATTGTGCAGGAATATAAACTGTGTCCATTTCAGAATTATGCTGATAAATGTAAAGAAATGGCTTCACAAAAGTAGTTTATCATGTTCACAAGCCTGTGAAATTAACAACCCCGTAAACTCAATGTTATAACCAGAAAACTGGGGTTTACAGGGGTTGACACTGTTTTTCTTATTTCTACTCCAAGACATAGGTTGTGGGTACTCGTTAGAACCGCCTCGTTGAGGTGGTTCTAACCAGCACCCACAACCTATGTTTTGATTTGTTTGATTTGAGGTTTAACGTCCCCGTCAACACTGTAAAGGTCATTTTGGAGACTTTGCTTCCAATTTTGTGGGACTTTTACCCGACATTGAGATGAAATGACATCTCAAGCCCTGCCGCCCAATGAAACCAATAGGGTTTATAAGCATGGACGGGCTGACTCGCACTGCTTTGCCTGGGCAGGCTTAGATCCTCTAAGGGGTTCAACAGTACTCATTTGCGGGTCGGTTTCAGCTCTGCGTGGAAGCATCAGGCAGCCCATATATTTCTTCAAGCCCCTATGGGTGGGGGCCGAATGATAAATGTAAAGAAATGGCTTCACAAAAGTAGTCTATCATGTTAACAAGCCTGTGAAATTAACACCCCCGTAAACTCAATGTTATAACAAGAAAACTGGGGTTTACAGGGGTTGACACTGTTTTTCTTATTTCTACTCCAAGACATAGGTTGTGGGTACTCGTTAGAACCGCCTCGAAGAGGCGGTTCTAACGAGCACCAACAACCTATGTTTTGAATTTAAATAAAGAAAATGTCACAAATTAACCATTTTGGAGATATGAAAGCATGCATTATGTGGCATGGATGTTTTATCATAATCTTAACCCTTATCTTGCTGTTCACGACAACCCCTATCTTTGCAAACAGTGTAGATCCAGATCAGATGGCTTCTGAAGAAGCCATCTGATCAGGATCTACACTGTTTGACATTCAATTTATGAAATTGTAGGAATAAATTACATCAAGTAATCTGATTGATTCAAAGTCAGAAATGGGTGTGGCTAAACTAAATATTCAGCAAGAGAAGGGTTAAAAAGCCTTCTCACGAGAAAAGGGTCCCTAGTCTTCTCTGATCTATATTCTTTAAATCTGCATGCTCAGTCAGCTAACAGGGTAGACATCTTGCAAGATAGATTGATGGATTGTGTTTGAGACTAATGACACATCAACCCTTGTAGGTCAATTTGTGTCATCTCCCAGAGAAAGGGAGAAACGATATGAGCCCCCCAAGCGAATTTGTGTCTTCGAGCATTCTGTCATGACAAATTTTAACTGCGCATGCCCAGCCATTCAGAGGGGCCAGGGATATGGCTTTCTGTCTGAAGGTTCCTCTTGATTCACTGCTTGTATGAGCGAGCAGCGAAGGTTCTGGCAAGACTGCGGGGATGTGCAGGCTCGCCTGATCCTTCGCTGCTCGCATAGGCGATAAGTACCAAAAACGCTTGACAGGGCCCATATAGAAGAGATAGTAAAGATGATATTGAGGGACGGGGAAAAAGATGAAAACGAAAGGAAGTGTAGGATTTGAAGATATGATACTTCCCCTCTACCAGACAGCCGGCCTTGCCCAACTGAAATCCAATATCAGCTCACATGTTTGTTTGTTTGATTTGATGTTTAACATCCCCATCAACACTATCAAGGTCATTTTGGAGAAGTTGCTTCCAATTTTGTGGGGCTTTTACCCGACCTTGAGATGAAATGACATCTCAAGCCCTGTCGCCCAATGAAACCAATAGGGTTTATAAGCATTGATGGTCCGACTCGCACCGCTTTGTCTGGATAGGCTTAAATCCTCGAAGCCATTTTTTTTTTTTGGTTTTGGTTTTACAGCCCTTTCAAGATTATTTCTCTCATATCCTGCCGATCGTTAATCAGAGGGGGGCGAAAAACGGAGTACCCGGAGAAAAACCACCTGACCTTCCGTTGCAGAACTTGGCATCTCACATGTGACCCGAGCTAGGCTCGAACCACAGCAGTGAGAAACCTAATGATCAAGCGTCAGTGCTCTTAACCACTAGGCCACAGAGGCCCATCTCTAAGCGGTTTACCAGTACTCGTGTGTGGTCGGATTCAGATCTGCGTGGAAGCATCATGCATCATTATTTCTTCAAGCCCTAATGGGCGGGGGCCAAATATCAGCTCACAAGAAGGAAGATACACAACACCTAACCCCAGATATCTACATACTATACCAAATATACCCTACCGTAAAAATCCTAAAAAATCCGACTTGCTATAATTCTCATAAAATTTCAACAAATTTGTTTCAGGATCCAGCAAGAAGTCCAAAAGGTGCAGACGGACTGACAAATAGTGTAGACCCAGATCAGACTGCTCCTTCAGGAGCAGTCTGATTTGGGTCTGCACTGTTTGCTTAGGCATACCTGTCCCAATACTTAGGATCATTATGGTACATATTAGGACTCCCCAACTCCTTGCCATACTTGTTCTAAAATTTTAACAACTACAATTTACTACCCAATGTTGTGTCTAAGAATAGCAAGATGAGTGGCAAACAGTGCAGACCCTGATAAGACGCCGCGTTCAGTGGCGTCTCATCTGGGTCTACACTGTTTGCTCAGGCCTGTATGTCCAAATACACACGGAAAATTCAGTAATTGTAAGCACCAGACTTTGGCGAGATTGCGCATATGTGCAGGCTTGCCCGAGCCTCTGCTGGCTGTTAATGTGTATGAAATTAGAACCCTTTTCTCATGAGCAGACTCAAATGATGTAAGAAAAACTCAAACCAAACTCAGTGTTCCGGAACAAAACCTCCACGCCCGGCATGCTGACATGAGCTAGAATATATTACCTCGACCCCACAGCCCCGACATGAACTGACCTTAGGGCTGGGCATGCTGGAGAGCTGCTGTTGAATGACTCGGCGTTCTTCTTCCAGCTCCTGGTTTTCTTCCGAGCCGCCGGGAGACATACCGGTACATGTAATGCTGTTAGTGTGAGGGACTTCACCATTCATTCCTGAAAATAAAGGACATAGGAAATGTTTACACTGGAACAGTAATACATATCAAACTAGTCTGGACCAGTTGGGTCCCCACCCATTCGCCCTCGTTTTTTTGTTTATTTGTATTGGAGTTTAATGGCCCAGTCAACACTATTTAGGTCATTTTTGAGCCGGTCAGTTTACCTATCAACACTTTCCTGGACAGGCTCATACGTAAGCAGTTAGCCAGTACAGTGCACATTCTTTCGCCAGAAACTGACAACTGCTTCTTGAATCAGCGGACGGGAGAGAATGACCGCAGAAAAGATTTCATGATCAATCTCCACGAAAGAATGTTGCCGACCCCGGCAAATAGTTTTTCGGAAAAGTTAACCTAATGGTAAACTTGTCAGATGAAGCGCCGCTGCCTGAGGCCCACCTTCCGAGATTTCACTTCATGTATCTTTAACCCTTATCCTGCTGAATAAATTAATTAAACCATACCCATATCAGACCAGCAACTAGTCAATGTACTTGGTATAATGTAGTCATTCAATTCACAAACCCAACCGCCCATAAATATATGGGCTGCATGATGCTTCCAGGAAGAGCTGAAACTGACCGCACACGAGTACTGGTAAACAGCTTAGAGGATCTAATCCTGCCCAGGCAAAGCGGTGCGAGTCGAACCATCCATGCTTATAAACCCTATTGGTTTCATTTGGCTGCAGGGCTTGAGATGTCATTTCATCTCAATGTCGGGTAAAAGTCCTACAAAATTGGGAGCAACATCTCCAAAATGACCTTTACAGTGTTGATGGGGACGATAAACCCCAAATCAAACAAACAAACAGACCATTCACAAAATCCATGACAAGGATTTCAGAAGCTATCTGATCGGGATCTACACTGTTTGCAAAGGTAGGGGTTGTGGTGAACAGCAGGATAAGGGTTGACCCACTGTATGCTAGTGGACTCTTCCACTGCTATATGTTGGACAAGTCCATTTGTCATGTAAGGGATGTCAGGCCTATTTTTGGGTTTTTATTCCATTTTTGACGGAAAATTCTGTTAGCAAATAGTGCAGGCCCTGATCAGACGCCGCATTCTGCGGCGTCTGATCTGGGCCTGCACTGTTTGCCAAGGTTCCCCTTTAGGGGTTTTCCCCGCATACAATGGGTTAAACGACGGAATTTCGAAAAAACGGTCCAAAACTGCATATGCAGTGCATTTAATCAGCTAAAAACAGCAGCTAGTCTTTCACAAACCTACAAGGTTTTAGTTTCAAAGTAGAGAAAATCTATTTGACTTGCAGAGCAGAGGATTGTTATTCAAATACAAGAATATCATTTTCACATTGCAACCATATAAAATGCAATAATTTCAAAAGATCTTTACTTAAAAGGCTTTATCTGCAGGAAACTGTCGGAAAATGGTTTCAGATTTATCGCAGGGTGATTTATCCAACCTCCGTCTCACAAAAAAAAGAATTCAGTTGAAATAAGGTATACATGGAAATTTTTGCTGTCTTCCCATTTTTGTGGTTCCTCATTTACCTAACATATTAGTAACATAATTGTTGTTGCTGTTCTTGTTAACTAATAACTTTACATCCCATCAACAGCTAGGAGACATAGTGGGACTTTTTGACTAAAGGAATCTCAGATAACCCATTTTGTACTGGTCACCCCAAAAAGGGTAGTTGGCAAACAGTGCAGACCCAGATCAGATGCAGCAGAATGCTGCGTCTGAATCAGGGCCCTACACTGTTTGCAAAACGTTCAGCCAGTTTCAAAATAGATTTTGAAGAAAACACAACCTGATACCCCTAAATTTTGAAATGCACTCCTCCTATATATAAGGTGGAAGATTCCATTTGGTACAAAAGGGGTTAGAGATAATGGACAGACCTACAAGATGGGCAACTCTTTCTGTCTTCCGTATCAAAGAAAGGTCTACTCTTAAAGAAAAGGATTCCCCAATCCAAGAGTTGTCTTTTCTTAACAGAAAGAAATTGTTACTCAGGGGCAAATTCTTTCCTTTGTTTGTTTGTTTGTTTTGAGGTTTAACGTCCCCGCCAACACTGTAAAGGTCATTTTGGAGACATTGCTTCCAATTTTGTGGGACTTGTACCCGACATTGAGATGAAATGACATCTCAAGCCCTGTCGCCCAATGAAACCAATAGGGTTTATTAGCATGGACGGTCCACCTCGCACCGCGGTTCAAATTCTTTCCTTTAACAGTTATCCTTTTTTCAAAAGGCTCAGTTAACCCTTATCTTGCTGAATATTCATTTAAGCCATACCCATTTCTGTCTATCAGCCAATCAAATTACTGGATGTAATTTATTGCTACAAATTCATTAACTGAATGCCAAACAGTGTAGATCCAGATCAGATGGCTTCTTCAGAAGCCATCTGATCTGGATCTACCCTGTTTGCAAAGATAGGGGTTGTGGTGAACAGCATGATAAGAGTTAAAAGAAAAGCAGGCAAAGGTTGCAAAAGTTATATATACCCCTTCAGGCCTGTAAAATATGGTCGAAATATGCAAGGTGTGAAGATTTTCCTTCATTAACCCATTTTGTACCAAACACTACCCTGGTAAACAGTGCAGGCCCATATCAGAGAATGCGGCATCTGATCAGGGCCTACACTGTTTGGAAAAGTTAAGCCATTTTCCAAGTAAATTTGAAGAACACACAACCTGACACCCCTTAATTTTGGACTGGACTCCCGGTATATGTAAGGAGGAAGATTCCATTTGGTACAAAAGGGTTAACCAGGACCCTTCAACTAAGAAATACTTGTTTGTTTGTTTGTTTGATTTGAGATTTAACATCCCCGTCAACACTTTTAAAGGTCATTTTGGAGACGTTGCTTCCAATTTTGTGGGACTTTTACCCGACATTGAGATGAAATGACAGCTCAAGCCCTGTCGCCCAATGAAACCAATAGGGTTTATTAGCATGGGTGGTCCGCCTCGCACCGCGGTTCCTGGACAGGCTTAGATCCTCTAAGCTGTTTACCAATACTAGTGTGCGGGCCGGATTCAGCTCTGCGTGGAAGCATCAAGCAGCCCATATATTTCTTCAAGCCCCTATGGGCGGGGGCCGAACTAAGAAATACTGAAATAGCCCAAGCAGACCAAGTGCAAGGAAGTTGGAAATGAAGATCATTCCCCTTTTGCCTTTCGTTTAACCCATAAAATGCCAATCACGACAATTGTCGTCTGCTTTGTCACCTGCCGGTTACTTAAAAGTCATTTATGCAAACAGTGTGGACCCAGATCAGACTGCTCCTCTAGGAGCAGTCTGATCTCCGTCCACACTGTCTGCCTGTATGGAAAAAAAATTCTAAAAAAGTTTGCAAGAAGATTCAGCAGACGACATAAGCAGATGACATTTTCAGATGTAGTTTTGATCTAAAACATCAGCAAGATAAAAGGGAAACCATGACACTGCTGAATATCCATAAAATGAACATTCAAAGCTCGGACTAGTCCCTGATCTCTTCTTAACATCTTTTTTGTTGTCTATGCAAACAGCCAAGACTGTGGTGAGACTACACATTTGCACAGTCTCATCAGTCTTAGCCATTTCCACACGCGATAAGGCACTATTTTTTCATGACGCAGGAACATCAATTGTTGTCACTAGTCTCTCATGTTTCCGGAATGGAAAACCGAGCGTAGGTGGTAATCTAAACACGGAAAAAATCTCTCTGTCATCTGAAGGTGTAGCAATCAATAATCAATAATAACTCTCTTGGACTAAAGAACTAAACCTTGCCATTAAGAATGGTGGCTTAATCCATAAAATGCCAATCACGACAATTGTTGTCTGCTTTGCCGTCTGCTGGTTACCTTAAGAGTATTTTTTTTTTTTGCAAACAGTGTGAACCCAGATCAATAAAATGCCAATCACCACAATTGTCATCTGCTTTGCAATCTGCTGGTTACCATAAGAGTAATTTTTCTGCAAACAGTGGGGACCCAGATCAGACTGCTAGATCTGGGCCCCTACTGTTTGCCTGTATGCAAAAATATTTTTAACAAGATGTGTTTGTGAAACACCGATGCCCCCCGGACAGCGCCTGTGCAATATGAAAGCCCCATCACTAAAGTATGTCATGGTTGAGGCCACAAGGTCACGAGGTAAAAAATTATGGTACCACTGGAAAGGTCTTGTGAGAAAGAATACACATGTGAAATATGAAAGCTCTATCACTTACCAATCAAAAGTTATGGACTATATTAAAGTTTTTAAAAAGTAGGTCAAACATCAAGGTCAAAGTCACAAGGTCAAAAATTATGGTACCACTAGAAAGGTCTTGTGACAAGGAATGCACATGTGAAATATGAAAGCCCTACCATTCACCAATCAAAAGTTATGGCCAATGTTAAAGTTTTTAAAAAGTAGGTCAAACATCAAGGTCAAGGTCATGAGGTCAAAAATTATGGTACCATTAGAAAGGTCTTGTGACAAGGAATGCACGTGAAATATGAAAGCTCTACCATTTACCAATCAAACGTTACGGCCAATGTTAAAGTTTTTAAAAAGTAGGTCAAATGCCAAGGTCAAGGTCATGAGGTCAAAAATTATAGTACCAATAGAAAGGTCTTGTGACAAGGAATGCACATGTGAAATATGAAAGCTCTATCACTTACCAATCAAAAGTTATGGCCAATGTTAAAGTTTTTAAAAAAGTAGGTCATATGCCAAGGTCAAGGTCATGAGGTCAAAAATTATAGTACCAATAGAAAGGTCTTGTGACAAGGAATGCACATGTGAAATATGAAAGCTCTATCACTTACCAATCAAAAGTTATGGCCAATGTTAAAGTTTTTAAAAATGAGGCCAAAAGTAGGTCAAATGTCAAGGTCCAAGGTCACGAGGTCAAAATTTATGGTACCTCTTGAAAGGTATTGTGACAAGGAATGCACATGTGAAATATGAAAGCTCTATCACTTACCATTCAAAAGTTATGCCCAATGTTAAAGTTTTTGCAGACGGAGAAACGGACAAACGGACAAACAGACAAACGGACAAACAGACAAACGGACAAACAGACAAACAGACAAACAGACGGACAGACCAAAAACTATATGCCCCCCAGAATCTTAGATTCCGGGGGCATAAAAAGTTTGCAACAGAAATTCAGCAGACGACATAAGCAGATGACATTTTCAGATGTAGTTTTTCTCAGCATCTTAAGGGTTAATGCTCAGGCTGCAACAGAATTTTTAGCATAAAGCATAGTTGACCAATACTGTCAATCAATTTATTACATGGCTATGAACTTTTGCCTTCAACTTGACAGCAATGAGTTTTCAGGATTCAACATCAGAGGTCTGTGGCTTTTTCTTTAGTCAGACTACATGTATTTTTTGGCAACTTATGTTCATGATCATTTTTTGTGGCAACTTATTTTCATGATCTTTTTCTTTTATCAAGATGATGGACATTTTACCAAAAGCTGTTACAAGGCCTGCTTGCCTGCTCATAGGTATCTTGAGTGCGCTTTAAGGGGGCACAAAGTGAGTGAACTTTGAAGGGCACAAAGGTTTAAGTGGTCTTCTATGAGCCTACATTACATGAGGTTTATGCCTTTAACATTTTTGAGTATTATATGAGCCTGGTTAGAACCCGAAACATTTATAAGAGTTCTAAGAGACTAGTCATTATATGAGGTTTTTACCTTAAACATTTGTAAATTTTATAATTATGAGCCTGGTGAGTATCCGAAACATTTGTAAGAGTTCTAAGAGACTAGTCATTATATGAGGTTTTTTGCCTTAAACATTTGTGAGTATTATATGAGCCTGGTTAATACCCCAAACATTTGTAAGAGTTCTAAGAGACTAGTCATTATATGAGGTTTTTTGCCTTAAACATTTGTGAGTATTATATGAGCCTGGTTAATACCCCAAACATTTGTAAGAGTTCTAAGAGCCTAGTCATTATATTAGATTTTTGCCTTAAACATTTGTAAAATATATATGAGCCTGGTGAGAATTCTGAAAATTTCAAGCCCACTGGGGCTTGAAGAAACAGATGGGCTGCATGATGCTTCCACGCAGAGCTGAAACTGACTCGCACACGAGTACTGGTACACCGCTTAGAGGATCTAAGCCTGCCCAGGCAATGCGGTGCGAGTCAGACCGTCCATGGTTATAAACCCTATTGGTTTCATTCGGCGGCAGAGCTTGAGATATCATTTCAATGTCAGGTAAAAGTCCCACAAAATTGGAAGCAACATCTCCAAAATGACCATTACAGTGTTGATGGGGACGTTAAACTTCAAGTCAAACAAACAAACAATAAACATTCGAAAAATTCTTGTGTTCTATGAGCCTACTTTATATTATAATCATGAGGTTTTTGTATATGTTATATGAACCTAGTTACTGCCCTAAACATTTGTAAGTGTTCTATGAGCATACTTTACATGTGGTTTTTGCCTTAAACATATGTTTTATCATCCCAGGTAATGGGCCCAGTTGTTCAAAGCATCATTAGCTTAACAAGCGCGGTAGTGGTAGTATTGTTAACTGTTCTAGCAAGTTTAATATTTAGAATTTTGGTATTTTTGCTGAAAAATGTGAGCAGCTTTTGCTAATGCAAAAGTTGCTCAAATTTTTTCAGCAAAAATTTTAGCATATTTGACATATTTAATGATCAAAGTTTTAACGATACGTTAACTAACGACATCCTTAGTTTTGAACAACTGGGCCCTGGTCTAAACATTTTAGATGTGTTATTTGATTTGTTTGTTTTATTCGAGGTTTAACGTCCCCGTCAACACTGTATAGGTCATTTTGGAGATGTTGCTTCAAATTTTGTGGGACTTTTTCCCGACATTGAGATGAAATGACATCTCAAGCCCTGCCACCCAATGAAACCTATTGGGTTTATATGCATGAACGGTCCGACTCACACCACTTTTCCTGGGCAGTCTTAGAACCTCTAAGCAGTTTACCAGTACTCGTGTGCAGTTGGTTTCAGCTTTGCGTGGAAGCATCATGCAGCCCAATCTATTTCTTCAAGCCCCCATGGGCGGGGGGCTGTTTGGATCAGTAATATTAGCCTACATTACACATTTGTAAGTGTGATACTAGTCTGTGCATTAAACATCTGGACCCATTAACATACAATCTTTGTAAATCGCAGACAACAATGTACACTGTAATGATACATTAACCTTCATGTTGAAAATTATCTTGGGGGAACAATATGATGCTGAATAAATTTTTACACTGAAAGCTTGCATTTCAAGTCCACAATTTTGTATCTTGAGACTGGGTGACATTTTGGCTGGAATAATATTTGCGCCTAATCATAAGAAAACAGGTCTTCCAGGCTTGCAACCAGGGTCCAGTTGTTCAAGCCTCGTTAGCTTAATGAGCTCGTTAGTTCTAGTGAGTACAGTACCAATACAGTGGAATTTTTGCTGACAAAATGTGAGCAGCTTTTGCATTTGCAAAAGCTGCTCACATTTTTCCAGCAAAAAATATCAATATATTTGCCATATTAAATAATTAAAGCTTCAACCCATTTTGTACCGGAAACCCCAAAAACGGGTGCCCTGGCAAACAGTGCAGGCCCAGATCAGACGGCACAGAATGTTGGGTCTGATCAGGGCATACACTAATGGCAAAACGTTCAGCTATTTTCCAAACGAATTTTAAGGATAACACAACCTGTCACCCCTAAATTTTGACATGGACTCCTGCTATATATAAGGAGGAAGATTCCATTTGGTACAAAAAAAGGGTTAACGATATGTTAACCAACCAAGTCATTAATTTTGTTTGTTAGTACGAGGTTTAACAACACGTCATCCCTTGTGGATCATTTTATTTGTCTCCCACAGAAAGGGAGAAAACAGATAGAAGAGATAGTAGAGGAGATGAATGTGAGGGACAGAGGAACAAAAGGAAAATAAATGAAAGTGTAGGAACAAATGAAATACCAAAATTCCTCCTCTACTCATACCAAATGCAAGGACAGCAGGCCTTGCCCAATTGTAAGCCAGTATCAATTGGACACCCCAGTGACCCAAGATACATGACACTTTTGCATCAATCAACCACCCAAACCGGATGTAGGTATGGACAGTGGTGGTATTGGACAGCGGTGATATTATATGCCCTTCCCCAACCCCCAGCCAGAACATTTAAGAAGTGTATTTTATTTTTTTCCGGTTCATGAAAGTATGAATGCAGTGTGTCACGTGCAAAGTAAATGAACCCTGAAGGGGTTCATGTAAACTTTGCAAGCGATCCGCTGTCATGCAAAGCAGAAAAATTAAGTTAATTTTCTATATTTACATTCTTTGCTCATAATCAGTGGGAAAAAAAAATGCATATATGCAAAACTTTTAAAGCTGAAAAACATTTACATGCTAATTTTCTACAAAAAGCGGGACAGCGTTGATGTCAGCAACGCCCGTAGAGAACAGTGGTAAAGAATGACGACACTTGACGTCACTGGAAATCATATGACTTGATGCGTTCATGGAAATATGAACAACATTGTTTTCTATAGGTTTACAATAGACTTTACACTTAAAATGTAAATATTACAATATAACATCCATGTACATGGCTTAGTGCATTCTTTCATATCTACGAATTGGTTACTATTCTGATGAAAATTTTTTATATTTTTCTTAACTCTACTCCATACAAAGGTTGTGAATGCTTGTTAGAACTGCCTCATTGAGGTGGTTCTAACGAGTACCCACAACCTATGTCTTGTAGCAGAAATAAGTAAAACAAGAAAGCAGTCTGAAGGACAGCCAAATCCCCCGCCGCACTTTGTATCAAGGTTCAACCTTGTGACCTTCACCTGTGACCTTGACCTTATGTTGGCATGGTTTATTTATGGTTCTGCACATCAGCTCACTGTGGGGTATATTTCATAAAAGAATAATGAAAATCATTCCAGGGGTAAAAATTCAAAGTTTCAAACTGGTGACCTTCACCTAAGTCGGCATGATTCATTTATGGGTTCTGCACACCAGCTCACTGAGACAAATAATTGACCAAAGTTTAATGAAAATGTATCAAAGGGTTCAGGAGATATGAAGCGGACAAGAAAGTGTTATAGACAGAAAGACGGATGGAGGGACTGACAGACAGACAGACAGACATGGGTTCTGCACATCAGCTCACTGAGAAGAATATTTGACCAAACGTTAATGAAAATCCTTCCAAGGGTAAAGGAGATATAGAAGGGACACAAATTTCGAAGTTTCAAACTCGTGACCTTCAACCGTGACCTTGACCTTAAGTCGGCATGGTTCATATATGGGTTCTGCACACCAGCTCACTGAGATGAATAATTGACCAAAGTTTAATGAAAATGTATCAAAGGGTTCAGGAGATATGGAGCGGACAAGGAAGTGTTACGGACAGACAGACAGATGAAGGGACAGACAGACAGACATGGGTTCTGCACATCAGCTCACTGAGAAGAATATTTGACCAAACTTTAATGAAAATCCTTCCAAGGGTAAAGGATATGGAAGGGACACAAATTTCGAAGTTTCACTCGTGACCTTCAACCGTGACCTTGACCTTAAGTCGGCATGGTTCATATATGGTTTCTGCACACCAGCTCAATGACACAAATAATCGATCAAAGTTTAATGAAAATCTATCAAAGGTTCAGGAGATATGGTACGGACAAGAAAGTGTTACAGACAGACAGATGGATGGACAGATGGACAGACGGACAGACAGACATGGGTTCTGCACATCAGCTCACTGAGAAGAATATTTGACCAAACTTTAATGAAAATCCTTCCAAGGGTAAAGGAGATATGGAACGGACAAAAATTCAAATTTTCAAACTCGTGACCTTCAACTGTGACCTTGACCTTGAGTCCGCATGGTTCATTAATGGGCTCTGCACACCAGCTCACTGAGATGAATAACTGACCAAAGTTTAATGAAAATCTATCAAAGGGTTCAGGAGATATGGAGCGGACAAGAAAGTGTTACGGACAGACAGATGGATGGACAGATGGACAGACTTCCATCCATTTGTTGGTGCGGACAGATGGACAGACGGACGGATGGACAGACGAAGGCCATTCCTATAATCTCCGCTCCACTTCGCAGCGGGGGGATAAATAATGTATAGGCTCACAAACCCTAGTTTTTGCTATATAAGTGGGGTTTAAGGGGGTCGATATGAACATTGCATAGGCTAATTTTTTTGTGTCTTTTTGGCTAATTTTGGAAGTTTCTGGAGGTCTTCTAGAGGGCTGGAGCCAGTTGTTCAAAACTAATGACGTCATTAGTTAACGTATGGTTAAAACTTTGATCATTTATTATGGCAAATATGCTAATATTTTTGCTGAAAATATGTGAGCAGCTTTTGCAAATGCAAAAGCTGCTCACATTTTTTAGCAAAAATACCAAAATTTTAGATATTAAATTTACTAGAGAAGTTAACAATATGACCACTAACGAGCTCTTCAAGCTAACGAGGCTTTGAACAACTGGACCCTGATATGCATGCTGTGAACATTTATGGGAATACTGTAATTGGTAAAACACATGTCAAAAGTATGGTTGAATATGTGAAGGACTGTCGTTTAAAACATTTCCCTGGTAGTCGAAAGGTTTCAGAGCACATATATTCCAGTCATTCAGAGAATAGTTTTTGTGTTTTTTTTCTCTCAAAACCAGACAAAAAATGTTCCAATATATCATGACCTTAATTTCCATGGTTGCTTCCGTGGGGAATTCTAGTTTTGTGTAAACTGATTTATGTCACAAAATTTGTTTTGCACTACATGTATAATTTGATTTGATAACAATTACTGTTTGGGGAACCAATTGCTGTAAATGAACAAGACCCTGATGATTTTACCCTTGATGCACCTAGATACATTAACACTTTTGGCCTTGACATTTCATGTGAAATGTGCAGACATTTCACACGATACATCATGTTTGTTTGTTTGTTTGTATTGGAGTTTAACGGCCTTGTCAACACTATTTTAGGTCATTTTTGAGCCGGTCAGTTCACCTATCCACTTTTCCTGGGCCGGCTTATACGTAAGCTGTTAACCAGTACAGTGCACCAGAAACTGGCAACTGCCCTTCTTGAATCAGCGGAAGGGAAAGAATGACCGTAGAAAAGATTTCATGATCAATCTCCACGAAAGAATGTTGCCGACCCCATCAGGTATCGAATCGGCCGTCCTCCTGATCACCAGTCAGACGCGCATCCGACTGAGCTACCGAGGCTGGCTTTGTACCAAGTATCATTATGAAGCTATTATAGTTCTTGAGAAATAAACTTGACCATTAGGGTGAACGCTAGGGTGGTCGCAAATGCGGACGCCTTGACGAATGGATGGACAGACAATGAATGGATAGAAAACCGGGCACCTATATCGCGCCATGCTAATAGCAGGTGCGACAATGACATCTGCAATGATATTACTTGCAGCCAATCCTGCTATTGGCACAGCCCAGTGTCTGTCAAGCCAGTCAGTTTACCTAACCTCACTTTTCCCAGGCAGGCTTGTACAGTGCACATTATTTCCTTGAAAATGACAACTGCCCTTCTTGAATCTGCAGAATGGGAAACAATGACCATAGAAAATATCTCATGATCAATTTCAGAACCTTAAATACAATTAGAGTACTCAGAACACAATCTCTTTTTCATGTATGAACCCCAGATTCAAGGTTTTTACATCAGTAAATATTTTTCTTGCAATTTTCTCGAAAATCTTGTACCTGGTATACAGTTTTTCATAAAAAAAACTTTGTTTATTCCATCAAAGAAAAACAATGAACCAGTCCGGAAAAAGGGTACTTCGAGCAAAGACTAAGGCTCGCAAGAGCCTTTGCAGCTTGAAGTCAATTATGGGCGACCTTGTGACAGCTTCCTGCAAGAGGCTCTTCGTCTAGCCCTATCGGAAGGTTTCACTTCCTTTGAAGTACATAAAGTGGAGAGGGATAAAATCTCTTTTCTCATGTATCAACCCTTGTACACCAGGCATCTCTAGAAATGTCTCCTGGCTTACAGCCAGTGAAAGTGGGTTATCTGTTCATTTTTTGCAATTTCTCAGTACAAAAACCCGTATGCTGTGGGTACTTGTTAGAATTGCCTCACTGAGGCAATTCTAACAAGTACCCACAATATACCTCATGATGGAGAAAGTATGACTTCTCTTGAAACAATTTTAGACAGGGGATACCTCAAAAGCGGACACAGGCAAACACTGCAGACCTTGATCAGACACAGCAAAATGCGACATATTACCGTTTTCAAAATGTTCAGCCATTTTCTGAATAACTTTCTGAAAAAACTCAACCTGACAACCCTATATTTGGTAATGGATTCTGCGGTTAAAAATGGGTAAAAAAAAAGTTCTGAATTCTGACTGGCTGTCTGCCAGTTTCGGTGCAAACAGCACAGGGATTGGATGTTTTTCAAAGAGCATATAAAAGTGCACTTCCATTACTTTATGAATGAAAAATTATTTAGTTCTGTTTACAACAATTATTGGTATGTTGGTGCTTGATGCTTTGTTTGTTTGTTTGATTTGAGGTTTAACGTCCCCGTCAACACTGTAAAGGTCATTTTGGAGACGTTGCTTCCAATTTTGTGGGACTTTTACCCGACATTGAGATGAAATGACATCTCAAGCCCTGTTGCCCAATGAAACCAATAGGGTTTATTAGCATGGACGGTCCGCCTCGCACCGCGGTTCCTGGACAGGCTTAGATCCTCTAAGCTGTTTACCAGTACTAGTGTGCAGGCCGGATTCAGCTCTGCGTGGAAGCATCATGCAGCCCATATATTTCTTCAAGCCCCTATGGGCGGGGGTATGGTGCTTGATGCAGTGAAAAATAAAAAACCTTCTGAATGACATTTTTTGTTCCACTTTGTTGATGCCGATAAAAACTACATCTGAAAATAATGTCTGCTTATGTCGTCTGTTGAATCTTTTTTGTGAACTTTTTAAAAATATTTTTCAATACAGGCAAACAGTGTGGACTCTGATCAGACTGCTCCTAGAGGAGCAGTCTGATCTGGGCCACAATGTTTGCAAAAATTATGCAGACAACAAGGCAGATGACAATTGTTGTGATTGGCATATTATGGGTTAAATATTTTACTTACTGTCAAAGACAATAAGTTTCTGAGGATTCAGATCAGATGGCTTCTCAAGAGGTCATCTGATCTGGATTAACCAATAAAATGCCAATCATGACAATTGTCGTCTGCTTTGTCGTCTGCCAAGTAATGTAAAATTGTTGTTGTT
Source organism: Lucinisca nassula (assembly GCA_963580285.1). Taxonomy (NCBI): domain Eukaryota; kingdom Metazoa; phylum Mollusca; class Bivalvia; order Lucinida; family Lucinidae; genus Lucinisca; species Lucinisca nassula. Next base: position 103,787,904 of record OY757024.1, on the reverse strand, counting down.
TTTTGCAAACAGTGTGAACCCAGATCAGACTGCTCCTCTAGGAGCAGTCTGACTTGGGTCCACACTGCTTGCCTATATGAAAAAAAAATATTTTTAAAAAGTTTGCAAGAAGATTCAGCAGACGACATAAGCAGACGACATCTTCAGATGTAGTTAAGTTTCAAAGACAAGGCATATCCTGGTTCAGCAGGGCATGGTTTAACCCTTAAAGTAACACAGAAAATTTTAGAGCAGATGACAATTTTATCTTTTAAATAATTTTTAATCATATATGAAAATAAGGCTTTACATTTCATGTGAATCATCTGCTCAGCAGTTGATTCAAATGTTATGTCCAGCCTTTCATTTTGTTGTTTGTATACAGTCTGGCAGTATGAAATCTCAGTATCAGATTGAATTTTTCACATTAACAAAATACAACTATTTTTGTGACCCTACCCGATTCCTTGGTTCGGTCTTTGGAATTAGTACCAGAGGGTCGCCCAAGGAATATTCCTGTGAAATTATTTTGAAATTGGGCCAGTGGCCTTGATTTGTTTGTTTGTTTGATTTGAGGTTTAACGTCCCCGTCAACACTGTAAAGGTCATTTTGGAGATGTTGCTTCCAATTTTGTGGGACTTTTACCCGACATTGAGATGAAATGACATCTCAAGCCCTGACGCCCAATTAAACCAATAGGGTTTATTAGCATGGACGGTCCGACTCGCACTGCGGTTCCTGGACAGGCTTCGATCCTCTTAGCGGTTTACCAGTACTAGTGTGCGGGCCGGATTCAGCTTTGCGTGGAAGCATCATGCAGCCCATATATTTCTTCAAGCCCCTTTGGGCGGGGGCTTGCCAGTGGCCTTGAAGGAGTGCCCATCTTGTTTACCGTATCAATACCATTCTGGCAATTTTGGTAGATGGTCACACATGGAACATTCCTGTATAATTATTTCAAAATCCGTTCACCCGTTCAAGCGATGTTTTTTAAGTATATTATTGACAGACGAGAAAATGTTTTCTATTTTTAGCTTTGGTGGCCATCTTGTTCATCCAGGCAGAATGGTTTGGGCAATTTTGGTTGAGAATCACCCAAGGAATAATCCTGTGAAATTGGGCCAGAACATTTCTGCAAAAATATTCCAAAGTTTAGGAGATGTCTTTTAAGTAAATTGTTGATAGACGCGCAGCGGACATCGAGCGGTCACAAAAGCTCACCACGTCACTATGTGACGGGTGAGCTAATAACACAATCTGACGGCCCATGCAACCAATACTATAAAATCTGCTGCTATTTGTAATCAAATTTTTATCAGATTTACACTTGCAAAAGCAAACTGTTTTTTTATTTTATTATTTTTTTACTTTTCCTGATCATAAAGGATGATGTCTGGAAGAAAATGAAGCCTCAATAGCGCAGTGGTTAACACGTTCGACTCATGATCGAGAGGTTGTGCGTTCGCCTCCGGCACCCCATATCGAGGTGTATCCTTGGGCAAGACATGTAATGACAATGCCTCACTCCTCCCAGGTGTAAATGGGTAGTAGTGGTGTAATAGTCACTGCCTCTCTCTCACGCACGTGAAAACATCCGGAATGAGTGTCCGAGAGCAATTAAATAAGCTTGAAGCTTCCATCGCAATTGAACTAAAATAAATAAGTACAAACTAAGTAAATTAAGAACCCAGTCACTTTCATCATTGATATTGTCATGAGACTGTACTATACCTTTAGGGTTTTTTGGTCGGTTTTTAGGTTGTGGTGGTCGATCTCTGTAGTAGTTTTCTTCTTGCCGCTGTATATGTTTCTTCCGCAGTCGTGCTTTTGTCGGTCTGTTTCCCGTCTCCATTGCATTTGATGGTGCACTTGGACCTGAAATGACCAGTGACATTTTTTAACCTTTAAACCCCTGAGTTTCTGAAATGAACCTTCAAGTCTTTTAATTTGGACGTGTCCATTCTTGGTAATAGGGTCTTTAACCAAAAATCATAATATTACCGTATTCGCCCTAATTACCGCACCGTGCGCTTAGTTTTTTCAAAATTGTGTAAAAAAATTGTGGTGAAAAATCGATCGACCTATTAAGCGCACACAAATCATTTTGGGTAACTGTCTTGGCAGTTGAACTGTCTTGTTTCCCGCTTCGCAAGTTTCGTAAACGAGGAATTAAAGTGTGTATTAGAGCTGTCGAATGAATATGACAGAAATGCATGCAGTTGCTTTGCCTTCACTGTTGAAGAAATAACGGTAAGTTTTTTTTATAGATTTCCTGTGAAAGCTTCAATGGGAGGTTACTGTAAGGTGTGCGCTTATGCATTTTTTTTCAAAAAAAGCTTTGGTGTGCGTTTATAGGAGCATGTGCGGTAATTAGGGCGAATACGGTATACAGAACAGCAAGCAGTGCACATCGTGATGTGACGCCTCATTATGAGTTGTCTCATCTCAATCTACTTTAATGATCCGAAGCATTGGGACAGAAAGACCTAAGCAAACAATGCAGACAAAGCTCAGACTGCTCCTTCAGGAGCAGTCTGATCAGGGTCTACACTGTTTGCCATTCAAACAGTGCAGACCCAGATCAGACTGCTCCTTCAGGAGCAGTCTGATCAGGGTCTACACTATTTGCCATTCTGTCTGCACCTTGCTGGACCATGAAACAAATTTGTTAAAAATATTTCAGAAGAGTTACAGCAAGTCCGAATTTGGGGGATTTTTACGGTTCACTTTTTGCATTGGTGCCCGTCGGTTGTGTTGGGGTTTAATAACACATCACCCTTGTGTATCATTTTGTGTCATCTTTCTACGGTCATTCTCTCCCTTCAGCTGATTCAAGAAGGGCCGTTGTCAGTTTCTGGCCAAATAATATGCACTGTACTGGTTAACTGCTTACGTATAAGCCTGCTCAGGAAAAGTGTGGAAAGGTAAACTGACTGGCTCAAAAATGACCTAAATAGTGTTGACTGGGCCGTTAAACTCCAATACAAACAAACATTTTGTCATCTCCCACAGAAAGGGGGAAAAGAGACTGAAGAAACGGTAGAGGATATGAAAGTGAAGGGCAGGAGAGAAAAGAAGAAAGGAATGGTAGTGTAGAAACTTTAGAAGTATCGACATTCCTCCTCTATCCTTACCTGCTTCAAGGACAGCAGGCCTTGCGTAGCTGTAAACAAGTATCAGCTGGACACCCTTTGGCTCACCTAACCACCCCATCATTAGTGCCTGGCAGGGCTCTAGAAATTTTGAAATCCCAATCGGTCCAGAAGGTGACCAAAAATTACGGAAATTGCAGATCGGTTTCGGTAATTTCCGTAAACGCCATTGGCGATTTGCGATTTTAAAATGTGTTATTAGCGCAAAGAATGACATACCGATGTTCCTCTTACACTTGTAAACGGATATGAGCACCAGTATCTCGATTATAAACAGCAATTATTGCTCACATCGTTAATATTTCATCTACTTTCATTTTCTACGCCAGATTTGATCTACTTTCATTTTCCCAATATCCGGGTCACTCCGAACCTGAGGACTAGTGACTACTAAAGGGAAACAACCTACATGGGGCAGTCAGAGACCAGTTTGATGGTCACTATATTTTTTTCCCTTTTTAAAACCTTTAAAATATTTCTCTTATTTCACGCATTTTATTTTGCCCAAATTGCTTTGTTTACAAATGGCGACCGATATGGCAGCCACGTGGTCGGAAAATGACGTCATACAGTTTCCGTTTACACAATACACATTAATGCAGTCAAGGACGTAACACACATTCACCTGTTTTATGTCATTTATTTTAATAGAGCGTATTTCTAAAAAAAACGTTTTGAACGGGTTAAAAAATCGAAAAAACATTTCTTTACTCTTGAACCAATACATACATGGCCGAACGAGAGTCATTGAAAATCTTACATGGCCGAACCAAGTTTTAAAGAATATAAATACATATTTTACGATTACACAAGCCTGAAATAAACAAATTATGTTTGATTGCCATTAGATCAAACACGATCAAGGCTTCTTTGATATCACAATCACGCACCGCTTAATCACGTTTTGGCTGACTGTCCCGCGAGAGTCTGCGATACCTGGCGAGATCTCGAAAACGTGTTTACTGTCAAACTCAAATTCATCCCCGAGAGAGATAATTGGATTATATTTCTGGCACAATAAACAGTTTGACACCTAACCAGGTATAATTTCTCTGTTTTTTCACTTCGATTTTAGCTTATTGGGTTTTTTTTCGGACCGATTTTTCAGCAAAATTTTTCAGCAAAATCGGTTTTCATTTTCAAAAAACGGTCTGGACTGGTAAAAAATCGGACTTCTAGAGCCCTGGTGCCCGGTTTATCTTGGACATTCGTGGAGTGTCTGTCTCGCACCACTTTGCCTGGGCAGGCTTAGACCTTCTAAGCTGTTGACCAGAACTAATGTGTGGTCAGTTTCAGCTCTGCATGGAAGCACCATGCAGCCCAATCTATTTCTCCAAGCCCCGATAAGCGGGGGGCCCTATCAACCTGAAGCTTTGCTATGTCACAAGATTGCATAATACAGTGGGTGGGGTGAAAATGAATGAACTAAAAACAGTACATATAATAAAATATCCTTTTCTCTCATCAAAATTTCTTATTTATTGCTAAACCTTTCTTGTTTTCCTAACAAAAGGTTACCTCAATCTTACCTGTCACAAACTAATTAGTCGGCAAATTTGAAAAAAATAACAAACAAGAACAGAATATCACAAAACCAGATGTCGGAAATGTACACCTGTACAGTTTACCTGGAGAAGGTCAGATGACGTGTATATCAATAGATCAATACACAGGTAAATGTACTTTTCAACAATGCACAGTTTTCAATTAAAACAAAATGAGCTTTAACAGATAAACTTTGAAACTATCACTGCACTGTTGCGTAACCAATGCAGTTTTGACACTCATGCAACCAATCAAATATCGTTATCCACTGGGTTTTTTTTTTTTTAGTTTTTTTTTTTTCACCGAATAACCCCCTGAATTTACATCCTGAATATTCATATGGTTTCCTGATGATCGCTTCATTCGCATTGCCCCAGATAAGAGGGGGTATCCACTTATTATTTTTCTTCGTTCTGCACGAAAACGTATGTTGTGGGTACTCATTAGAAGCGCCTCATTGAGGCGCTTCTAATGAGTACCCACAACATACGTTTTCATACAGAAATAAGAAAAATGTAAGTATTTTCGGATGAAAAAATGCACCTTATCTGGAGCTAGGTAGTATAAATAACTGATTTTAGAAAGAACTCCACTTTATAAAAGTGCCTTATCCTGCTGCATAAATTAATTTAGCCACACTCATTTACACTTCAACCAATCAAATAAATTGATGTAGTTTATTCATTCAAATTCCCAAACTGGATAACAAACAGTGTAGACCCTGATCAGATGGATTTCAGAAGCCATCTGATCTTGATCTACACTGTTTGCAAAGGCAGGGGTTGTTGTGAACAGTGGGATAAAGGTTAATAAGGTTAAAACCCTTATCCTACTGAACATGACAACCCCTACTTTTGCAAACAGTGTAGACACAGCCTTTCAAGATTGTCACACTTATTTAAACCGGAGTACCTGAGTACCTGGAGAAAAAACACCTGACCTTCTGTTGAAGAACTTGGCGTCTCACATACAAGAAATTTCATATTTCCATCCTTTAGCTGAGCAGTGAAATTCCGCTATTAAACCACCTAAAATTAAGACTAATTCTGCTTTAGAAAGCTTATATTTAGTAAGTTGCAGTTATTCTTTCTCTGTGTTTTCTGCATAAAATGTCCCCTGGTCAGAGGTCAGAGGCCACCTTTAGGACTGTTCAAAAGTGGTCTTAAAGACCACTTTTGAACAGTCCCAAAGGTGGTCTTAATATAGGAATTTTTCTGTACCTACCTTGTTGGTGTTGGTGTACTGGCCCATGGTTACCGTGGTTATTACAGTTGGATGGTGGTGGTGTTCCGTGCTGGTGTGGCATATGAGGTGCTGGTCTCGTTCCCCCGCCCCCGTGATGAGAATGGTGATGTCCGGGGGAGGGGTACTGCGGTGGGTAGCTCCCATAGGGAGGAAAATACTGAGGTGCATTATTTGGTCCGCCCTGAAAATTTTTTTAAAAAGTTTGAGAACATGTCATAAAATTATGGTGAATGAATGTATCACAAAGGGAGATTACTTAATACTTATCTCCAGATTTGCGCAGATAAATTTGAGATATATGTTTTCTTATTTCTCCACTAAATCATATGTTGTGGGTATTTCTTAGAGTCGCCTCGGCAAGGCAATTCTAAAAAGTACCCACAACATAATATTCTAACAAAGAAAATAAAGGTTATCAGATTCTGCATCCTCTAGGACTCAATTACAACTTATTGCAAATGTTCCATAATATTAACCCATTTAGTACCAGAAACTACAAAACGGGTACCCTGGCAAACAGTGCAGGCCCAGATCAGATGCCGCAGAACCCGGAGTCTGATCAGGGCCTCCACTCTTTCCTAAAAATTCAGTCATTTTCCAAATAAATTTTGAAGAAAACACAACCTGACACCCCTAAATTTTGAAATGAACTCCAACTATATATAAGGAGGAAGATTCCATTTGGTACAAAAAAGGTTAAATGTGAAATATGTACCGTATTCCTCCAATTTAGCGCCCCTGGCGCTTAAAAAATTGGAAAGAGCGGGGGCGTTTATTAGAGACAAAAATCTTACCAGAAGGGAGAGTTCAAACCCATTACATGGGGTAGATTTGCATAAGAATATAGTGGAATCATGACATGCAAAGTACCAAGTGGTCAACACAGACATTGTGATAGCAGGGGGTTTAGAAATACCTTAAATGATACGTAGCGTGATGATATTGAAAGGCTGAAATCTTTACTTTAGGTAATCCAAAATACTATTTCCTGCGACTGCAGAAGGGGCGCTTATTATTTTGTTCTTGGAAAAACAGTGAGGGGGCGCTTATAGGAGCAGGGGCGCTAAATGGGAGGAATACGGTATCAATGTTTCTGTTCCTGCAACACTGAACTGGTATCCGATGCTTCTTATCACAAGCAGAACTCTTGATCTATATTTTGGGACCCTTGATGGACAAACAGGGTTCTACAAGCTTGGATAATGAGGACTCAAGAAATATCGATTTGTTTGTTTGTATTGAGGTTTTACATCCCTGTCAACACTATTTAGGTCATTTTGGAGATGCTGCCTCTGATTGTCTAGGTCTTATCACCCGACATTCAGAGATGAAATGACATCTCAAGCCCGACCGCCCGACCGCCCGAAGAAACTGCATGGGTTCAAGTTAAGGTCTAAGCCTGCCCAGAAAATATTGTCAAAGTCAGACCGATTTGGACCGTATTTTCTGGGCAGGCTAAGACCTTCTTAGCTGTAAACCAGTACTCAAAAGGTTGGTTGATTTCACCAGTTCTGCGCCGAAACACTGTGCAGCCCAATCTGAAACTGTGGGAAAACCTTGATGTGTTTTCTTCTTTGTTTGAAGGAATCCTCCAAAAGGATGGAAGAATTAAGTACTCATGGCCTCACCGTTGCTTCTTGATTTGGTTGGCCTGGAGTTTAATGGCCTAGATAACACTAATTAGGTCATGTTGAGCCTGTCATTTTACCCAACCACACTTTTCCAGGACAGGCTTATACATGTTACTCTGCCAGAGTTAGGGAGGGGGGGGGGGGGGGGGGGGTTAGGGAACATGCATCATTGAAATCTTTAGATCAGTATGCAACTTCAGTGTAAGTATCAACTAAATCTATCAAAGGGTTCAGAAGATACAATCTCTAGATCTCTAGACAATCAATGAAATCTTTGGACTTATATGCAACATCGATGCAAGATCAATTGAATTTGTCTTAGAGTTTAGAACATACAGGCATCTATAAACTTTGTCATAAAACTTTAACCAAATGTAAAATTTCTAAGTCCGTGACCTTGAGGTCAAGGTCACCCTGGGTGGGGGAAGGGGCATACATCACGAAATGTTGGAACTGGTTCACTGATGCAAGTATATCAAATGAATTTGTCTTAGAGTTTAGAACATACGGGCATCTATAAACTTTGCCATAAAACTTTAACCAAATGTAAAATTTCAAAGTATGTGTCCCTGACCTGAAGGTCACTGTGGGGGGTAGGACATGCATCAATGAAATCTTTAGACCAGTATGTAACTTCAGTGTAAGTATAAACTAAATCTATCAAAGGGTTCAGAAGATACAATCTCTCAGAAACTTTGACGCAAAACTTTTAACCAAATGTAAAATTTCTAAGTCTGTGACCTTGACTTCAAGATCACTGTGGGTGGTGGGACATGCATCAATGAAATCTTAAGACCAGTGTAACTTCAGTGTAAGTATCAACTAAATCTATCGAAGAGTTCCGAAGATACAATCTCTCAGAAACTTTGACGCAAAACTTTAACCAAATGTAAAATTTCTAAGTCTGTGACCTTGACATCGAGGTCACTGTGGGGGTTGGGACATGCATCAATGAAATCTTGAGACCAGTATGTAACTTCAGTGTATGTATCAACTAAATCTATCAAACGGTTCAGAAGATACAATCTCCTAGAAACTTTGAGGCAAAACTTTAACCAAAATGTTAACGGACGGACAGACGGACGGACGGACGGACGCACGCACGTTCTCGCGAATGGATACTTAAGTGGCAAGTCGTCGGCATATTGACTATTTAAGCGGCAAATTCTCTTAAGCGGCAAGCCACCTAAGAGCGAATTTTTGCCACTTAAGTACCAAAATAACGGAATAAAGTCCATTTGGACTCACGAATATATACTTAAGTGTCAAACTGTCCAAATTTTTTGCCCCCTAAATGTCGTTTCGTTGGTGCGGACAGACAGACGGAAAGACAGACACACAGAAGGACGGACGAACGGACAAACGGCAGGACGAAAACTATATACCCCCATAGCACGAAGCTGGGGGTATAATTAATTTTGCCAAACCCATTCTGACTATCAGTCAATCAAATTAGTTAATATAATGTTCTCAAACAAATTTGCAAACTGAATGTAAAACAGTGTAGATCCTGATCAGATGGCTGATCTGTATGTACACTGTTTGCTAAGGTAGGAGTTATTTATAATCCAATTTTGAAACTCGTTTTTTATACTTTGAACTTTGATTGGAACTGAGCTAAATAATGACTTTGACCTTGACTAAAAATAGCCATCGGAAGAGATGGCAAATCCCCCGACCAAAAGCCAATATAGCCTTCAGAAGATTGTTCACCAATAGAAAGTGCACCAGAATTAAACCAGCAATATATCACAAAAGTATTGCAGTTATGGCCATCACAAGATTATACTGTCAGGGGAGATAACTAAAAATCCAGGGCACAGGAATTGTGGTTCTTGCGAATGACATGCCTGCTTAAGCTCATGCATTTCTGTACAAAGTACCATCAATATGTCTCAAAGGGTGTTGGAGATTACAAGCTGGTCATACTGTTATATTGGAAGGGTAGATAACTCAAATATTTATCATAGCACCCAGAATTGTGGTTCTTAGGCATGAAGCGCCGTCTCAACCTTGTAGACAATTGTGCCAAGTACCATCAATATATCTCAAAGGGTATTGGAGTTATTGCCATCAAAAGGTTATATTGTCAGGGGAGATAATTAAAAAACCAGGGCACCCAGAGTTGTGGTTCTTGCATGTGACACACCTGCTTAACCTCATGTACAACTGTACCAAGTACCATCAATATATTTCAAAGAGTATTGGAGATGTGGCCATCACAAGGTAGTGATTCTATATTATTGGAAGGGGAGATAACACAAAAACCATTGCACCCAGAGCTGTGGTTCTTGTACATGACACACCGTCTCGGCCTTGTGAACAACTGTGCCAGGTATCATCAATATATCTTAAAGGGTATTGAAGTTATGGCCATCACAAGGTAGTCACTCTATTTTATTGGAAGGGGAGATAACTCAAAAACCATGGCAGCCAGAGTTGTGGTTCTTGTGCATGACACACCGTCTCGGCCTTGTGAATAACTGTGCCAGGTATCATCAATATATCTTAAAGGGTATTGGAGTTATGGCCATCACAAGGTAGTCACTCTATTTTATTGGAAGGGCAGATAACTCAAAAACCATGGCAACCAGAGTTGTGGTTCTTGTGCATGACACGCTGTCTCAGCCTTGTGAACAACTGTGCCAGGTACCATCAATATATCTCAAAGGGAATTGGAGTTATGGCCATCACAAAGTAGTCATTCTATTTTATTAAAAGGGGAGATAACTAAAAAAGTATGGCATCCAGAGTTCTGGTTCTTGCGCATGACACGCCGTCTCAGCCTTGTGAACAATTGTGCCAAGAACTATCAATGAATCTCAAAGGGTATAGGAGCTATGGCCATCACAAGGTTGCGTCTACGGACGGACGGACGGACGGACGGACGGACGGACGAACGGACGGACGGACGGACAGACGGACGGACGGACGGACGCCAGGCTGATCGCTATATCCCCCGAACCTATTCGGTCGGGGGATAAAAATAGCCGTAAACTATTAAAATAAATATAGGTCATCACCGGTTATAAATAGGAATATCAGGCAACCATCAGCAACTATTCTCTAACATTTTATTTACTGTTCAAGATAAAAAGGAGTACTGCGGTTAATTTGGGGATAACGTTTCCTGTTACTCCATAAAAACGTGCTGCTGGTTGGTTTTGGTTGGTTTACGGCCCTTTCAAGATTATTTTCCTATATTATGAGCCAAACATTAATTAGAGGTGGAAGAAAACCAGAGTACCCTGAGAAAAAAAAACATCTGACTATGACATATGTTGGGGGTTCTTATTAGAATCACCTCATTGAGACATTTCTAACGAGTAGTTTTTTGTTTGAGGTTTAACGTCCCCCTCAACACTGTAAAGGTCATTTTGGAGACGTTGCTTCCAATTTTGTGGGACTTTTACCCGACATTGAGATGAAATGACATCTCAAGCCCTGTCGACCAATCAAACCAATAGGGTTTATTAGCATGGACGGTCCGCCTTGCACTGCGGTTCCTGGACAGGCTTAGATCCTCTAAGCAGTTTACCAGTACTAATGTGCGGGCAGGATTCAGCTCTGCGTGGAAGCATCATGCAGCCCATATATTTCTTCAAGCCCCTATGGGTTGGGGCTTACAACATACATGTACGTTTCTGACATGGAATAAGGAAAAATTATCCCTTAACTCTTATCCCGCTGATCACGACAACCCCTATCTTTGCAAACAGTGTAGATCCAGATCAGATGGCTTCTGAAGAAGCCATCTGATCAGGATCTACACTGTTTGACATACAGTTTATGAATTTGTAGGAATAAATTACATCAAGTAATCTGATTGGTTCAAAGTCAGAAATGGGTGTGGCTAAACTGAATATTCAGCAAGAGAAGGGTTAATCTCCCTAATTACTCCCTTTAAAATGGATCACAAAATGTATATAGATGCAAAGATGCACAAAATAACTGCTACATGCCTACTGACATGCTAAAGCAACACAATAGTATTACAGATTACAAAATTTTGGGGCTGATTGTTGTCAATCCACTCAAAGTAAACAACTACAAAAGCTTCCTGCCCGCTGTTGTCCATGTGACTATCAATGACCATGTACAAAGTCCAGGGGCCAGTTGTTCAAAGCATTGTTAGCTTAACGAGCTCGTTAGTGGTCATATTGTTAAATGTTCTAGCAAATTTAATATTTAGGATTTTGGTATTTTTGCTGAAAAAATGTGAGCAGCTTTTGCATCTGCAAAAGCTGCTCATATTTTTGGTATTTTTGCTGAAATGTGAGCAGCTTTTGCGGATAATGTGAGCAGATTTTAAAGCTGCTCACATTTTTTCAGCAAAAATTCTAGCATATTTGCCATATTTAATGATCAAAGTTTTAACAATACGTTAACTAACGACATCATTAGTTTTGAACAACTGGCTCCAGGTAACGGTTATCATAGCAGGGCAATTCTTCTCACTTTGATGTCACAGTGGTGTGTGGCTGTTTGTTTGTATGTATTGGAGTTTAATAGCCCAGTCAACACTGTTTAGGTTATTTTTGAGCCGGTCAGTTTACCTATCCACTCTTTACCTGGAAAGGCTTATAAATAAGCGGTTAACCAAAACAGTGCACATTCTTTCGCCAGAAACTGACAACTGCCTTTCTTGAATCAGCGGAAGGGAATGAATGACCATAGAAAGTATTTCATGAGTGGTGTGAGTCAGACCCTCCAATGCATATATTATAGCCTTTTGGTTTCATATGGGTGTCAGGGCTTGAGATGTCATTTCATCTCAATGTCGGGTAAAGTCACACAAAATTGGTAGCAATGTCTCCAAAAAGACCTAAATAGTACTGACGGGGACGTTAAACCTCAATTCAGTCAATCAAAAACTAGAACTGTCAGACGATCTGACTATAGCCCTGCAAAAGCGCTATCAGAAAAGAAAAATACAAGAAAAAAAATGTTTTCAGCTTTCAGCTTAAAGAACAGACACGAATTATTACTGTACTGAGTTTACTCCAAGTGCCATTTTTCAATGTTCAAAGGAAAATAACTCCAAAAGTAGGCAATCCAGAGTTATGGTTCATGCCTCTGCACATCGCCTTATAGTAGTTTACATTTGTGCAAAGTTTCATGAAAATACCTCAAATGATTTTTGAGTTATGGAGCAGACAAGGTTAAAAAGTTCAAAGGGCAATAACTCCAAAAGTAGGCAATCCAGAGTTATGGTTCATGCGCTCTGCACATCGTCCCATAGTGCTTTACATTTGTGTGAAGTTTCATGAAAATAACACTAACGGTCTTTTAGTTATCATGAATAACGGAATTACAGAATTACGGAATCAAAGGACAAGGCAAATCCAATATAGCCCCCACGGCTATTAAAATCTGAAAAAGCGTCAGTGTATTACGGTAGGTATTGTACTTTAAAAAGTTTGTTAACCCCTTAAGAGGCCGAGAAAAACTACATCTGAAAATGTCGTCTGCTAATGTCGTCTGCTGCATATTCTTGCAAACTTCTTAAAAATATTTTTGGACACGGGCAAACAGTGTGGGCCCAGATCAGACTGCTCCTACAGGAGCAGTCTGATCTGGGTCCACACTGTTTGCAAAACAATACTTTTAAGGTAACGGGCAGACGGCAAGCAGACGGCAAGCAGACGACAATTGTCGTGACTGGCATGTTATGGGTTAACAGCCCCTGGTGTACCTAGTCTCCTTAACTGACATCGAATTTTCAGACCACTATTATGGCTGTCTTGACACAAAAATATGCTAATTTCTTGGCCTAATTTTCCTATGAACAGTCATTTTTAACCTTTTTCAATATAAAATTTATTCACAACATTTATGAAGCCCATCTGTCATATTTTCTCTCTATATATTACTACACAAAATTACATGACAAACCACAAACTAGGAGAAATGCCTGACAGTCAAACTTAGCTGGGTCGAACCTCTTTGGGACCATGGAAATTTGTTCGAGACAGCAGTAGTTTGAGCCATGGAGGGTTACAATTAGTGCCATTATAACCAGGAGGCATACAGCCCCCGCCCATCAGGGCTTGAAGAAACAGATGGGCTGCTTGATGTTTCCATGCAGAGCTGAACCGACCGCATACGAGTACTGGTAAACCCCTTAGAGAATCTCAGCCTGCCCAGGCAAAGCAGGTTGGACGGTCCATGCTTATAAACCCTATTAGTTTCACTGGGCGACAGGGCTTAAGATGTCATTTCATCTCAATGTCGGGTAAAAGTCCCACAAAATTGGAAGCCACATCTCCCAAATGACCTATACAGTGTTGACGGGGAAGTTAAACCTCAAATCAAACAAAACGAAACAAAGTACAGACCCTGATGAGATGCCATTGATCTTTGTCTATGCTGTTTGGCAATATCCACAGATTTTATAACACTCTTTACATAGCACTCTGGGGCTAATTGTTCAAATTTAACGACGTCTTTAGTTAACCAATTGTTAAAACTTTGAACATTTATTATGCCAAATATGCTACTATTTTTTGCTGAAAAAAATGTGAGCAGCTTTTGCGTTCGCAAAAGCTGCTCACATTTTTTCAGCAAAAATACCAATATTCTAAATATTAAACTTGCTAGAAGAGTTAACAATATGACCACTAACGAGCTCCTTAAGCTAACAATGCTTTGAACAACTGGCCCCTGATGTCACAAAGGCAAGAATAGCATTGCTAAAATACTACTACACCACAAACTCTTTATAACACTGTTCATTATAACACAGTATTGGATATAACATGGTTTCAAGATGGATCCAATAAATGTATCGATTATATAGAAAAATGACCATAAATGGTCATTTTTCTATATAATCTTTACATTTTTGTTTGGCTATAACAGTTGTTTAATTATTGGACCGCATTAATGGTGTTTTGTTTTGTTTGATTTGAGGTTTAACGTCCCCGTCAACACTGTTAAAGGTCATTTTGGAGACGTTGCTTCCAATTTTGCGGGACTTTTACCCGACACTGAGATGAAATGACATCTCAAGCCCTGTCGCCCAATGAAACCAAAAGGGTTTATTAGCACGGGCGGTCCGCCTCGCACCGCGGTTCCTGGACAGGCTTAGATCCTCAAAGCGGTTTACCAGTACTAGTGTGCGGGCCGGATTCAGCTCTGCGTGGAAGCATCATGCAGCCCATATATTTCTTCAAGCCCCTATGGGCGGGGGCCGACCATTAATGGTGTTATAAAGAGGTTGGGGTGTACTGGATATGATACACAACCTATTTGTGTTGGGGTCAGTAATAGTCACATGCACATCCGCAATATAGGTTTGCTTGTACATAATTATTATTTTGGGCCCCCACGACTGAAAAAAAGCTGACCCATTTATGTTTTCATCAAGAGGAAAAATGCCAAAACAGCAAACAGGTTGTTTACATTCCCAAGACAGATTGCACCAAATATGCACCAAAACTTGAACATTCTAATTCACACAAAATGTCTGTTCTTTTTCTAAATATGACCCATTTGTGTCATAATAATGTCATCTAACTTCCTCTCAGAAGGAAAATGTCAGATTTTACTATTTAGGAAATAAAAAGCACATTCACTTCCCACCTGTACAAATGTTCTTGTGTTTCCAAAGCATAATTAACCACCTGTAAGTTTTTTTTGTTCTGTTTTTGTTTCTAAGCTAAAAGCTAAATGGACATAAATCTGCCCCCGCCAATAGGGGCTTGAAGAAATATATGGGCTGCATGATGCTTCCAGGTAGAGCTGAATCCGGCCCGCACACTAGTACTGGTAAACCGCTTAGAGGATCTAAGCCTGTCCAGGAACCACGGTGCGAGGCGGACCGTCCATGCTAATAAACCCTATTGGTTTCATTGAGCGACAGGGCTTGAGATGTCATTTCATCTCAATGTCGGGTAAAAGTCCCACAAAATTGGAAGCAACGTCTCCAAAATGACCTTTACAGTGTTGACAGGGACTTTAAACCTCAAATCAAACAAACAAATGGACATTAACCTTTAACCTGCTGAATATTCAATTAAGCCACACCCATTTCTGTCTATCAATCAATCAAATTACTTGATGTAATTTACTGCTACAAATTCATAAACTAAATGCCAAACAGTGTAGATCCAGATCAGATGGCTTCTTCAGAAGCCATCTGATCTGGATCTACACTGTTTGCAAAGATAGGGCTTGTCGCCTACAGCAGGGTAAAGGTAAAATGTTTTTATCCCCCCACTTTCGCTTTTAGGGGTGTTGTGAGCATCTATCCATCCATCCATCCATCACACTATCTCAACTGAACAGAATGCAACCAAATTTGGCACAAGTGTTCTTTACATGTCTTGGTCATGCAAGAGCAATATTACATTTGGCTCCATTTGGAGAAAGCGTGGGGATTTGCAGTGGCGTGCCATCAACTGCGTGCACTAGTTATTTCTAATTTTAGTGAACAAGATATGCTTCCCTTTTCAGAGGAAGTTAGATATGCAATTTGTTCTGTACCCTTCCTTCTACAGGGTTGAAAGTTCTGGAAATGTGTTCAGATTTTCTGTACCCTTCATTCTACAGGGTTGAAAGTTCTGGAAATGTGTCCAAATTTTCTGTACCCTTCCTTCTACAGGGTTGAAAGTTCTGGAAATGTGTCCAGATTTTCTGTACCCTTCCTTCTACAGGGTTGAAGTTCTGGAAATGTGTCCAGATTTTCTGTACCCTTCCTTCTACAGGGTTGAAAGTTCTGGAAATGTGTCCAGATTTTCTACCGAAACAGTGAAACTTCGATGCCTCAAACACCAATGGCTCATTCACCGCAGTTCTTTCAAACTTGCCTTGGAGTCCCTAGGAAAAATTTCAGCCAATCAGATTACTTGATGTAATTTATTCCTACAAATTTTAAAACTGAATGTCATACTGTGTAGATCTTGATAAAAAAGGTTTCTGAAAGAGTATGACATTCAGTTTTCAAATGAAAACTGTATCTAAACTGTTTGCAAAGGAAGGGGTTACCTTGGTTCAGCGGGCTAAGGGTTAAAAACTGCTCAAGAGTTAACCCTTGTCCTGCTGAGCCCGGATATGCCCTATTTTTCAAACAATGTAGATCCAGATCAGATGGCTTCTGAAGAAGCCATCTGATCAGGATTTCATTGTTTGTCATTCAGTTTATGAATTTGTTGCAATAATTTGCATCAAACAATCTGATTGGCTGATAATCAGTAGTGGGTGTGGCATATTTAAATATTCAGCAGGACAAGGGTTAAGAACATCTACTGCAAGCTTATAAAGGGAGATTACCATAGTGTTACATTACCATACTGTTACAACATACAAGTCCACGAGGCCACATTCACATCGTTACAGCATCACTGCAAATTTGAAACCCGTAATACATACATAAAATCCTACCGTCATGGGGCTGCCCATCATATTATGGGGCTGAGGTGATAATATCACATGTGTGAGGATGCCATTCTCATCTACGATCTGTTGTACCATGTGTCCAGGTGGCACGTGCATCGGCATCGGAAGCGGTGGGCCGTTATTGGAAACCATTCTCACAGTAGCTGGACCTGAAGAGACAGAAAACCAACGTAATTAATTCTGTCAAACTTTGATAACTCGAACACGATGGCTCATTTACTGGCTAAATAAAACTGATTCTAGAGTCCCTAGACATATCTTCCGACAGCTCCAGATATCCTATAAGAATCTTATATGGGTGTGAGGGGTGGATGGAAAAATCCGTCCGAGGGACGGATTTTTCCATCCACCCCTCACACCCATATTGGATTCTTTACTTGCATACCTTCCATTTCTTAGCACGGACTTTTAATGCTGCAGTCACTTAGGTTACCAACGTCCGCCATATTGTGTTGACACTGCAGGAATGTTTAGTGATGTCAGCATGTGACGTCAATCTTAACAACGGCGCATATGAGGTCGTAATCAACCAGTGCATTTATCCAACACGCGATTATATTTGATTTTGGGTCGGAACACCAGGGTCAGAACATAGATTTCTATCCTAAGGTAAAATCACGGATTTCCTTGTCTGGTGTGCAAGAAATATATTTATTTTAGGATAATGATACCCTCATGATCCGGAACTAAGATTAACCCTCAGTATTTCGAAATATCCCTATCTCGAACAAATTTTCACGGTCCAAAAAAGGTCTTCGAGTTACCGTATTGTTTGATTTGTTTGATTTTAGGTTTAACATCCCCATCAACACTGTAAAAGTCATTTTGGAGACATTGCTTCCAATTTTGTGGGACTTTTACCCGACACTGAGATGAAATGACATCTCAAGACCTGTCGCCCAATGAAACCAAAGGGTTTATAAGCATGGATGGACCGACTCGCACCACTTTGCCTGGGCAGGCTTAGATGCTATAAGCGGTTTACCAGTACTCGTGTGTAGGTCAGTTTCAGCTCTGAGTGGAAGCATCATGTAGCCCATCCGATGGGCGGGGGCTGCTAGAGTTACCGTAATGATTCTAAATACTGGGACAGGCAGGCCTAAGCAAACAGTGCAGTCTCAGATCAGAATGTTCCCGAAGGAGCAGTCTGATCAGGGTCTACACTATTTGCCATTCCGTTCACACCTTTTGAACTCCTTGTAGGACTGTGGAATGAATTTGTTAAAATTTTAAGAGAATTACAGCAAGTCCTCAAGGTGTCCAAACTTTTTAGGATTTTTATTTTGTGCAACAGATAATACAGTATTCACTGTAACAATCACAGCGCCCTTAAACACTTCTTCATGAGGTATATTTGTCTGCCAATTAACCATTATCCTGCTGAATAAATCAATTTAGCCACACCCATTTCTCACAAACGACCAATCATTTGGTATCATGTATTCATTCACTTCGCAAACTGCATGACAGTGTAGATCCTGATCAGATGGCTTCCAAAGATCTACACTGTTTGAGGACTAAGCCATCCGGTCTGGTTCTACACTGTTCACAAAGGTAAAGGTTCAGAGGGCAAGAATTTGCAATAATGTATTTCATATGAGCAAGTGAAGGTTAAGTCTGACAGCCAAAACATATTTTGGGTGACCAGGGCGCAGTCCATGCATATACAGTCAAACTTCAATGGCTCGAACACCTTTGGGACCACGACAATCTGTTCGAGACAGGGGTAGTTCGAGCCACTGAGGGTTACTGCCAGGAGGAATAAGTTGATACTTTTAGACATCTTTTCGGTGTTCTTTAATTAAAATGTATGCTGTGTGCACTCATTAGAATTGCCTCATCGAGGCGATTCTAATGAGTACACACAGCATACATTTGTAAGATAAAAGACTAAAATCTTAATTATCCACCACTAT
The DNA here is from genome assembly GCA_963580285.1 of Lucinisca nassula. Classification (NCBI taxonomy): domain Eukaryota; kingdom Metazoa; phylum Mollusca; class Bivalvia; order Lucinida; family Lucinidae; genus Lucinisca; species Lucinisca nassula. The sequence continues at coordinate 103,769,036 of OY757024.1, read as the reverse complement.
TTCTTATGAAGAGGATTTCGCTAGGGGCCCAAGAATGGGTTCGACTCATCCATGGTAAACGAGCCATCCGAGTTCGAGCCATCGAAGTTCTACTGTATTTCATATGAGCAAGTAAAGGTTAAGTCTGACAGCCAAAACATATTTTGGTTGACCAGGGCGCAGTCCATGCATATAAACCCTATTGTTTTGATTGGGCAGCAGAACTTTAGATGACATTTCACCTCCGTGTCGGGTAAGAGTCCTACAAAATTGGAAGCAATGTCTCCAAAATGAATAAGGTGTTGTCGGGGACGTTAAACCTCAATTCAAACAAACCAGGGCAAAGTCCTTCAAAGTCAACAAACTACTTCATTTGGTTGTGTTTCCACAACCAACCGTCCTGGATCATTTAGTCCTCTTATCTGGGAAAAAATAAGAAAAATACTGTAATTATCGTAAGTATTTGGACAGACAGACCTAAGCAACCAGTATAGACCCAGATCAGAAAGTCTGATCAGGGTCTACACTGTTTGCCATTATGCCTGCAATTTTGGACACCTTCAGGCTGGATTGATTAAAATTCAAGAATAACAGCAAGTCCTCAAGGTGTCTGAATTTTTAGGATTTTTACGGTTTCAACAATTTGTCATTTGCTGAATTAGCTCATGCAAGAAAGTGGTAAAGGATTTCAGGTACTATTTGTCAGTGTTTGTTTGATTTGAGGTTTAACGTCCCCGTCAACACTGTAAATGTCATTTTGGCGGCGTTGCTTCCAATTTTGTGGGACTTTTACCCGACATTGAGATGAAATGACATCTCAAGCCCTGCCGCCCAATGAAACCAATAGGGTTCATGAGCATGGAGACGGTCAGACACTCGCACCGCTTTGCCTAAGCAGGCTTAGACCCTCTAAGCCGTTTACCAGTACTTGTGTGCGGGTCGGTTTCAGCTCTGCGAGAAAGCATCATGCATATATTTCTCCAAGCCCCGATGGGCGGGGGCCGTATTTGTCAGTGTCCATCCTGTGAAAAATGAGAAACAGCACCTCTATATTGTGTATTTGTTGGTACAAAAGGGTTTGCCATTGCTCTGAGATTTTGATACGTCGTAAAATCCTTGACATTCATGTTCGTCCCATAACCACTATTCAAATTCATCCTGGGAATTGTCTGATAAGCCAGACTGTTTAATATCTTGAATGAGCAGTAATTTATTGTTCTGATCAGTAAATACCAACAAATATACCCCAGTACACCCCACGCTTTGAGTAAATACTCTGGAATGTCCCCGTTTATTTTTACTTGAATACATTTTATCGGATATGCAACTGTTGCACATTTCACAATAGCTGCAATTGACAAAAACGAAAAAAAAAAACTTTACTGCTCTTTCAAGTGTGAAAGAGGCAATTATGCATAATTATTCGGAAATGAGTTACTCATACACTTTTTTTTTTTTAATTTTTTTGCCACTTGGTCTAGATATAAGAAACGACTGAGTGGTGGATGCAGTTTGACTTAGAAAGGGCAGAATTGACAAGTCGCATGAAGAGAAATTGAAACTAGAAATGGTGTTTGTAAAACACAATGCCCCCAACCTTTGCTTGTCCTTAGATGGCAAAATATTCAACAAATATTGTTAAAGACTCAAAAACATACAACAAGAATTCCCCCGAAGGCTATGTCGCGCCTGTGGAGGCGCAAAGTCACCAAACCATGAAATCTAGGTCAAGGTCAAACATGGATGCCTGCATAAAAATTTCACTCCTAGTTCCAAGCATGTACCAAGTATCATCAATGAAACTCTTAACGAGAATTCTATGTTTTTTAATTAAAGGGGAAATAATTCAAGAAGGGGAGATAATTTGGACAAGAAAAAAAATACGGGTCAACTATTTTTTCATGAGGAACTCATATATGAAATTTCAAAACACTAGCATACACGGTTCTGAAGATATGCTATGCACCAGAAAGCAACACAATTGAGTAGCAAAAAATTACAAAGGGCCATAACTCTAACAAAATTTTATCGAATTGGTTGAAAATTTAATCAGGTAGTCTCCTCCTTAGTCCCAATCACTATACCAAATATCAAGGCTGTAGCTCAAATACTTTTTGAGATATCTTGCTAACGAGAATTCTATGTTATTTAATTAAAGGGGAAATAATTCAAGAAGGGGAGATAATTTGGACAAGAAAAAAAATACGGGTCAACTATTTTTTCATGAGGAATCCATATATGAAATTTCAAAACACTAGCATACACGGTTCTAAAGATATGCTATGCACCAGAAAGCAACACAATTGAGTGGCAAAAAATTACAAAGGGCCATAACTCTAACAAAATTTTATAGAATTGGTTGAAAATTTAATCAGGTAATCTCCTCCTTAGTCCCAATCACTATACCAAATATCAAGGCTGTAGCTCAAATACTTTTTGAGATATCTTGCTAACGAGAATTCTATGTTATTTAATTAAAGGGGAAATAATTCAAGAAGGGGAGATAATTTGGACAAGAAAAAAAATACAGGTCAACTATTTTTTCATGAGGAACCCATATATGAAATTTCAAAACACTAGCATACACGGTTCTAAAGATATGCTATGCACAAGAAAGCGTGACGTACGAACGGACTAACGGACGAACGGACGGACAAGCCAGAAGCAATATGCCCCCCAACTTTTTTAAAGTTGGGGGCATAAACATTGATAGCCCCAGATAAGAGAGTAGCTTTTGTTTATTTGATTTGAGGTTTAATGTCCCCGTCAACACTGTATAGATCATTATGGAGACGTTGCTTCCAATTTTGTGGGACTTTTACCCGACGCATGAGATGGAATGACATCTCAAGCCCGGCCGCCCAATGAAACCAAAAGGGTTTATATGCATGGACGGTCTGACTTGCACCACTTTTCCTGGGCATGCTTAGAACCTCTAAGCGGTTTACCAGTATTCATGTGCGGTCAGTTTCAGCTCTGCCTGGAAGCATCATGCAGCCCAATCTATTTCTTCAAGCCCCAATGGAAGGGAGGGGGGGGGGGGGGCAATTACAAGAGGGTAGCATCTAATGTTACTGCTTGGATAGTACAGAACCTCTAGTTTCTACATTTAACCCATAAAATGCCAATCACGACAATTGTTGTCTACTTTGTCGACAAGTCTGCCTGCCTGTTACTTTAAAAGTCATTTTTGCAAACAGAGTGGACCCAGATCAGACTGCTCCTAGAGGAGCAGTCTGATCTGGGTCCACACTTTTTGCCTGTTTGAAAAAATATTTCTAAAAAGTTTACAAGAAGATTCAGCAGATGACATATGCAGATGACATTTTCAGATGTAGTTTTTCTTGGCATCTTCTGGGTTAAAATTCTAAAACTCATGCTAGTCTGTGTTACACTAAACCAGGCTTGGTTTGTCATACCTGGCCACAAAGGCCAAAGACAGGTTTTCCTGGGACATAGCTCATAAATTATAAGGAAGTTGCTAGGGGATCTAACCCAATTTGGACTGTTCAAAAGTGGTCTTTTAAACCACTGTGGACTTTAAAACTACTCTTGAACAGTCCCAAAGGTGGTCTCTGACCAGAGGACACTGTATGCAGAAAACACAAAGAAAGATTAAATACAGCCTACTAATGACACTTTTTAAAGCAGAAAAAGTCTTAATTTTAGGTGGTCTTAATAGCAGAATTTCACTGAACCTTTACAGGCTACAAATATAGTGGAGGAACAAAGATAATCAGCGCATAATTTTCTCCATTTCTTGTAAGAATTTATGCTGTGCGTATACTTGTTAGAATCATCTCGTTGAGGTGATTCAAACAAGTACCTTCATACATAAAGTGGCAGCCCCCACCCATCAAGGCTTGAAGAAATATATGGGCTGCATGATGCTTCCACGCAGAGCTGAAACTGACCCGCACATGAGTACTGGTAAACAGCTTAGAGGATCTAAGCCTGCCCAGGTAAAGCGGTGCGTGTCGGCCCGTCCATGCTTATAAACCCTATTGGTTTCATTGGGCGACAGGGCTGTAGATGTCATTTCATCTCAATGTCGGGTAAAAGTCCCACAAAATTGGAAGTAATGTCTCCAGAATGACATTTACAGTGTTGATGGGGATGTTAAACCTCAAATCAAACAATCATACATTATGTGGAGATAAACAATATCCCAAAAACGGGGAAAAAACAACAATACCCTGAAAGCTACAGGGATACTTTAACACAAACACAGTTGCTAGATCTGCCATTTTCAGAAAATTTATAAATTTAAAATCCTGACAGTTTTATTTGCAATTTCGGCATGAATGAAAACTATACCATAGGAATGAGTGACAATTAGAGGGTTGTAGGTTTCAAGATTGCATATATGATAATTTGTATTTTACTTATGGGCTTAAGGGAAGTAGGTATACATCTGACAAACAGTCCGACAACTGCATTAAGCAAGCAGCTATGGAATAATTTGATTTATCATATGACATCGCGTCTGAGAATGTAATATATAACGCTATGTAATAAATTCGATAATCCACTAGTGGATTAAACATGCAAATTAGATAGATTCAGCCCGTAAAGTTACATGCGTTTACAAATGGCAGAATCTGATATTGACATATTTGTTGAAAAATTGTGCAGGAAATGCCTTTCATGTCTATGATAAATGAAATATTGCATTCATGTTCATGTAATATTGAATTTATTAAACTCATTGAGGAAAAGGGATAAAATGCTCGGCAAAGCCTCGCATTTTATCCCTTTTGCTCAACTTGTTAAATAAATTCAATAATACATGAACACTCATGCAAGATCCTCTCTATTGGTTACAGTCCAGTAAACATTTTTTCAGTCATGTTGAGCCTACATTTGCCTTTGTGTATGAACCGTAATGCTCAACTTGTTAAATAAATTCAATAATACATGAACACTCATGCAAGATCCTCTCTATTGGTTACAGTCCAGTAAACATTTTTTCAGTCATGTTGAGCCTACATTTGCCTTTGTGTATGAACCGTAATGATCCTAAATATCGGGACAGATGGTCCTTAACAAAAAAGATGCAGGAGCAGTCTGATCAGGGTCTACAGTGTTTGCCCTTCCATCTGCACCTTTTGGACTCCTTGTTGGGTCGTGAATCAAAGGTGCTCAAGGTGTCCATATTTTTAGGCTTTTAATGGTATGCTTGCTTAAGTCAGGTTGCTAGCTTAATTATTATTTACAGAGGTGGTCAGAATGACCGGTTTTACTTGAGTTTTCAACATTCTTCGTATAGTAGAACTTTGTGTCAATTGAAACGATATATTACGATAATATACCCGTGTGCCATTATGCAATCTTTCACATCTCCAAAACAGTTACTATTCTGATGATTTGTGAAATTTTTCTCATTAATTTTATACTCCAAACATAGGTTGAGGGTGCTTATTAGAAACACCTCATTGAGGTTCTAACGAGTACCCACAACCTATGTCTTTGAACAGAAATGCACCCATGTAAACCCCATTATTCTCCACATAAAGTGGGGTGTAGAGGGGTATTCATTACACGGACTTGTTAACTTGATGAAACGACACCCCAAAAAAAAGATTACAAATATTTATTAGAGTGTTAAGTTCCTTGTATGTGTATTTACTTCCTAAAGTTAAATGCAAAGACAGTCCCTGATACCTACATGCACCATTTAACAAGACAGTTTCTGTTTGTGGCTAATTAACAAGACAGAATGACTAATTACAAGTATTATATGATCTTGTTATTAAAACTGGTGCAAAATGTCTCTGTAAATAGAAATATCACCCTAGAGTTCATACTAGTGAAGTTTTTCTTTCTTTTTTTTTGTCTTTATTTCTTCAATTTTGATTCATTTATTTTTTTTTTTTTTCATGTATTTATTTTTAAAAAAAACATTCAAAATACTCCTTCTTTACTTTGTAATTCTGCAAGTTCACAGGACCACAAATGTAACCACTGATGCTATGGCAACGTTTATTTAAAGTTATAATTGCGGGATACTTATCAACAACACTTAATGCAGGGTTTTCCCTGGCGCACAAATTTCTGCGTTTTGCCGCATTTTCGATGCAAATGTCCTGCATTTTGCTTCGTAGACGCTTCTGAGTGCGATTCGGTTCAATTCCAAATTTGCTTAATAGAACATGAGAAATGGACATGAACAAGGGCCCGTGGCACAATAGATAACATTAAGTCAGGGAACCATGAAATGGAGGTCAAGGTCAATTTTTTCTGATGAAAATCTGTGGTATTTTTCTTTTTTTTGGTCTTGGTTTTAAGGCCCTTTCAAGATTATTTCACTCATATCGAGCCGATCGTTAATCAGAGGTGGGCAAAAACCGGAGTACCCGGAGAAAAAAACACCTGACCATCCGTTGCAGAACTTGGCGCCCGAGCAAGGCTCGAACCACAGCTGTGAGAGACCTAATGATCAAGATTCAGCGCTCTTAACCACTAGGCCACGGAGGCCCGGTATTTTTCCTTATTTATACTACAAACATAGGTTGTGGACTGCCTCACTGCGGCGGTTCTAACAAGTACCCACGACCTTTGTCAGAAAAATAATGTATATCTCCCTACACCCCATTTTTCTTTATATAAAGTGGGGGTTATGGTGGGGGGGGGGGGGTGTTCATTTCACGGACTTGTTCATGTGATGTCCTTATCTGGAGCATTACCCATTGCATTCTGGAAATCTTTTCCTTCAAAAATAGAATAAAAACGAAAAAAATAGACCTTCCACCCCTTATATGACAAATGGACTTGACCAACATAAATTATAGCAATGGAAGAGTCCACTAGTATACAATGGGTTAACGATACAAGGTTGAATCTTATTATGTTAACCCTTATCATACTTTTCACGACAACCCCTATCTTTGCAAACAGTGTAGATCCAGATCAGATGGCTTCTGAAGAAGCCATCTGATCAGGATCTACACTGTTTGACATTCAGGTTATGAATTTGTAGGAATAAATTACATCAAGTAATTTGATTGGTTGATAGACAGAAATGGGTGTGGCTTAGATGAATATTCAGCAAGAGAAGGGTTATTATGTTAACCAAAAATTTTAATTTTACTTTCAAACCCAACCAATAAATATGCTGCAATTTGACTTTCACTTTCTCAAGAAAACGGTAGCTAGTGATTTCTGATTTGTTGCACACTGCACATGAAAAATGCAATCAATTAAAAACTTGAAAAACACTCAGGAAGCTGTTTCATTCCTTTACCCTTTTGTACCAAATGGAATCTTCCGTCTTATATATAGCAGGAGTTCATTTCAAAATTTAGGGGTGTCAGGTTGTGTTTTCTTCAATTTTTTTTTAAAAAATGGCTAAACTTTTTGCAAACAGTGTAGGCTCTGATCTGGGCCTGCACTGTTTGCCAGGGTACCCGTTTAGGGGTTTCCTGTACCAAATGGGTTAATAGAACAACATGTTAAGTTTTAAGGAGAATGGGTTGCACACTGCACTTGAACACTGCAACCAATTAAAAACTTGAAAAACACTCAGTTAATAGTTTTAAGTAGAATGGGAACACCTTCAGGGGAGGCAACTCCTGCAAAAGTATTTTTGTCTTCCATGTCAATAGGGGTCAACACTTAAAGGAAAGAATTTGCTCCTGAGGTTTACAAGGTGAGTAGCATAACCACTACACCAGAGGTTTCTATGTAGGTCAAGGTCAGATATGGCTGCTTGCATTGAAGTTGCTGTTCCTAGATGCAAGTTTGTACCAAGAAACATTAACGAAGCTCTTATAGTTCTTGAGAAATGGACTCTTACATTAGGGTGAAAGTTAGGGTCACAATAATACACAAAGTCAGTGAACCATGGAATGTAGCTCAAGGTCAGATATGGATGCTATCACTGAAGTTGCTATTCCTAGATGCAAGCTTGTACCAAGTATCATTAATGAAGCTCTTATAGATCTTGAGAAATGAACTTTATGTTGGGGTGAAAGTTAGGGTGGTCGCAAATGTTGACGGCTTGACGAACAAACGGACGGATGAAAACCGAACTCCTATATCGCTCATGATGCTTAAATGTAGGTGCGACAATGACAGAAAAATCTGCCAGGTGTTCCTATTCCCCTTAAAGCAGGCAGCAATTTTTTTTTATTGAATTATTCTGCAGAACCCATCAATAAATCATGCCGATTCAAGGTCAAGGTCACAGTTGAAGGTCACTAATATGAAACTGTGAATTTTGTGTCCGTTCCATATCTCCTTTACCCCTGGAAGGATTTTCATTAAACTGTGGTCAAATATCCACCTCAGTGAGCTGATGTGCAGAAATTTGAATCTTTGAATTTTGTGTCCCTTCTGTATCTCCTTTACCCCTGGAAGGCTTTTCTTTAAACTTTGGTCAGTGAGCTGATGTGCAGAACCCATAAATAAACCATGCTGACTCAAGGTCTAGGTCACAGTTCAAGGTCACAAGTTTGAAACATTGAATTTTGTGTCCGTTCCATGTCTCATTTACCCCCGGAAGGATTTTCATTAAACCTTGGTCAAATATCCCCCTTCAGAGCCTATAAATAAACCATGCTGACTCAAGGTCAAGGTCACAAGGTTGAGCCTTGTTATTAATGTGCAGCGGGGGGGGGGGGGGGGGGGGGGGGGGGGGGGATTTGGCTGTCCCTCAGCAGACTGCTTTCTTGTATAACTGGTTGCAAATTCCCATGTCAGTGAAAATAGTGCTTCAGATTGTGCATAAGCAATACCAAAGCCCTTTTTCCTGCCAGATTTTAATTGCCAGTCTATCTTGGAGCAGACACCTGCCATCACTATGCACTGTAAACAGATTAGTCTGGGTGGCAAATAGAATTCCCAGACATATCAGACAACCCTATACTTTTAACTGCTGCAAAAGATTTCCAAGAAAACACCAAATTTTCAAAAGGAAAAACTACATGTCAACACCAGGAAGTATGGTATGTATTCCAAATATTGGGGCAATTCTTAGGTGAATAGATACAACTATATTTTACACCAAGTTATATAGGAACCAAGTTTTATAGGACAAACAATTCTTGTATCTTACTGTTTAAACTGAAACCATCAGGAAAAAGAAAGTGGACAAGAATTGCATGAAGGCTATGTTGCGCCTGTTAGGGGTGCAAAGTCACCAAACCAACTAGAGAAAACAACCAGTGGGTCACGTATACCCCCGTCCAGCGCCACCCTCTGATATATCTTTTGAGCTTGTATGAAATATGAATGAAGAAGTCAAGAAGCTATAAGAATCTATAAATGTGCTTGTAAAAGCTAAACCAAACATTAAATTTCTAAATGGACCAACGAAGTGAGGGCATCAAACTTACTCATTTGTTGTTTGTTTGATTTGAGGTTTAACGTCCCCTCAACACTGTAAAGGTCATTTTGGAGACGTTGCTTTCAATTTTGTGGGACTTTTACCAGACATTGAGATGAAATGACATCTCAAGCCCTGTCGCCCAATGAAACCAATAGGGTTTATTAGCATGGACCTCGCACCGCGGTTCCTGGATAGGCTTACATCCTCTAAGCGGTTTACCAGTACTAGTGTGCGGGCCGGATTCAGCTCTGCGTAGAAGCATCATGCAGCCCATATATTTCTTCAAAACCCTATGGGTGGGGGCCGTCAAAGTTACTGAAGGGGTGGGGGCATCAAGGTTACTGAAGCAGCAGGGTGGGGTATACATCAATGAAATCTTTGGTCTGGTATGCAAACTTGATGCAAGAACAACCATACATCTATAAACTTTGTCATAAAACTTCCAAATGTAAAATTTCTAAGTCTGTGACCTTGAGGTCAAGATCGTCTTGGGTCAGGGAAGGGACATACATAACGAAATCTTTGGACTGGTATTCAACATTGATGCAAGTATCAACTTAATCTGACTTAGAGTTTAGAACATACAGGCATCTATAAACTTTTGTCATAAAACTTTAAAAGATGTAAAATTTGTAAAAGTCTGTGACCTTGACCTCAAGTTCACTGTAGGGGGAGGGACATGCATCAATGAAATCAGCATGTAACTTCAGTGTAAGTATCAACTAAATCTATCAAAGGGTTCAGAAGATATAATCTCTTAAAAACTCTGACACAAAATTTTAACCAACATGTTAACGGATGGACAGATGGACGGATGGATGGATGGATGGATGGATGGATGGATGGACGAATGGATGGATGGAAGGATGGACAGACAGACAGACGGAAAGACGAAAACATTATACCCCCATAGCATAGCATACGAGCATAGCATACTTTGTATGCCGGGGGTTTAACCATAGCATACTTCATATGCCGGGGGTATTTGTTTGTTTGTTTGATTTGAGGTTTAACGTCTCCATCAACACTGTATAGGTCATTTTGGAGACATTGCTTCCAACTTTGTAGGACTTTTACCCGACTTTGAGGTGACATGAGATCTCAAGCCCTGTCGCCCAATGAAACAAATAGGGTTTATAAGCATGGACGGTCCGACTCACACCGCTTTACCTGGGCAGGCTTAGATCCTCTTAAGTGGTTTACCAGTACTGGTATGCGGCCGGTTTCAGGTCTGCGTGGAAGCATCATGCAGCCCATTTATTTCTTCAAGCCCCAAAGTAGGGGCGGGGGCCAATGCCGGGGGTATAATCATGTAATTTAGGTCAAGGCCAAAAATGGATGCTTGCAAAGGTGCTGTTCTTAGATGCAAGCTTGTACCAATTATCATTAATGAAGTTCTTAGAGACATAAGAGTGAGGGTTGATGCAATAGTTCACAAAGTCAGTGAAACATGCAATGTAGGTCAAGGTCAAGGTCAAATATGGATGCTTGCATTAAAGTTGCCATCCAGATGCAAGTTTATACCAAGTTTCATTAATGAAGCTCTTAAGCCTTATCCGGCCGAACATGTGCAAAAAGTATAGATCCAGATCAGCGGTAACTTGTTCAAAAGTAACGACGTTGTTTGTGAACTTATCATTAAAACTTTGATTGGTTAATGAGGCCAATATGCTAATATTTTTGCTGAAATAATGTGAGTATCTTTTGCATTTGCAAAAGTTACTCAAATTTTTCCAGCAAAATACCCGGAGTATTAGATTTTGTACTTGGTAGAACTGTTTTCATGAGTTTGTTAACCCTTATCTTGCTGTTCACAACAACCCCTAGCTTTGCAAACAGTGTAGATCCTGATCAGATGGCTTCTGAAGAAGCCATCTGATCAGGATCTACACTGTTTGGAATTCAGTTTATGAATTTGTAGCAATAAATTACATCAAGTAATTTGATTGGTTGATAGACAGAAATGGGTGTGGCTTCAATATTCAGCAAGATAAGGGTTAAGCTAACAACCCTTTGAGCAACTAGGCCCAGAAGAAACCATCTGATCATGATCTATATTGTTTGTCATGTAGTTTGTGAAATGAGCAAATATATTAACCCTTCTCTTGCTGAATATTCATATTAGCCACACCCATTTCTGACTTTGAACCAATCAGATTACTTGATGTAATTTATTCCTACAAATTCATAAATTCAATGTCAAACAGTGTAGATCCTGATCAGATGGCTTCTTCAGAAGCCATCTGATCTGGATCTACACTGTTTCCAAAGATAGGGGTTGTTGTGAACAGCATGATAAGAGTCAAGTTATTTGGTTGATAGTCGCTAAATAGTATTTTTGTAGTACTACCATGTCTCCAAGAAGACACAACAGGTGGAAACTAGAAATGTTTTCAGAGGAAAACAATGTCCACCATAAATATAACACACACACTCAACCTACCGTAAAAATTCGGCTATAAGGCGATTCGACTATAAGATGGGACCCCCTTTTCAGCTTTTCTTAGGCGGGATTTTGCTTATACTCTTTTATAAGACGGGTCAAATTTTTGCCATATCTGTCAAGGCCTATCTGCTACCGCCAGATGCCATTTAGAATTGAGAAATCGGCCTTTTTTCGTTAGAAAACCCAACACCTAGCTATTCAGTTTCAGAACCAACGCCCCAGCTAGCACATAATAGCGGCAAACGTCGGGCCGATACGTCGTATCGCTGTCGGCCCGGTACATGCTTTGCTGGCTTAGGCTACACAGACTCCTATTTAAAAGACGACAGGGGCTGACAAATCCATTTCCCGGCCGCCCGGGACAAGACCGAAATCACGCCGGGCAGGTGCACTTTGACCGTATGATGCTTGGTCGGGACAAGTGCAAAAAAAACAAAAAAAAATCGTCTGCAACCACCAGTCTTTTTGAATCCTTGAATACGGTAAAGCTAGACCAGTAAGTAAATCGCTGTCAATTCAGAGACAAACAATCTGTGTATTTATTACGGTTCAAGTATGACACTTTTGTTAATCCCTGTCGTATAATTGCCACCCTGCGGTGCGTGTCGATAAGGTGTGAAAATATGGTCAAGTTATGTCTCTAATTGGCGTTTATCCTCCAGTCATAAAATTTAATCCACAATCAATGTGAAAATGATTTAATTGCTCCTCAGACTATCAGCTACATCTAACGGTAAATGTTTGCATTATAAAATCGGACTATTCTACGATATCATGAATGGTTATGTTTTGGCGCCAAATAGCAGACGTTGGCGGGAAAAGTTGAACGCTGTTGTTGGTTATTGACACGGAGCTTCTGGGGATAATTCGGGAGCTGTGCAAAGCACGGATTTTCTATCCACCTCCGCTTAGCTATCGGGAAAATATTTTTTACCGGTTCCAAACATTTTTTTTGTAAAAGAGATACATGCAATGCCATTAAACACGTGTGGGGGTAATGGCGTGGGATTACGTCATTTACCGATCGCGTCTAGAAAAATCGTAGCGGTGGTTTGTGGGCGGCGATTTACCGGTATATCAATTCAAAAATCACCGATCGGCTTTTTCCGTATGTCTGGTCTTCGCCGGACATTGCCGGAAAAAAGCCTGCAGTCCATGACCTCGGCTATAAGACGGGGTCATTTTTTGGGGCTCATTTTGGAGGGAAAAATCCTCGTCTTATAGCCGAATTTTTACGGTAGGTTTAGGTCACCAAAATCTATAAGGGTTTTCAGGGAGCCTGTTACCTTAGAAAAGGTCAAGCTAACCAAAATCTAATCAAATTTTTGTTAGGTTATTATGATATATTATACCAAGTTCAACCAACGTTCATCAATTCTTACAAGCCATTTTTTTCCCCAAAATTGACAGTATACTAATTAGTTATTACTTAATAGGCATGGTTAAAACACACCTTTTCCTAACTGAGATCTATTTGGTAGTGATCATATTTGATCAATGAAACAGAAATGCATATTTGCTCCAAAATGGAATAGTCTGATCAGGGTCCACAGTTGGCCAGCTAGTTACCCAGCCTAAGTTTGAAACACAGGCCAGAAAAGAAAATCTGTTTCCATTCCTGATTTTTAGGATAAAATTTTTTGTGGTAGATCTTTTTTGATGTCTCAGTAATCTGTGCCAAAAGGATTCATAGAAAACATATGCCTGTAAGAGCTACCTGTTGGCATTTTATTTTTTTTTTTTTTTTGCTCAAAATACCATTGTTACACTGAAATTTTGGACACCTTAAAACATGAGGCAAAGAATTCTCTTTCTGAATGGTGATCAGGAGGTTCCAGGCACTACCAGTATGATCCTAAGTATTGGGAAAGACAAGCCTAAGCAAACAGTGCAGACCCAGATCAGACTGCTCAGGGTCTACACTGTTTGCCATTCCGTCTGCATCTTTTGCTTGGGAAACATTTTTTTTTTTAATTTAGGAGAATTACACCAAAGCCTCAAGTCCCAATTTTTAGGAATTTTACAGTACATGTATATCCTTGCCAGTCATCATGAAATCTTTTCTACCGAAAAAAAAGGGTTAAACGTCATATCCACAACAAGAAAAAAGTGTTTTCAGGGTCCACCAGTCAGTAAGGGCACAGAGAAGCAGTGCACCATTGCAGCCAGATAGCAAGCAGCCATTGCTTCTTATCTTATTATACTACAAACTCTTTGAAAAACCTTTGCAACCAAACTTTTTTACTTAAATATGTTAATCAGAAAAGACAAGTAACCCAAAGGAAAACCACCTAACCTCCCTAAACAGAAATTGGCATCTCACATGTGACCCACTAGTGAGACAGCACAAGACCTAATGATTGGAGACAGCGCTCTGTATACCCACTAGGTCATGGCGGCCTGTGATACCAACCGTATTACCCATCTCTAAAAATGCCGTGCCATTTCTTGATTTTCCATGGAATCCACGGATTTCTATAGAACTTGCCGTGTAATTTTCAAAAACAGGCTGATTTTCCATGGAATTCCATGGAATTAGCAGGTGGCAGTTTATCTTTTTCTTTACCACTGATGTTCGCGGAATCCAATAATTTTCTACAGAAACAAGGAAATCATTGACAACTTTCTGCAGATTTATGAAGTAGATGCCACGGAAAGTTGAACTTAGTCAATTCTGAAGACAGAAAAATGATGGCAAAATAAGATTTGCGGCACTTGCAAATTTTAAGACCAGATGAGAACATAGATTATATAACCAACTCCCAGCAGAATTTGTTGTCATATATGCAAGATGGTATCTGTTATAACTGAAATCTCATTATTGCTTTGTACCAAAAATTTTAGTCCTTTACAGCATCATTCTGTAAGGAAGCAGACAGGCAGTGTAAGACATAATTGTGAATTTAAATAATGGAATAGACATACATGTGCTAGTTTTTTGGGTTTTACACGTAAATGGAATATTCTAAAATACATATATGTAGTGCATGGAAATGCCATGACAGATCTTAGTTGTTCGAACGTAAGGTTGGTGGTCACTTTCACTAATTCTGTAGATTATAAGCATGTTTTAATGTTGAATAACATATACTATTGTAAAGGTTCTTTGTTCAAGGTCAAATTTGGTCACATAGGCTCTATGTTTTTCAAACACCAGGTGTTGCAGCCTGTGATCTGTAAATTGGTAGATGCAGATAGCTAAATGAGTACATGCAACATGTACATGAGTATTAAAGGTCTTGACCTTAGCACCAGGTCATTCAGATATGAAAACTGTAAAGTTTTTCCTCAGAAACTTCAGGGTAATTTGTAACCAAATTTATATATGAAAACTTATCTATCATGATAAAAAGTCTGTGAAGTCAACACCCTCAAAACCCCAATTTATATAAAGAACATTGGGGGTTTACAGGGATATACATTATTTATTTACTGCTTCTAGACATAGGTTGTGGGTACTCATTAGAACGGTTTCAATGGGGCAGTTCTAACAAGCACCCACAACCTATGTTTGCAGTATAAATAAGAAAAATGCCACAGATTTTCATCAGAAAAATACCCGTTTTGGAGATGTGAAAAATGGAGTATGTTGCACAGTTGTGTTAGGCCAAAAAAATAAATTCTTGTTTCCAGAAACATCAAAATAATTTTCTGGGTAGGTAGGTAGGCAAACTTTTTTTTTTTTAACTTTTTTGTATAGGAAAAGCATAAATTCTTTGAAAAACACCCTTAAAATCAAAGAAAAATTCTAAGAGGTCCTAAAAAAGTTTGGGTAGGCCCCAAAAAAGTAGGGTCGGTAGGGTTTCTGGAAACAAGACATTTTTTTGGGGCCTTATCAAAATGGGGACTCAAGCCAATCCATAGTTTTTTTTCAAATGATGACATCAGGTTGACCTAGACCGTTCTAGAGCTGAAATAAACTGGTCAGCACAAGAACATTATTTGAACATGGGCTTCAAGGATTACAAGGGATTTTCTATGGAAATTTGCAGCTTTCTCCAGAAAACCACGGATTTGGGCGGCATGTTTCTACGGATTCTGTCCGATTACTCCATAGAATCCATAGAAATGCCATTAAATTCTATGGAATCTGTAAAAATCCGTGGAATTCTACACGGAATTCTGCCAATATCCACGGCATATCTAGAGACGGGAATATTCAGACAGAATTGTATAGATTATACAGAAAACAAGATGTGTTTGTGAAACATTGATGCCCCTGGACAGCCCATGTGAAATATGAAAGCCTGATTATTAACCAATCAAAAGGTATGGCTGATATTCAAGCTTTTAACAAGATGTGTTTGTGAAACACGAACATGTCCCCGGGCATGGTCATTTTTTATTCAAAGTTGCTCACAGTTCAAGATTTTTGTTTGTGTGGGAAGCCTTTGACACAAGAAACTTACATGCCAAATATGAAAGCTCTATCTTAAACGGTTCAAAAGTTATGAACAATAATATTTTTTCTTTAAAGTAGGTCAAGGTCACAGGTCAAAAAAATTTGCATGAATGTAAAGCTCTTGTCACAAGGAACCTACATGCCAAATATTAAGGCTCTATCTAAAACCATTTGAAAGTTATGACCAAAAATGTTTATTTTTTTAAGAAGGTCAAAGGTCAAGGTCATAGGTCAAAATTTTTGCATGAATGTAAAGCGTTTGTCACAAGGAACCTACATGCTAAATATGAAGGCTGTATCTCAAACGGTTCAAAAGTAATGACCAATGTTAACTTTTTCTTTTATGTAGGTCAAAGGTCAAGGTCACAGATCAAAATTTTTTGTGTGAATGTAAAGCTCTTGTCAACAGGAACCTACATGCAAAATATGAAGGCTCTATCTCAAACCGTTCAAAAGTTATGACCAAAATGTTATTTTTTTATTTTAAGTAGGTCAAAGGTCAAGGTCACAGGTCAAAATTTTTTGCATGAATGTAAAGCTTTTGTCACAAGGAACATATATTTTAAATATGAAGGCTGTATCTCAAGTGGTTCAAAAGTTATGACCAATGTTATTTTTTTCTTTTAAGTAGGTCAAAGGTCAAGGTCAAGGTCAAAGGTCAAATTTTTTTGCATGAATGTGAAGGTCTTGTCACAAGGAAACTTCAGGCCAAATATGAAAGCTCTATCCCAAACGGTTCAAAAGTTATGGCCAACGTTAAAGTTGTCCATGTACAAACCAACAAACCTACAAACCAACAAACCAACAAACAGACAGGGCAAAAACAAAATGTCCCCGCTATCGCTACCGGGGACATAAAAAGTAGGTTAAGGTAACAAGGTAAATCAAAGGCTTGAGAAGCCTCAAAGTCGGTGATTTGTTTGTTTGTTTGATTTGAGGTTTAACATCCCCGTCAACACAGTATAGGTCATTCTGGAGATGTTGCTTCCAATTTTGTGGGACTTTTACCCGACATTGAGGTGAAATGGCATCTCAAGACCTGCCGCCCAATGAAACCAATAGGGTTTATAAGCATGGACGGGCCGACTCGCACCACGGTTCCTGGACAGGCTTAGATCCTCTAAGCGGTTTACTAGTACTAGTGTGTGGACGGTTTCAGCTCTGCGTGGAAGCACCATGCAGCCCATCTATTTCTTCAAGCCCCGATCTACACTATTTGTCAGTGTTCAACTTTTGTATGTGAAGAAACACCACTAGGAGCAAATTCTTTCCTTTAAGAGTAGACCCCTTTTTCAGTAGGACAGGGCTTTTAGAAAAGCAAAAAGGAAGTCCCAAAAGTTGTTTCCCTTTGAAAAATGCCAGAAAAATCTGCCAGGTGTTCCCATTCCCTTTAAATAGCAACAAAATTTTCACACATATTCAAGAGATATAAAACATTCAATACAGTTTGTATTTATCAATAAATTCCATTTACAATGTTTCACAAACCAACAAAGGCCCTTTTAAGTTTACTAATTTTGCTTGAAATTGATCAACTTTGAAGTTTTGATATAAAGTGATCTTGAACTGAAAAATGGGATATAGGAAAAGATAACTGTTTGATTGAACAGATAATTATATTTGATCCATTTTTTTTGTTTTACTTCAAAGAAATCACCTTTATCAAAGTGGTAATTTAACCACAAGCATATAGCCAAATCAATGGCTGATTTTAACCCTTGTCCTGCTGAATATTTAAATATGTCACACCCACTACTGATTATCAGCCAATCAGATTACTTGATGCAAATTACTGGAACAAATTCATAAACTGGATGGTAAACAATGAAGATCCTGATCAGATGGCTTCTTTAGAAGCCATCTGATCTGGATCTACATTGTTTCAAAGGTAAGGCCAATCCGGGCTTAGCAGGACAAGGGTTAATCCATTTTAGGGGTTTTCTTCTTCTCTTTCAGACTGTATGTATATACATTGTATATGCCAAAAAACAACAACAAAATAAAAACGGGGGCTTACTGAGCGGCTGAGCCCTAAGGCCAGTTGTTCAAAGCATCGTTAGCTTAATGAGCTCCCTTATGGTCAATCTGTTAACTGCTCTGGCAAGGACAAGATGGACTATTGTTATTTTTGCTGAAAAAAAAAGAAAAAATGTGAGCAGCTTTTGCATTTGCAAAAGCTGCTCCCTTTTTTTTTTTTTTTTTCAAAACTATTAACATATTTACCATATGAAATAATCAACGTTTTAGTGATATGTTAACCCAATTTTTATGGAAACCTCAAAACGGGTACAAAAAGGGTTAACTAACAATATTTTTAGTTTTGAACAGCTGCAGGCCCTTGGTCCGTATTTTTGTGTGTTTATTTATTTTCAAGTTTGTCCCGTTCATAATAGTGCAACCCACAAACAGGATATGTTCATTAGACTAAGTGGTTCTTCCTATTATTGCTACCTGTTTATAGGTATACCAACCACAATGACTCATCCTTCATACAGTCTTAAATGTAATGCACTCAGTAACACCAAGATTATAAACAGACAGACAGTTGCCATAGCTATCCTAAAACAAGAGGCTCAATGAGCCTAAACCGCTCACCTGAGGAACTTAAGTTTTAACAATTCACAGACTTGACTACTAAATCTGCTAATAGAATCCAGCCCATTGACCCTTACAGGATATAAGTCATCATTATTGCATTGCATTCCAAGTTTGAGACTTCTAGCTTCTATAGTTCCTGAGAAATCTTTGACGAAAAATTAACATTGGTCAAAATGGAGAGAAAGAAGAATGAAAGAACAGATGAACAAATAAGCTGAGAAAGCCCAATGTCTCTTACACAAAATAAGTCATCATTATTCTATTGAATACCAAATTTGATGCTTCTAGCTTTTATAGTTCCTGAGAAATCTTTGATTAAAAATTTAACATTGGTCTATTTTCTCTATATGGAGAGAAAGAAGAATGAAGGAACAAATGAACCAGACTAGCTCGAAAAAACCTAATGCAGCCTTTCCCCTTGCCCAATGGTGGTACACATAAAATTTAAACAAGATTGGTCGACTGCCTTCTGAGATATGCTTCATTGAAAGTGTGGACGACGGATGGACGGACGACAGACGACGGACTCCGGAGCCTTGGTATACTATCAGCTCACTGGAGCCTTTGGCTCAGGTGAGCTAAAAATTCAAGTCGCTATTTCTGTCACAACATTTTCCCTACGTTAAGTCTATGGGCAAATTTTTTTGTCTCTCAAGGTCACGTAACTCCGAGGTCAATCTTCCGATTCGGCCCAAAATCGAACTTAACCGAGATTTTATGCCTGTCCTCGTTACCTGCAAGTTTGAAGCTGATATGAATAAAAATAAAGTTGCTATCGTGGTCACAACGTATTTTTTTATGCTCAAGGGCAGGTAACTCCAAGGCAAATATTCCGATTCGGCCCAAAATCGAACTTAACCGAGATTTTATGTCTGTCCTCGTTACCTGCAAGTTTGAAGCTGATCTGAAAAAAATTCAAGTCGCTATTGTAGTCGCAACATTTTCCCTAATTAAGTCTATGGGCAAATTTTTTGTCGCTCAAGGTCACGTAACTCCGAGGTCAATATTCCGATTCTGCCCAAAATTGAACTTAACCGAGATTTTATGCCTGTCCTCGTTACCTGCAAGTTTGAAGCTGATATGAATAAAAATAAAGTTGCTATCGTGGTCACAACGTATTTTTTTATGCTCAAGGGCAGGTAACTCCAAGGCAAATATTCTGATTCGGCCCAAAATCGAACTTAACCGAGATTTTATTTCTGTCCTCGTTACCTGCAAGTTTGAAGCTGATCTGAAAAAAATTCAAGTCGCTATCGTAGTCACAACATGCTTCATTGAAAGTGTGGACGACGGATGGACGGACGACAGACGACGGACTCCGGAGCCTTGGTATACTATCAGCTCACTGGAGCCTTTGGCTCAGGTGAGCTAAAAATTCAAGTCGCTATTTCTGTCACAACATTTTCCCTACGTTAAGTCTATGGGCAAATTTTTTGTCGCTCAAGGTCATGTAACTCCGGAGCCTTGGTATACTATCAGCTCACTGGAGCCTTTGGCTCAGGTGAGCTAAAAATTCAAGTCGCTATTTCTGTCACAACATTTTCCCTACGTTAAGTCTATGGGCAAATTTTTTGTCGCTCAAGGTCATGTAACTCCGAGGTCAATATTCCGATTCGAACTTAACTGAGATTTTATGCCTGTCCACGTTACCTGCAAGTTTGAAGCTGATCTGAATAAAAATAAAGTTGCTATCGTGGTCACAACGTATTTGTTTATGCTCAAGGGCAGGTAACTCCAAGGCAAATAATCCGATTCGGCCCAAAATCGAACTTGACCGAGATTTTATGCCTGTACTGGTTATCTGCAAGAATGAAGTCGATCAGAAAAAAATTGACGGAGCTAGAGTGATGACAAGCTTTTTCCTATGTGAAGTCTATGGGAGCTAGATGTTGCCATGGCAACCAGAGTTCCACTCAGATCTGCCTGAAAACCTAATGAAGCCTTTCCACTTGCCCAATAATGCGACACATGAAATTTGATCAAAGTTGGCCAAGTAGTCTTTAAGATATACATTTTTGAAATTCCCATAAACCCTAATGCAAAAACACACAAGGGCAGGTAACTCCTAAGTGAATGATCTGATTCTGCCAGTTATCGAACTTGACCGAGATTTCATGGCTGTGCTGGTTATCTGCAAGAATAAAGCCAATCTGAAAATAATTGAAGCAGCTACGGTGATGACAACATTCTCCCCATGTTAAGTCAATAGGCAATTTTTTCAACGCTCAAGGGCACGTAACTCCTGAGTGAATAATCCGATTCAGCCCAAAATCGAACTTGATCGAGATTTATGCCTGTCCTCGTTATCTGCAAGAATGAAGTCAATCAGAAAAAATAGCCATCGGAAGAGATGGCAAATCCCCCGACCAAAAGCCAATATGGCCTTCAGAAGATTGTTCACCAATAGAAAGTGCCCCAGAATTAAACCAGCAATATATCACAAAAGTATTGCAGTTGTGGCCATCACAAGATTATACTGTCAGGGGAGATAACTAAAAAATCAGGGCACTCATAAATGTGGTTCTTGCGCATGACATGCCTGCTTAAGCTCATGTATTTCTGTACAAAGTACCATCAATATTTCTCAAAAGGTATTGGAGATATGGTGATCACAAGCTGGTCATACTGTTATATTGGAAGGATAGAAAACTCAAATACCACAGCACCAACAGTTGTGGTTCTTGCACATGACATACCTTCTGTACCTTGTATACAATTGTGTCAAGTTCCTTCAATATATCTCAAAGGGTGTTTGAGTTATGGCAATCACAAGGTTATATTGCCAGGGGAGATAACTAAAAAACCAGAGCACCCAGAGTTGTAATTCTTGAGCATCAAACACCTGCCTAACCTCATGTACATCTGCATCAAGTACCACCAATATGTCTAAAAGGGTATTGGAGGTACGATGATCACAAGGTTGTCATACTGTTATATTGGAAGGGGAGATAACTCAAATATCATAGCACCAAGAGTTGTGGCTCGTAGGCATGAAGCACCGTTTCAATGTTGTATACAATTGTGCCACGCACCATCAATATATCTCAAAGGGTATTGGAGTTATGGCCATCACAAGGTTATATTGTCAGGGGAGATAATTAAAAAACCAGGGCACCCAGAGTTGTGGTTCTTGCATGTGACACACCTGCTTAACCTCATGTACAACTGTACCAAGTATCATCAATATATCTCAAAGAGTGTTGGAGATGTGGCCATCACAAGGTAGTGATTCTATATTATTGGAAGGGGAG
Source organism: Lucinisca nassula (assembly GCA_963580285.1). NCBI lineage: Eukaryota > Metazoa > Mollusca > Bivalvia > Lucinida > Lucinidae > Lucinisca > Lucinisca nassula. The sequence goes on along the minus strand of OY757024.1, from coordinate 103,747,032 downwards.
ATAACTAAAAAGCATGGCACCCAGAGTTGTGGTTCTTGTGCATGACACACGGTCTCGGCCTTGTGAACAACTGTGCCAGGTATCATCAATATATCTTAAAGGGTATTGCAATTATGGCCATCACAAGGTTGTCACTCTATTTTATTGGAAGGGGAGATAACTCCAAAACAATGGCAACCAGAGTTGTGGTTCTTGTGCATGACACACCGTCTCAGCCTTGTGAACAACTGTGCCAGGTATCATCAATATATCTCAAAGGGTAATGGAGTTATGGCCATCACAAAGTAGTCATTCTATTTTATTAAAAGGGGAGATAACTCAAAAAGTATGGCATCCAAAATTCTGGTTCTTGCGCATGACACGCCGTCTCAGCCTTGTGAACAATTGTGCCAAGAACCATCAATATATCTCAAAGGGTATAGGAGTTATGACCATCACAAGGTTGTCACTCTATTTTATTGGAAGGGGAGATAACTCCAAAACCATGGCAGCCAGAGTTCTGGTTCTTGTGCATGACACGCCGTCTCAGCCTTGTGAACAACTGTGCCAGGTACCATCAATATATCTCAAAGGGTATTGGAGTTATGGCCATCACAAAGTAGTCATTCTATTTTATTAAAAGGGGAGATAACTAAAAAAGTATGGCATCCAGAGTTCTGGTTCTTGCGCATGACACACCGTCTCGGCCTTGTGAACAATTGTGCCAAGAACCATCAATGAATCTCAAAGGGTATAGGAGTTATGGCCATCACAAGGTTGCGTCTACGGACGGACGGACGGACGGACGGACGGACAGACGGACGGACGCCAGGCTGATCGCTATATCCCCCGAACCTGTTCGGTCGGGGGATAAAAAATTGACGGAGCTAGAGTGATGACAAGCTTTTTCCTATGTTAAGAACGCTCAAGGGCACGTAACTCCTGAGTGAATAATCCGATTCAGCCCAAAATCGAACTTGATCGAGATTTCATGCCTGTCCTCGTTATCTGTAAGAATGAAGTCGATCAGAAAAAAATTGACGGAGCTAGAGTGATGATAAACTTTTTCCTATGTTAAGTCTATGGGAGCTATTTGTTGCCATGGCAACCAGAGTTCCAATCCGATCTGCCCGAAAACAGTATGCAGCCTTTCCCCCTACCTGATAATGCTTCACATGAAATTTGATCAAGATTGGCCCACTGGTTCCGGAGATATACTTCTTTGAAAGTGTGGACGACGGACGACGACGGACGACGGACGCCGGCTCGTGGTATACTAATACCTCACATGAGCCTTCGGCTCAGGTGAGCTAATGATGGTAAGTGAAAATGGACATATTCTTACCATCTTGGGGGCCCCTGCCCATCAAGGCTTATAGAAATAGATGAGCATGATGCTTCCACGCAGAGCTAAAACCGACCCGCACACGATAACTGGTAAACCGCTTAGAGGATCTAAGCCTGCCCAGGCAAAGTGGTGCGAGTCGGCCCGTCTATGCTAAATATAAACCGTATTGGTTTCATTGGGCGGCAGGGCTGGATGTCATTTCATCTCAATGTTGGGTAAAAGTCCCACAAAATTGGAAGCAACATCTCCAAAATGACCTTTACAGTGTTGACGGGGACATTAAACCTCAAATCAAACAAAACAAAATCTTACCGTCTTGAGACTATCTTAAAATGGTGAAAAGGGAAGCAACTCCACATTTTCTTATCATCTCAAGCCTTGCCGGCTCAATATGACCTAAGCAGTGTTGGCTGGCCTTTTAAACCCAAATTAAATTAATAAATAAGCAGTCTTTCAGTTTCTTTGTACTTTGTTCAATAAAACCTTTAACCCTTGTCCTGCTGAATATTTAAATATTAATGATTATCAACCAATCAGATTATTTGATGCAAATTATTGCAACAAATTCATAAACTGAATGACAAACAGAGAAGATCCTGATAAGACAGCGTCTTCTGAGATAAGCTGTCTGATCTAGATCTACATTGTTTGAAAGATAAGATATATCGAGGCTCAGCAGGACAAAGGTAACAAGAGGGCCATGATGGCCCTGGATCGCTCACCTGATCCATAGTGTAACAAGTGGGCCCCAGAGAGGGCCATTATTGGCCCCAGGGCTTTAATGTACATAATGTTGAGGGAGGTCTTAAAGGTGAAGCTTCATACCAAACATCAACAAAGGCTAAAATTTGAACAATCTTGTCAAAGGTCCACTAGATGAAGCTACACATCAAATATCAAAGACCTGGGCCTAGCGGTTTCAGAGAAGAAGATTTTTAAAGATTTTGCCTATATAAGCCTATGTAAAATCAAAGGGCCCCGGGACAGGGGCATTTTTTGCCCCAGCACTATAGTTTGAACAATCTTGGTAGGGGTCCACTAGATGAAGCTTCATACCAAATATCAAAGTTCTGGGCCTTGTGGTTTCAGAGAAGAAGATTTTTAAAGATTTTCCCTATATAAGCCTATGTAAAACCAAAGGGCCCCGTGGCAGGGGGGGATTTTTTGTCCCAGCACTATAATTTGAACAATCTTGGTAGGGGTCCACTAGACGAAGCTTCATACCAAATATCAAAGTCCTGGGCCTTGTGGTTTCAGAGAAGAAGATTTTTAAAGATTTTCCCTATATAAGCCTATGTAAAACCAAAGGGCCCCGGGGCAGGGGCATTTTTGGCCCCAGCACTAAAATTGGAACAATCTTGGTAGGGGTCCACTAGATGAAGCTTCATACCAAATATCAAAGTCCTGGGCCTTGTGGTTTTAGAGAAGAAAATTTTTAAAGATTTTCCCTATATAAGCCTATGTAAAACCAAAGGGCCCCGTGGCGGGGGCATTTTTGGCCCCAGCACTATAATTTGAACAATCTTGGTAGGGGTCCACTAGATGAAGCTTCATACCAAATATATAAGACCTGGGCCTTGTGGTTTCAGAGAAGAAGATTTTTAAAAATTTTCCCTATATAAGCCAATGTAAAAGCAAAGGGCCCCATGGCGGGGGCATTTTTGTCCCAGCACTAAAATTTGAACAATCTTGGTAGGGGTCCACTAGATGAAGCTTCATACCAAATATCAAAGTCCTGGGCCTTGTGGTTTCAGAAAAGAAAATTTTTAAAGATTTTCCCTATATAAGCCCATGTAAAACCAAAGGGCCCTGTGGCGGGGGCATTTTTTGTCCCAGCACTAAAATTTGAACAATCTTGGTAGGGGTCCACTAGATGAAGCTTCATACCAAATATCAAAGACCTGGGCCTTGTGGTTTCAGAGAAGAAGATTTTTTAAGATTTTCCCTATATAAGCCTATGTAAAACCAAAGGGCCCCGGGGCGGGGGCATTTTTGGCCCCAGCACTGTAATTTGAACAATCTTGGTAGGGGTCAACTAGATGAAGCTTCATACCAAATATCAAAGACCTGGGCCTTGTGGTTTCAGAGAAGAAGATTTTTAAAGATTTTCCCTATATAAGCCAATGTAAAACCAAAGGGCCCCGTGGCGGGGGCATTTTTTGTCCCAGCACTATAATTTGAACAATCTTGGTAGGGGTCCACTAGATGAAGCTTCATACCAAATATCAAAGTCCTGGGCCTTGTGGTTTCAGAGTAGAAGATTTTTGAAGATTTTCCCTATATAAGCCTATGTAAAACCAAAGGGCCCTGGGGCGGGGGCATTTTTGGCCCCAGCACTATAATTTGAACAATCTTGGTAGGGGTCCACTAGATGAAGCTTCATACCAAATATCAAAGACCTGGGCCTTGTGGTTTCAGAGAAGAAGATTTTTAAAGATTTTCCCTATATAAGCCAATGTAAAACCAAAGGGCCCCGTGGCGGGGGCATTTTTCGTCCCAGCACTCAAATTTGAACAATCTTGGTAGGGGTCCACTAGATGAAGCTTCATACCAAATATCAAAGTCCTGGGCCTTGTGGTTTCAGAGAAGAAGATTTTTAAAGATTTTCCCTATATAAGCCTATGTAAAACCAAAGGGCCCCCGTGCGGGGGCATTTTTGGCCCCAGCACTATAATTTGAACAATCTTGGTAGGGGTCCACTAGATGAAGCTTCATACCAAATAACAAAGACCTGGGCCTTGTGGTTTCAGAGAAGAAGATTTTTTAAGTTTTTGGTGAAAAAAATCTGTTTTTGGCTCCTGTGACCTAGATGTGCAACGGACCGGAACCATTTGACCCATATTCAAACTTGACCGAGATATTGTCATGATGATCATTCTGAGCAAGTTTGATTAAGATTGGACCAAAATTGTGGCCCCTAGGGTGTTCACAAGGTTTTTATATGATTTGACCCGCTGACCTACTTTTTAACCCGATATGACCCATATTCGAACTGGACTGAAATATTGTCACAATGGTCATTCTGAGCAAGTTTCATGATAATTGGACCAAAACAGTGGCCTTCAGAGTGTTCACAAGGTTTTTCTATGATTTGACCTACTGACCTACTTTTTGACCGGACATGACCCATATTCGAACTTGACCAAGATATTGTCATGATGATCATTCTGAGCAAGTTTGATTATGATTGGACCAAAATTGTGGCCTCTAGGGTGTTCACAAGGTTTTTCTATGATTTGACCCGCTGACCTACTTTTTAAGCCGACATGATCCATATTCAAACTTCACTAAAATATTGTCACAATGATCATTCTGAGCAAGTTTGATGATGATTGGACCAAAATTGTGGCCTCTCGAGTGTTCACAAGGTTTTTCTATGATTTGACCTACTGACCTACTTTTTTACCCGACATGACCCAAATTCGAACTTGACCGAGATATTGTCATGATTATCATTCTGAGCAAGTTTGATGATAATTGGACCAAAACTGTGGCCTCTAGTGTGTTCACAAGAAAAAGTTTACGCACGACGGACGACGGACGACGCACGACGACGCCGGACATCTTACTGTCACAAAAGCTCACCATGACCTTCGGTCAGGTGAGCTAACAAAATAAGCCCACAATCAATCCTGCTGGATTAACCCATTTTGTACTGAATGGAATTTTCCACCTTATATACAACAAGCACCCCTTTTCTAAAAGTTCAAGTATTCCAGAAATTAATTTATTTAGTAATGTTTTTATTGTTTGGGTTTTAAGGCTCTTTCAAGATAATTTCACTAATTTCGTATATTGAGTCTATTGTTAACTCTTATCATGCTGTTCATGACAACCTCTATCTTTGGAAACATTGTAGATCCAGATCAGGTGGCTTCTGAAGAAGCCACCTGATCAGGATCTACACTGTTTGACAGTAAGTTTATGAATTTGTAGGGAGAAATTACATCAAGTAATCTGATTGGTTCAAAGTCAGAGATGGGTGTGGCTAAAATGAATATTCAGCAAGAGAAGGGTTAATCATTAGATATATGAAAACAGGAGATCCTGGAGTAAAACCACCCGACCTTGTCATCTCATAAATGGCCGGAGCCATGGTCTTGAACTCACAGTGATGATCTTACCCAATATGCCACAGATGCCCATATATTTAGAAAAATAGATGGAACTTTAATCTCAAACAATGAAGACGCTGATCAGACGCCATGTTCTGCCACGTCTGATCTTGTCAATGACCCGTTTTGAGGTTTCCCCCCACATAAAATGGATTAACAGTTATATTTTTGGGTCTACTGTTTGTTGGGACAACTAAAAATCCACCCAAACATGCCAAATTATCTTTTTTGTCAACCATAATGCCTGATCAACAACCTCAGTATTATAGGTATCCAAAGTTTGATAGGCAGAAAATGTTATTTTAATGGGCAATTTGTCACAATGATCTATTTTTCTTTTAAATAATGTCTTTCTATTTAAGCCAGCATTTGACAACACCTACAATAAGGTTTGTGTGAGCAGCGAAGACTCAGATCAGCCTGACTTCTACGTCTTCTCATAGGTTTTAACCCTTTTTGTACCAAATGGAATCTTCCTCTTTATATATAGCAGGAGTCCATTTCGAATTTTAGGGGTGTCAGGTTGGATTTTCATCAAAGTTTATTTGGAAAATGACTGAATTTTTAGCAAACAGTGGAGGCCCTGATCAGACGCCGCATTCTGCGGCGTCTAATCTGGGCCTGCACTCTTTGCCAGGGTACCCGTTTTGGGGTTTCTGGTACTAAACAGGTTAATTGTCATGCGGCTGCACCCCTTCAAGGTATGAGTGAAATTAACAAAGCAGACAATAATATTTTATGGACCCCCCAACCCCCTACCAACTAAAGCTTGGCATTTCAAATGATTTGTCTACCTAGCAGACCACTCACTTTATTGACTTATTTGGTTCTGTTTTACAGCCTATTCAAGATTATTTCATTTATTTGGAGCCGATGGTTATTCAGAGGTAGGTGAAAACCAGAGGTACCGGAGAAAAACCATCTGACCTTCCACTGCAGAGCTTGGCGTCTCACATGTGACCTGAGCGAGGCTTGAACCCACAGCTGTGAGAGAGCTAAAATCATTGATACAAGCTAGAACAGGCATTGGGTTTCATTGGGTGACATGCAGGGCTTGAGATGTCATTTCATCTCAATGTCTGGTAAAAGTCCCACATAACTGGATGCAACGTCTTCAAAATGACCTATACAGTGTTGATGGGGACGTTAAACCTCAAATCAAATAAACAAAACCTTTTTGTACCAAATTGAATCTCCCTCCTTACTATATACAGCAGTCATTTCAAAATGTTGGGGTGCCAGGTTGTGTTTTTGGAAAACAGCTTGACATTTTGCATTCGGCATCTAATCTGGGTCTGCACTGTTTGCCAATTACCCGTTTTGGGGTTTCTGGTATAAAATGGGTTAAAGCACCTTTGGGCTGTGACATATGATTAATGACTGGCGGAAACACAATCTCCAAGTAGGTCAGTAGTCCACGTACATAATATTTTGTATTTCACATTAAATGTCTCACAAAAATACCTAGTTCTTTGCAAGGTATGTTGAGTAAACAGTGATTTTTGTTTGTGAAGCCTTTCATTTAGCATATTTCCCCCCACCCCCCATCAACATCTTTACCCATTGTATGTGGGAAACCCCTAAAGGGGAAGAGTTCACTAGTATACAATGGGTTAAAAGAATCAAAGTACTGACATTACTGATGGGTTGAATGACACAAATGTACTTTATACCCTAGAAATCCTACTATAGTACAACTTTGGACACCTTGAGAACTTTCTGTAATTCTCCAAAAATTTTAACATTTTTTTTTAACGATCCAGTATTTGTTTGTTTGTTTGATTGGAGTTTAATGGCCCAGTCAACACTATTTTAGGTCCTTTTTGAGCCGGTCAGTTTACTTATCCACTTTTCCTGGGCAGGCTTATATGTAAGCGGTTAACCAATACAGTGCACACATTCTTTCACCAGAAACTGACAACTGCCCTTCTTGAATCAGCAGAAGGGAGAGAATGACCGAAGAAAAGACTTTATGATCAATTTCCACGGAAGAATCTTGCCGACCCCGGCATGTATTAAACCCACTGATTACCAGTCAAGACGCGTATCCGACTGAGCTACTGAGGCCGGCAACTAGAAAATTAATTCTACACTATGATGAAGGGAGAATTTTTACGGCCACCACACATTCCCTCAACACCAGCTGTAATGAAGTTTAACACTTATCCTGCCGTTCACGACAACCCCTTCCTTTGCAAACAGTGTAGATCCAGATCAGATGGCTTCTTCAGAAGCCATGCTTCTTCAGAAGCCATCTGATCAGGATATACAGTCATTTAGTTTATGAATTTGAACAAAACTATCATGTAATCTGATTGGGTGATATTCAAAGATTCTGCAGGGATCCCTTGGAAACAATTGGCTGAAAATTTTAGAGTGTGAGTGAGTGTTTGAGTTTTACGTCTCACCAACAGTTAAGGTCATACGGAGACAGGACCTCGGTTTATAGACTCATCCAAATGTCTGGAGAAGCCCCGGATCGATTCTGCGATCCCCGGTTTACAAGGCGAGTAGCATAACCACTACACCAAGGAGGCTTCTTAACCCTTATCATGCTGTTCACGACAACCCCTATCTTTGCAAACAGTGTAGATCCAGATCAGATGGCTTCTGAAGAAGCCATCTGATCAGGATCTACACTGTTTGGCATTAAGTTTATTAATTTGTAGCAATAAATTACATCAAGTAATTTGATTGGTTGATAGACAGAAATGGGTGTGGCTTACATGAGTGAGTGAGTGAGTTTTAGTTTTACGTCCCACCAACAGCTAAGGTCATACGGAGACGGGACCTCGGTTTAAAGACTCATCCGAAAGTCTGGAGAAGCCCGGGATCGATCCTGCGATCCCTGGTTTACAAGGCGAGTAGCGTAACCACTGCGCCACGGAGGCTTCTATGTGGCTTACATGAATATTCAGCAAGAAAAGGGTTAATTATAGAGTGTACAAGTCTTTCTGGCAACAGTGCTGTATAGCATGGAAGGTTAATGAGGGCAAAAAGGCAACAGGAACACACCCAATGTGGAACTGAAAATACTATTAACTATGTTAGTGCCATCATAAACATCATTCTGTAAGACTTCACTTCAATAGCTGTTTTTTCATGTTTTGGCATATTTTCATTATTATCACTCACTATATATCTTAGAAGATACTGTTATGATCCTAAGTATTGGGATAAGGCCTAAGCAAACAGTGAAGATCCTGATCAGACTGCTCCTGAAGGAGCAGTCTGATCAGGGTCTACACTGTTTGCAATTCCGTTTGCACCTTTTGGACTTCATGCTGGATCATGAAACAAATTTGTTAAAATTTTAGGAGAGTTACACCAAATCCTCAAGATGTCCCAATTTTAAAGATGTTTACGGTAGCGTTGATCCCAGAAGAGAAAATGTATTAACCCTTCTCTTGCTGAATATTCAATTTAGCCACGCCCATTTCTAATTTTGAACCAATCAGATTACTTGATGTAATTTATTCCTACAAATTCATAAACTGAATGTCAAACAGTGTAGATCCTGATCAGATGGCTTCTTCAGAAGCCATCTGATCTGGATCTACACTGTTTTCAAAGATAGGGGTTGTCGCGAACATCAAGATAAGGGTTAAATTCTAACACAGCATGCCTCAATGTTTGCTGCTCATCCAGCCTTTATTGTACATGTTCAAATGATGTATGAATACTTAGGGTATATTTGGTAATACATCAGTGCCCCAAATAATGAAAACTGAAAAATAATAATAGAATGAGTGTTACCATATATGGGTATGGCGGCCATTTTGGTCATGTGACCTGGACCTAAAACGGTTCCCCCAATTAATGCGCCTTATCCTAAGGAGCAAAAATATATCTTATACTTTAGTACTGTATTCTGAATCGTTTGAAGGATAAAATGCATTCTCACTTTTCCAATACAAAAGCATATGTGTCAAAGTTTGACCTAGGCACAAAGAAGGTCAAGGTCAACCCAGGGTCACCATTTTAGCAATTTATGATGGGCCTACGTCCCAGATGCTCTTAATCAAGTTTCGTGGAAATCTGCCCAGTGGTTCTGGAGAAGACTATTTTTGAAGGGTTTTTACCATATATGGCTTGGCGACCATTTTGGTCATGTGACCTGGACCCCATGAGCAAATTTTGGTTTCCCCCATCTTATAGAGGCTCCATATGAAATTTGACTTCAATCAGCCCAACAGTTTCCTAGGAGAAGCAGTTCGAAAATTTTCACATTTTTCGCCTCGGCGAGGCTATACTAAATGGAATGTAATATTTTGCAAGTTCATTGGTTAGATCCCATTGATATCTATCAGTATGCCAAAAATTGTTTAAATTTTCCAAGCGGTTAAGTCACTATCACCAATTTTCACAAACGGGCTACGGACGGACAGACAGACAGACCATATATGGCTTGGCGGCCATTTTGGTCATGTGATGAGCAAATTTTGGTTTCCCCCATCCCATAGAGGCTCTATATGAAATTTGACTTCAATCGGTCAACAGTTTCCGAGGAGAAGCAGTTCGAAAATTTTCACACTTTTCGCCTTTGCGAGGCTATACTAAATGGAATGTAATATTTCGCAAGTTAGATCTCATTACTTTAGTACTTTATTCTGAATCGTTTGCAGGATAAAATGCATTCTCACTTTTCCAATACAAAAGCATATGTGTCAAAGTTTGACCTAGGCACAAAGAAGGTCAAGGTCAACCCAGGGTCACCATTTTAGCAATTTATGATGGGCCTACGTCCCAGATGCTATTTACCAAGTTTCGTGGAAATCTGCCCAGTGGTTCTGGAAAAGACTATTTTTGAAGGGTTTTTACCATATATGGCTTGGCGGCCATTTTGGTCATGTGACCTAGACCCCATGAGCAAATTTTGGTTTCCCCCTTCCCAATCCTAAGGAGCAAAAATATATCTTATACTTTAGTACTGTATTCTGAATCGTTTGCAGGATAAAATGCATTCTCACTTTTCCAACACAAAAGCATATGTGTCAAAGTTTGACCTAGGCACAAAGAAGGTCAAGGTCAACCCAGGGTCACCATTTTAGCAATTTATGATGGGCCTACGTCCCAGATGCTCTTAATCAAGTTTCGTGGAAATCTGCCCAGTGGTTCTGGAGAAGACTATTTTTGAAGGGTTTTTACCATATATGGCTTGGCGGCCATTTTGGTCATGTGACCTAGACCCCATGAGCAAATTTTGGTTTCCCCCTTCCCATAGAGGCTCCATATGAAATTTGACTTCAATCTGCCCAACGGTTTCCGAGGAGAAGCAGTCCAAAAATTTTCACATTTTTCGCCTCGGTGAGGCTATACTAAATGGAATGTAATATTTTGCAAGTTCATTGGTTAGATCCCATTGATATCTATCAGTATGCCAAAAATTGTTTAATATTCCAAGCGGTTAAGTCACTATCACCAATTTTCACAAACGGGTTACAGACGGACAGACAGACAGACCATATAAGGGTTGGCGGCCATTTTGGTCATGTGACCTGGACCCCATGAGAAAATTTTGGTTTACCCCTTTCCGAGGAGAAGCAGTTCGAAAATTTTCACATTTTTCGCCTCGGCGAGGCTATACTAAATGGAATGTAATATTTCGCAAGTTCATTGGTTAGATCTCATTACTTTAGTACTGTATTCTGAATCGTTTGCAGGATAAAATGCATTCTCACTTTTCCAATACAAAAGCAAATGTGTAAAAGTTTGACCTAGGCACAAAGAAGGTCAAGGTCAACCCATGGTCACCAAATTAGCAATTTATGATGGGCCTACGTCCCAGATGCTATTTATAAAGTTTCGTGGAAATCTGCCCAGTGGTTCTGGAGAAGACTATTTTTGAAGGGTGTTTACCATATATGGCTTGGCGGCCATTTTGGTCATGTGACCTAGACCCCATGAGCAAATTTTGGTTTCCTCCATCCCATAGAGGCTCCATATGAAATTTGACTTCAATCGGCCCAATGGTTTCCGAGGAGAAGCAGTTAGTAAATTTTCACATTTTTCGCATCGGCGAGGCTATTCTAAATGGAATGTAATATTTCGCAAGTTAATTGGTTAGATCTCATTCATATCTATCAGTATGCCAAAAATTGTTTAAATATTCCAAGCGGTTAAGTCACTATCACCAATTTTCACATACGGGTTACGGACGGACAGACAGACAGACCATATATGGCTTGGCGGCCATTTTGGTCATGTGACCTGGACCCCATGAGCAAATTTTGGTTTACCCCTTCCCATAGAGGCTCCATATGAAATTTGACTTGAATCCGCCCAACGGTTTCCGAGGAGAATTAGTTTGAAAATTTTCACATTTTTCGCCTCGGCGAGGCTATACTTAATGGAATGTAATTTTTTGCAAGTTCATTGGTTAGATCTCATTGATATCTATCAGTATGCCAAAAATTGTTTAAATATTCCAAGCGGTTAAGTCACTATCACCAATTTTCACAAACGGGTTACGGACTCACAGACAGACTGACAGAATGACAGAATGACACGGTGATTTTAGGGCTCTCTAGAAAATCGACCGACTTCAGTCGGTTGCTTTTTCTGCGGGTCGTGCAATTGTCTGATTTAAAAATACACACAGGACACACACTGTGGGTAGCTGTCAAAATAATTATTTGTACCTTTGCATTCACCCTCACCTACAACTTTATGGTAATTCAAGAAAATTATCCCTAGATTTTCTTTCAAATTCTCCACTTGTCTGAGATCCTGTGTTAATGCTAATTTTTATGGATTTTTTGCTAAATTTTATGGATTTCTGTCTGACGTTTTTTTTTTAGGACAAAAAAATGAGTAGCATACCTACCCCTGTAATGACTCTGAATAACCTTTTTGGAACCAGAAACCCCAAAACGGGTACCGGTAGGTGGCAAACAGTGCAGGCCTAGATCAGATGCCGCAGAATGCCGCTCAGGCCAATAAAGTAAGACATATGGGTTCGACAATCAGCATGTTTCTTTGCAAAACTGAAGATTTCATTTGAATCATCTTTCAAAAGCAATGTCAAGCCTTATTTACACTGAAAAAAAGGAGAAAAATACTTTGAAAAAGTCATCTGCAAAAATCATAATTAGCACTGTTAGAGTTAACTTTTTAATGCAAAGTGCAGGTTTCATGTCTTTGAGTACTATACAGAAGCTAATTAGACAAATGAGGTCAAGATTTCTGACCTAGAATAAAGTGTACTTATATTTGCTCAACATTGAAGTAAACATGTAACAAGGAACCCCTTGTTTCAGACAGTAATTGATTTGTAAATTTCACAAATTTGTTAGCAGGTGACATTATTTTATTTTTAATTTAAATTATTTTTCAGACAACTATGTGCTTGACATTTCATGTGTGGTCTGCTGAGCAGACAATTCAAATGTATTAAAAAGCCTTATTTTCTCTGAAAAATAAGAACATCAAATTTAAGACCCATGACACCGGCGTTTAAGTCTTATTACACGGCATGAATTACTTTACCCACACCCATTTACGGCCCCGCCCATCAGCACTTGAAGAAATAGATGGGCTGCATGATGCTTCCACGCAGAGATGAAAACCACCCACACAAAAGTACTGGTAAACCGCTTAGAGGATCTAAGCCTGCCCAGGCAAAGTGGTACGAGTCGAACCGTCCATGCTTATAAACCCTATTGGTTTCATTGGGCGGCAGGGCTTGAGATGTCATTTCATCTCAATGTCGGGTAGAAGTCCCACAAAACTGGAAGCAAAATCTTCAAAATGACCTTTACAGTGTTGACGGGGACGTTAAACCTCAAATCAAACAAATAAACACAACCATTTACATTTCAAACAATCAAATTACTATTCAAATTCGCAAACTGAATGACAAACAGAGTAGATCCTGATCAGATGGCTTCTTCAGATGCCATATGATCTGGATCTACACTGTTTGCAAATTTTTAAGGATTGGGTTGTCACGAACAGCAGTCTTATTACACCAGTCCTGGGAAATTCACACTGATGATCTGGATCTACCTTGTTTGCAAAGGTAGGGGTTGTCATGAACAGCAGTCTTATTACACCAGTCCTGGGAAATTCACACTGACGATCTGGATCTACCTTGTTTGCAAAGGTAGGGGTTGTCATGAACAGCAGTCTTATTACACCAGTCCTGGGAAATCCACACTGATGATCAGGATCTCCCCTATTTGCAATGGTAGGCGTTGTCATGAACAGCAGTCTTATTACACCAGTCCTGGGAAATTCACACTGATGATCTGGATCTACCTTGTTTGCAAAGGTAGGGGTTGTCATGAACAGCAGTCTTATAACACCAGTCCTGGGAAATTCACACTGACGATCTGGATCTACCCTGTTTGCAAAGGTAGGGGTTGTCATGAACAGCAGTCTTATTACACCAGTCCTGGGAAATCCACACTGATGATCAGGATCTCCCCTATTTGCAATGGTAGGGGTTGTCATGAACAGCAGTCTTATTACACCAGTCCTGGGAAATTCACATTGATGATCTGGATCTACCCTGTTTGCAAAGATAGGGGTTGTCATGAACAGCAGTCTTATTACACCAGTCCTGGGAAATTCACACTGATGATCTGGATCTAGCTTGTTTGCAAAGGTAGGCGTTGTCATGAACAGCAGTCTTATTACACCAGTCCTGGGAAATTCGAACTGATGATCTGGATCTAGCCTGTTTGCAAAGGTAGGGGTTGTCATGAACAGCAGTCTTATTACACCAGTCCTGGGAAATTCGAACTGATGATCTGGATCTAGCTTGTTTGCAAAGGTAGGCGTTGTCATGAACAGCAGTCTTATTACACCAGTCCTGGGAAATTCACACTGATGATCTGGATCTAGCTTGTTTGCAAAGGTAGGGGTTGTCATGAACAGCAGTCTTATTACACCAGTCCTGGAAAATTCACACTGATGATCTGGATCTAGCTTGTTTGCAAAGGTAGGCGTTGTCATGAACAGCAGTCTTATTACACCAGTCCTGGGAAATTCACATTGATGATCTGGATCTACCTTGTTTGCAAAGGTAGGGGTTGTCATGAACAGCAGTCTTATTACACCAGTCCTGGGAAATTCACATTGATGATCTGGATCTAGCTTGTTTGCAAAGGTAGGGGTTGTCATGAACAGCAGTCTTATTACACCAGTCCTGGGAAATTCACACTGATGATCTGAATCTCCCCTATTTGCAAAGATAGGGGTTGTCATGAACAGCAGTCTTATTACACCAGTCCTGGGAAATTCACACTGATGATCTGGATCTACCTTGTTTGCAAAGGTAGGGGTTGTCATGAACAGCAGTCTTATTACACCAGTCCTGGGAAATTCACATTGATGATCTGGATCTACCTTGTTTGCAAAGGTAGGCGTTGTCATGAACAGCAGTTTTATTACACCAGTCCTGGGAAATTCACACTGATGATCTGGATCTACCTTGTTTGCAAAGGTAGGCGTTGTCATGAACAGCAGTCTTATTACACCAGTCCTGGGAAATTCACACTGATGATCTGGATCTAGCTTGTTTGCAAAGGTAGGGGTTGTCATGAACAGCAGTCTTGTAACACCAGTCCTGGGAAATTCACATTGATGATCTGGATCTAGCCTGTTTGCAAAGGTAGGGGTTGTCATGAACAGCAGTCTTATTACACCAGTCCTGGAAAATTCACATTGATGATCTGGATCTAGCTTGTTTGCAAAGATAGGGGTTGTCATGAACAGCAGTCTTATTACACCAGTCCTGGGAAATTCGAACTGATGATCTGGATCTAGCTTGTTTGCAAAGGTAGGGGTTGTCATGAACAGCAGTCTTATTACACCAGTCCTGGGAAATTCACATTGATGATCTGGATCTAGCTTGTTTGCAAAGGTAGGCGTTGTCATGAACAGCAGTCTTATTACACCAGTCCTGGGAAATTCACACTGATGATCTGGATCTACCTTGTTTGCAAAGGTAGGGGTTGTCATGAACAGCAGTCTTATAACACCAGTCCTGGGAAATTCACACTGACGATCTGGATCTACCCTGTTTGCAAAGGTAGGGGTTGTCATGAACAGCAGTCTTATTACACCAGTCCTGGGAAATCCACACTGATGATCAGGATCTCCCCTATTTGCAATGGTAGGGGTTGTCATGAACAGCAGTCTTATTACACCAGTCCTGGGAAATTCACATTGATGATCTGGATCTAGCTTGTTTGCAAAGGTAGGCGTTGTCATGAACAGCAGTCTTATTACACCAGTCCTGGAAAATTCACACTGATGATCTGGATCTAGCTTGTTTGCAAAGGTAGGCGTTGTCATGAACAGCAGTCTTATTACACCAGTCCTGGGAAATTCACACTGATGATCTGGATCTAGCTTGTTTGCAAAGGTAGGCGTTGTCATGAACAGCAGTCTTATTACACCAGTCCTGGAAAATTCACACTGATGATCTGGATCTACCTTGTTTGCAAAGGTAGGGGTTGTCATGAACAGCAGTCTTATTACACCAGTCCTGGGAAATTCACACTGATGATCTGGATCTAGCTTGTTTGCAAAGGAAGGGGTTGTCATGAACAGCAGTCTTATAACACCAGTCCTGGGAAATTCACACTGATGATCTGGATCTAGCTTGTTTGCAAAGGTAGGGGTTGTCATGAACAGCAGTCTTATTACACCAGTCCTGGGAAATTCGAACTGATGATCTGGATCTCCCCTATTTGCAAAGATAGGGGTTGTCATGAACAGCAGTCTTATTACACCAGTCCTGGGAAATTCGAACTGATGATCTGGATCTAGCCTGTTTGCAAAGGTAGGGGTTGTCATGAACAGCAGTCTTATTACACCAGTCCTGGGAAATTCACACTGATGATCTGAATCTCCCCTATTTGCAAAGATAGGGGTTGTCATGAACAGCAGTCTTATTACACCAGTCCTGGGAAATTCACACTGATGATCTGGATCTACCTTGTTTGCAAAGGTAGGGGTTGTCATGAACAGCAGTCTTATTACACCAGTCCTGGGAAATTCACACTGATGATCTGAATCTCCCCTATTTGCAAAGATAGGGGTTGTCATGAACAGCAGTCTTATTACACCAGTCCTGGGAAATTCACACTGATGATCTGGATCTACCCTGTTTGCAAAGATAGGGGTTGTCATGAACAGCAGTCTTATTACACCAGTCCTGGGAAATTCACACTGATGATCTGAATCTCCCCTATTTGCAAAGATAGGGGTTGTCATGAACAGCAGTCTTATTACACCAGTCCTGGGAAATTCACACTGATGATCTGGATCTACCTTGTTTGCAAAGGTAGGGGTTGTCATGAACAGCAGTCTTATTACACCAGTCCTGGGAAATTCACACTGATGATCTGGATCTAGCTTGTTTGCAAAGGTAGGGGTTGTCATGAACAGCAGTCTTATTACACCAGTCCTGGGAAATTCACACTGATGATCTGGATCTACCCTGTTTGCAAAGGTAGGGGTTGTCATGAACAGCAGTCTTATTACACCAGTCCTGGGAAATTCACACTGATGATCTGAATCTCCCCTATTTGCAAAGATAGGGGTTGTCATGAACAGCAGTCTTATTACACCAGTCCTGGGAAATTCACACTGATGATCTGGATCTACCTTGTTTGCAAAGGTAGGGGTTGTCATGAACAGCAGTCTTATTACACCAGTCCTGGGAAATTCACACTGATGATCTGGATCTAGCTTGTTTGCAAAGGTAGGGGTTGTCATGAACAGCAGTCTTATTACACCAGTCCTGGGAAATTCACACTGATGATCTGGATCTACCTTGTTTGCAAAGGTAGGGGTTGTCATGAACAGCAGTCTTATTACACCAGTCCTGGGAAATTCACACTGATGATCTGGATCTACCTTGTTTGCAAAAGGTAGGCGTTGTCATGAACAGCAGTCTTATTACACCAGTCCTGGGAAATTCACATTGATGATCTGGATCTACCTTGTTTGCAAAGGTAGGGGTTGTCATGAACAGCAGTCTTATTACACCAGTCCTGGAAAATTCACATTGATGATCTGGATCTAGCTTGTTTGCAAAGGTAGGGGTTGTCATGAACAGCAGTCTTATTACACCAGTCCTGGGAAATTCACACTGATGATCTGGATCTAGCTTGTTTGCAAAGGTAGGGGTTGTCATGAACAGCAGTCTTATTACACCAGTCCTGGGAAATTCACATTGATGATCTGGATCTACCTTGTTTGCAAAGGTAGGCGTTGTCATGAACAGCAGTCTTATTACACCAGTCCTGGGAAATTCGAACTGATGATCTGGATCTAGCTTGTTTGCAAAGGTAGGCGTTGTCATGAACAGCAGTCTTATTACACCAGTCCTGGGAAATTCACACTGATGATCTGGATCTACCTTGTTTGCAAAGGTAGGGGTTGTCATGAACAGCAGTCTTATAACACCAGTCCTGGGAAATTCACACTGACGATCTGGATCTACCCTGTTTGCAAAGGTATGGGTTGTCATGAACAGCAGTCTTATTACACCAGTCCTGGGAAATCCACACTGATGATCAGGATCTCCCCTATTTGCAATGGTAGGGGTTGTCATGAACAGCAGTCTTATTACACCAGTCCTGGGAAATTCACATTGATGATCTGGATCTAGCTTGTTTGCAAAGGTAGGCGTTGTCATGAACAGCAGTCTTATTACACCAGTCCTGGAAAATTCACACTGATGATCTGGATCTAGCTTGTTTGCAAAGGTAGGCGTTGTCATGAACAGCAGTCTTATTACACCAGTCCTGGGAAATTCACACTGATGATCTGGATCTAGCTTGTTTGCAAAGGTAGGCGTTGTCATGAACAGCAGTCTTATTACACCAGTCCTGGAAAATTCACACTGATGATCTGGATCTACCTTGTTTGCAAAGGTAGGGGTTGTCATGAACAGCAGTCTTATTACACCAGTCCTGGGAAATTCACACTGATGATCTGGATCTAGCTTGTTTGCAAAGGAAGGGGTTGTCATGAACAGCAGTCTTATAACACCAGTCCTGGGAAATTCACACTGATGATCTGGATCTAGCTTGTTTGCAAAGGTAGGGGTTGTCATGAACAGCAGTCTTATTACACCAGTCCTGGGAAATTCGAACTGATGATCTGTATCTCCCCTATTTGCAAAGATAGGGGTTGTCATGAACAGCAGTCTTATTACACCAGTCCTGGGAAATTCACACTGATGATCTGGATCTAGCCTGTTTGCAAAGGTAGGGGTTGTCATGAACAGCAGTCTTATTACACCAGTCCTGGGAAATTCACACTGATGATCTGAATCTCCCCTATTTGCAAAGATAGGGGTTGTCATGAACAGCAGTCTTATTACACCAGTCCTGGGAAATTCACACTGATGATCTGGATCTACCTTGTTTGCAAAGGTAGGGGTTGTCATGAACAGCAGTCTTATTACACCAGTCCTGGGAAATTCACACTGATGATCTGAATCTCCCCTATTTGCAAAGATAGGGGTTGTCATGAACAGCAGTCTTATTACACCAGTCCTGGGAAATTCACACTGATGATCTGGATCTACCTTGTTTGCAAAGGTAAGGGTTGTCATGAACAGCAGTTTTATTACACCAGTCCTGGGAAATTCACACTGATGATCTGGATCTAGCTTGTTTGCAAAGGTAGGGGTTGTCATGAACAGCAGTCTTATTACACCAGTCCTGGGAAATTCACACTGATGATCTGGATCTACCTTGTTTGCAAAGGTAGGCGTTGTCATGAACAGCAGTCTTATTACACCAGTCCTGGGAAATTCACACTGATGATCTGGATCTACCTTGTTTGCAAAGGTAGGGGTTGTCATGAACAGCAGTCTTATTACACCAGTCCTGGGAAATTCACACTGATGATCTGGATCTACCCTGTTTGCAAAGGTAGGGGTTGTCATGAACAGCAGTCTTATTACACCAGTCCTGGGAAATTCGAACTGATGATCTGGATCTAGCTTGTTTGCAAAGGTAGGCGTTGTCATGAACAGCAGTCTTATTACACCAGTCCTGGGAAATTCACACTGATAATCTGGATCTAGCTTGTTTGCAAAGGTAGGGGTTGTCATGAACAGCAGTCTTATTACACCAGTCCTGGGAAATTCACATTGATGATCTGGATCTACCTTGTTTGCAAAGGTAGGGGTTGTCATGAACAGCAGTCTTATTACACCAGTCCTGGGAAATTCACATTGATGATCTGGATCTACCTTGTTTGCAAAGGTAGGCGTTGTCATGAACAGCAGTCTTATTACACCAGTCCTGGGAAATTCACATTGATGATCTGGATCTACCTTGTTTGCAAAGGTAGGGGTTGTCATGAACAGCAGTCTTATTACACCAGTCCTGGGAAATCCACACTGATGATCTGGATCTACCTTGTTTGCAAAGGTAAGGGTTGTCATGAACAGCAGTTTTATTACACCAGTCCTGGGAAATTCACACTGATGATCTGGATCTAGCTTGTTTGCAAAGGTAGGGGTTGTCATGAACAGCAGTCTTATTACACCAGTCCTGGGAAATTCACACTGATGATCTGGATCTACCTTGTTTGCAAAGGTAGGCGTTGTCATGAACAGCAGTCTTATTACACCAGTCCTGGGAAATTCACACTGATGATCTGGATCTACCTTGTTTGCAAAGGTAGGGGTTGTCATGAACAGCAGTCTTATTACACCAGTCCTGGGAAATTCACACTGATGATCTGGATCTACCCTGTTTGCAAAGGTAGGGGTTGTCATGAACAGCAGTCTTATTACACCAGTCCTGGGAAATTCGAACTGATGATCTGGATCTAGCTTGTTTGCAAAGGTAGGCGTTGTCATGAACAGCAGTCTTATTACACCAGTCCTGGGAAATTCACACTGATGATCTGGATCTAGCTTGTTTGCAAAGGTAGGGGTTGTCATGAACAGCAGTCTTATTACACCAGTCCTGGGAAATTCACATTGATGATCTGGATCTACCTTGTTTGCAAAGGTAGGGGTTGTCATGAACAGCAGTCTTATTACACCAGTCCTGGGAAATTCACATTGATGATCTGGATCTACCTTGTTTGCAAAGGTAGGCGTTGTCATGAACAGCAGTCTTATTACACTAGTCCTGGGAAATTCACATTGATGATCTGGATCTAGCTTGTTTGCAAAGGTAGGGGTTGTCATGAACAGCAGTCTTATTACACCAGTCCTGGGAAATTCACATTGATGATCTGGATCTACCTTGTTTGCAAAGGTAGGGGTTGTCATGAACAGCAGTCTTATTACACCAGTCCTGGGAAATTCACACTGGTTTCATTCCCCTTTTGTCAGGACATTGCATGTAAAATTTAATTGAAATTTGCTAGTTGTTTAAGAGAAAAGGTCATTTGAAATGCTGATGGACCTGCAACCCAAATGACCCTAGGCAAAGGTCTTTAAATGACCTTGACCTTTGGCATTCATAGACAATTATTTTGTACCTACCCTTATGTCACAGACCACA
Organism: Lucinisca nassula; assembly: GCA_963580285.1. Classification (NCBI taxonomy): domain Eukaryota; kingdom Metazoa; phylum Mollusca; class Bivalvia; order Lucinida; family Lucinidae; genus Lucinisca; species Lucinisca nassula. Next base: position 103,726,096 of record OY757024.1, on the reverse strand, counting down.
ATAGTTTTTGAAAAATGCATTGTTCTACCTTTCCCCATTGAAAAGCCTAATGAACCAAATTTGACCTTGCCATAAAATAAGTCAAGGTAAAAATCATCAATTGAACAAATTTTGTAGTACTCAGTCACTTGATGCAACAAAACTAGTTTGAAGGCAATTGGTCCAATGCTTCTGATGATTTTTAAGGTTTTTACCATATTTGGACATGACAGCCATCTTGGTCATGTGACCTTGACCATTTCATCAATTTTTTGTTCCCCCATTGACAGGAGGTTGCATGTGAAATTTAATTGAAACTGATCCAGTTGCTAAATTTAGAGAAAATGTCCACTGAAATATCAATGGACCTGCAATCCAAGTTACCCTGGGTCAAGTTCGGTGAATAGACCTTGACCTTTAGCATTCATAGACATTCATTTTTACCTACTCTCCTGCCACAGACCACAATATATTTGAAAACATTTTCTGACTGAAAATTAGGCAAAGAAACGAAATTTGACATTGCTGAAAAATGAGTCCAGATTATCATTTTTGCAAACTTGGTAGTACCCAGTGTCATCCAATGCTGCATACCAAGTTTCAAGACTATCGGCCTAGAGGTTATGACAATTTTTAAATTTTTCATAATATTTGGGCATGGCCGCCATCTTGATCATCATGAAACCTGGCTTTCCTTCCCCAACAGTCAGAAAACTGCACATAACATAGCAACAGATAAGGTATTCTTACATGCCTTTCAATGAAACATAGAGATTTCTCAGTGAAATCGAAAACGATATTGTCACTGTTTCAAACAGTGACTGATATCAATTTTATTTTTCACTGTTTGGGACTACTTTTTTCTCGAAATCTAATTTTGTGGTCAGTTTTTTCATTGTCAGATGATTGAAAATTAATGAACTGTATTAGAATTGACGCTAAGTCGGTTCACACGTTACGAGGACGTTAATGACGTCATTTTCGACGCTGACGTCACGTATTTTGTCGCGCGACGTTAGATCTGTCCGCACCTTCTTTGGGACACTTATCTCTCAATTATTTCAGTAACCATTCAAAAAAATGCCATCCCAGGCTATTTCTCGGGTGCAAACTTTTAGTTTACACCCAATATCATACCCAGTAAATAAGTTGGGCACCACTAAATTGACGCGAAACGACCAGGAACAAAGTTAGTTTTCTCTGAGGGTTATTGACGCTATTAGTGAAGCTAAATATTGCCGTTTTGAAGCATGTAAGAAACAGAAAATTTGATTTTTTTAGTGTAAGATCAAATTTTATTTCACTCATGAACACCAAAACTGGTATTTTCACTCGTGGCTACGCCACTCTTGAAAATACTGGTTTTGGTGTTCATTCGGTGAAATAAAATTCGATCTTACACTGAAAAATCAAATATCCTCTATTTTTGTAATAACTGAAGGATAGATTTCCTTATTTCTGCATATGAACCGATGTTGTGGGTATTCATTAGAACCGCCTCATTGAGGCGTTTCTAATGAATACCCACAACATTAGGGTTTTATAGAGAACTGACAAAAACTATCCTTCAGTAGTTTCATAGAAAACATATTTTGAAATGTCAATGGATCTGTGACTGAAGCGACCTTTGTCCAAGGTTGCTAAATGACCTTCACCTTTAGCATTCATAGGCATTCATGTTTACCTATTCTCATGTCATTATGTCGCGATATTCTCGAAAAATGCATTCCTTTACCTTTTACTAATCGAAAAGCTTAAGGAACCGAATTTGACCTTGCCATAAAATAGATCAAGGTCAACCTAGATCATCATTTTTGCAAATGTTCTAATACTCGGTCACTCAATGCTACATACTGAGTTTTAAGACAATCTGCCCAATGGTTCTGGAGAACCATATTTGGGCATGGTGGCCATCTTGGTCATGTGACCGGGACCATTCGAACAAACTTTCGTTCCCCCACTGTCGGGAGGCTGCATATGAAATGAGCCAGTGCATGACAAAACTTATAAAAAGGCGTGAGCGACCAGCAAAGAGTCAGATCAGCCTGTGCATTCACAGTCTGATTAGAGTCTTCGCTGATTGCATGTACTATAGGCTAATATCTATGCAAAGAGACATAAGCAAGTGGATGGGTGTGCAGGTTGATTAGTCTCAGCTTGCCACATCGGTCTTATTCTAGGTTTTATCATGTGCCGGCTCAAATTTAATTGACTTTGGCCCAAAATTATGGTTGACACACAAAGGATGGATGGATGGATGGATGGATGGATGGATGGATGGATGGATGGATGGATGGATGGATGGATGGATAGATGGATGGATGGATGGATGGATGGATGGATGGATGGATGGATGGATGGATGGATGGATGGATGGATGGATGGATGGATGGATGGATGGATGGATGGATTGAAAATGCCTACCAAATCTAGGAACTAAAAAATATTGGAAAATGATGTCTACAAAATTCATTGTTGGCAATATAAGGGTTAACTTCTCAAATGAAGGTGTGTCAAAATTAGAATTTCTTTTTCAGTTTGGCTATCATCAATCACGATATCAAAGTTCAGGCCTCAGCCTACCAATTAATTAACCCATTTTGTACTGGACACCCCAAAATGGGGTAATTGGCAAACAGTGCAGACCCAGACCAGATGCCGCAGAATGTGACGTCTGATCAGGGCCTACACTGTTTGCAAAAGGTTCAGCCATTTTCCAAATAAAATTTGAAGAAAACACAACAGGACACCCCTAAATTTTGAACTGGACTCCTGCTATATATAAGGAGGAAGATTCCATTTGGTACAAAAAGGGTTAAACATCTTTTAAGGCGAATGGATACAGCTGGCAAATTTCCAACTGTTTACAAGGGAGACAACTTTTGTTTGCTTCTGGACCTCTATGAAAAGGGGGGCTACTCTTAATGGAAAGAATTTACACCCACAAAAGGCAAATTCTTTCCTAAACTAGAGTACCTCTAAACTCTTATCCCCCTGAACACACCAACCCATACCTAGCCCCAGCCCACTGGGGCTTGAAGAAATAGATGGGCTGCACGATGCTTCCACGCAGGGCTAAAACTGACCACACTTGAGTACTGGTAAACCGCTTATAGGATCTAAGCCAGCCCAGGCAAAGCTGTGCGAATCGCATTGTCCATGCTTATAAACCCTATACTGGTTTCATTGGGCGACAGGGCTTGAGATGTCATTTCATCTCAATGTCTGGTAAAAGTCCCACAAAATTGGAAGCAATGTCCCCAAAATGACCTAAATAGTGTTGACGGGGACGTTAAACCTCAAATCAAACAAAAGACTGACTCCTAGGCCTAGCGTTTCTCTTGAAAAAGGTGACTCATTTATACATTGTGAATCTGTTCGCCTTAAATAATGTCTTGAAAGAGAACAGAAAGGTTAATTCATGTTTTGTGCTTATTTAAGAATAAATTTGCTTTTAAATATCTCATGATAAAATTTCTTGATGCAATATCAAACAAAGGACCCATTGTATACCCTGTTTTCAGCAATCAGTTTTAAATTTCTTCTAGATCAGATCTGAAAGTAAAAATTGTCGACTACGTAACAAAGTCAAGATATGTTAGAATCAGCTCCACACAAATAAATACTGTTGTTTGTGTAGAAGCTTTACGTCAACACTATTTAGGTCATTTTGGAGACGTTGCTTCCGATTTTGTGGGACTTTTACCCAACATCGAGATGAAATGGCATCTCAAGCCCTAACACCAAAAGAAATTGATAGGGTTTAAGGAGTGGTCCAGTTTGCATCACTTTTCCTGGTCTAAGCGGTTTGCCAGTACTTTAGCCCTTCTCTTGCTGAATATTCAGTTTAGCCACACCCATTTCTGACTTTGAACCAATCAGATTACTTGATGTAATTTATTCCTACAAATTCATAAACTGAATGTCAAACAGTGTAGATCATAATCAGATGGCTTCTTCAGAAGCCATCTGATCTGGATCTACACTGTTTCCAAAGATAGGGGTTATCGTGAACAGCATGATAAGAGTTAGTTGACTTCAGCTCTGCGGGGAAACACCATGCAAACCCCATCTATTTCGCCTAGCCCTGATGCGCTGGGGGAGTAGCGTCACCAATCAAATCCCTGGATTATGGTTGCCCCCTGAGGGGACACTGGTACAGATGAGATATGGCTCACTTTGTCACAGCTTAATAAATTGAAACTTCACATGAATCTCAGAATTCATAATATACCGCATTTAACGTATTTATTCAGACAGACAGGCTTGTGCAAACTGTGTAAACCCAGATGAGTCGCCACAAATGCGGCGTTCCCATCTAGGTCCACACTGCTTGCCACTCAATGAGGTATTTTTAAATACAACACCAGATAGCAAATTGGATTGTTCAAAGTTTAGAGCAAGTATGGTACGAAGCGGAGGTGTTGAATATTTAGAATAAATGTGGTAAATGAATAGGGTTAATTAACCCTTCTCTTGCTGAATATTCATTTAAGCCACACCCATTTCTGTCTATTAACCAATCAAATTACTTGATGCAATTTATTCCTACAAATTCATAAATTGAATGTCAAACAGTGTAGATCCTGATCAGATGGCTTCTTCAGAAGCAGAAGCCATCTAATCTGGATCTACACTGTTTCCAAAAATAGGGGTTGCCGTGAACAGCAGGATAAGGGTTAACAGCAAAATAAGATTACCTGCATAGTCATTTCTACTATATCCAGAGTTATTGTATCCCTGTGCACTATATCCATTCATGTTATATCCGTTAGCACTATATCCCATGTCATATGCACCAGCATAGCCACCGCACTCCTCAATACAGACACTGCAAACAACAGCCGCCCCGGGGTCATAACCTTCCCAATCCATACACTTCATTTGTTCAAGCATTGAAAATTGTAATCCATTGAGAATCCACAGAACATGATTCACTTAAAATGTGACCTGAGTTATCTCCACTTGTCTATTAGTTATGATGTAATATATGGTATAAGGATATATTATTCTGAGGGGAAAAATATCACATTTCTTTAACCCTTTTTTACCCGGAACCCGTAAAAGGGACATTGGCAAACAGTGCAGACCTAGATCAGATGCTGCTTATTGTGGCATCTGATCAAGGTCTACACTGTTTGCTTACAGGAATTATTCCATTTAAACTTAGAATACCGTATTTACTGTATGTATTCGGACAGAAACTTTGTTCTCCGATCCAGCAATCTGTCAAAAAATACAGACAGAATGCCAAACAGTGTAGACCCTGATCAGACTGCTCCTTCAGGAGCAGTCTGGTCTGGGTCTGCACTTTTTGGTTAGGCCTATCTGTCCCAAAACTTAAGATCATTACCGTAGATGTCATGGTAATGAACCTACAGAAACTGACATGTCATGGGGAACCTTGCATTTCTGAATTCTTCATTTTGGCAAAGGGGTTAATAAATTTCTTGACCAAGTAATGCACCAATAATTTGTTTGCAAAGCCGGTAAATTATTTCTATGCAAGTAGACCCCAGTATAGACCAGATAAGAGGGGTTAGCCAAATATTATTTTTCTTATTTCTGGATGAAAACATCCGTTGTGGGTACTCATTAATAGAAGAGCCTCGCCGAGGCTTTTTGTTTTGTTTTTGTTACCGGTAATTTGAGGTTTAACGTCCCCGTCAACACTGTAAAGGTCATTTTGGAGACGTTGCTTCCAATTTTGTGGGACTTTTACCTGACATTGAGATGAAATGACATCTCAAGCCCTGCCGCCCAATGAAACCAATACGGTTTATAAGCATGGACGGGCCGACTCCCACCCCTTTGCCTGGACAGGCTTAGATCCTCTAAGCGGTTTACCAGTACTCGTGTGCAGGTCGGTTTCAGCTCTGCGTGGAAGCATCATGCAGCCCATATATTTCTTCTAGCCCCGATGGGCGGGGGCGGTCCTCGCTGAGGCATTTCTAATGTGTAACACATAATATGTTTTCATGCAGAAATAAGCAAAATATCAGTACATTTCGGATGAAAAAAGCGCCTCATCTGGAGCTATGGGACCCACCTTTAACGCCATCCCACCCCTGTGAAATGGAAACAGGGACCCAATACACTCATCCATTCACAACTTCCCTTCACAAACTTGCTAAAATTGATGGAAACAAAATAAACCTCTTATACGTAACCTTCCACTTGTCCATGTGAGCAATTTTTATCCTGTACTAAGTTGAGCAAGGCACGGATAGTGTCACCTAAGCCCATTATTGCTTAGCATCTAAAACACTAGCAAACAGTGTGGGCCCAGATCAGATGCCACATCGGGGCATATGGTGCACAAGCTTGTTAGAATCACCAACAAAGCAATTAAACACATTAAGCGTATTCCAATATATTGAAAATTTTACACCAAAATGAAACTTTCAGATAAATAATTATGATCTTTTGTGTTTCTCCTCAAAACACTGACTTTGGGAACTCGTTACAACCACCTCAGCAAGGCGGTCACTGAGGCAGCTCTAACAAGTATTCGCAATCTGTGTTTATGCGTAGAAACAAGAACAAGAGGGCCATGATGGCCCTGGATCGCTCACCTGATCCATAGAGTAACAAGTGGGACCCGGGGAGGACCATTATTAACCCCAGGGCTATAATGTGCATAATGTTCAGAGACGTCTAAAAAGGTGAAGCGTCATACCAAATATCAACAAAGGCTATAATTTGAACAATCTTGGCAAAGGTCCACTAGATATGCTACATACCAAGGCCTTGCGGTTTCAGAGAAGAAGATTTTTATTAAAGATATTCCCTACATAAGCCTATATAAAACCAAATGGCTCCAGGGCGGGGGCATTTTTGGCCTCAGGGCTATAATTTAAACCATCTTGATAGAGGTCCACTAGAGGAAGCTTCACACCAAATATCAAAGACCATATGGCCTTGCTGTTTTAGAAGAAAATTTTTAAGGAATATCTCTATATAAGTCTATGTAAAACCAAAGGGCCCCAGGTCGGGGGCAGTTTGGGGGGGGGGGGGGGGGGGGGGGGGGGGGTCAGAGTGGGGGGGGGGGGGGGGGGAGAAGGACCATGGCCGTGTGGGATGAAGCTTCATACCAAATATCAAAGACATGGGCCTTACGGTTTCAGAGAAGAAAATTTTTAAAGGTTTTCCCTATATAAGCCCATGTAAAACCAAAGGGCCCCGGAGCAGGGGCATATTTGACCCCAGCACTATAATTTGAACAATCTTGGTAGGGGTCCCCTAGATGAAGCTTCATACCAAATATCAAAGACCTGGGCCTTACGGTTTCAGAGAAGAAGATTTTCAAAGCTCTTCCCTATATAAGCCCATGTAAAACCAAAGGGCCCTGGAGCGGGGGCATTTTTGGCCCCAGCACTATAATTTGAACAATCTTGGTAGGGGTCCACTAAATGAAGCTTCATACCAAATATCAAAGACCTGGGCCTTCTGGTTTCAGAGAAGAAGATTTTTAAAGATTTTCCCAATATAAGCCCATGTAAAACCAAAGGGCCCCGGAGCGGGGGCATTTTTGGCTCCAGCACTATAATTTGAACAATCTTGGTAGGGGTCCACTAGATGAAGCTTCATACCAAATATCAAAGACCTGGGCCTTACGGTTTCAGAGAAGAAGATTTTTAAAGATTTTCCCTATATAAGCCCATGTAAAACCAAAGGGCCCCGGAGCGGGGGCATTTTTGGCCCCAGCACTATAATTTGAACAATCTTGGTAGGGGTCCACCAGATGAAGCTTCATACCAAATATCAAAGACCTGGGCCTTGTGGTTTCAGAGAAGAAGATTTTTGAAGTTTTTGGTGAAAAAAATCTGTTTTTGGCTCCTATGACCTAGATGTGCAACGGACCGGAACCATTTGAACAACTTTGAAAGGGGACCACCTAAGGATCATTCCTGTGAAGTTTGGTCAAAATCCGATCAGTGGTTTAGGAGGAGATGTCGTTTAAAGAATTGTTTACGGACGGACGCACGCACGGACGGACGCACGACGGACGACGGACGAAAAGTGATCCCAAAAGCTCACCTCGTCACTACGTGACGGTGAGCTAAAAATAATGCATATCCTGTAAACCCCCGTCAGGAATAGGGGGTGGGGGTTTGTGATGATATGTTTCCAACAAATCAAGATTTTAACCCATAAGATGCCAATCACGATAATTGTCGTCTGCTTTTTCATTTGCCAGTTACTTTCAAAATGCATTGTTGCAAACTGTATGAACCCAGATCAGACTGCTCCTCCTGGAGCAGTCTGATCTGGGTCCACACTGTTTGCCTGTATGAAAATATATTTTTAAGAAGTCTGCTAGAAAATTCACCAGACGAAATTAGCAGATGACATTTTAGGATGCATTGGGTTAATAAAATTCCTTCATTATCTTGGCAGCACCCTTTGTCCTGCTGAATAAATTTAATTTTGTCCAACCCATTTCTGACTATCAACTAATCAAATTACTTGATATAATGTATTCATTCAAATTCGAAATTGGCAACTGAATGTCAAACAGTGTAGATCCAGATTACATCCATATGATCTGGACCTACATTGGAAACGCTGTGCTGTACAGTAGACAAGGAAAATTTGCATGGTATAATAACAGCCACAATCCTGACACTTTTTTTTTTTCCACATGAAAATATAGAATTCCATGCATGCCAACCTATCACTTTTCATTCAGCCTAAAATATTTTCTGCTGTGTTTATTTTTTCATTCACAAATGTCTACATCAGTCACATCAGAGATAAGATCCATTAACATAATGCATATCAATGATTCAGAACCCAAGCTCTACAATTTTGGGTTGACTATTGGCAGCAGGTCAAAGACTCTGCTGTTGGCAGGACCATTTTTAATTTGACACCCCTTATTTGCACCCCAGAAAAAAACAGTGAAGAATTTTCATGAAAATGAAAAATCCAGACACCTCTGTCTATACAGTAAATATTCCAGGAATTATGAAATTGAGAGCAAACATATTGAAATAATCATAAAACCAGACCTATAAAATGTTTATATAACTCCCTCTGAGTGTTATTTACCACATCAGAACACATATCACCCTGATAAATCATATGGGTTTCATAACCTATGAAAGTTCAAATACTCCAAAATTACCATATTTTACCATATCTATTCGGACATTCAGGCCTGAGCAAACAATTAAGACCATGGTCAACACTCCAGCTATTTTTAGACCCAACACTGGGTAAAATATTAAACTTGTTCAAAGTTTAGATTTTTTGTTTGATTTGAGGTTTAACGTCCCCATCATTACTGTAAAGGTCATTTTGGAGGCGGTGCTTCCAATTTTGTGTGACTTTTACCCGACATTGAGATGAAATGACATCTCAAGCCCTGTCGCCCAATGAAACCAATAGGGTTTGTTAGCATGGACAGTCCGCCTTGCACCGCGGTTCCTGGAAAGGCTTAGATCCTCTAAGCGGTTTACCAGTACTAGTGTGTGGGCCAGATTCAGCTCTGCGTGGAAGCATCATGCAGCCCCTATGGGCGGGGGGCGAGAATCAAAGTTTAGAACAAGTAGGGTAGGGAATGGAGGTGTCCGAACACTTAAGGTAAATACGGTATATAGATGACACCACACATGCACCACAACCTCTTTATAACTGAGCAAAAATTGTTTTACCAACAAACGGTGGGGGTAACAAACTGTGGGTGGGGGTGCGTTAAGTCACTGAATAAGGAAAAGTGAAATGTAGGTCATGATCAATCATGGATGCTTAACCCTTCTCTTGCTGGATATTCATTTAAGCCACACCCATTTCTTTCTATCAACCAATCAAATTACGTGATGTAATTTATTGCTACAAATTCATAAATTGAATGTCAAACAGTGTGGATCCTGATCGGATGGCTTCTTCAGAAGCCATCTGATCTGGATCTACAATGTTTGCAAAGTTAGGGGTTGTCGTGAACAGCAAGATAAGGGTTAATTGACAGAAAAGTTGCCATCCCTAGAATGAAGCTTATAGTTCTTGAGAAATGAACTTGAACATTAGGGTGAACACAAGGGTTAATGCAATTGTTCAAAAATTTGGTGAACCATAAAATAAAGGTCAAGGTCAAATATGGAAGCTTGTTATATAGTTGGCATCCCCAGATGAAAGTTTGTACCAAGTATCAATAACTAGAGCTGTCAGTGAAACTGACTAGGGCCCCGGCAGCGCTATCAGAGGAGTAGGAAAATGTTGATGTTAAAAAAGACGTTTTTTTTTTCCTTTCACCTCTAAGTATGACCTTGACCTTTGAGGTACGGACCTGGGTCTTGCGCGTGACACACTGTCACATTATGGTTAATATTTCTGCTAAGTAATATTTAAATCCATCCAGGTATAAGAAAGTTATAGATTGGACACAATGAAAAAGACGCTTTTTTGACCTTTTATCTCTAAGTATGACCTTGACCTTTGAGGTACGGCTGTGGGTCTTGCGTGTGACACTTCGTCACATTATGGTTAACATTTCTGCCAAGTAATATTTAAATCCATCCAGGAATAATAACAAAGTTATTAATTGGACACAGGAAAGACCCTTTTTTGACCTTTAACCTCTAAGTATGACCTTGACCTTTGAGGTACGGACCTGAGTCTTGCGCGCAACACTCCATCACATTATGGTTAACATTTCTGCCAAGTAATATTTAAATCCATCCAGGAATAAGAAAGTTATGGAGGATAAAAAAATTTGTGGACGGACAGACGGACAGACGGACAGACAGACAGACAGACAGACGGACGGACAGAATGATGCCAAGTAATATTTAAATCCATCCAGGAATAATAAAAAGTTATGGAGGATAAAAAAATTTGTGGACGGACAGACGGACAGACGGACGGACAGACGGACGGACAGAGTGATTACTATAGGGCACCCACACTTTCAGTGCGGGGCCCTAATGAAGCTCTTATGGACTTGACTATTTATATTAGTTGCTGCAAATGTTTAACGTAAAGACTCATCCGAAAGTCTTAACACTTGAGGTAAATACGGTATATAGATGACACCACACATGCACCACAACCTCTTTATAACTGAGCAAAAATTGTGTTACCAACAAACGGTGGGGGTAACAAACTGTGGGTGGGGGTGTGTTAAGTCACTGAATAATGAAAAGTGAAATGTAGGTCATGATCAATCATCGATGCTTAACCCTTCTCTTGCTGAATATTCATTTAAGCCACACCCATTTCTTTCTATCAACCAATCAAATTACGTGATCTAATTTATTGCTACAAATTCATAAAGTGATTGTCAAACAATGTAGATCCTGATCAGATGGCTTCTTCAGAAGCCATCTGATCTGGATCTTCACTGTTTGCAAAGTTAGGGGTTGCCGTGAACAGCAAGATAAGGGTTAACCCTTGTCCTGCTGAGCCCGGATATGTCTTATTTTCTAAACAATGAAGATCCAGATCAGATGGCTTCTGTCGAAGCCATCTGATCAGGATCTTCATTGTTTCCCATTCAGATTATGAATTTGTTGCAATAATTTGAATCAAGTCATCTGATTGGTTGATAATCGGTAGTGGGTGTGGCAAATTAAAATATTCAGCAGGATAAGTGTTAATTGCAGAAAAGTTGCCATCCCTAGAATGAAGCTTATAGTTCTTGAGAAATGAACTTGAACATTAGGGTGAACACTAGGGCTAATGCAATTGTTCAAAAATTTGGTGAACCATAAAATGAAGGTCAAGGTCAAATATGGAGGGCTTGTCATATAACTGGCATCCCCAGATGAAAGTTTGTTCCAAGTATCAATAATGAAGCTCTTATGGACTTGACTATTTATATTAGTTGTTGCAAATGTTTAACATACAGACTGATGAACAGAAAGGATGGAAGGAAGGACAAATGGATAGAAAACAAACTTCAGTATGATAGGCACAACAATGTTCTTTACAATCTACAATTCTACACTTTTGCTTACAAAAAACCATTTCTGCGATCCCAAATTCTGCATAGATTAATTTAGCCACACCCATTCACATTTCAACCAATCCAATCACTTGATGAACTTCGTCCATTCAAATTCGGGAACTGAATGACAAACAGTGTAGATCCTGATCAAATGGCTTCTTCAGAATGGCTTCTTCAGAAGCCATCTGATCTGGATGTACACTGTTTGCAAAGGTAGGGGCTGTTGTGAACGGCAGGATAAGGGTTAACCCATTGCGTGTGGGAAACCTCTAAGACTAAAGGGGTACCTTGGCAAACAGTGCAGGCCCACATCAGATGCCGCAGTACGTGGCATCTGATCAGGGACTGCACTATTTGCTAACAGAATTTTCGGTCAAAAATAGAGTAAAAACGAAAAAAATAGGCCTGACAGCCCTCATATGACAAAATTAATGGACTTGTCCAACATATGGCAATGGAAGAGTCCACTAGCATAGAATGGGTTAAATTTACTGCTATATCCAAACTTATGTTATAATGAACATTGTTATAAAGAGGTTAAATGAGAACAATGAAACACACAAACTGCGATAATCCAACTGAATATAAAACAATATTCCCAAATAATTCAAATTCATCAATTTTGTACGTAATACACGGTTCCGTAACAGCCAAAATTAGCACCAATCGGCAATACACAAATTACGACTATAGCAGAGATCAAAAACACTAGACAGTTTATTGATTCCACATAACTTCAAAATTCCGATTAAATTTCCAGAAATTCCGCTTCCAGCCGAACTAACTGGCATCATCATATTCTGAATTTCTGCAAACAAGAATATTAAGCTCCCCAGTCAAAACAAAATGCAACCTAATGACCTCGAGGATGCAGACATGATATTACACATATATTGATCTACAAAAGGTCAATCTCAAGATTAAATTCATAGTGTGAGATAGACTCTTGCTAGTCTTATCCTACGCCCAAAGAAAATCCTATCTGATCTCAATCCTTGGAGGATTATTCTAAGTATGCTATAAGACATCATTATCTGAGAGGTCACGCACAACAGGAAAAGTGCCTTTAACCCATTTTGTACCGGAAACCCCAAAACTGGTACCTTGGCAAACAGTGCAGGCCCAGATCAGATGCCGCAGAATGCGGCATCTGATCAGGGCCTACTCTGTTTGCAAAAAGTTCAGCCATTTTCCAAATAAATATTGAAGAAAACACAACCTGACACCCCTAAATTTTGAAATGGACTTGTGCTATATATAAGGCGGAAGATTCCATTTGGTGAGTGAGTGAGTGTTTGAGTTTTACATCCCACCAGCAGCTAAGGTCATACGGAGACGGGACCTCGGTTTAAAGACTCATCCGAAAGTCTGGAGAAGCCCAGGATCGATCCTGCAATCCCTGGTTCACAAGGCGAGTAGCGTATCCAGATTCCATTTGGTACAAAAAGGGTTAATATTTATCGGAGTTTAGGGCAGACACAGAGCCTTCCTAGCCTGCATCAGAACAAACCAAAACTTATACCATGGACAATACAGTAATTAAGACTCATTGAAAATGGAATTTTCTCAAGCTCCTTAAGCATCTTTACAGACTTTCATACAGATCAGGATAAAAAGTGCACTCAGTTATGTTTGAACTTGTATTAACCTCAGCAGTCCAAAGCTCAACATGTGGTAGCTGATCCAGACCTGTGCATGTGAGGTACTAGGGTAGCTTTCACTCCTGCTGATCTCAAAGGAACCTCAATGCAAACAGTGTAGATCCAGATGAGATCGCTCACCATGAGCCATCTCATCTGTATCTACACTGTTTAAAACATCTGATTCTGAAAATTAACCTTGTTTTATAAAACTGAAAATGATTGATAAGTAGCCATGGATGAGCTGAGACATGGTCAATTAACCAACTTATATCTGCCTTAAAGAGCACAAGATAAGCTTTTTAAAAAGCTCAGAAAGTCATTTTTCAGACCCATTCAAGCATGCAGAGGCTTAAATATATATAAAGCACTTCTGAGGAATGGACAGTACCTGGACGCAACCAAGCAGGACAAGGGCCTATTGTGCTTGCTGTGGGGTGCAAGATGGGTGGGCTGTTGTAAGTACACTTAGTAGGTACAGCTCTCCTGGTACTTAACTGAGGCTACCAGATACTGTTTTGCTTCACACGGTTCATTTACAAAACATTCTAAACACAATGGGAGGGTAAATAGCTGTTCTAGAAACCTACATCTTTTTCAGCTTTATGTAGCAGTTCCACAGCAAAAAGCACCAACCACAACTTTAGCAGATGACACAACCTCCACATAAATTACAGTGAAATTTCGCTTTTAAGACCACCACAAATTCAGACTAATTCTGCTTTAACAAGCTGATCAAGAAAGTTTCAGTTATTCTTTCTTTGTATTTTCTGCACACAGTGTCGTCTAGACAGAGACCACCTTTGGGACTGTTCAAAAGTGGTCTTAAAGACCACTTTTGAACAGTCCCAATGGTGGTCTTAATATAGGAATTTTACTGTATAAGATTTGACCATAAACATTAGAAAGGCTGCCATCAAATTGGTCACTACCATAAATATCCTAAAAAATAACTCAGACAACTTTAGGACTTGCTGTAATACTACTGAAATTTTAAAAAATTTGTTTGGGCCTGCACTGTTTGTCCTGGTACCCTTTTTGGGGTTTCCGGTACTAAATGGGTTAATTAACAGTAGCACTCTGTATCATATAAATGCTGTGTGCAGCTTAGGAGGAAGGTTGGGGGTGGGAGGGGTAAAGTGTGTGTGTGGAGGCGGGGGTGGACATTTTTTCATTCCCTTCTACTCTATGTTTTAATTTTAGCCATATTATGGTGCCATGAGTCTAAAATTTCAAAACAGCATGAAAAAAGGCTCATCCTGTTCATTCCAAGTTTTAATTCAATTTAGATTCTAAGATATCTAATCAAAAACATCTTAAAAACAAGAGGTTCCTAGGGTTGCCAGATGTAAAAAGCTAAGACACCACTCCTAGACTTGCCCAAGTCCCTACATTTACATTTTATCGCCCCCGCTCATCGGGGCTTGAAGAAATAGATGGGCTGCACGATGCTTCCACGAAGAGCTGAAACCGACCAGTACATGAGTACTGGTAAACAGCTTAGAGGAGCTAAGCCTGACCAGGCAAAGCGGTGTGAGTTGGCCCGTCCATGCTTATAAACCCTATTGGTTTCATTGGGCAGCAGGGCTTGAGATGTCATATCTCAATGTCGGGTAAAAAGCCCACAAATGACCTTCACAGTCTCCAAAATGACCATTACAGTGTTGACGGGGGACGTTAAACCTCAAATCAAACATAATAAATTTACATTTTACCTATTTTTACCTTTTTTATATATCAAAAGAAAGGCCCTTTAAACAACAAGAGGGCCATGATGGCCCGGGATCACTCACTTGAGTCCAAGATGTTTCATAGCTTATGGAAACAAGTCAATTTTACCGCTAAAGCTGGTCACAGGTCAAGGTCAAATTCACAAGTAAAATATTTTGCATGAATGGGAAGCCCTTTTCACAAGGAACCTACAAAAAAAATTGCAAAATATGAAGAGTCTATCTCAAACAGTTCTTAAGATAAAGTAGGTCACAGGTCAAGGTTACAGGTCAAAATTCTTTGTGTGAGTGGAAGCCCATACATGCCAAATATTAAAGCTCTAGCTGCAATGGTTCAAAAGTAATGACAAAGTAGGTAACTGGTCAAGGTCAAAGGTTAAATTTTTGTAAAAGTGGGAAGCTCTTGTCACAAGGAACCTACATGCCAAATATGAAGGCTCGATCTCATAAGATTTATAAGTTATGATAAAGTAAAACAAGGTCACAGGTCAGTATTTTTTGCAAGAGTTGGAAGCCCTTGTCACAAGGAACCTACATGCCAAATATGAAGGCTCTATCTTAAAAGGTTCAAACGTTATGACAAAGTAGGTCAAAGGTCAAGGTCACATGTCAAACATTTTTTATGGGTGGGAAGTCCTTGTCACAAGGACCATACATGCCAAATACGAAGGCTCTAATGAAGGTTCAAAAGTTATGATAAAGTAGGTCATATGTCACTGTCAAGGTCACATGTCATTTTTTTTGTATGAAAAGAAAGCCCTTGTCACAAGGAACCTACATGCTGAATATGAAGGCACTGTCTCAAATGCTTCAAAAGTTGCCGAATATGAAGTCACTGTCTCAAATGCTTGAAACGTTATGACAAAGTAGGTCAAAGGTCAAGGTCAATTTCTGTATGGGTGGGAAGACCATGTCACAAGGAACATACATGCCAAATATAAGTCTCTATCTCAAACGGTTCAAAAGGTATGAATAAGTAGGTCACATGTCAAGGTCAAGATCACAGGTCATTTTTTGTATGAACAGGAAGCCCTTGTCACAAGGAACCTTAACATGCCAAATATGAAGGCTCTATCTAAAATGCTTCAAAAGTTATGGCAAAGTTGGTCAAAGGTCAAGGTCATAGGTCAAATTTGTTTATGGGTTGGAAGTCCTTGTCACAAGGAACATAAATGCCACATATAAAGGCTCTATCTCAAATGGTTCAAAAGTTATGACAAAAAAGACCTACAGTAGAACTTCGATGGCTCGAACACTGATGGCTCGTTTACCATGGCTAATTAGGATATTTTCGTCTCTAATCTTACAAATGTATGCTGTGTGTACTCATTAGAATTACCTCGATGATGCAATTCTAATGAGTACACACAGCATACATTTTTCAACACAGAAAAAGATGTCCTAAAGTATGTCGTTATGCCTCCTGGCATTAGCCCTCAGTGGCTCGAACTACCCCTGTTTCGAACAGATTTTCATGGTCCCAAAGGTGTTCGAGCCCTTGAAGTATGACTGTATATTCAAACTTGACCGAGATTTTGTCAAGATGATAATTCTGATGATAATTGGACCACAACTGTGGCCTCTAAAGTGTTCACAACATTTTTCTATGATTTGACCTACTGACATATTTTTGACCCGACATGAACAATATTTGAACTTGATCGAGATATTGTCAAGATGATCATTCTGAGCAAGATTATGATGATCGGACCAAAACTGTGGCCTCTAGTGTGTTCACAAGGTTTTTCTATGATTTGTCCTACTGACCTACTTTTGGACCCGACATGACCCATATTCGAACTTGACCGAGATATTGTCAAGATGATCATTCTGACCTGATTAGAGAACCCATAATTGAACCATGCCGACTCAAGGTCAAGGTCACAGTCGAAGGTCAGGAGTTTGAAACTTTCAATTTTGTGTCCATTCCATATCTCCTTTACCCTTGGAAGAATTTTCATTTAACTTTGGTCAAATATTCTTTTCAGAGAGCTGATGTGCAGAACCCATAAATGAACCATGCTGACTCAAGGTCAAGGTCACATTTGAAGGTCAAGTGTTTGAAACTTTGAATTTTGTGTTTGTTCCAGATCTCCTTTACCCTTGTGGAAGGATTTTAATTAAAGTTTGTTCCAATATTCTTTTCAGTGAGCTGATGTGTTGAACCCATAAATGAACCATGCCGACTCAAGCTCAAGGTCACATTTAAAGGTCAAGAGTTTGAAACTTTGAGTTTTGTCTCCTTTACCCCTCGAAGTATTTTCATTTAACATTGGTAAATTATCCCCCTCAGTGAGCTCATCTCATGTGCAGAGCACATAAATGAATCATGCCTACACCAGGTCAAGGTCACATTGGAAGGTCACTAGTTTGAAACTTTGAATTTTGTGTCCGTTCCATATCTTCTTTACCCTTCAAAGGATTTTCATTAAACTTTGGTTAATTATCCACCTCAGAGAGCTGATGTGCCAACTTAAGGTCAAGGTCACAGTTGAAGGTCATGAGTTTGAAACTTTGTATGTTGTGTCTGTTCCATATCTCCTTTACCCCTCAAAGTATTTCATTTAACTCGGCATCTTAGGGGTTAATCTCATTTTGTGTGCGAGAAACAGCCCTGAAATTGTATACATAGCCACACTATCTTCTAACCAGTGAACTAGTTATAACTCTGCTAGACTTTGCTTTGTTTGTTTGTTTGATTTGAGGTTTAACGTCCCCGTCAACACTGTATAGGTCATTTTGGCGACTTTGCTTCCAATTTTGTGGGACTTTTACCCGACACCGAGATGAAATGACATCTCAAGCCATGTTGCCCAATTAAACCAATAGGGTTTATAAGCATGGACGGTCCGAGGCTTTGCTTTACAAAATGCCCTAGAAAAATATGGCAAACTACATGCACATGTTCTACTGTCAAATTTTGCAACCTGCACTTCAGAAGTTCTAAAATGGCTGAGTTTTTTAACCCATTCTATACTAGTGGACTCTTCCTCTGCTATATGTGGGACAAGTCCATTTGTCATATAAGGGGTGTTAGACATATATTTTCATTCTTTTTTTAACAGAAAATTCTGTTAGCAAATAGTGTAGGCCCTGATCAGATGCCGCATTCTGGCGTCTGATCTGAGCCTGCACTGTTTGCCAAGGTACCCCTTTAGGGGTTTCCCCGCATACAATGGGTTAACTGCTTCAAAACTTTAAACTGTTTCCTTTTCGGCTTAAGGACCATAACAGTTCGCTCATTCATTAATTCAACCCATAATCTACTAACATTCTTCTGACAGGTCAATTCCAATTTAAGGGGACTGTCTAGTTGATTGCGTTTATTTCAAACTTTACAAAAACACACAAAGTGTAGACCCAGATCATATGCCGCATTCTGCGGCATCTGATGTGGGTCTACACTGCGTATGGATGTCCCATTAATGGAAAACTGGGCACATTTATAATAATGGGCTAAAACTGCTCACTTATCGGCCACTCAACATGTTCAAGAACTTGGAATGACATGTCATGTGCCTGGCATAAAAAACTCAACTATGAAGTATTGAAATCTGACACGAGTGACATCAGGAAAAATTGTGTCTTCTGACATAATTATGTATATGCTTTAACCCTTGGCCTGCTGAACCTGAATATTTCTTATCTTTCAAACAATGAAGATCCAGATCAGATGGCTTCTGAAGAAGCCATCTGATCAGGATCTTCGTTGTTTGTCATTCAGTTTATGAATTTGTGGCAATAATTTGCATCAAGAAATCTGATTTGTTGATAATCGGTACTGGGTGTGTGTGTGTGTGTGTGTGAATTCGGGTTTAACGTCGCTTTCAACAATTTTTCAGTCATATCACGACGGTGTCTGGTTGCGACAGGGAGCTCAATGCTCACGTTTATAGTGCTGCCTCACTGAAGTATCATGTCCCAGACACATTACATGATACCACACCCAGTCACATTATCCTGACACTGGGTCGACCAGTCCTAGCTCTTCCCCGTAAATCTGAGTGCCAAGCGAGGAGCAGCTAGTACCATTCTTAATGACTTTGGTATCTCCCGTTCCCCGGAGCGGACACTCTACCAACTGAGCTATCGGGGCTGGTCAAACGGTAGTGGGTGTGGCATATTTAAATATTCAGCAGGTCAAGGGTTAATTATCGCACATACTCCAATTATCTCACAAAAACTTTTTCAAGAAACGTATGTGACACCATTATGCAATTAACCTTCATCCTGATGTTCAGACAAACAGTGCAAATCCAGATCAGATGGCTTCTGAAGAAGCCATGGCCATCTGATGGCTTGATCAGGATTTACACTGTTTGACTTTCAGTTTGTGAATTTGCAGGAATAAATTATATCACATAATCTAATTGGTTCAAAGTCAGAAATGGGTGTGGCTAAATTAATTATTCAGTGGGGGATAAGGCTTATTAGGTAAAGAGTGCAAGATTTAGCAGTCCAGTGCTCTGAGGTGAGATTATTTCACTTATATCGAGCCAATCGTAAATCAGAGGTGGGCGAAAACAGAAGTAACTGGAGAAAATCCACCTGACCTTCTGATGCAGAACTTGGCAACTCACAATTGATCTGAGACAGGCTCGAAAACGCAGCAGTGAGAGACCTAATGAATAATATCCAATTTAACCCTTGTCCTGCTAATCCCGGATATGCCTCGTCTTTGAAACAATGTAGATCCAGATCAGATGGCTTCGCCACTGATCAGGAACTACATTGTTTGCCATTCAGATTGTGAATTTGTTGCAATAATTTGCATCAAGTAATCTGATTGGTTGATAATCGGTAGTGGGCGTGGCATATATAAATATTTAGCAGGACAAGGGTTAAATCATTATACATAATATAAGTACCTGTATATTACAAGATGGTAAAGTTTCATAAGGACAGTATAAACCGACCATATTCTGGTTTCATAGATTTCGTATGAAAAGACCACTCATGTAAGATCCTCTATTTATGTAACACAAAGGTAGTACTGCCCCAGTGAATAAAATAATTGTTCGGATTTATTATAATGAACAAAATTAGTTCTCTCACCACATACGCAATGCCAAATACTGCAACAGCAGGTCAGACTGTTTTTCTCTGTGTACTCCAGTTTTCACCACCTCACATTTAGTACTAGAAACCCCAAAACGGGTACCCTGGCAAACAGTGCAGGCCCAGATCAGATGCCGCGGAACGCGGCGTCTGATCAGGGCCTCCACTGTTTGTGAAAAGTTCAGTCATTTTCCAAATAAATTTTGATGAAAACACAAGCTGACACCCCTAAATTTTGAAATGAACTCCTGCTATATATAAGGAAGATTCAATTGGTACAAAAAGGGTTAATGACTGGTTCAATTTGAAAAAAAAAACATCTGTCTGAACAATGTTGGACTGAAGAAATCAACTTTTTGAATATGCCTGTTAACCAAATGCAAGTGGGAAACCCCTAAAGGGGTACCTTGGCAAATAGTGCCTGCCCAGATTAAATGCAGCTGAACGCTACGGGCATCTGATCAGGGCCTACAAGTTTTCATCAAAAATAGAATAAAAACCAAAAATAAGCCAGACACCCCTTATATGACAAATGGACTTTTCCAACATATAGCAACATATAGCAATGGAAGAGTAAGTTAATCCAATTGTTAAGAGCACAATTTTTTTTTTTTTTTTACTTCTTTAAATTTCCGTTTTAAATTGTGCATCTCTGATAAAAGAAAAAGACAAGAAATTGAGACAGGGGCCGAAGTATCATTTTTCAAGCAAAATCTTTTTTACACAAACTTTCTAAAACCTTCTGAAAAGCACCATGGGTGATCTGACTACAAAGCCCACTTC
This sequence comes from Lucinisca nassula, assembly GCA_963580285.1. NCBI lineage: Eukaryota > Metazoa > Mollusca > Bivalvia > Lucinida > Lucinidae > Lucinisca > Lucinisca nassula. The sequence goes on along the minus strand of OY757024.1, from coordinate 103,704,956 downwards.
AAAAAGATATCTAAACTGCAAGAAAATGCATTAAAAAATAAAAAAGCAGTGCATTTTCTCACAATTTGATTTACTTAAAGGTGAATGGACATACACCACAACCTCTATATAACACTGCACTGTTAGGGTCCAAAGCAGTAAAGTAGGTCACAGGTCCAAAATTTTTGTATGGGTGGAAGGCCCTTGTCACCCAAATATGAAGGCGCTTCCATTTGCAGGGGTGTAAAATTACATTTGCCCGTTCGCATTTGCGAGTAAGTTTTAAGGCAGGGCGAGTAAGTTTTTCAAAACTGACCTTACTTTTTCTTCATTTTTAGCACCTAAATGAAAAGTTTAGACTATAAGGGCGAGTAAGTTAATTTAAGGGAAATTTTTGCATGAACAGGAAGCCCTTGGAACAAGGAACCTACATGCCAAATATGAAGGTTCTATCTCAAACGATTAAAAAGTTATGATAAAGTTGTCCATGTACAAACAATAAATGAACAGACAGGGCAAAAACTTTATGTCCAGGGGACATAACTCTTATCATGCTATTCACGACAACCCATATCTTTGGAAACAGTGTAGATCCAGATCAGATGGCTTCTGAAGAAGCCATCTGATCAGGATCTACACTGTTTGACATTCAATTTATGAATTTCTAGGAATGAATTACATCAAGTAATCTGATTGGTTCACAGTCAGAAATGGGTGTGGCTAAACTGAATATTCAGCAAGAGAAGGGATAAAAAGCAACTGCCAACCAGCTGATTATTATGATCTATAATGGGTGTAGAAAGCTGAATAGTCACACCAACCCAGTGTACTTCAGAAAACTGACAAAAATGTTAACCGAATATGCATCAAATTTAAGTTTACAGAACTGCTGCCAAGGCAACCAGAAGGTGTGCTATCTGACTGAAAATCTTCATAAAAACATCTTATATCCTGTTCTGAGTCAGCGGGGAGGCTAATCAAGCATCCAGGTGAACTGGAAACATCTTAGTTACCAAACAGGTGTCTGTTTTTACCTGTGAAAACCAGGAAAGTAGACAAGAAAGCTGGCGGGTTAGTACACAAGTACTGGTAGTCTTGGGGCCTCATTAAGGCCTGTTAGTGTAAAAGGTAACCTTTCCTCAATGAACCAATGCCCAAAAATATCTGTGTCTAGAGCACAGGCCTCAATCTAATTTATTTTACTAAGTACTGTGAAAATCCTGAAATTCCTAAAAATTCGGACATCTTGAGAACTTGCCTTAATTCTCCAGAAATTCTAACAAAATTCTTCATAAAAACATCTTATATCCTGGCTGTAGAAAGCTGAATAGTCACACAAACCCAGTGTACTTCAGCAAGGGGTCCCAAAGGTGCAGACATAAAAGCAAACAGTGTAAACCCTGCAGTCTGCTTTGGGTTGGCACTGTTTGCTCAGGCCTAACTGTCCCAATACTTAGGATCATTAAGGTACTTTTCTGAGATTCTATGTGTTGTTTTGTGGGGTAAGATCAGTAAACTACAATAGATAAGGGAAACAAAAATATTTCCAAAGCTTGTTGTCTCCCTTGAAATTATCCAGTTTATCAATTTCTCCTTTACCCTTTTTGAACTGAATGGAATCAGCCCCTTATACAGCTGAGTGAGAAGTCCATTTCAAAATTCAGGTTAAATTTTTAGAAATGTACATAGAAAATGGCTTCCATTACGCAAACACACCTACAAAAATTTATTGTAAATTTTACCACCAAAAAACGAACATTTTAAGATGAAAAAATTGTGATATTTTTCTTATTTCTGCTTAAAATATAGATATTGGGTACTCGTTGGGTACCCACAATATATATTTGGGGGCAGAAATAAGAAAAAGTTTACCACTGCAAACCCAGTTTTACTATATAAAAGTGGGGTTCAAGGGGGTCAAAATTATATATAGGCGTGTTTTCGGGAGTCATTTTTTTTTTTTTTTTCCAAACAGTGAAGGCGCTTATCTCAGCATCTGATCTGGGCCTGCACTGTTTGCCAATGATCCCATTTCATATAAATTGCTTAACTCTTTTTGTACCAAATGGAATCTTCCACCTTAAATATAGCATAAGTCCATTTCAAAATTAAGGGGTGACGGGTTGTGTTTTCTTCAAAAACTATCCGGAAAATGGCTTAACTTTTTGCAAACAGTGTAGGCCCTGATCAGACGCCGCGATCTACGGGTCTGATCTGGGCCTGCACTGTTTTGTTTGCCAACTACCCGTTTTGAGGTTTCCGGTACAAAATGGGTTAAACATGAAAAATTTCAGTGCATGCAGATACTGACATTGATGCAGTATCTTCCTACAGGTGAGTTGCACATGTTGATATAACTGACACAAAAATGTCATTCACATTGGCTTATCATTTCATTCAGAATTTCCTTCATTCATAAAAAATCTTAGTACTTCATATTCAGTCAAAATCCTTAAATCATTCAAAATCCTATTCACCATATCTGCATTAATTGCTGGAACCCAGCTTGCACATTGTCAATATTGGAAAAACAGGTAACCAGACCCCCCCCCCCCCACCCTGACCTTTCAAGGTCTGGGGGGTCTGGTTACCTGTTTTTCCAACAATGCTAACATTCAGACTAGGGACCAGCAGATAATGCAAATAAGGTGAATAGTCCTCATGATCATCATTATCAATTACAATCTTCTCAAAAATTGGATCATTCTAGCTAATTGGAGCCCATAAGAGCTAAAATTTATAAATTCTGGTTCAGCACTTGGTACATCTTCTATTAAGCCTTTCTGTACCAAACGGAATCTTCCTCCTTATATATAGCAGGAGTTCATTTCAAAATTTAGGTGTGTCAGGTAGTGTTTTCATCAAATGACTGAACTTTTAGCAAACAGTGGAGGCCCTGATCTAGAATGCGGCATCTGATCTGAGCCTGCACTGTTTGCCAGGGTACCCGTTTTGGGGTTTCTGGTAGTGAATGGGTTAACCCATTGCATGCAGGTACCTTGGCAAACACTGTGCAGGCCCAGATCAGGGCCTGCACTGTTTGCTGACAGAATCAGAGTCAAAGAGTCCACAAGTATAGAATGGGTTAAAGAAGCTTTCTGATAAGCAATGGCAAGTGTCTAATGTGCTCTTGGCAATGGTTATATAAACCATGTAGTGTGCAGCAAAACTCTGATCAGACTCCACATCTGCGCAGGCAAAACCAAGTCTGTTTTGTAGGCACAAAATGTTATAATACTATTATACAATCCTTCATGGATAAGCTGAAATTACCATTACAGTTCATTGATTGATTGATTGATTTGATGTTTAACATTCCCGTCAACACTGTAAAGGCCATTTTGGAGACATCACTTTGCTTCCAATTTTGTGGGACTTTGACCCGACATTGAGATGAAATGACATCTCAAGCCCTGCCACCCAACGAAACTAATAGGGTTTATAAGCATGGACGGTCCATCTCCCACCGCGGTTCCTGGACAGGCTTAGATCCTCTAAGCGGTTTACCAGTACTAGTGTGCGGGCCGGATTCAGCTCTGCGTGGAAGCATCATGCAGCCCATATATTTCTTCAAGCCCCTATGGACGGGGGCCGACAGGACAAATGTTACTGCCCCCTAAGGTAAAGGTACAATCCAACAATTTATTTACACCAATGAACAAGGTACAAAGGAGACAATTTTTCAATTGTTTTAAACTGGTTCCCTTATTATTTAAGGTAAGAATTTGCTTTTCTTTTCTTTTCCCCTATTAAAAAGGGAGATAAAATATTTTAGACAGAGTTGCTTCAACTGAAAGTGTTACCCTGGCAGTAATGAAGAAAATTTGTTACAAGCTTCCGTGGTGTAGTGGTTAAGCTACTCGCCTCATAAACCACGGGTCTCTCTTGGTTGAACGTTTTGCTAATTTTAAGGCAATGTCCAATAATTAGACTATTTCTTAACCCTTCTCTTGCTGAATATTCAGTTAAGCCACACCCATTCCTGACTTTGAGCCAATCAGATTTCTTCATTTAATTTATTCCTACAAATTCATAAACTGAATGCCGAACAGTGTAGATCCTGATCAGATGGCTTCTTCAGAAGCCATCTGATCTGGATCTACACTGTTTCCAAAGATATGGGCTGTCGTGAACAGCAAGATAAGGGTTAACTTGAATTACATGACGAAGCACTTTAAAATATTTTTTCCATCAGTCTATGGTACAAAGTATACAATTGTGACACCGATTTTATTCTTATGACTATGATGTACATGAATATTTGTACATAAAAGGCAATGAATTTGCACCAAATGAACCTCAAAACCCTTTACCTAATGTTGCAGCATGTGCCTTAACCCATTTAGTGCCAGAAACCCCAAAACGGGTACGCTGGCAAACAGTGCAGGCCCAGATCAGAAGCCGCAGAACGCGACGTCTGAACAGGGCCTCCACTGTTTGCTTAAAGTTCAGTCATTTTCCAAATAAATTTTGATGAAAACACAACCTGACACCCCTAAATTTTGTAATGAACTCCTGCTATATATAAGGAGGAAGATTCCATTTGGTACAAAAAGGGTTAAAGCAGGCTAATTATGGCCTTAATGCATGATGAGGTGATTCTAACAAGTACCCACAACATACGTTTTAATGGAAAATTAAAGTATCCACAATTCTCCCCCCCCCCCCCCCCCCCCCCTCCAAATACATGTTTTAACCCATTTTGTACCGGAAACCCCAAAACGCATACCCAGGCAAACAGTGCAGGCCCAGATCAGACGCCGCAGAATGCGGCGTATGAATAGGGCCTCCACTGTTTGCTAAAAATTCAGTCATTTTCCAAATCAATTTTGAAGAAATCCCTAAATTTTGAAATGGACTCCTGCTATATATAAGGAGCAAGATTCCATTTGGTACAAAAAGGTTTAAACAAGAACCGCTCCAACCCAAAAATTCCCACTGAACAATGGAAGGTATTGGAAATGTCAAAATGTTTCCACTCTCACTCATGGCCATCATTTTAAATTGAATGAATAAATTATCAATTTATCATCTCAGGAATTTAAAGAATGTTAAACTTGTAACACAGATGCTACATAATATTATCATAAATAATTATAACTGTATCCTCCAAAACACAGAGCAAGCACAAAAAAGTAATAACACCCCACCGTACATTTTTCTACGAAAACTTGCAAGTTTGTAAAAATCCTTTCCAATATAAACGAAAACTTCTCAAGGTGTGACAAAAACACAATGCTAATTATACATCCACTTGTCAAGTGATATTTTATATAAATATAAAACTTTCCTGGTGAACTTCAGCTGTGATCAACGAAACGTTAACTGTAAGGTCCACGACACCGTAATTAGTGAAGCGTAAATATTTGAAAGTATGCCGTCTTGCTAACGGCTGAGGCACACTAATAGAAACATTGGTCACGATTTGGACAACTTTACTACAATTCAGCCAGGTGGTATGAAACCTGTTTTGCAACTCGACTATGAACATGAAAAGGCTCAGATCAGCATGCGAATCCGTAGGTTTTCCATACCAAAAGCATCAGTGACTTTTCTTTACTAAACATAAACAAAATTTAATCTATGTTACTGGTGGTCAGATGGCCGCAGGACGGGTTTTCTTGAGACTGGTCTGGATTAACCCATTTTGGACCGGAAACCCCAAAACGGGTACCCTGGCAAACAGTGCAGGCCCAGATCAGACACCACAAAATGCGGCGTCTGATCAGGGCCTCCAGTGTTTCCTAAAAGTTTAGCCATTTTCCTAATCAATTTTGAAGAAAACACAACCTGACACCCCTAAATTTTGAAATGGACTCCTGCTATTTATAAGAAGGAAGATTCCATTTGGTACGAAAAGGGTTAATATCACTTGTAAAGCAACTCTATAGCCTCATGACCCAGTCAGGTATGCTATTTATTAACCCTTTTTGTACCAAATGGAATCTTCCTCCTTATATATAGCAGGAGTCAATTTCAAAATTTAGGGGTGTCAGGTTGTGTTTTCATCCAAACTGATTTGGAAAATGACTGAACTTTTAGCAAACAGTGGAGGCCCAAATCAGACGCCGCATTCTGTGGCGTCTGATCTTGGCCTGCACTGTTTGCCATGCTACCTGTTTTGAGGTTTCCAGTACCAAATGTGCTAATTACTGTCCCCAAACAGAATAATGCTACACAGACATTGACCCATTCAGGCCAAACAGTCTTGCTACGGGATAGTTTGTTTGTTTGATTTGAGGTTTAACGTCCCCGTCAACACTGTAAAGGTCATTTTGGAAATGTTGCTTCCAATTTTGGTGGACTTTTACCCGACATTGAGATGAAATGACATCTCAAGCCCTGTCGCCCAATGAAACCAATAGGGTTTATTAGCATGGACGGTCCACCTCGCACTGCGGTTCCTGGACAGGCTTAGATCCTCTAAGCGGTTTACCAGTACTAGTGTGCGGGCCGGATTCAGCTCTGCGTGGAAGCATCTTGCAGCCCATATATTTCTTCAAGCCCCTATGGGCGGGGGCAACAATGGGTTAATGTGAACTGACTGTCAATTAAGTCACATTCTGCAACCACATGGAATGCCAAATATTATGTCTTCATGAATAGCCCGGATTAGACAGTAAGGAAAAAATTATTTGAAAATGTTGGGGTGGTTGGGTGAGCTGAAGATGTCAAGTATTTTGCGTCACTGGGACAACTTGGCTTACAGTTGGGCAGGTTTTTTGTTTGATAAATTTGAGGTTTAATGTCCCTGTCAACACTTTATAGGTCATTTTGGAGATGTTGCTTCCAATTTTGTGGGACTTCTACCCGACAGAGAGCTGAAATGACATCTCAAGCCCTGTCCGATTTGCCTGGGCAGGCTTAGATCCTCTAAGCAGTTTAACAGTACTTGTGTGTGGTTGGTTGGTTTCAGCTCTGCGTGGATGCAACATGCAGCCCATCTATTTCTCCAAGCCCCAGATGGGGGGAGGGGGGATGGTGCTTGCAGCAGGTAATGGAAGAGGGGGAATGTTGTTATTTCTTCAGTTGAAAATGAGGTCATTCATACTCCCTTTCCTTCACTTTTATCTCCTCTACTTTCTCTTCAACAATCAGATTTCTCCCTTTCTCTCAATGAGATAACAAAATGACCCACAAAGGTTGATGTACAGTTAAATCCAAACACAAAAGATATCTGTTGGAATTGTGTCTGATGCCTGTTAAATCAGGCAGGCATTCCATCTTTGTCATTTGACAAAACTGGTCAGCTGTCATGTCATGTGACCCTGTGGGGTGTTCCCAGTTCTGAGATACAAAATAACAAATCAGAGATAAGTAACAACTGTTGACCCATTTTGTACCGGAAACCACAAAAACGGGTACCCTGGCAAACAGTGCAGGCCCAGATCAGACGCCGCAAAATGCGGCGTCTGATCAGGGCCTACACTGTTTGCAAAAAGTCCAGCCATTTTCCAAATAGATTTTGAAGAAAACACAACCTGACACCCCTAAATTGTGAAATGGGCTGCTCCCATATATAAGGAGGAAGATTCCATTTGGTACAAAAAGGGTTAATAAATAAAGTGTTTAATGTTCAAACTATAAATCAACACACACCCATCAATCAATCTGATTGACTTCAGCTAAAAATATCTGAAAAAGGTCACAAGGTGGGAGTGAAAGACAGATGGGAGTATTTTAGAGTAATTGTTCTTTAATGTTATCTGATGCAAATATTTCCAAAATAATTTTGTCAATGAAACAACATTAGATTCTTAGACATTTTTTAATGTATGTGGACAGTTTTATATTTTCCTTTCTGGACCATTATTGGGCATTTAGGTTAGTTCCTTACTACTTTAGCTCGCAACCTACAACTAGCCAGTTTTTGGCCAATAGAACTTGGAAATTGATTGTTTATACAAATAACTGATAAGATCACTGTAGCCTGCTAATAGCCCCATAAATCTCTTCATAGCTACATGAGGTTTCAGTCACAACAGATGGATGCAATTCTGAAAGAAAATACCTTGCTACATTTTAACTCACTGGCTGCTTGAGGTTAGACCAGTCTCCAAACTGAATTTTATTGGGAAATATATAAAAAAAAAAAAGACAAAACAACTTTTAATCCTTCTAAATGCCAAGAAAAGTCGTATCTTTATGTTGTCTGCTGAATCTTCTTGCTTACTTTTCAAACATATTTTTGTATAAGGCAAACCTTGTGGACCCAGAAGAGCAGTCTGATCTGGGTCCACACTGTTGGCAACAATTACTTTTAAAGTAACCACCAGACAACAGTGCAGATCACAATTGCAGTGATTGGCATTTAGGGGTTAAAGTGAGTGAGTGAGTTTTAGTTTTACGTCCCACCAACAGCTAAGGTCATACGGAGACGGGACCTCGGTTTAAAGACTCATCCGAAAGTATGGAGAAGCCCGGGATCGATCCTGCGATCCCTGGTTTACAAGGCGAGTAGCGTAACCACTGCACCATGGAGGCTTCTTTTAGGGGTTAAATATGAACAAAGTCCTCCTGGCTTTTATTTTTTGTTATCACCCATTAACTGCTTAAAACACACACACACACACACACACACACACACACACACACACACACACACACACACACACACACACACACACACACACACACACACACACACACACACACATTTTAAACCTTAAGTATTGGGGCAAACAGGCCCTTGCCAACAGTGTAGACCCAGATCAGACTCTTAAGAATGCGACATTTGATAAGGGTCTACAATGTTTGCCATATACACTCATCAGTAATTTAGTAATCACAGTCCTGCAAAATACTGACTTTTTCTGAAATTTCTCTATTTTGTTATCAGATTTTAATTTCTAAACTAAACCATCTCCCTACTTTGGACTGTCAGAATGGGTATTTTATTACCAGAGCTGGCAAAAATCTGGAAACACTAGAAATTGCTGAAGCTAAGAACAATTTACAGATTTTAACTATACAGAGGAAAATTCATTTCTAGGAAAAAGAAACAGGTTTGAGTGAGTGAATGAGCGCATGAGCACGTGAGCAAGCAAGTGAGTGGGTGAGTAGGTAAGTAAGCAAGTTACCCTCCAGGCACACAACGTTGCCTCAACTTTGATTCAACCTTGTTGTTTCAACGGTGATTCAATAGTAGGTAGGTAAGTAAATAAGTTAATAATTAAGGTCTTGATTTAATGAGGTAATTAGGAAAATCTCCCATCCCGCATACAGAAGGGTACCAGGCTGAGTAGAATTTAAACATTGATAAAAATTGGAACAGTGAAGGCCCTGATCAGGCATCTTGTACTGCAGCATCTGATATGGGCCTGTACTGTTTGCAACGAGTGATAAGTTGTTTCCTTATTCCTTTTTCCTTATTCCTTTGTCCTTATTCCTTATTTATTTTTTTCAACCTGAATTTTTATAAGGTGTCATTTCAGGAAAGGTTCATTTTCAGCCCCATCTAAATAAGTCGACTTCAAGCTTCGGCTCCTATCAAAATAAGACGACTTTATGTCAATATGCTTAGTAAGATTTTAAGTAGCATAGAATCGACTACTCAGTTATCAAAAACAATATCAGACCAAAAACCACCCGCCTATCGGAGCTTCTTTTGTTTGTTTGAGGTTTAACGTCCCCATCAACCCAGTATAGGTTATTTTGGAGACGTTGCTTCCAATTCTGTGGGACTTTTACCCGACATTGAGATGAAATGACATCTCAAGCCCTGTCGCCCAATGAAACCAATAGGGTTTATAAGCATGGACGGTCCGCCTCGCACCGCGGTTTCTGGACAGGCTTAGATCCACTAAGCGGTTTACCAGTACTAGTGTGCAGGCGGTTTCAGCTCTGCGTGGAAGCATCATGCAGCCCATTTATTTCTTGATGCCCCAATGGGCGGGGGCGGTATCGGGGCTTGGAGAAATATATTGAGCTGAATGGTGCTTCCACGCAGAGCTGAAACTGACCACACATGAGTAAGCCTGCACAGTTACGGGCTTCCGTGATCTAGTGGATAAGAGCGCTGACTCTTAATCATTAGGTCTTTCACCGCTGTGAGTTCGAGCCTGACTGGGGACACGTGTGAGACGCCAGGTTCTGCAACGGAAGATCAGGTGTTTTTTCTCCTGGTATTCTGTTTTTTGCGTACCTCCGATTAACGCTTGGCACAAAATAAGTGAAATAATCTCGGAAGGGCCGTAAAACCATAACATAACAAAAAAAGTTTTGAGCAGGCTGGTCAATGAAAACTAAATAATGTTCAACTCTGCTACAACCTGGAAACTTAATTATACTCTGCTTTTTCTAGAATTTTATCTTCTTATCTGTCATATTATCTGATTTACAGTCTTCTACTGGGATCTGTTTGTTTTCATAGAAATTGTTATCCTTCAAGCTAGTGAGATCAAAGCTACTCAAATTGAGGAAACTATTGTCACATTTTGGTAGGAGTGATCACATCAGGAAAACATGCCTGTATAATTCCGACCCCATTGAACCCGACTTTTATATACCTTATTTTTCTTATTTCTGTTCTACAATGTGGAGTGTGGGTACTCGTTAGAACCATCACGATGAGGCGTACTATACTCACAATCTCTAACGTACTGTTTTTGAGCAGAAATAAGATTTTTTTTTTCATCTTAAAAGTTTCGTGTTTTAGGCGGTAAAATTTACATCTATTTGTATTGGCTTGTTTCATGAACGGGTAGCAGCAGGTTTGTGGGCATGGCTTGAGATGTCATTTCATCCCAGTGTCGGGTAAAAGTCCCACAAAACTGGAAGCAGTGTCTCCAAAATAACCTAAACAGTGTTTACTGGGACGTTCAGCCACAATTCAGTCAAATAAACAAACATATTGTTATGGTAGACCTTGCCCTACTGTAAGCCTACCCAGTGACATAAGAAACACGATATCTTGAGCAGTTGTCTCACCCTTAACATGCCCTGTAAAACAGAATTCTGAAAATGTTGTCTGTTTATGTCATCTGCTTCATGGCCTTTCAAACTTTTCAAACATATTTTAGCATACAGGCAAACAGTGTGGATCCTGATCAGTAGCACTCTGATCTGGGACCACACTGATTGCAAAAAAATACTATCAAAGTTATAAGCAAACAAAAAAGCAGACAACAGTTGTTATGACTGGCATATTGTGGGTAAAAATAAAACTTAACATTTTTCTGGCTTAAACATGCATGGTCGCCCCCGTCCACCGGAACTTGGAGAAATAGAATGGGCTACATGGTGCTTCCACACAGAGGTCAAACTGACGACACATGAGTACTGGTAAACCGCTTACAACATATAGAAGGACTAAGCCTGCACAGGCCAAGTGACGTGATAAGACCGTCCAATGCTTATAAGCCTTTTGGTCTTATTTTGTGACAGGGCTTGAGATTTCATTTTATCACAATGTCGGGTAAAAGTCCCACAAAATTGGAAGCAACGTCTCCAAAATGACCTAAATAGTGTTGACGGGGACGGTAAACCTCAATTCAAATGTATGGTGAGCTACACCAAGCTGTTTGTGAAGGCCAGTACTTCACTTGTTTGCTGATAGAGCAGATACAAACTGACAATGCTTTTCAATTTTTTTTTCTTCTAGAAAACAGGATTTGACATTTCATGCAAATTATCTCCACTGAAAACAGTTTGCATGAGATTTCAAATCTTGTCACAAAGTTTCTGGGTAAATTTTTTTTTAAAATATCATACAGCGTAGACCCTAATCGGATAGACAGTACATTCCTTCTGATCAGGGTCGGTACTGTTTGCCATGTTCGCCATACTGTTCAACAGTTTTGAACATGATTCAGGCTGTACGCAGACTAGGAAATAAATTATTGGTTTAGACTCATATTCTAGACAGGTTTTTAATTATTTGGACCCCATTTTGGTTTATATCAGTCTTTGAATCGACTGCCTATTCGAAATTCGCAAAATTGCAGTATGTTTCCTCTGGCTTTCTTTGCCGGATCATTACAGGGTCACTGATGAGGCTTTATTAGCCGAAACTACGTAGTATGACCCATCTTCTTTCTTATGAATGTTTTCATTGCTCTTAAAGGAACTCATTTTTGATTTTTATTTGCCTTCACTGCTGCTGGTGTTGTGCCGTGTGGCGGCCGTAAAACGTCTCCCCGTACATCAACCATAGTGCAGTTTATATTTTACTTTTGATCCTTTGAGATCAGCGTGAATATTCTGAGAAATCAGAAATAAATTATTGGTTTAGACTCATATTCTAGACAGGTTTTTAATTATTTGGACCCCATTTTGGTTTATATCAGTCTTTGAATCGACTGCCTATTCGAAATTCGCAAAATTGCAGTATGTTTCCTCTGGCTTTCTTTGCCGGATCATTACAGGGTCACTGATGAGGCTTTATTAGCCGAAACTACGTAGTATGACCCATCTTCTTTCTTATGAATGTTTTCATTGCTCTTAAAGGAACTCATTTTTGATTTTTATTTGAATAAAAGCTGCAAGCACTGCATGATGCCCCGCCACTACATTTACATCAAGCAAGTGCCATATCACAGTGAAAAAGGAATTCAAAGTAAGGCTGTATTACTCTTTTCCTTAATAAAGTTGACAGGAATGCATGACTAAGATGACTATTTTCAATGTTCAAAGAGTCATGGCTCCAAAAGAAAGTAAACCAGAATTAAAATTCTCATTTTCAGTTTTTTTGGTCCAGTGCCCTTTTAAAATAAAGTCAAGGTCTTCAAAATCTAGTAAAATCTTTGGTCAGTTGCAATGATATTTTGTACCAGGTTAGACCCCAGATAGCAACAGCTATATTCAAAGTCCAAAGGGCAATAATTCCAAAAGTAGGAAAATTAGAGTTAGGGTTCATATGTTTTGCACGTCGTCTCATGGTGCTCTACATATCTGTGAAGTTTCCTGTAAATATCTCAAACAGTAGCGGACACAAAACTAAGACAGAAATGGCTATGTTCTATGTTCGAAGGGCAACAACTCCAAAAGTAGGAAAATCAGAGTTACGGTTCAACTGTTCTGCACGTCGTCTGATAGTGCTCTACATATCTGTGAAGTTTCGTGAAAATTATATCTAAAATGGTATCAGAGTTATGTAGTGGACACAAAACTATGAGGCGCTTACGGACGGAATGACGGACACTCAAAGCTTCGGAGGGTATAATACGAGGACTGTTCAAATATGAAGGCAAGTAGAACGTTTTCTCATGCACTAATGCGAAAATCACCTGGAAATAAATATCACAGCGTAGAAAAACATTTTACCTATACATTGATACCAAACCTGTTAAAATCCGTGCACTTTAGCCATGTATATAGTTCGATAAACACTGTCTACTCTTGTATACTAATACAAAACATGGTTGGAAGAAGGTCAGAGTACAAAGTTGAAATACGGTCCTATATTAAGAATCGTTGTATTCTTGGTATACGGTGCAAAGACATTTTTGATGAAATATGTTCGGTTTATGGGCATGAAATGTCTTTTCCGACAGTTTTTCGTTGGTGTAAGAAATTCAGCTGTGGGCTAGGCTCAACAGAAGATGCACCACATGATCGTCAACCGAAAAGAGCAACATATGCCAAGATGGTTGCTAGAGTGAAAGAAATAGTTGCTACCGATGCACGATACACCACTAGGCAAATAGCTAGTATGGTTGGCATCTCATTAGGAGCAGCTCATACAATTCTGAAACGGGATTTGAAAATGAGAAAGATCTGTGCTAGATGGATTCCCCATCTGTTGACAGATGAGCAGAAAAAGACACGCGTTCAGTGCGCCAAGAAGTTGCTTAAAAAGTTTCCAAATTACAATGCACGGTCTTTCGCTAATGTCGTCACAGGTGACGAGACATGGGTTCACTTTTTTGAGCCAAAACGAAAGATTCAGAACAAAATATGGGCAACAAAGTATTGCAAAAGACCATGCATTGCAAAGCGGACCATGTGCGTCAAGAAGGTAATGTATGCTATAATCTTTTCAAATCAGGGCCCTGCTATTCAGGTTGCTGTGCCTAAAGGCAAATCTGTAAATGCGAAGTTTTACAAGAATAAAGTTCTTCGAAAATTGAAGAAATATTTCAAAGAACGAAGACCCGCAACTGGTTTGGCCAATGTCAACTTGCTACATGACAATGCGTCATCACACAAGGCGTCCATTGCGCAAGACTATCTGAAGCAGGAAAAGGTTGTTGAACTCCCTTCCACCACCCCCCCCCCCCCCCCATTCCCCTGACCTTTCCCCGTGACTTTTTTTTTGTTCCCGCGGTTGAAAAAATACCTTTCTGGTCGAAAATTTGTACAGCGCAAACCTCGGTTCTGCAATATTCCAGTGCCTTCATAGTATACCTCGAAAAGACTACCAAAATGCATTCAATGATTGGATCAGAAGACTGAAAGTTTGTATATCTGCTAAAGGGGAATACTTTGAGGGAACATAAATTTTTCATCGAAATCTATCACGGAATCATTTTTATGTGCTTAGTTGCATTCATATCTGAACAGTCCTCGTAATAATACCCTGCCATCTTTGAATGGTGGTGCCTAAAAAGTGGGGAGGGTTGCGAATTTCAGGTATTTTGCAGAGGGTAAAAAACTGCATGAGTTTGAGAATTTTCCAAAAAAAGGTGGGGGCAGGTGGGGGGGGGGCGTTTGCATGCCTCTCCACCATGTGTGCGGGCCTGCATTAACAGGTAGAATGAACCATTGTTTTTTAATATATCGCTGAAGGGTCTCCGTTTCTGATCAGTTACGAGTATGTATATTCAGGAGCTGGAATGCAATGGTAGGACTGAGTGAAAAGAGAGAGAGAGAGAGTTGAAACTATGACAATCACTGTAGGTTCTGATCAGAAGCCAACCATGGATCTACACTGTTTGCAGCTGGATAAAATGTTATACATGTAATGACTTTTCCAGCACAGATTGTGTTGCATATGAGGTTAAGCATTATCAATGAAATATTGTTGGTTCAGAAAGATGATTTTTGTTTGTTAGATTTGAGGTTTAACGTCCCCGTCAACACTGTAAAGGTCATTTTGGAGACGTTGCTTCCAATTTTGTGGGACTTTTACCCGACATTGAGATGAAATGACATCTCAAGCCCTGTCGCCCTATGAAACCAATAGGATTTATAAGCATGGACGGTCCAACTCTCAACGCTTTACCTGGGCAGACTTAGATCCTCTGAATGGTTTACCAGTACTTGTGTGCGGTCGGTTTCAGCTCTGCGTGGAAGCATCATGCAGCCCATATATTTCTTCAAGCCCCTATGGGCGGGGTCAGAAAGATGAATCTGCTGTACTGGTTGATTTTGTTTGTTTATTTGTTTGATTTGTGGTTTAACGTCCCCGTCAACACTGTATAGGTCATTTTGGAGACGTTGCTTCCAATTTTGTGGGACTTTTACCCGACATTGAGATGAAATAACATCTCAAGTAGGCCAATGAAACCAATAGGGTTTATAAGCATGGGTGGTCTGACTCGCACTGCTTTGCCTAAACAGGCTTAGATCCTCTAAGCGGTTTAGCATTACTAGTGTGCGGGTCATTTCAGCTCTGGAAGCATCGTGCAGCCCATCAATGTCTTCAAGCCCCGATGGGCGGGGGCCGGCTGTGCTGGTTGAATATATGTGTAGACAGAAGGGAAATAATTAAACACATTAACAAATGACAAGTAAATAATTTGGAAAACACTGACGGAAAATGCTTCCATAATTTTTTCCAGACAAAAGTTATAAAGTACTAAATACTTTTCTTATAATGAAGCGTTTTATCGAGTACCCAAAGTCTACGTTATACCCACAGTATACGCTTGCTATTGTCCGCGTGACTATCACTGACCATGACTGCCACCGACATTGAACAAAATCAAGTTTATAGCATCGATAGTCGCCTCCCTAAGACGCCAGAGCGCTGCGTGAAAAGGAAATTCTGGACTTTGCTCGTGCACTTGGGCATTGGCAAACCAGACGCCATATAACTGTCTGATCAGGGCTACTGTGCTTGCTTAAAATACTGGAATTTTAGGGTTAAACGAACAGTTCGATTCTCAGTTCTGGACTATTTTTCCAACCTACACTCCACAAGTACTCTCAGTGCTTTGATAAAGTCTCTCTTTCTGTACAGCATGAAAATTCTAGAGACAGGGGTTATGAACTTAGTGATAACACACAGATGGTGTTTATTTTGTGAATTGTAACTGTTAAGATGTCATTAAGCCACTGGCTGTGGTAATTTGAGCTTTCCTAAGAAATAGGAGGAATGCTGAGGTTGCGGTATATAGTATTACTAGACATTAGTAAGCACTGTGTATTCTATGGAGTGGAGCATTGGAGTGGAGTGTTGGAGTGGAGTCTGGAGGCAACAATTGCAAACTAGACTGGCTCCAGTCGTTTTTGTTTTATATATATCTCTCTCAT
Source organism: Lucinisca nassula (assembly GCA_963580285.1). Classification (NCBI taxonomy): domain Eukaryota; kingdom Metazoa; phylum Mollusca; class Bivalvia; order Lucinida; family Lucinidae; genus Lucinisca; species Lucinisca nassula. The sequence goes on along the minus strand of OY757024.1, from coordinate 103,688,561 downwards.
TCTTTACAATATTTAATCCTGTTCCTCTTTAATCCAATTTCAAGTTACCTTTCCCTGAACAAAAACGACCCTTTCTTTCTAGCCAAGGGACTGAAGTAATACAAAATTCTATAAGCCATGCAAGCTTTATGTCCCTTCAAGAAAAAGAGAAAAAGAAAGAGAGAAGAAGTAAAGAAAGGGTCTGGAGCCAGACTAATTGCAAACAGAAGATGAAGTCTAAGTAACTTATACATCTCTACACAGGCAGACTGGAGTCATGAACCATTTCCCCAGACAAAAGACATATTCATATTAAGCTTTATAAATAAATGTGGGGTGTGAAAGCTCCGCGCAGAATGTCTATGCTAAATGTTGTTAACCTCGTCAAAGACTGATCAACCATTTGCATGAGCTTTCTTAATTAATAATAATTATAGCCTCTTAGGCTTTTCAAAGAATTACACATTAAAACTAGCCTGACAAACTGAATGCACAAGTTGGTCAGTCTTCGCTGGTTGCACAATGTCTTAATGTAGGTTTTGTCATGCACTAGTTCACATTTTATTGTAGCCCCCTGTAGCTGCGTTATTTTCATCACTATATGAGGTCAGTCAGCGTTGAGACACAGAGTAAGTATCTACAGAATCTGGACTGGAATCATGTGTTGGGTTTGGCAAGCAGTGATAACGCAGATAAGGTATCGCAGAATGCAGCGTCTGATCTGGGTCTACATTTTTTGATTACAGTACAGGAATTTAAGAGTTGAACAAAACTGTCTCTTAGTCCTCATTTAGACCAATTTTTCCAGCCTTTACTCAGAGACAATCGACCCACCTGTTCTGTTAATTCTTTGATTGTTTTGTGATTCTGGGCACTAAAATGACTAATGGATGCTGAAGAAATATTGCTGAGTCAGCAGCTTTCTGTCCCAGATCCAAGACTGACATAAACATACACAGAACAGGCTGTATGCTTCTCTCATCTTTCTTGAGATTTTGAAGTCAGATCTGAGGGAATAATGTAAACATTAACCCATTGCACCCCTAAAGGGGTACCTTGGCAAACAGTGGAGGCCCAGATCAGACGCCGCAGAAAGCGGCATCTGATCAGGGCCTACACTATTTGCTATCGGAATTTTCTGTCAAAAATGTAATAAAAACGAAAAAATAGGCCTGACACCCCTTATATGGCCAATGGGCTTGTCCAACATATAGCAATGGAAGATTCCATCAGTATACAATGGGTTAATAAACTGATGTGGGGAAACAAAATTATAAATGAGCTGGGCCACATCACACTGGGTATATAATTATTAGTGGTCAGAATGGGGAGAAGTTTCAAGATCAATCATTGGAAAATATACATGACTGATGATTGATCTTTAATCGATCAAATGCAAACCTAGAACAAAGTGGGTTACCATAAAATACCTAAAAATTGGGACATCTTGAGGACCAATGCTTTAAAATTTTAACACATTTGTTTCACAATCCTGCAATGAGTCCAAAAGGTGCAGATGGAATGGCAAACAGTGTAGACCCTGATCAGACTGAGGAGCACTGATCTGAGACTGCACTGTTTGCTATGGCCTATCTGTCCCAATACTTAGGATCATTACAGTATGTTTGACATTATTGTGGTTCCAGATTCTCTATCTATTGTAGTTTGACTTGTTACTTTTAATATTGTCATAATTATTCATGCCGTTTAACCATTAACCGTTTGACGCTTATGACCCACAAAGAGGGTTGACGCGTCGTTAAACACGAAATCATCATCATCATCATCTATTGTAGTCTGATCAAGTGAACAAACCCTACCTGACTCTACCTGACTCTAAACTAGGGCTGGCTAATCGTAGTGAAAAGATAATCGATTATCAGTCTTGTCATTGCGATCGATAATCGATTAGTAATCGCTGAGGTTTTTGTCATAATTTTACCTGTCTGGCTTTCTATCTGAGCATGACTCTTACCATATGTTGCACTTTGTCATATGTATATTTGAACAGACATGCCTGAGCAAACAGTGTAGACCCAGATGAGACGCCGCAGAATGCGGTGTCTCATCAGGGTCTGCACTGTTTGCCACTCATCCAGCTATTTTAGGCATAACTTTGGGTAGTAAATTGTACCTAACAAGTAATCGATTATCATCAAATCAGAAATGATAATCATTTCTGTGGAATTTATCGATCGATTAATTGATTATACGATTAGTCGTGTCAGCCTTACTCTAAACATGCACAAGCACAGACAGGAGAACATGGAAGACAAATTTTCTTGTAACATACTTTTCAAGGTCACTTGAGTACATTAATTTTTTTTAAAAGTAACGACCCTCTGCATAATGCAGCCCTCATCAAAATGAAAACACTTACACCAGTAATGATGATGTTCTATAACCCGAGTCCTGTTCCACGGAAATAGACAACTTTCCATTATCCAACTTTCTGGCCCCAAATGTGGGTTCCTGGACGTGGGTATGGAACAGAAATTTTCACAGGCACAATTTTAAACAGGGAATGGAATGGATTATGGCATCGAGTGGAATAGAGTTGTAGTTGGTTTGAAGTAAAGGCTAAATTAACCCATTTAGTACCGGGAACCCCAAAACGGGTACCCTGGCAAACAGTGCAGGCCCAGATCAGACGCCGCAGAATTCTTCCCATAGCTCCAATGGTGTATATTTAGAATAAGAAAGGGTTTCCTTATTTGACCTCAAGACAAGAATTCCGCCGAAGGCTATGTCATGCCTGTAGGGGTGCCACGTCACTGAACCATGAAATCATGTCATCACGGTCAAACATGGATGCCTGCATAAAAGCTGTCACCCCTACCAAGTATCACCAATCAAGCACTAATATTTCTGGAGAAATGGACTCTTAAGTTAGGGTGGTCGCAAAAATTCACAAAGTCAGTGAACCACGAATTGTAGGTCAAGGTCAGATATGGATGCTTGCATTGAAGTTACTATTCCTAGGTGCAAGCTTGTACCAAGTATCATTAATAATGAAGCTCTTATAGTTCTTGAGAAATGGACTCTTACATTAGGGTGAAAGTTAGGGTGGTCACAATAATTCACAGTCAGTGAACCATGAAATGTAAGTCAAGGTCAGATATGGATGCTTGCATTGAAGTTACTATTCCTAGATGCAAGCTTGTACCAAGTATCATTAATGAAGCTCTTATAGACTCTTACATTAGGGTGAATGTTAGGGTGGTCACAATAATTCACAAAGTCAGTGAACCATGAAATGTAAGTCAAGGTCAGATATTGATGCTTGTATCTTAGATGCAAGCTTGTACCAAGTAACATTAATGAAGCTCTTATAGTTCTGGAGAAATAGACTCTTACATTAGGGTGAAAGTTAGGGTGGTCCCAATAATTCAAGAAGTCAGTGAACCATGAAATGTAGGTCAAGGTTAGATATGGATGCTTGCATTGAAGTTGCTATTCCTAGGTGCAAGCTTGTACCAAGTATCATTAATGAAGCTCTTATAGTTCTCAAGAAATATATACTCTTACATTAGGGTGAAAGTAAGGCTGGTCGCAAATGTTGATGATTTGACGGATTAACGGAGGGACGGACAAAGGGATGGAAAACCGGTCTCCTATATTGTGACAAAAGTATGATGTGAAGCGATTCTAATGAGTATATAAGATTGAAAAGAAAACCTAAGCCATTTCATTCTATGGTTTAGACCATGCCTTTTCACACACACACACATACAGCTGTGCATTCCATGGTAAAACGTGTACCAATCAGTATTTTGTATGACACGTCAGTTCAAAATTCTATAAACAATCATGAATTTGAACAAATACAGCACCTGTTACAACCATGAAAAATATTTATGTGCTCCCAGGCTGATAATAGGACATTTTTTTAAACAAGAGGACCATGAAGTCAAGATCGCTCACTTGAGTCCCTAGCACAGCTTAACCCTTATCTTTCTGTTCATGACAACCCCTATCTTTGCAAACAGTGTAGATCCAGATCAGATGGCTTCTGAAGCAGCCATCTGATCAGGATCTACACTGTTTGACATTCAATTTATGAATTTGTAACAATATATTACATCAAGTAATTTGATTGGTTGATAGACAGAAATGGGTGTGGCTTAAATGAATATTCAGCAAGATAAGGGTTAAAGCATTGTTAGTTAGCTTAACCCTTATCATGTTGTTCACGACAACCCCTACCTTTGAAAACAACTGTAGATCCAAACCAGATGCGGCCCCCGCCCGTCAGGGCTTGAAGAAATAGATGGGCTGCTTGATGCTTCCACGCAGAGCTGAAACCGACTGCACACGAGTACTGGTAAACTGCTTAGATCTAAGCCTGCCCAGGCAAAGCGGTGCGAGTCGGACCGTCCATGCTTATAAACCCTATTGGTTTCATTGGGCGACAGGGCTTGAGATGTCATTTCATCTCAATGTCGGGTAAAAGTCCTACAAAATTGGAAGCAACATCTCCAAAATGACCTATACAGTATTTACGGGGACAATAAACCTCAAATCAAACAAACAAACCAAATCAGATGGTTTCTGAGAAGCCCTCTGATCAGGAGGAACACTGTCATTCAGTTTGTGAACTTGAACAAATTCATTATACATGTATTTAATTATCCATTTCTATCCAACCAAAAGGGACCTCTACGCCAGTGAACTTGTCAATTGACATTCCACATGTAGTTCTGCACGCGATCAGTAAATGATGTCATCCTGTTTCAGCAATTTCATTCAAGGACAAAAAAGACACATGTTTAATATCATTGTTTTATTTTAATGAGGCGTATCTCATTCATAAAATAAATTGTTTCTTTTGTTTGGAACCAGTAAAAAGATAATTTTATTTTCTCAACTGCTTAATGGTTGTGGGTTGAGAATAGCACCTTGTGTAACTACCCATTAATTTTTTGAAGTTCTTTGTTAATTACCAATAACTGCATTCAGATGTGTTTACACAAATTGAAGTATTCCCTTTTTGCCCCAAGCATTCCCTTTTGGCGCCAAACAAGTTTCACAGACTTGTCTAGTGTCTTGTAAATAATTTTTGTACCAAAAGCAAGGATATATATCAAGTATCAACAAATTGCCAGATAGTGGTAAAGGTAAAACAGTTATTTCATGGCTAATTGGAGTATAGGTGTTTAGGCCTTGCCCAACTGTAAGTCAAAAACAGCTGGGCACCCCGGTGACATAAGGTACAGGACCCCTTCGCCTCACCCAGCCTGTGAACCCCAATAACACCTTATATCTTTGGAAGGTCAAGCTTTAGTGAAAATCGTGACTGAAATGGGGGTAGGGGCATATTAGTTAAAACAATCTTCCCAATGATGTCATAGGTTATGGTGCAAGGGACACACTCACACACACACACATTTTTCTCTACCTAATTTCTCCAGCGTACACCTTTTCTTTCCTGCACTTTCTTCTCTCTTTCCCCTATCTTCGGCCTGTCTTCACTGTGGCTGCACATGTTTGGTATGGACTGCACAGCATCTCAAAAAGAGGCAGATCAAAATGAAATTTTCAGAGGATATTTTTTTTGGCTAGTTTTGGAAGCTTCCGGTCTTCTACTAGTATCTCTTAGATGGCTGATATGCATGCTGTGAACAGTTGTGGGAATAACTATTCGAAACAGCTATGTCAAAGTATGTGAAGGAATGAGGGTCATTCAAAAAAGTGCTGAGCAGCAATTATGCATAAATACAAGGATATATTAAGAGACTAACAGAACCAGAAAGACATCATGCCATATTCATGAGTGCATTTAGATCATTGTTATAATATTATTAACCCTTGACCTGCTGAATATTTATATATGCCACACCCACTACTGATTATCAACCAATTAGATGACTTGATGTAATTTATTCCTACAAATTCATAAACTGAATGTCAAACAGTGTAGATCCTGATAAGACGGCTTCTGATCTGGATCTTCATTGTTTGAAAGACAATATAGGCATATCCGGGCTCAGCAGGACAAGGGTTAAGCAGTGTTATTTAGAGGTTACAGTGCTTGTAAATTTTGGTACAATGCTGAAACCTAAATACATAATTAAGAATGCATTTAGAGATGGAAAAAAGCAAAAAAAAAAGCAAAAACAACAGGAAATGTTCTTATTATGACAAGTGGCAGCTAATAATTAAAGGTCACAGCTGAAATTCAAGTGCCATTATACAAATTTTCTAAAATTTGGGACATCTGGAGGAAAACATGATGAGTGGTGTATCAACATGTGACCAATCGATGGCGGCTCCTTTGAAAAGAACGAATTCCCACCAAGAGGTTTTTTTTTTATGGTTTTTTTCAAGATATTTTCACTTACATTGAGCCAATAATAAATCAGAGATGGGTGAAAACTGGCATACCCTCAGTAATACCCATCTGAACTTCTGTTGCAAAACCTGGTGTCTCACAATGTGACCTGAGCAAGGCTCAAACAACCAGCACAGCCAGAGTCGATGCTCTTAACTCTTTAGATGCTGAGAAAAACTACATCTGAAAATGTTGTCTGCTTATGCCGTCTGCTGAATCTTCTAGCAAACGTTTATAAGATCACTTTTACATACAGGCAAACAGTGTGGGCCCAGATCAGACTGCTCCTACAGGAGCAGTCGGATCTGGGTCCACACTGTTTGCAAAAAAAAAAAATATCGGCAGCCAGCAAAACATGTAGACAGCAATTGTCCTGATTTGCATTTTATGGGTTAACCACTATTTGTCAATCAATCCTTGTGATAACAAAGTCTTTCTTTTAGGAAGAGGTTTTTGGGCAGGCTTAGACCCTCAAAGCGGTATACCTGCATAAGTAGGTATCTGTGCTTGGTTTCAGCTATCTGTTTCTCCGGGGGGTTGGGGAAGGGGGCCAAACCCACCCAAACTTACTGAGGATAAGAAACTGTCTCATAAGGGCCTACACTGCTTAAGAACATTAGCTGAATATTTAATTCAGCTATGGTATTAGCAAGGGGAAGTACAATATAATATTAATTGTGTGTCTGTTTGAAAACATAAAAAAAACTCCTTGTTAGACATCAATAAAACATTGCCAAATGCCAATCAAATCATTTAGGCTTGTTTCCTGTCAAACTAATCAAGTGATTAGATAGATAAGAGCCTCTTCACCCTTCAAGCACTAAGCACATTTTAGAAGACAACATTTTTCAAACGTATTCTTTTTTCTTACTTTCAGGGCAGACGATTCACATGTTAAGTCAACTTTAGCCTTATTTTGCCGAAAAATAAGGCCTGCCATAACATGTCTATCGTCTGCTGGTGGACAATGACCTCGAAAAATATGAGTTGCTCCACATCATAATGAAGTTTGTTACCTGTAGAAGTTAGCCACAAAATATTTAACCCTTTATGATCATGCTGTTCACGACAACCCCTATCTTTGGAAACAATGTAGATCCAGATCAGATGGCTTCTGTAGAAGCCATCTGATCAGGATCTACACTGTTTGACACAAAGCTTATGGCTTTGTGAGAATAAATTACATCAAGTAATCTGATTGGTTCAAAGTCAGAAATGGGTGTGGCTAAACTGAATATTCAGCAAGTGAAGGGTTAAATAAAGTTACAAAAGGGCATAACTCAATAAATATTTGGTGGACCCTAATCTCTAAACAATATGCACTGCTCCACATAATGGTCAAGTTTCAGCTTGATGGGATCTAACCCTTCTCTTGCTGAATATTCAGACTAGCCACACCCATTTCTGACTTTGAACCAATCAGATTAGTTGATGTATCAGATGGCTTCTGTAGAAGCCATCTGATCAGGATCTACACTGTTTGACATTTGAAGTTTATGGCTTTGTAAGAATAAATTACATCAAGTAATCTGATTGGTTCAAAGTCAGAAATGGGTGTGGCTAAACTGAATATTCAGCAAGAGAAGGGTTAAATAAAGTTACAAAAGGGCATAACTCAATAAATATTTGGTGGACCCTAATCTCTAAACAATATGCACTGCTCCACATACAACCGCGCACCCAGCAAGTTAGCAATACGTCATGTCCCGTCGGTTCATTAAAGAGCAGATACGTCAAAAAACACTGACACGCTACACCAGAATAGGTGTATCAAGAGACAAGAATGTCAAACTGACCGTAATCAATACTTAACATCACCATCCAATACCGGTTAACCCACAGGAGAGGGCGGAGCTAAGCGATTGTCAAAAATCTACTGCATGACGCCACGGGTCATGTAAAAAATCAATCACCAATTAGCTTATATGATTTCAGTAGAGAATGTTCGCTGTGAGAGGCTTGGCAAGCAATGGAGACTCAGATCAGGTGCCACAGAACGCACCGTCTGATCGGGGTCTACACTGTTTACAAAGAAAGTGGAATTTAGGGCTTGAACGAAAGTTTGGATCTCAGTCCGGGACTATTTTCCCAGCCTACACGGGCCTCCGTGGCTTAGTGGTTAAGAGCGCTGACTCTGGATCATTTGGTCTCTCACCGCTGTGGTTCGAGCCTCGCTCGGGTCACATGTGAGACGCCATGTTCTGCAACGGAAGGTCAGGTGATTTTTCTCCGGGTACTCCGGTTTTCGCCCACCTTTGATTAACGATCGGCTCGATATGAGTGAAATAATCTTGAAAGGGCCGTAAAACCAAAAAAAAAAAAAAAATTCCCAGCCTACACTCGGTGGCAGTCGGGAACGCTTCCCCTTTCCGCTGGTCGCCTTTGTCGTCCGCTCGCGACTGCCGACGACTGTCCGGTCTGATTACATACATGTGCATACCTTTATCTATAATGGTTGAGTTTAGTCCTTTGCATCTCGCCTTGATTTAGTGCTTATCATACAACAGCTTGTTGAGAACTGATATATAATTACTATTGCCTAATATTTTAAACCTCCATGAAAGAATTAACCCTTTGTCCTACATTTTGCTTTCACAAAACAACTTCTTTATACACAATGTATTTTTGACACGAATCCTTGTAATTTACCCTCCCTGTGCAATTCCAATGCATACAGAAATGGTCGGCCCCCGCCCATCGGGGCTTGAAGATAAAGATGGGCTGCACGAGGCTACCACGCAGACTACACGAGTACTGGTAAAGCGCTTAGAGGATCTAAGCCTGCCCATACAAAGCGATGAGAGGCAGCCCGCCCATACTTATAAACCCTATTGGTTTCATTGGGTGACAGGGCTTGAGATGTCATTTCATCTCAATGACGGGTAAAAGTCCCACAAAATTGGAAGCAACGTCTCCAAAATGACCTATACAGTGTTGAAGGTGACGTTAAACCTCAAACAAACAAACAGAAATGGGCACAACAGGAGGCTCAGTTATAAAGTGGCTTTAGTGTATATTTAACCCATAACAACTCTTACTTTTGCAAACAGAGATGAGGTCCTACACTGTTTGCCATGCAGCTTGTGAATAATTTTAAGAAATTTTCATGTTTGACAGTCGGCAATTGCTGAGGCTAAATATATATATTCAGCAGGATAAGGGTTAAGACTTATTGGGTTTTCTGGGTTTCTTTTTCCCGCCCATTTTTTGTCCAGTTGTGAGGAAGGTTTCAAAATTTAAAAGGGTGGGCCCATAAAATCACGAAATAACACGCAAAAATCCGCCCAAATATTTTACTAATCGTCGAGTCGAGCAATTAAGTGACAAATATATTTTTTCAGACTTTAAGTGGAATGCATACACCTTCAGGGGAGGCAACTCTTTCAAGCGTATTTTAGTCTCCCATGTCAATGAGGGTCAACTCTAAACGAAAGAATTTGCTCCTCAGGAGCAAATTCTTTCCTTTAAGAGTAGACCCCTTTTTCGTGGGACAAAGCTTATAGAAAAGCAAACAGGAAGTTCCGAAAGTTGCCCCCTTTTGAAAAATGTGGAAAATCTGCCAAGTCATTCCCATCAGATTTCATGTGACCAATAACGGACTTTAATTGACCAATAGTTCTGCTTTTCTGTTAGATTGTTTGTTTACATGATTTGAGGTTAAACATCCCCATTAACATTATTTAGGTCATTTTGGAGACATTACTTCCAGTTTTGTGTGAAATTTTTACCCGACGTTTAGATAAAATGACATTTCAATCCCTGCCGCCCAGTTAAACCGATATGGTTTATATGCTCGGATGGTCTGACTCGCCAGGGCAGGCTTTGGGAGTTTATGGCTAAAGTTAACAGATATCTGAAGCGTTGCATGTCCAACTCGCCAGGGCAGGCTTTGGGAGTTTATGGCTAAAGTTTACAGACATCTGAAGCGCCAGTATTATAGGCTGTTGTGTCAGGCAGCACCATGAACATGTGTCGCGTAAGGATCCGAAAGACTTTGGGGCTTGAACCATATGTAATTCGGGTCATTTCTCCGGTCAGTCGCAATGGCGAACTTCCACATAAAAAATGTTTATTTTCGAATCAATTTTTAAAATTCAAACTAATGCATCTGATAAAATAAAGTTCAGTTATGATTAGTTTGGTTATTCTATTTTTAAAGTTTAATAGCCAAAAATTGATTTATTTGCCAGTTTAACGCATTTTGTTATTTGTTGATGGTACGGATAATGGTGTTAGACAGGGAATCGCAATATCGACGATTCTGTTTGTTTTGTTTTTTTAATCAAAAAATAGGTAATGAGCGCTTTCTTTAATTATACCCCGACATTTTCTCAACAATCAAATTACCGATAATCCAAGTGTGTGTACAAAAATCCGGGAAGCAAAACATTCAATAAGTGTTAATCAGCCGCATGCTTGACTTGTCACAGCACACCCGAGTGTCGCAAGATGGACCTGTCATTTTTTTCCGCAGTCGGGATAGGCAATACCCACCAGCCTACAGACCTGAGACTGTTAAATCCTTTGATCAATTGAGCACTCGCTGTCATTTACAAAGACGAACGCGACAGGAGAAAAAATACTGGCCACGACTGGAAACTTTACGCAAAATCTGGCGTAAAAAATGCCCATAGGGGCTTGAAGAAATATATGGGCTGCACGATGCTTCCACGCAGAGCTGAATCCGGCCCGCACACTAGTACTGGTAAACGGCTTTGAGGATCTAAGTCTGTCCAGGAACCGCGGTGCGAGGCGGACCGTCCATGCTAATAAACCCTATTGGTTTCATTGGGCGACAGGGCTTGAGATGTCATTTCATCTCAATGTCGGGTAAAAGTCCCACAAAATGACCTTTACAGTGTTGACGGGGACGTTAAACTTCAAATCAAACAAACAAAACTGGCGTAAAAAATACGCCGGATCCGGCATTTCCCATCATTGATGCTCAATAAAGTTCTGTTCCCAACACTGTGATTACATCTTCATAGTCTCGTAGTTGATACGAACCATACAAACACACCTTTTTAATTTTGACCCCTACCGCTCAAAGTTGGAACTTCCTACTGTTTCTGTGAATAGCCCCGCCCATCATGGCTTGCAAAAATAGACTGGGCTGCATGATGTTTCCACGCAGAGCTGACCGAACACAAGTACTGGTAAACAGCTTAGAGGTTCTGAGCCTGCCTAGGAAATGTGTTGCGAGTCAGACCGTCCATGTATATAAACCCTATAGGTTTCATTGGGCGACAGGGCTTGAGAAGTCATTTCATCTCAATGTCTGGTAAAAGTCCCACGAAATTGGAAGTGACGTCTCCAAAATTACCTATACAGTGTTGTGGCCCCCGCCCATCTGGGCTTGAAGAAATACATGGGCTGCATGATGCTTTGATAGCCAACAATGGGTGTGGCTAAATTAATTTATTCAGCAGGATAAGGGTTAAGTCTCCAAAACGAGACATTAGTTTTTCTGGGTTTCTTCTCTTTTTTCCGCCCAATTTTTGTCCCGATAAGTTCTCAGTAACCACTAGACAGATATGAAAATGAAGTTGTGCAGGAAGATTTCAAGATTTAAAAGTGTGGACCCAACAGGTCTCCTTGGGGGCACGCAAAAATCAGTAACCGTCGAGTCGAGCAATTAAGTGACAAATATTTTTTTTATTTATTTATTTTCTTATTTTTTTTATTTATTTATTTTCTTTTCTTAAAGGAAAGAATTTGCTCCTCTCCAATTCATTCTTTCTACTATTTCTATCAATATCGGTCGAATCAACATTGGAGCGTTTTGAATTCTAGTGTGATCGGTCATTGCCGATCCAGGTCTGCAGGATGAAAACATACACAGTAATCATGTAATAACGAAGAAATCTTTAAACTGCACAGAATGGGCCTCCCAGTTAACGTCCCGATGCGGAGGACGGTGCACTTTGTGGCATTCACCCGGAGCATGTTCGGACACCGCAGTTTTATTACCGCTGCCGGGAATCAAACCGGGGGCCTCTAGCATCACAGGCAGGTACACTATACCATTGAGCTACCACGCTTGATTCAATGTCGAGTGCCGGCTCGACCACTTTAATACATGTATATACAGGGGTTCATCCATTGTTCTTTCTTGTTTCTGCTACAGCCTCGAGGTTTAAACGAGTATCCACAATCTGTTTTGAGATGAATATATATTCGCTTGTGGGTACTGCTGGTCAGAACCGCCTCGAGGTTTTGTGTGTTTTTTGTTTGATTTGAGGTTTAACGTCCCCGTCAACACTGTATAGGTCATTTTGGAGACGTTGCTTCCAATTTTGTGGGACTTTTACCCAACATTGAGATGAAATGACATCTCAAGCCATGTCGCCACCTAGAGGTTTTAACGAGTATCCACAATCTCTGTTTTGAGCAGACTATAGATTGTGGGTACTGCTGGTTAGAACCGCTTCGAGGTTTTAACGAGTATCCACAATCTTCTTTTGAGCAGTATTAAAATCGATCGTAACATTAACTGACAGCGCTATTATCCCGCCCACGCTTAAAACGTCCAAAGACGTGTGTCAATCATCTAAAATACCGGTTCAGAAGCACGTGATGGAAAGTTCAAAACGGTGCAACAAAGCTTTCGGCACGTATTTGATATTCGTCTCAAACAACATCAAAAGTACGTCTGGGAGAAGACCGATTGCTAACTTGCCGATTGCGTTGTTGTAATGGTCAAGTTTCAGCTTGATGGGATCTAACCCTTCTCTTGCTGAATATTCAGACTAGCCACACCCATTTCTGACTTTGAACCAATCAGATTAGTTGATGTAATTTATTCCTACAAATCCATAAAGTGAATGTCAAACAGTGTATTTCCTGATCAGAAGCCATCTGATCCGGATCTACACGGTTTCCAAAGATAGGGATTATCGTGAACGTCATGATAAGAGTTAATTGAAGGATAGAAAGCCACAAACAAAATGTTTACAGAAATTTACGAAGAGGCATAACTCTATTAACATTTGATGAACCACAACCTTGAAACAATATGCGCAACTCCACATTGTGATCCAACTATATATCAAGTTTCAGCTTGATCGAATCTTTTCTACGGTCATTCTCTCTCTTCCGCTGATTCTAGAAGGGCAGTTGTCAGTTTCTGGCGAAAGAATGTGCACTGTACTGGTTAACCGCTTACGTATAAGCCTGCCCAGGAAAGTGTTGATAGGTAAACTGACCGGCTCAAAAAATGACCTAAATAGTGTTGACTGGGCCATAAAACTCCAATACAAACAAACAAATCAGCTTGATCGAATTTAATGGGAAAACTCCCTAGGGACAGAAAAAAAGAGTCGGTATCAGCCATGGTAAAAGTGTGACCGACTGAATAGCTGAATCCCTTGAGGAATGTATCAGGAGGCTCTTAACTTGGAAAGACGCAATGGAGGCGGAAGGGCTGAGAGTGAATGCAGGAAAGACAAAGATCATGATCTGTGGTACAGGCCTGGACCTTTTGCAGAGTACAGGCCAGTTCCCATGCGCTGTATGTGGCACTGGAGTGGGCAGCAACAGTATCTTTTGTAATGGCTGCAAGTTCTGGGTGCACAAGAAATGCAGTGGGCTCAAACGCTTGATAGAGGACCCTGATTACAGGTGTACACGGTGCCAAGGAACTGCACACCCCTTAGATGGCAGACCACAGAGGGATGTCCAAGTCGGATCCGACAAGCTGCAGGTTGTAGCTTCCTTTTGCTATCTAGGTGATATGCTCTCTGCAGCGGGTGGTTGCGACCTTTCAACTACATCACGTGTGAAAACAGCCTGGAAGAAATTCAAGGAGTTGCTACCAGTTCTCTCTTCCCGCCACCTCTCGTTCAAGACACGTGGCCGTGTGTATAGCTCTTGTGTGCGGAGCGCAATGCTCCATGCCAGTGAGACATGGCCATTGACAAAGCCAAACCTCCAACGTCTACAGCGAAATGACAGGGCAATGATCAGACAGATCTGCAATGTCAAGCCACAGGACACTGTCACCATCAGGTCCAGTGAGTTACTTGAGGGTCTTGGCATTGAGGACCTGGACCTCATCCTGAAAGAGAGAAGGCTTCGCTAGTATGGACATGTGGAACGCTCCAACGGTGCAGTCAAGACTGCCTGTGACATACAGGTAGGTGGAAAGCGGGAGCCAGGAAGGCCCTAGATGACCTGGAAGCAGCTGATAGAAAGAGATTGCAGAGAATGGAAGCTCTCTGCTATTGATCCTCATGATAGACAAGCCTGGAGATCTGGTGTAAGATCTGCCATGCGTGCAGCAAGCCAGCTACCTGGAAGGGGGCCCACTTAAACCCCTGTCACACCAGGGCTGCGTTCTCACGGCGTCCAAGAAAAATGCAGAACGCCGAGGTGCGCGCAGTACGATCGCAAACATCGCCGTAGCAACGCAGTGGCGTCGCCAGTAGACGCGTTGGGATCGCATAGAACGCCAAGCGACGGCGCGCATTTTGATCAGAGCGCAGTGAGGTCACCGTAAGGTTGTCATAGCAGCGCAGTAAGGTCTCCTACAACGCTACAGGAGCTCGGCAGGGGCGCACAGAGGTCTCCAACAACGCCATATAAGCTCCGCTTGTATAATTGATTAACTGATTGATTGATTTGATATTTAACGCCCAAGTCAACACTGTATAGGTCATTTTGGAGACGTTGCTTCCAATTTTGTGGGACTTTTACCCGACTTTGAGATGAAATGACATCTCAAGCCCTGTCGCCCAATGAAACCAATAGAGTTTACACGTATAAGCATGTTTACAACAATAGAGTTTACACGTATCTCGCACCGCTTTGCCTGGGCAGGCTTAGATTCTCTAAGTGGTTTACTAGTACTCGTGTGAGGTCGGTTTCAGCTCTGCTAGGAAGCATCATGCAGCCCATCTATTTCTTCCAGTCCCGATGGGAGGGGGCCGCCCGCTTGTATAAACAGTGGCTAGAGTAGAGCTTGATTGTGTACTGTCCCGAAAAATCTACTTATGAGGTGACACATTCCGGGTAAGGTAATGGCGTTGGACTTGCTCCTGCTTGCGATGATTGCGGTGGACTTGCTTCCGACGGCACAGGAGTACTGGTAAACCGCTTAGGGGATCTAAGCTTGCCCAAGCAAAGGGGCGCGAGTCGGACCATCCGTGCTTATTAACCCTATTAGTTTCATTGGGTGACAGAGATTGAGATGTCATTTCATCTCAATGTCTGGTAAAAGTCCCACAAAATTAGAAGCAATGTCTCCAAAATGACCTATAATGTGTTGATGGGACGTTAAACCTCAAACCAAACAAAACTGTTCGACTGATGAAGATGTCTGTTTACACTCTGAGAACGTCTTCAACATGTGAACGCCGTAAAAGCGCAGTGCACGCATTGAGATCGCCGTAAAAGCGCAGTGCACGCATTGTGAGCGCCGTAAAAGCGCAGAGGAAGCGCCGTGAGAGCGCATACAATCGCCATCAAGAACGCCGCAGGATCGCGATAGATCACCATGTAAACTCCGTAGCAACGTCTTGGTCGCTGTAGGGACGCCATGACAGGTCCAGGTTCACAAAAATACCCCATATTTCTTACGATCTCGCGGCGTCCTGAAAAATTAAACAATGCCGTCCCATCGCAGTGGAAACGCGGCATAGTGTGACAGGGGCTTTATGTGGATGTTGCCCCTGTATCTGCACATTAATCAAAAATCCGTTGATGATGATGATGATGATGATGATGATGATGATGATGATGATGATGATGATTATGATGGTGATTGAGTCATTGTTACGAGGAGGAGCTAACCAGAAACAAAATGTTCACAGAAATTTTCAAAGGGGTATAACTCCACATCATAGTCTAAATAATATTTCAAGTTTCAGCTTGACCAGATCTAAATTACAGGCAAAGTTAGCTGGAACAAAATGTTTACAGAACTTTTCAGAGGGACAGAACTTTGTTTTTATTTTGTGGACTGTTACACCTCCATCCAATCATGGTCCAACTTTATCAAGTTTCAGCATGATCAAATGTTAGTTGCAGGAGTTTGCCGGAAATGAAATGTTTGCAGAAATTTTCAAAGGGGCGTTAACTTGTAACTTTACATGTGACTCCACATCAAAGTCTTACTATCTACCAAATTATAGCTTGATCCGATGAAAACTGTAGGAGGAGTTATTCGGAAATGTAAACTTTTACAGGAATTTTCAAAGGGGCATTATTTGGTGGACGGTTTAAACCTCGAAACTTTACGTGCTACTCCACATCATAGTCTTACTATCTACCAAGTTTCAGCTTGACCCAATGAAAACTAGGTGTTATACGGAACTGAAAATGGTTACAGAAAGTTTCAAAGGGGCATAACTCTGTTAACTCATTATCCCCTAGCGTCGCTTATATGCGGCCGATAAAATATCGATGTAGTCCCGAGCGCCGCATAAAAGCGACAGGTAAATTCTTATCGGTACACCGTGCGTCGCTTATAAGTGGGCCGCAAACAAGTACTCCATTTCCCGAGCGTCGCGTATAAGTGACGCTTACCATTGGACTACAAAACTCAAAAATATCGGCAAGTTCGATTTTCAGCCAATAAAAACGCAGTTTACAAACACTGTTCGAATATTTTTCTTGCCAAAAATAGAAAATTCCACGTGTTTACCGGGAAGGAAAAGCGAGAATTCTGAGGTAAAAAATCATGAAAAACAGCGAAAATACGCGACCACAGCTTGCAATCGGTAGTGATATAATGGAGTCTGATGTTAGTGATGGCGAATTCTCACGTTTCGGCGCAGATAGGGCTGGAAGTGACATTGAAATTGAAGGAAATTTGTCAGTTTCACGTGTGCATACAGCAGACTTGTTCGATTTTGAGGAGGACTCGTCGGACATGTTTTGTTCTCTTTTTTTGGAGTATATTCCTGGGGATTCTTATTGAAATTATGGAAATTATGAAAGAAGAGGAATATGTGTTATTATAATATGCGAAAATGAATAGTCATAAGGATCATGACTTAATCATTTCATTGTGGAATTTGTCTCTTTTTTATTATTTTTATGTGGATTAAATTTGGATTTATTCCTTCAAGTCGTGGAGTAAGTAAGTTTCTTTATCACCCGCCCTGCATGTAATTCTGACAGAATTTCGCATGCGTTTGGTATGATCTTGTAGATATTTTTTTCATCTACCATTGTGAAAAATTTCAACGTCCAGAAACTTGTAATAAATGAATTATACATAAAATAGCATTGCAACCCTCAGTTACAAAAATCTTTTCTAGTCATAGCTAGAAAAAGTCTAGGGAGATAGGCACTGAAATACTGATAAGCCTCACAGGTATTAGCTATAGCAGTATTTGCCAGGGAATTAGTGGAGATTCGCTTCTAGGGGATAATGAGTTAATATTTGGTGGATGGTTAACCTCAAAACTTGACCTGTTTCTCCACATCATAATCTTACTTTCTACCAAGATTTATGTCATGCCTGTGTGGGTGCAAAGTCATCGAAACATGAAATCTAGGCCAAGGTAAAAAAACCATGAAATTCGGGTCAAGGTCAAATATGGATGCTTGCATTATAGTTGTCATCCCTAGATACAAGTGTGCCAAGTATCATTAATAAAGCTCTTATGGTTCTTTTGAAATGAACTTGACCATTAGGGAGAATGATAAGGACCGGTGGCAATATTTCACTAAGTCAGTGAACCATAAAATGTATGTCAAGGTCAAATATAGAAGCTTGCATAAAAATTGCCATCCCAGGTAGTAGATACAAGTTTAATGAAGCTCTTATAGTTCTTGAAAATGAATTTGACCATTAGGGTGAACGCTAGGCTGGTCGCAATATTTTACAAAGTCAGTGAACCATGAAAGGTCAAATATGGATGCATTTAAGTTGCCATCGCCAGATACAAGTTTGTATCAAGTATCATTAATGAAGCTCTTATAGTTAATCTTAATGAAGCTCTTCTAGTTCTTGAGGAATTAACTTGACCATTAGGGTGAAAGCTAGTGTGGTCACAATATATTACAAAGTCAGTGAACCATGAAATGTAGGTCAAGGTCAAATATGGATGCTTGCATTTAAGTTGCCATCGGCAGATACAAGTTCGTACCAAGTATCATTAATGAAGCTTTTTTAGTTCTTGAAAAATTAACTTAACCATTTGTTTGTTTGAATTGTTCGTTTGATTTGAGGTTTAACGTTCCCGTCAACACTGTAAAGGTCATTTTCGAGACGTTGCTCTCAATTTTGTGGGACTTTTACCCGACAATGAGATGAAATGACATCTCAAGCCCTGCCGCCCAATGAAACCAATATGGTTTATAAGCATAGATGGTCCCGACTCGCACTACTTTACCTGGGCAGGCTTAGATCCTCTAAGCGGTTTACCAGTGCTCGGGGTCGGTTTCTCTCTCTCTCTAATCTTTACATTTTTGTTTGGGAATAGCATAGCATGACTGTTTAACTTACATGGATTCTGCTCTGGGCCCAAACAACAGTGTTTTAAATTGATTGCCTTTGTGAGTTGCAGGATAAAAATTATTTATAAGTGCTACCTCCCCTGATGCTGTAAACCATTCACCTTAAAAATGTGTGAGCATACAAATGCAAAAAAGATTTCTTAATTTTCTGTGCAGCTTTGAGCCAGATTTTTTTATGAAGTCTTTCATGCTGTTTTTTGTAGCTCATATATCAGCAGATACAAAATATTTTTTGTGCCATTAATTTTCTTTTTTCTCACATCAGATGTGTGCACATGCTGTGAAATCACACGTTTCTGCATTTGACAAGGCTGTGAAAGTCTGTGTGAAAAATTTATTAAACAAGTATGCATTCATTGTAAGTATAATTCATTCAAGAACAAGCTTTGATACTCACCCTGTGAACGAAATTCCTGAGGTTTTACATCAAAGTCAGCACAATATTATTTTGGTCATTTTGGAGACAGTGCTTATGATTTTGTGCGACATTTACCCACAATGAGTTAAAATGACATCTCAAGCCCTGACAGTCCGACCTCAGGGCAGGCTAAGACTTTCAAAGCGGTTATCTAGTACTCAAATATTTGTTGTCAGTTTCAACTCTACATGGATTAGCGCCATGCAGCCCAATCCATTTTACCAAGCCCTGATTGTCAGAAGCTAACAAGGATACAATTAAGGGACAATTTTTCCAAATTTCTTGCTAGATAGTAATTTGGGTTTAACCCATTGTATACTAGTTGAATCTTCCATTTCCATATGTTGGACAAGTCCATTTGTCATATAAGGGATGTCAGGCCTATTTTTCCGTTTTTATTCTATTTGTGATAGAAAATTCTGTTAGCAAATAGTGCAGGCCCTGACCAGAGGCCGCATTCTGCGGCGTCTGGTCTGGTCCTGCACTGTTTGCCAAGGTACCCCTTTTAAGGGTTTCCCGCATACAACGGGTTATAGACAAGTCTATTACCCTTGTCTGTCATTTTGTGTTGTCTCCCAGAGAAAGGGAGAAAAGAGAATGTAGAGGTGATGAGAGAGAGGGATGGGAAAAAGATGAAAAAGAATGAAAGTGATGAAACAAGGACACATTACGAAAACACGTCTATACAAATACATTGTCACCTTTATCTCCGAAAAAATGACAATTTTATGATGAAAAATTACGATATTTTTCTTATTTCTGCTCAAAATATAGATATAGATTGTGGGTACTCATTAGAACCGCCTCGATGAGGCGGTTCTTATGAGTACCCACAATCTATATTTTGAGCAGAAATAAGAAAAATAAGGTTTACCCCTGCAAACCCCAGTTTTACTATATAAAAGTGGGGTTCGAGGGGGTCAAAATTATATAGGCATGTTTTTGTAATGAGTTGGCCTCAACTGTAAGCCAATATCAGTTGGGCACCATATGGCATGTGACCTTCACCTCAGCATAGTTGCTAGAGTGAGTGAGTGAGTGTTTACAAACAGTGTAGGGCTGTAGGCGCTGATCAGATGCGGCGTTCTGCGGCATCTGATCTGGGCCTGCACTGTTTGCCGAGGTAAGTGAGTGTTTGAGTTTTACGTCCCAGCAACAGTTAAGGTCATACGGAGATGGGACCTCGGTTTAAAGACTCATCCAAAGTCTGGAGAAGCCTGGGATCCATCCTGCGACCCATGATTTACAAGGCGAGTAGCGTAACCACTACACCACGAAGGCTTCTAATAGTTGCTAGACCTGCCTCATTAAAGCTCATATGTTTTTGTTGTTGTTGTTGTTGTTGTTTTGTTTTTGTTTTTTAAATAAGAAAACTTCTGTGAAAATTGTCCTCATTACCCTCACTTCCCTGGCCCCCATCCCTTCTACTTATCTAAAGCTGCAGCTTCTATAACCAATATAAAATCCTGTGTCCCTTAGAACAAACAGGACGAACCAGACATTCCTAATTTTAGAAATTGTCTATGGGAAGAAAATGTGCTTAAACCTTTTTGTACCAAATGGAATCTTGCTCCTTATATATAGCATGAGTGAGTGAGTGAGTTTTAGTTTTACGTCCCACCAACAGCTAAGGTCATACGGAGACGGGACCTCGGTTTAAAGACTCATCCGAAAGTCTGGAGAAGCCCGGGATCGATCCTGCGATCCCTGGTTTATAAGGCGAGTAGCGTAACCACTGCACCACGGAGGCTTCTTATATATAGCATGAGTTCATTTCAAAATTTAGGGGTGTCCGGTTGTGTTTTCTTAAAAATAAATTTGGGAAATGGCTGAACTTTTTGCAAACAGTGTAGGCCCTGATCAGACGCCGCTTCTGCGGCGTCTGATCTGGGCCTGCATTGTTTGCCATGGCACCCATTTTGGGGTTTCCATCATGCAATGGATTAAGGCAAGGGCTATATTAGTCAGGTCAAGATCTACCTCTCTCGGACCTAATGGATACCCATGTTTGACAAACTGATTCCTGCATATCAAGGAAATCCTAGATTTTATCATGGATCAGAAATTTGTATACCATACCCAGGCTATCCTACACTTTAACCGTTTTTGTAGCAAATGGAATCTTCCTGGAGTCCATCAGGTTGTGTTTTCTTCGAACTTTATTTGGAAAATGGCTGAAAGTTTTGCAAACAGTGTAAGCCTTGATCAGACGCCGCGGAACTCAGTGGCGTCTGATCTGGACCTACACTGTTTGCCTGGGTACCCGTTTTGGGGTTCCTGTACAAAATAGGTTAAGCAAACAGTGCAAACATTGATCAGATGCATCTCATCATCAACATCATCAACGGATTTTTTATTAACGTGCAGGTACAGGGGCAACGTCCACATAAGTGGGCCCCCTTCCAGGTAGCTGACTTGCTGCACACATGGCAGATCTTGACTTAGGCCTGTCTATCATGAGGATCAATAGCAGAGAGCTTCCATTCTCTACAATCTCTTTCTGTCAGCTGCTTCCAGGTCATCTTGGACCTTCCAGGCTCCCGCTTTCCACCTACCTGTATGTCACAGGCAGTCTTGACTGCACCGTTGGAGCGTTCCACATGTCCATACCAGCGAAGCCTTCTCTCTTTCAGGATGAGATCCAGGTCCTCAATGCCAAGACGCTCAAGTAACTCACTGGACCTGATGGTGACAGTGTCCTGTGGCTTGACATTGCAAATCTGTCTGATCATTGCCCTGTCATTCCTTTGAAGACAATGGAGGTTTGGCTTGTCAATGGCCATGTCTCGCTGCATGGAGCATTGCGCTCCGCACACAAGAGCTGTACACACGGCCACGTGTCTTATTATCTGTTCAGTATTATAGCACTGTTTGCTGATGTCCTGTTCAGGGAACCTCAAAATCTATTGGATCCTTGGCCCACTGCTTTTGTTGAAGTGGGGCACAAGGTTAGGTTTGACACAGATATACATGTAAAATGAATTCTTGACATGACAAACCCACATTGCAATACAGTCTGCTCAGATCAGTCTGTTTCTCCTCAAAGATATATAAATGTCTTAGGTTCCCCATAAAGCAAATGGGGAACAACAAGATAAATTTGTTCATGCAATAATTATCCACACTTGTCTGACATAAGAGATGTGCTGGCTGATCAGAGTTTTGCCAACTGCAAGTTTTGCCATGTTAGATTTCACCCTTGGGCAAGCAATATGCATTTTTTGCACTTTTATGAGAGACAAATTAGAATACGCATTTTTTGACAATGACAAATTAGGTTTACTGCAAAGTGCAAGCATTCTTTGTTTTCTAAAACACTTCTTTTTTGAACTCCTTTGGTATTTGTGTGTGTGTGTGTGTAAGTGAGTGTGTGTGTGTGTGCATGTGTATATGTTTGAGTTTTACATCCAACTAACAGCTAAGATCACATGGAGAGAGGACTTCAGTCTAAAGACACATCCGAAAGTCTGGCGAAGCCCGGAATCAAACCCATGGCCCCTGGTTTATGAGGCGAGTAGCTCCTTTGATATTAATTTCAACTGTGCAATAGGCCTGATTTTCGTAAGTCTACTCAACCTCGTCATCTGGTAAATGCTTTTGAGTACATATTAACCCATTGTATGCGAGAAACCCCTAAAGGGGTACCTTGACAAACAGTGCAGGCCCAGACAGAATGCGGCGTCTGATCAGGGCCTACACTATTTGCTAACAGAATTTCCCATCAAAAATAGTATAAAAACGAAAAAAAATAGGCCTATGACAAATGGACTTGTCCAATGTGTCCACTAGCATACAATGGGTTAACCCTTTTCTGACTTTGAACCAATCAGATTACTTGATATAATTTAGACCTGCAAATTCACAAACTGAATGTCAAACAGTGTTGATCCTGATCAGATGGCTTCTTCCGAAGCGCATGCAATGCTTACAAAGGTATGGGTTGTCATATTCAGCAGGATAAGGGTTAAATTTTAGAAAGAAAACTATTACTATTAAATGATGCAAAATTCCAGAAGATGCTGATCTTTGCATTTTTCCTCTCTACTTATTTTCTTTTTCTACTTTTTTGCATACCAGAACCAGTAGCTACATTAAGTTCTGTAATTTACTGTAACTACTCTTTGATTGAAGCTAATTTTAACATATGCCTACAAACAACCCTAAATTTGAGCTTAAGTTTGGTAAAGGCTGCCTTAATGCAATGCTTGTCTGTTCAGAGAACCAGTCTACAGACACATACCAGTCTGTTTAAAATCTGTCTGCACAGTCAAATAGTCTGGCTGACAACAAGAGAGACAGAATGAACTGAATGGTGTTTCAAAGTTTCTTTTGCATTCATATAACTTGAATGCACATTAAGGCAGACTGTTCCAGGATGTGCAGCATTTCAGTTTCGGGTCAGCTCCAAGAGCTTCTGGAATTTCAAGAGGGCCAAACCAAAACAGACATGAATTTAAGCCATGGCATGGATAAAGAGTTCTTAACATTTACCAGAACAGCAAAGGCTTTTGTGAGACTGCACAGACGTGCAGTCTCAAAGGAGCCTTTGCTGTTCCAAGAACTATTCACCACATGTAGCTACAGAGGATTTGTCAACAGTCAGCTGGTGAAATGAGCCCGGTAAGTGACCCTGGCAGATGACCACATAGGTGTTTCTGCTTGATCTCTAAGCTATATGCAAAGGACCCTTAATACACAACACAGCTTATTTTATTAGCCACCGCATTGTATAAACCTGCCTTAATAACACAATGCCGCCTATGACCGAGACAGAAATCACAACGAAGTAGTCTATACAGCCTTGCAAAATCGAGACATCCTCGTTCCTCGACAGCGATGCACAATTATCATTTAGATCAATACTGTCTGGAATGAGACAAAACTACAGTCTAATTGAGAGTTCCTCTCTTTTTTTCTCAGTGACTTAAGGCTTATGGTACTATGCTTCTCTGAATTTTGGCAACCAAACAAAGTCAAAGTATATTGCTTTCTGGAAACCAATTAGCTCCCTTTAGTTAAGCCCTATTGAGAAGAAAGGTATCTATCTGTCACTATAAACACGAATAACTTGTAATCCCCGAGTGTCTCATACATACTTATCCCTTAACCCTCAAGACGCCGAGAAATGCAACATCTGAAAATGTCGTCTGCTTATGTTGTCTGTTGAATTTTTTTTTTGCAAACTTTTTAACCCTTGTCCTGCTGAGCCCGGATATGCCTAATCTTTCAAACAATGTAGATCCAGATCAGATGGCTTCTGAAGAAGCCATCTGATCAGGATCTACATTGTTTGCCATTCAGATTGTGAATTTGCTGCAATAATTTCCATCAAGTAATCTGATTGGCTGAAAATCAGTAGTGGGTGTGGCATATCTAAATATTCAGGGTTAAAAATGTTTTTGCATACAGGCAAACAGTGTGGGCCAAGATCAGACTGCTCCAACAGGAACAGGAGCAGTCTGATCTGGGTCCACACTGTTTGCAAAAAATTACCGGCAGATGGCAAAGCAGACGACAATAGCCGTGATTGGCATTTTATGAGTAAAAGAACAAAGCACAACTAGCTGGAACAGATGACATTTTCATTTTTTTTTACCCTATTTCATGCAAAATGTTTCTATGTATATTCTTATTTTTTGCCAGACAACAGGAATTGGCATTTCATGCAAATTGTCTCCATATGACATTTTCTTATTTTTCCCAGAAAACAGAATTTGACATTTTATGTAAATTAGACAATTTGCATCAAATGTCAAATTCTGTTATGGACAGAATTTGTATGAAATGTCAAAGCCTGTTTTCTGGGAAAAATAAGAATATCAACAATCTGTTGTCTGCTGAAATTGCCAGAGAGTGGTAAATGTTCAACCCATAAAATGCCAATCACAACAATTGTCATCTGCTTTGTCGTGTGCTAGTTACTTTTAAAGTCATTTCTGCAAACAGTGTGGACCCAAAACAGACTGCTCCTCTAGGAGCAGTCTGATTTGGGTCCACACTGTTTGCCTGTATGCAAAAATATTTTTAAAATGTTTGCAACAAAATTCAGCAGACGACATAAGCAGAAGACATTTTCAGATAAGTAAAGCACCTTTTCCATTGAAGACTGGGCTAATTCCTGTTGCTTGTAAAAGTTTATTATTCCTCCTTGAACTTCATCCAATTTTTTGTTTGCTAACAAACACTAATATTTCTAAAAGTTTTGCATTTTTGGAATATTTGGAAAATGTGAAGGACCATTTTCCCCCAACAGAGACTCAAGGGAAGCTATTCTTATTCATTTACTGCTTTACCTCTTTTGACAATTTATGTCCCCTGTCTGTATCTAAATATTGAGCCACTGGGATACTCCTAGACTTGCCCATGTCTTTTAATTAATTGTCCATTGTACTAATTTACATATATTTAAAAACAAACAACAATACTACACAATGCTACCTTGAAATTAACAGAGTTGAGAACTAAGGAGACTTTTACAAGTTTCTTGTTTAAAAGGGACTAATATTTGATAGGTGAAAATGTAAATGTAGGGACTTGGGCAAGTCTAGAAGGGTCCTTGCTTTTTCACATGTGTGTTTTAACAGCCCTGGTGGTAAAATATTGAGTTGGTCAGTTGAACTAACCACCCTCTTCTTGGTTAGGCCTTTCATCAACAACTGAAAAATCATCATGAAAACACGCCTATATAATTTTGACTCCCTTGAACCCCGCTTTTATGCAGTAAAACTGGGGTTTACAGGGGTAAACCTTATTTTTCTTATTTGTGCTCTAAAATATAGATTGTGAGCACCCACAATCTATATTTTGAGCAGAAATAAGAAAAATATCACAATTTTTAGTCCTAAATTTTCGAGGATTTTTTTTTTTGGTATTAAAGTTCGCAATGTATTTGTATAGGCATGTTTTCGTTATTGGCTCATCTTGAACCTGTGGAAGGGATAGATGAGCTCGGTCAAGCGATTTTGGTACTTATCGCCTATGCAAGCAGCGAAGGTTCAGGCGAGCCTGCGCATCCGCGCAGTCTCGCCAGAACCTTCGCTGCTCGCTCATACAAGCAGTGAATCAAGAGGAACCTTCAGACAGAAAGCCATATCCCTGGCCCTGTGAATGGCTGGGCATGCGCAGTTAAAATTTGTCATGACGGAATGCTCGAAGACACAAATTCGCTTGGCGGGGCTCATATTATGTTTTCGCTCAAATTCACAAGATGAATGACAAAGTGTAGATCCTGATCAGCAGGATATGGGTTATGCAGATTGTTCCAGGGTGTGCAGCATTAAATTTTCAGTTTCAGTACCAAAAGTTGTTCGTTTGAACTTAACATCCCACTAACAACTAAGGTCATATGGAGACGGAATCTTGTTTTAAAGCAAGTCTGGAGAAGGCTGAAATCGAACCTTCCAAAGGTTGCCGCCCTTGAAAAACTGGTGGCAAAGCTGAAAAAAGAGTTTCCATTCACCTTTGAGAGGTAACCCTTAAACAATTTCAGACATATTTTCAAACATTTTTCAACCTGTTGCTGTCTGTGTATAAAATTTTTGTGGTGCTTTCTGTGGTTAACCCTTATCTAGCTGAATATTTAGTTTAGCCACACCCATTTCTGACTTTGAACCAATCAGACACACCCATTTCTGACTTTGAACCAATCAGATTACTTCATGTAATTTATTCTTACAAATCTATAAACTTCATGTCAAACATTGTAGATCCTGATCAGATGGCTTCTTCAGAAGCCATCTGATCTGGATCTACACTGTTTCCAAAGATAGGGGTTATCGTGAACAGCAAGATATAAGAGTTAACCTTTACAACCCTTTTGGCTTATTCAGCAGATGACAAATTGGTATATAATTTTCTTATTTTTTTCCATAAAAACAGGACTTGATGTCTCTATAGGAGACAATTTGCATGATATGTCAAGGAAAATTGACAATAATATTTCAAACTGTCATCTGCTGAAAGTAATACCCAGCATGCAGTGTGAACATTATTTATACTTTTGCCACTGATCTTACCTGGTATATTCTGAAGCTGGTCCCCAACTCGAACAGAAAATGTCTCTCCAGGGTTAATATGAACATGAACCACATGCTGGTGACCAGCATGACCACTGGAAGCATTTGGACTAGGAGAATTTGTCTCCCCTTGTGGAGAATGGGTGTTCGGGGAGCTATTATCACTGTGAGGTGATGTCGGCACAGCAGCTTGGTTAGTTGCTTGATGCATTCCATGAGAAACTGGAACCGACCCCGGTGATGGTGTGCTTACTGACAAATGACCTTGAGAGGTCAT
This sequence comes from Lucinisca nassula, assembly GCA_963580285.1. NCBI lineage: Eukaryota > Metazoa > Mollusca > Bivalvia > Lucinida > Lucinidae > Lucinisca > Lucinisca nassula. The sequence continues at coordinate 103,661,076 of OY757024.1, read as the reverse complement.
TAGTACTTGACCTTGACCCGTAACAGTCATGTGACCTGGTTTCATGGCCATCTGATTATGAATATTTTGTGGCATATAAGTTACATGATCCTGATGAAATGTCTGTGATGAGTCAGCAAGGTATTCCTGGGGAACGTTTTCTAGTGGTATATGGTTAAATCCTGTGTTTGCTGCGCCACTGGATGACATGGTAAGGGAAGACGAGGTCACTGAAGTCTCAATATTCTCCACTTTCATTTGGTTTTCAGGTAAACTGTTCACACTGTTTGCTGCCCCACTGGCAGAAATGGAATCATCCGTATACACATCCACGTGATTCATGTCAGGGGACTCGTGTCCGCCATCTTCAATTACGGATGATTCTCTCGACGTTAAATCTGGACTACTTGTAGATGAAACACCATTTGTGATCGGCAATGAGTCCCTAGTGACACAGTTGGTTTTTGTTATCATTTCTGTTGATGTAGTTTCACTTTCCACCTTTTGAATAGTTTTCTCCGATACTGACATTGTGTTATCTGCGTAAGTTTGTATGTACAACTGTCTTTGGTATTTTCTGAAATGACAAAAAAAAGACTTAGCAACAGATAAAAAGGGTATTGGGTAATAAATGAAGGAAAATTTTCCTTATATCTCCATAATATAAACCTATGATGTGAGTGTCGTAAAAGTCTGAAAAATTCAGACACCTTGAGGACTTGCTGTAATTCTCCTAAAACTTTAACAAATTTGTTTCATGGTCCAGCAAGGAGTCCAAAAGGTTCAGCCGGAATGGCAAACAGTGTAGACCCTGATCAGATTGCTCCTTCAGGACTGTTTTCAGACTGTTTGCTGTGACCTATCTGTCCCAATTCTTAGGATCATTACAGTATTCATTTTCAAATGAATATCCACAAAATAGGTTTTTATGGAGAATTGACAGAAATTATCCTTAAATCACCTTACCTGTTTTTACAAAGGATAAAATTATTAAAGTGCCAAATGAAGGGATATCATTGGGTCCTTAACTAGAAGTTTCAGGGCGTTAGCAAATGCCATTTTACTTTTTTCTTATTTTGTTAAAGAGTGAGTGAGTTTTAGTTTTACGTCCCACCAACAGCTAAGGTCATCATAGACGGGACCTCGGTTTAAAGACTCATCCGAAAGTCTGGAGAAGTATTTTGTTAAAGAAAAAAAGGCTTGATACGTGTAATAAAATTGTCATGTGAATTGTCTGTTCATATAATGGATTCTCTGGAAACGAGAACAACTAGAACTGTCAGAGGATCTGACTATAGCCCCGCTATAGCCCTGTCAGAGGAGAAAGACTCATGAATTAAAGGTAAAGACTTGTGAGAGGGTTAAATCCCCAACAAGGTACCTACACCTTGTCTAAGTTAAAAAATAAGTTTTGGATAATGAAAAAAGCATATGCACATCTTCAGACCTATATGAAAACACCTGTAAAGTTTCAAAAGGATTGACCTAGAACTGTAAGAGGAGTTGCGGTAACAAGGTAGCTACTCCCTATACATTTTAACATTAGTAGATCTCAAAAATTGTCTAAGTTAAAAAAGGTGAAATAAGTGAAAAAAATTATTTAAGGATAATGAAAAAAGAATATGCACATTTTCAGACCTATAAGAAAACACCTGTAACGTTTCAAAAGGATTGACCTAGAACTGTAAGAGGAGTTGCGGTAACAAGGTAGCTACTCCCTATACATTTTAACATTAGTAGATCTCAAAAATTGTCTAAGTTAAAAAAGGTGAAATAAGTGAAAAAAATTATTTAACTCATTATCCCCTAGAAGCGAATCTCCACTAATTCCCTGGCAAATACTGCTATAGCTAATACCTGTGAGGCTTATCAGTATTTCAGTGCCTATCTCCCTAGACTTTTTCTAGCTATGACTAGAAAAGATTTTTGTAACTGAGGGTTGCAATGCTATTTTATGTATAATTCATTTATTACAAGTTTCTGGACGTTGAAATTTTTCACAATGGTAGATGAAAAAAATATCTACAAGATCATACCAAACGCATGCGAAATTCTGTCAGAATTACATGCAGGGCGGGTGATAAAGAAACTTACTTACTCCACGACTTGAAGGAATAAATCCAAATTTAATCCACATAAAAATAATAAAAAAGAGACAAATTCCACAATGAAATGATTAAGTCATGATCCTTATGACTATTCATTTTCGCATATTATAATAACACATATTCCTCTTCTTTCATAATTTCCATAATTTCAATAAGAATCCCCAGGAATATACTCCAAAAAAAGAGAACAAAACATGTCCGACGAGTCCTCCTCAAAATCGAGCAAGTCTGCTGTATGCACACGTGAAACTGACAAATTTCCTTCAATTTCAATGTCACTTCCAGCCCTATCTGCGCCGAAACGTGAGAATTCGCCATCACTAACATCAGACTCCATTATATCACTACCGATTGCAAGCTGTGGTCGCGTATTTTCGCTGTTTTTCATGATTTTTTACCTCAGAATTCTCGCTTTTCCTTCCCGGTAAACACGTGGAATTTTCTATTTTTGGCAAGAAAAATATTCGAACAGTGTTTGTAAACTGCGTTTTTATTGGCTGAAAATCGAACTTGCCGATATTTTTGAGTTTTGTAGTCCAATGGTAAGCGTCACTTATACGCGACGCTCGGGAAATGGAGTACTTGTTTGCGGCCCACTTATAAGCGACGCACGGTGTACCGATAAGAATTTACCTGTCGCTTTTATGCGGCGCTCGGGACTACATCGATATTTTATCGGCCGCATATAAGCGACGTTAGGGGATAATGAGTTAAGGATAATGAAAAAAGAATATGCATATCTTCAGACCTATATGAAAACACCTGTAAAGTTTCAAAAGGATTGACCTAGAACTGTAAGAGGAGTTGCGGTAACAAGGTAGCTACTCCCTATACATTTTAACATTAGTAGATCTCAAAAATTGTCTAAGTTAAAAAAGGTGAAATAAGTGAAAAAAATTATTTAAGGATAATGAAAAAAGAATATGCACATCTTCAGACCTAAATGAAAACACCTGTAAAGTTTCAAAAGGATTGACCTAGAACTGTAAGAGGAGTTGCGGTAACAAGGTAGCTACTCCCTATACATTTTAACATTAGTAGATCTCAAAAATTGTCTAAGTTAAAAAAGGTGAAATAAGTGAAAAAAATTATTTAAGGATAATGAAAAAAGAATATGCACATCTTCAGACCTATATGAAAACACCTGTAAAGTTTCAAAAGGATTGACCTAGAACTGTAAGAGGAGTTGCGGTAACAAGGTAGCTACTCCCTATACATTTAAACATTAGTAGATCTCAAAAATTGTCTAAGTTAAAAAAGGTGAAATAAACTTGTGAAAAAAATTATTTAAGGATAATGAAAAAAGAATATGCACATCTTCAGACCTATATGAAAACACCTGTAAAGTTTCAAAAGGATTGACCTAGAACTGTAAGAGGAGTTGCGGTAACAAGGTAGCTACTCCCTATACATTTTAACATTAGTAGATCTCAAAAATTGTCTAAGTTAAAAAAGGTGAAATAAGTGAAAAAAATTATTTAAGGATAATGAAAAAAGAATATGCACATCTTCAGACCTACATGAAAACACCTGTAAAGTTTCAAAAGGATTGACCTAGAACTGTAAGAGGAGTTGCGGTAACAAGGTACCCACTATCAAATATTACAGACAGACAGACAGACAGACGGAATTCCGGACAGATTACAGACAGACAGACAGACAGACAGACAGACAGACGGAATTCCGGACAAGCCAAATCCAATATAGCCCCCACTTTTTCAAAGCGGGGCTATAATTACTTGTTTATAAACAAGTAAATAGAATGTCATCTTTGCAACACTTTGTATGCCATTGTATGCTAGTGGATTCTTCCATTGCTGTATGTTGGACAAGTCCATTTGTCATATAAGGGCTGTCAGGCTTTTTTTTTTTTGATTATATTCTATTTTTGATCAGCAACTAGTGCAGGCCCTGATCGGACGCCACATTTTGGGGTTTCCCCGCATATAATGGGTTAATTTGTTTGATTTGAGGTTTAACGTCCCCGTCAACACTGTAAAGGTCATTTTGGAGATGTTGCTTCCAATTTTGTGGGACTTTTACCGGACATTGAGATGAAATGACATCTCAAGCCCTTTCGCCCAATGAAACCAATAGGGTCTATTAGCATGGGCGGTCCGCCTCGCACCGCGGTTCCTGGACAGGCTTAGATCCTCTAAGTGGTTTACCAGTACTAGTGTGCGGGCCGGATTCAGCTCTTCAAGCCCTTATGGCCAGCATTTTTAGAAATTTATTTAGAAAAGGTAAAACCTTCTGCACTCAGTAAAGGCTCTGATCCAATGTCCAATGTTCTGTGGTGTCTGATCTGAGCCTGCACTGTTTGCCAACGACCTGTTTTGGTGTGTTACCACCCCCACCCCCACATAAAATGGGTTAAAGTGCCATGTAAATTTTCAGAGCAGTCAGTAATTTAAATTTAAATTATCTTTCAGGGAAAATAAGGTTTGTCATTTCATGAGAAAATCTCAAGCCTTATTTTCTCTGATGAAAAACAAATAAGAAAAAAAAATACTTGAAAATTATCAAGTAACATGCAAACCTCGATAGGGCAGTGTTTAACCCATTCAACTCATGATCGAGAGGTTGTGCCTTTGAATTCGGCACCCGGTATCAAGGTGTGTCCTTGGGCAAGACACGTAATGACATTGCCTCACTCCACCTAGGTGTAAATGGGTAGCAGTGGTGAAATAGTCACTGCCTCTCTCGCACGCGCGTGAAAACATCTGGAATGAGTGTTCATGAGCGATTTAATAAGCTTGAAGCTTCCATCGCAATCAAACTAAAATAAATTAGTATAAACTAAACTAACAAGGCCCCCGCCCATAGGGGCTTGAAGAAATATATGGGCTGCACGATGCTTCCACGCAGAGCTGAATCCGGCCAGCACACTAGTACTGGTAAACCGCTTAGAGGATCTAAGCCTGTCCAGGAACCGCGGAGTGAGGCGGACCGTCCATGCTAATAAACCCTATTGGTTTCATTGGGCGACAGGGCTTGAGATGTCATTTCATCTCAATGTCGGGTAAAAGTCCCACAAAATTGGAAGCAACGTCTCCAAAATGACCTTTACAGTGTTGACGGGGACGTTAAACCTCAAATCAAACAAAACTAAACTAACATGCAAACAAATATACCTTATCTTGTGTCCTCATAGAATTAAATTAACCATTTGACTACTAATCGCTAGCAGCAGACGGCATTTTCATTTTGCGAATTTTTCAAATTTTTCAGTGAAAATAAGGCCTGACATTACATGTGAATTGTCTGCAATTCACATGTAATGTCAAGTCTTATTTACATGTACTATGAAAAAATACTTTTCTAAAAATCAGGTTGTTGTCTGCTCCAGAAATTTCTGCAGCACTTTAAGAGTTAATTCATGCACCAGTCAACAATAAATTAGTGAATATAGATTTCAGACATGTAATGTCAAACTTTCCAAACAGGGCAATTGCTGCATAAATCAAAGAAAAATACCTGAAATATGAAATTTATTACATAAGACGTACATAAAAGGCATGTTAACCCATTTAGTACCGGAAACCCCAAAACGGGTAGTTGGCAAACAGCGGCGTCTGATCAGGGCCTCCACTGTTTGCTAAAAGTTCTGTCATTTTCCACATAAATTTTGATGTAAACACAACCTGACACCCCTAAATTTTGAAATGAACTCCTGCTATATATAAGGAGGAAGATTCCATTTTGTACAAAAAGGGTTAATGCAATAAATAAACCGAAGCACTGCCACCGGAGGTCATTTAGAATAATTAAAATCTATATTAAGAAGCTGGAGAATAATAGATTATTATAATAATTAGATTTAATTATTATCTGGAAATAATATGTAATTAGATGAATGTCAAAACATGATGACATTTCGGCTTGATAGTTTCACTACATTATGTCTTGCACATGTATTATGTGCTTATAGAGTAACAATCTATGGGACAATGACTCACATAATATTACACAGTGAGTGAGTGTTTGAGTTTTACGTCCCACCAACAGCTAAGGTCATACGGAGACGGGACCTCGGTTTAAAGACTCATCCGAAAGTCTGGAGAAGCCCGGGATCGATCCTGCGATCCCTGGTTTACAAGGCGAGTAGCGTAACCACTACACCACGGAGGCTTCTAATATTACACAGTACATTGTGAAAGATATAATCAAAGCACTGACGATACTGGTTTCATTTTTCTCTGAGTGCACCTGCCCCATCCATCGGGGCTTGAAGAAATAGATTGGGCAATATGGTGCTTCCGCGCAGAGCTGAAACCGACCAAACTTAAGTACTGGTAAACCGCAAAGGTCTAAATATGCCCAGGAAAAGTAACGCAAGTCGGACAGCTCATTTTTGTTTGTTTATTTGAGGTTTAACGTCCCCGTCTACACTGTAAAGGTCATTTTGGAGACGTTGCTTCCAATTTTGAGGGACTTTTACCTGACATTGAGATGAAATGACGTCTCAAGCCCTTCCGCCCAATGTAATTGGACAGCTCCTTAATCCCAGCGGTTTCTATGGGCGGTAGGGCTTGAAATGTCAGGTAAAAGTCCCACAAAATGGGAAGTAACATCTCCAAAATGACCTACATTGTGTTGACAGGGATGTAAGACCTCAACTCAAACAAACAAACAAAGCCTGTAGGCTGTAATCAAAGCATGACAGCACTGGTAGGTGAATTGTCTCCGAGAGTAGCCGGGAAAAGACTTAAGACTGTTTCATATAACCCTTAACCCTTTTTGTACCAAATGGAATCTTCCTTCTTATAGCAGGAGTGCATTTCAAAATTTTAGGGTAACAGGTTGTGTTGCATTTAAAACTGATTTGGAAAATGGCTGAGCTTTTTGCAAATAGTGTAGGCCCTGATCAGACACCGCATTCTGCGGTGTCTGATCTGGGACTGCACTGTTTGCCAATTATCCATTTCCAGTACAAAATAGGTTAATTCCAGTATTTTAATCCTTATCCCCGCTGTACACAAAAACTCCTACCTTTGCAAACAGTGTAGATCCAGATCAGATGACTTCTGAACAGGATCTAAGCTGTCTGTCATGCAGCTTGTGAATTTAACAAATATAAGTTATGAAGTAATCTGACTTTTGGATGGTCAGAAATGGGTATGGCTAATTTGAAATATTCAGCTGGATAAGGGTTATGTGTTGTTGTTTTTTTTCCATTTTGGTTTTACTGCCTTTTCAAGATTATTTCACTCATATCGAGTGGATTGTTAATCAGAGGTGGGCAAAAACCAGAGTACCTGGAGAAATACCACATGACCTTCCGATGCAGAACTTGAAGTCTCACATGTGACCCCAGCTTAGCTGCTAGCGCTCGAACCATAGCGCTGAGAGACTTAATGATTGTGAGTTAGCACTCTTATCCACTAGGCCACGGAGGCCCGACAGGAGAGTTAAGCCAACAGTATAGACCCTGATCAGACGCTGCATTTTACACTGCTTCGAAATGTCCCAGTACACAAGCCCAGTTAGAAGCCTCCGTGGTGTAGTGGTTACGCTACTCGCCTTGTAAACCAGGGGTCGCAGGATCGATCCCGGGCTTCTCCAGACTTTCAGTCTTTAAACCGAGGTCCCGTCTCCGTATGACCTTAGCTGTTGGTGGGACGTAAAACTCAAACATTCACTCACTCACACAAGCCCAGTCCAGATTTGACAGTTACAGTGTTTTGACGTCACAGAGAGAAGAATTGCGCTGCTATTATAGCATATTCACCATATTCGCATTATTTGCTGGCTCCCAGCTTGCACATTGTCAATATTGGAAAGGTCAGGGGGGTCTGGTTACCTGTTTTTTCAACAGACTAGGAACCAGCAGATAATGCAAATTAGGTGTTCAAGAGTCCATATGATACAAATTTCTAATGAAAATGTCATATGTCACAGTTAGTGTGCATTCACCCCCACCCCACAACACACACACACACAACCCACCCCAACCCCCTCACCCTCTTATCCTGATGATTGGCAAAAATCTTGATAGTTCACAATGTGTGACATAATGCTGTAATTTACACTGTAATTTTGTTGCATTTCCAGTGGACTTGCTCATAATCTTCCAGAAGGATGATTCAGTCGTGAGTCATATAAAGGTCAGTGAAAGACTGGACATTGGCTATGAAATTCCAATACAATCCTATCAAGTACAAAATTCAAATTTATACCAATCAGTGTCTGGCAACAAAACCCCATGCAATATTTGTTATGTTTGTTTTAGACATAAACTCCAAAAGAGAAATCAAAGCACTGAGAGTACTGGTGGGTCGATTGTCTCTGGGTGTAGATAGGAAAAATGGGCCTGTGCGTTGACTGTTTCGTTTCACCCTTAAACTCCTTTACTGAAAGCAAACCGTGTTGACCATGATCAGACGCTGCACTTTTCTGCATTTCATCCTGGGCAGATGCAGTTTTTCTTTGCATCTTAGGATTTATCATGAAGTGGATTCTTGATGAACAGTGAATCTGTTTGGTTTTGTTTAGTTATAAGTTTATTTGTTTGTTTGTATTGGACTTTAACGGCCCAGTCAACAATATTTAGGTCATTTTTGAGCCAGTCAGTTTACCTATTCACACTTTTCCTGGGCAGGCTTATACGTAAGCAGTTAACCAGTACAGTGCACATTCTTTCACCAGAAACTGACAACTGCCCTTCTTGAATCAGCAGAAGGGAGAGAATGACCGTAGAAAAGATTTCATGATCAATCTCCACAAAAGAATGTTGCCGACCCCAGCAGATATCGAACCCGTGTCCTCCTGATCACCAGTCAGACGGGCATCTGAATTAGCTACTGAGGCCAACTCTGATGTATAGCGAATTTCCGCTATTAAGACCAGCAAAAATTAGGACTAATTCCGCTTTTAAAAGAGGACTAATTCTTCTGTTAAAAGTATATTTAGAAGTTTCAACCTGTTCTTTATTAATTTTGTGTTTTCTATGCACAGGACCTTAAAGACCACTTTTGAACAGCCCCAAAGGTGGTCTTAACCCTTATCTTGCTGTTCACGACATCTCTATCTTTGCAAACAGTGTAGATCCTGATCAGATGGCTTCTGAAGAAGCCATCTGATCAGGATCTACACTGTTTGGCATTCAGTTTATGAATTTGTAGCAATAAATTACATCAAGTAATTTGATTGGCTGATAGACAGAAATGGGTGTGGCTTAAATGAATATTCAGCAAGATAAGGGTTAATATAGGAATTTTACTGTATATAGTGTGGAAGCTTGACATTTCATGTGAACTGTCTGCCACCTGTTTTTGTTGTTGTTTTTTTATGTATCTGATGCAAGAAATGTACTACAACTGATGTAATGGTTGTAAAAAGCAAACATCAAAATGTCAGCCCTCTTGCTTCACATGACTTTGTTGCAGACCCAGAACATTGTTCTTCTGCAGTGCATGCATACATGTTGGTGTACTACATTTTTTTTACCCCTAAGGTACCAAGCACAATCAGCATCAGATGACCGCCTCATTTTTTCACCATTATTATTATTATTTTTTTTATTACAAAAATAAGGCTTGTTATTTCAAGTGAATCACAGATGATTCAAATCAATCATTATTTGCTCTGATAAAAAAAAATATATATATTGTCAGATGCACAGCTAACTGTCTGACTGGGGATCAGGAGGTCGCAGGTTCAATACCTGGGTTGGCAGCATTCTTTCTTGCACACCAGACAAGGAAATCCATGATTTTACCCTGGGATGGAAATTTATGTTCTGACCCTGGTGTTCCGACCCCAAATGGAATATAATCGCATGTTTGATAAATGCACTGGTCGATTACAACCTCAAGCATGGTGTCATCATGCGTGACGTCACTAAACATTCCTGTTGTGTCATCACTAAATGGCGGACATCGATAACCAAAGTGACAGGAGCATTAAAAATTCGCAATAGAAATGGAACTTATGCAAGAAAAAGGATCCTATATGGGTGTGAGGGGTGGATAGAAAAATCTGTCTCGTGATGCCGGACAGTGTCACCCTCGGGACGGATTTTTCCATCCACCCCTCACACCCATATAAGTTTCTTATATGAAAGAAATGTTCTCAGCTCCAGAAAAGGAGTAACGTGAATAATTAAAGGTTATGTTTTACTTATTTCTTAACCCTTGTCCTGCTGAGCCTGGATATGTCTTATCTTTCAAACAATGAAGATCCAGATCAGATGGCTTCTTCAGAAGCCATCTGATCAGGATCTACATTGTTTGTCATTCAGTTTATGAATTTTTTGCAATAATTTGCATCAAGTAATCTGATTGGTTGATAATCGGTAGTGGGTGGGGCATATATGAATATTCAGCAGGACAAGGGTTAATATAAACATGTTGTGGGTACTTGTTTTAATGGAAAAGCACATAAAATAATTGTTCTAATCGAGTAACAAGAATAATTAAATAGGTTACTAGTCAGAAACAAGTTGCAGCTATCTGTTAGAATCATCTCAATATGACAATAAAATGCCAATCACTACTCACCACAATTGTCGTATGCTTTAACCGCCTGCCTGATACCTTAAAAGTAATTTTTTGCAAAAAGTGTGGACCCAGTTCAGACTGTAGTCTGATCTGGGCCCACACTGTTTGCCTGTATGCAAAAATATTTTTAAAAAGTTCGCCAAAAAAAATTCAGCAGACGACATTTTCAGGACATCTTAAGGGTTAAGAAGTTTTTGTCTGTTTTGGAGTTTGACAGCCCTGGAGTCATCTCTATTCCAACAAGTTAACCCTTATATCCTGCTGAATATTCAGTAAGAACATTCAGTAAGAAAAATTATCCCAAAACTATCTTCATAACTCCTTTTATCACATGACTTCGTTGATATGCAGTGGATAACTCGTGTTATAAAAATCGTATGCCCAAACGTGTAATAACACTTTGGCGGGACAACGTACCGTCATGACGACATCCATGTCAACAATGCATTTTTGGTGGAACATTTGTCAAATTTAAAGGCGATGAAATCCAATTTAAAGTGGTCATATGATAAACAGAATCTTACACTCGTGGTCATTTCATATGAAATGACCACTCATGTAAGATCCTCTTTATCTAGAGATGTGAAGGAATACAGTAAAAATCAGGCAGGAATTTGTACAGAAGATTTAACCCTTGACTTGCTTAATATTTAAATATGCCACACTAACATTACTGATTATCAACCAATCAGATTTCTTGATGCAAATCATTGCAAGAATTTCATAAACTAAATGACAAACAATGAAGATCCTAATCAGATGGCTTTGATCTGGATCTACAGTGTTTGAAAGATAAGACATATCCGGCCTCAGCAGGATAAGGGTGTTAACCCTTGTCCTGCTGAATATTCATATATGCCACACCCACTACCGATTATCAACCAATCAGATTATTTGATGCAAATTATTGCAACAAATTCACAATCTGAATGGCAAATAATGTAGATCCTGATCAGATGGCTTCATCAGAAGCCATCTGATCAGGATCTTCATTGTTTGGAAAATAAGGCATATCCGGGCTCAGCAGGACAAGGGTTAAGAGGTGATTGAGATTACCCAAACTTTTGAAGAGGAATAAGGAAGAGTATCCACACCATATGTTTAAAGCAGAAATTTGGCAGAATACCCATAACATATATTTACATGAAGAAATAAGGTTAATTAACCATAACATATGTTATGGCAGAAAACCCATAACATGTTTATATGAACAATTAATTTGGCCAATAATCTGTAAGTAACCAGTCCTCTTCACCCGTTAAAAATTCTTACCCCATTTCAACCTTGAATAATCACGAAGTTTAAAAATACATCAGTTTCCGTACATGTACTTTCTGTTTCCAATCTTGGAGAAAAAGACAATGCACTGTCTAACCGTTATGTCAACTGAATGTCATTCCGCCCTCGCTAATCATGAAGCCTACACAAATTTAAAAGCACACTTCTAAAAAAAATCAATGAAAAATTTGCTGTGACTAGAGTCAGTCTGATGAAACTGAAACAAGACTGCCCTGAGATTACCAGACGAAGGTCCAGACAAGAAAAATGAGGAAAATGAAGAGATAATTTTCTTTATTTCTGGTCAAAAACATATGTTGTGGGTACTTGTTAGAATCACCTCATTGAGGCGATTCTAACAAGTACCCACAACATATGGTTTAATGGAGAAATAACAAAAAATCATTCTAAAATTATCCCCGTCAGAGTCATGCACCCACAAACAACCGTTCATTGTACCGGACACTTCTTATGGACATTATACCAAATCCATCTTCATTAATAGTGTCACATGAATCCTTGCAAACATTATACAATGATTATTGGATTTCGCTAATAATATCGGATTCATATAAAAATAATCAGAGCTATGATGTGAAAAGGAGTGTCATTGAAAGAGTGACATTTCTGAGACTCTCGTGAGACTCACGCTTTACACACAAAATTAAGTGGATACAACTGGTGTGTTCTAACTGGAAAACAATAATTAATCATAGCCCCAGATAAGAGGGGATATACTCACATTATTTTTCTTACTTCTGCACAAGGCACATCTAATGAGTACACCACAATATAAAAGAAAATATCAGTACTTTTCAAATGACAAAAGAGCTTATCTGAAGCTAAGGAAACAATTTTTTTCAAGACTTCCTGTATGCTCCTCCTCCCCCCCCCACCCCCCACCACCACCCCAAACCTAGCTTAAGTAAATTCAGGTGCAGACAACATTGTACTTTTTTGTAGCTTATTGTTCGGGTCGAAAGCATCAAACAACCTTGTTATATCGAAACAAAAATGGCCGGCCTCGGTAGCTCAGTCGGATGCGATCTGACTGGTGATAAGGAGGACGCGGGTTCAATACCTGCCGGGGTCGGCAACATTCTTTCGTGGAGATTGATCATGAAATCTTTTCTACAGTCATTCTCCCTCCGCTGATTCAAGAAGGGCATTTGTCAGTTTCTGGCGAAAGAATGTGCAATGAACTGGTTAACCGCTTACGTTTAGGAAGTGTCTGCTGACAGCCGGCTGTCACCAGACTTTTAGGTCTAGTGACAGCCGGCTGTCACCAGACCTAAAAGTCTGCTGACAGCCGGCTATCATATTTGTTCAATAATAAGCATATTCTTCAACAGTAAACTTATCTTCGTTTATGGAATACTATACTACTAACAAAACTTTGTTGAATAGTGAAGGATACAATATTTTTTTTATGTGTACTTTATTTTGGTCAAACTAAGTGTTACATTAATGCTGCAATAAATTTGCAGCTTAGAAATAATAATCAGTAAATTTCTAGGCATATTACCAGCAGAACTTACAAATTCCAACTTGTGGATAAAGCTTGGCTTAGGCTTAAATCCATCACTGGTTGCTTTTGCATATGCAAAGCAGTGGGATTGGGGGTGGGTGGAGTGATAGGCACACACTGCATCTGGGTTTGAACAAACATGACATAGAAGACAGAGGCTGCAATTGTAATATAATGGGAACTCTGGTGATTCACTGAATAGGGAAGTCTCCTGGAATAAAGTACATGCTACCAAAATCCATCTAGCTGAAGAACAAAGACAGGTCCTAGCCAAGGGGCTTGTCACTTTCAACTACATAAAATAAAGAAAATTAGTCTAGCTTTTAAGAACAGCTGGCTTGAAAATGAGGACCGGCTCATTTAGGCTTTGTTATGTTGCCATGACAAACAAACTGACATAGTGGGTAGGAGCATTTACTCTTAATCATTACGTCTCACACTGCTGTGGGCTGTGGTTCGAGTATGGCTCAGGTCATGTGTGTCGCCAAGTTCTGCAAGGGAAGGTCAGGTGTTCTTCTCTGGGTACTCCAGTTTTCACCAACTAACAGTTTGCTCGAAATAATCTTGAAATACCCATGATTCCAAAACAAAAACCAAACTAGAAATGTGTCAATACGACACAGATGCGCCCTCCCAGGAGCCACCTCACCCCAAAAGACTCATATTACAATAACACCTGCATTGGATAGCATAACTCGCATTAAAAAGTTTCCTTGAGGTCATTGGCATAGGTTGGGGTATTACTAATTAAACCTCTGAAAAACAACTATCATGATACCAAATATGAACTCAAATCTATCAAATGGTTTGGAAAACATGAGCTCTTAAATTAAAAATTTCTAATATTTACCTGGACCTTGAGGTTATGGGACAGAGGCGGGGTTATGGCTGAATGAAACTTTTGATCTGTATCTATCATCATTCCAAATATGAAGCTAATCCATCAAATGGTTTAGGAAACCTGATTTCCAAAAAGACATAACATAAAAAATTTCTAAGTCTGTGACCTCGACCTTGAGGTCAGGGGTGGGGTGTGTGTGTGTGTGTGGGGGGGGGGGGGGGGGGGGGGGGGGGTATGGCTGAATAAAACTTTGAACCTGTAAATATCGTTATACCAAATATGAAGCAAATCCATGATCTAGTTTGGAAAATATGAGCTATTAACATTGTTGAATTTGAAAATTTCTATGTCTGTGACCTTGAAATTGAGGTAATCTTCATGGGGGGGGGGGGGGGGGGGGGGTACTGCTGAATATCACTTTGGACCTTTATTTATGTCAGTACCAAATATAAACACAATCCATCATACCGTTTGGAAAATATAAACTGTTAAAAAATCAACATTAAAAATTTCTAAGTGTGTGACCTTGACCTTGAAGTCTTAGGCATGAGTGGGGGTATTGCCAAATAAACCTTTGGACCTGTATCTATCATCATAACAAATTTATACTAGAGCTATCACTAAAGGTGATGAATACCCCCACAAAAACTGCCTTGATAGTACAACAGCGGCATTTTGCAATTTTTTCACTTGAAAGGGGCCATAACTATGTCGGAAATTGACGAATTGTAGTGGAAATCGGACTTGACCTGTATTTCATGATGTTACATCAGTGTACCAAAAGTTATAAAAATCGGTGAAGCGCTTATCGAGTTATCGTCTGGAAACCAAGTCGACAGACCGACCGACCGACAAGCTCACTCCTATATACCCCCCCCCCACCAATTTCATTTGTGGGGGTATAATAAACCAAATCTATTATATGGTTTGGAAAATACTAGCTCTATTAAAAATTCTAAGTCTGTGACCTTTAATTTGAGGTCATAGGCATGAGCGGGGGTATTGCTGAATGAATCTTTGGATGTACATCTATCATCTTAACAAATATGAACCAAATCAATCATAACAGTTCTAACTGGTACAAATATCTTAACCTGAATCTTAAAAATTAAAAATTTCTAAGTTGGTGAACTTGAGGCCATAGGCATGAGTTGGGGTATTGCTGAATAATTTCAATAAAACTTTGCACCTATATCTATCATCAGGCCAAATTTGAACAAAATCTGTCATATGCTTTGGAAGATATAAGCTCTTAAATAATAAGGCTCTACCTGGTACAAATACCTTAACCTGAGTCTAAGTCTGATCTTGACCTTGAGGGCATAGGCACGAGTGGGGGTATTGCTGAATAAAACTTTGCACCTATATATATCATCATACCAAATATGAACCAAACCCATCTTATACTTTGGAAGATATGAGCTCTTAAATAATAAGGCTCCACCTGGTACAAATACCTTAACCTGAGTCTTCAACATTAGAACTTTCTAAGTTCATAACCTTGACCTTGAGGTCATAGGCATGGGTGGGGGTAGTGCTGAATATAACTTTGGACCTATATCTATCATCATCCAAAATATGAACCAAATCCATCACGTGGTTTCAAAAATATGATCTCTTAAAAGTTCGTACAAAAACCTTAAACTGAGTCTAACAGGATTACGTACGTACATATATACACACTTTCGTACAGAAGGACGTACATTCGGACGCAAGTATACACATATGCAAGTACGCATGTACGGAAAACCGAAAAACTATATGCCCCGGGCATCATCCGATGCGGGGGGGGCATAAAAACAACAAGGGGAGACGGACATATATTAGATGCGGATCCTGTCTGCATTGACTAGGGCTAGTCTGCACACTATCTCATAAATAAATCAATGAATTTTGGTCAAGCTTCATTACCACCTACCAAACTAACCAAAGGTTTGATTACTCCAGATTTTGACCTAATTTTCAAGGTCATTGGCTCCTGAAAACTTAATGGTCAGCCCAAAATGGCTTTTCTGTATCCGAACTCATGAAAAAATTGATTAATTTTTGTCTAACCTGGTACATTTCTAGTTCTGTAATTGGATCAGGAGATATGGTGAAGATAAGCAAAAATTGAACACTGTTTGGATCCTTGCGACCTTGAAAAGTAGATCCAGGTCATCAAAATCTATTCAAATTTGGCTGGAATTCATTATTTGGTTCTGGAGATGTGCAGATCAGGGAAAAGTTGGATTTTTTGAAAATGTGTTGGGCCCTTTTGACCTTTCATTGGGCCACAGGGCTTGAGATGTCATTTCATCTCAATGTCGGGTTAAAGTCCTACAAAATTGGAAGCAACATCTCCAAAATGACCTATATAGTGTTTACGGGGACGTTATTCATCAAATCAAACAAAAACCTTGAAAAGTAGGTCATCGTCATCAAAATTTAGTCAAGTATTTTGTGTGTTGAACTGATAATAAACCATATTTGACTAGAGATCATCATTTGGTCCAGAAGACAAACAACAGAATCTTTGTTTTGTCTGGCTGTGTTGAGGTTTTACATCCCTGTCAATACTATTAATGTAATTTTGGAGATGTTGCTTCCATTTTTTTGGAACTTTTACCTGACATGTATGAAATAACATCTCAAGCCCTACCGCCCATAGAAACTGCTAGGGTTAAAGGAGCGGTCCGACACACATCACCTTTTCCTGGGCAGGCTTAGACTTGAGAGGTCCACCAGTACTCATATTTGATGGATTTCAATGGAAGCTCATGTAGCACAGTCTATTTCTCCAAGCCGCAAGGCAGGGTCATAAAACTTAGTCACTGTTATTTCTGTTCTTAGTGATGTGCTTAGTACAATATGTGGAAGAACTTGCCCAATAGCCTATAATAGTTCCCCATCCCCTTTGCTGGGCGACAAAATTATTATAGACTCATTTGGCAAGTTCTTCCATATATTGTACTTCTTTTTGACTCTATCAAGCTGTTTGGCACCCGAACATCACGGCTCGATGAAATAGATGGGCTGCACGATGCTTCCACGCAAAGCTGGAAACCGATCACATACAAGTAATGGTAAACCACTTAGAGGATCTTAGCCTGCCCAGGCAAAGCATTAGAGTCTGACCGCCCATGTCCATTGGGCGACAGGGCTTGAGATGACATTTCATCTCAATGTCAGATAAAGGTCCCACAAAATTGGAAGCAACATCTCCAAAATGACCTACACAGTGTTGATATGAACGTTAAACATCAAATCAACTACTAAGCTGATAAAAAAGAAATTTTAACAAGAACAAGCAAAGCTGGGAGGTGCAAAATTCAAGTCCAAATAAAGTGACATATTTTCGCATAGTTTGGCAGCATACCAAAAGATCTCCAAATCTTATCAGTTGTATGCCTTAACCTTTAGTTTAGAATCTGTTAATAAAAGACCACGGACCAGACAGATATCATAAGGATGAACCCCACCCACCCAGACCTCCCCATGAAATATTAGCTAAATTATATACAACCAATAATAATTTTCAATTTAATTTTCACTATATAACCAAGTTTAGAAAGTAGTATAGTATCTCATGAAAAAGAATAAGTTTAAAAGTGGAAAAGAAATACTAATGTACTTACTATTGAACAATTTTTATTGCTGGCTGTCAGCAGACTTTTAGGTCTGGTGACAGCCGGCTGTCACTAGACCTAAAAGTCTGGTGCCAGCCGGCTGTCAGCAGACCTCGCCTTACGTTTAAGCCTACCCAGGAAAAGTGTGGATAGGCAAACTAACTGGCTCAAAAATGACCTAAAATAGTGTTGACTGGGCCGTTAAACCCCAATACAAACAAACAAGGTATCAAAACAAAAATTAATGGACACATTATATAGAAATAGATCAATGTTCATTTGTCTGGCAAATCCACTGCCCAGACAAGTCCAAATTTTGGTTGGACAAAAGCTTTTATGATCTACTTGCCCAGACAAATGCATAGATTGAAATTCAAAGCTACATGTATAATATGAAGATGATGAGGAGTGCCAGGGTGGTGGTGACAAGCATCAAGGAGACTTTTCTTCACTGACAAGACTAACGATGGGCAAAGTGTTTGAGCTTGTGCAAAGTGTTTGAGCTTGTGCAAAGTGTTTGAGCTTGTGCAACGTGTTTGAGCTTGTGCAACCATTAACCCTTAACCTGCTGAATATTTATATATGCCACACCCACTACTGATTATCAACCAATCAGATTACTTGATGCAAATTATTGCACCAAACTCACGAGCTGAATGACAAACAATGAAGATCCTGATCAGATGGCTTCTTAAGAAGCCATCTGATCTGGATCTTCATTGTTTGAAGGATAAGGCATATCCGGGCTCAGCAGGACAAGGGTTAACCCCTTGTCCTGCAGAATTAATTTATTTTGTCCCACCTATTTCTGACAATGAACAAATCAGAACACGTAATATAATATATTCATTCAGTTAGAAAAACAGAATGACAAACAGTGTAGATCCTGATCAGATGGCTTCTTCAGAAGCCATCTGATCTGAATCTACATTGTTTGAACTAGACAAAGTGCCCAGTGGGGCACGTATACCCCCGGCCAGGGCCATCGCCTCAGCTGAAACAAGAACTACAAAGGGAAATAACTCTAAAAGGCCTGACCCCTTGGCCCTTATTTTCTTTCCCACAATACAAGTAGTCATACTGATCATTTGTGCAAAATTTCAAGTTTCTATGTGAAGCAGTTCCTGAGATATCTTTGACACAAAATAATTGTTTACGGACACACAGACAGACGGAAAAGACAAAAACTATACAGTATATACCCCCATTGCATACTTCGTATGCCAGGGGTATAAAAATCTACACTGTTTGAAAAGGTAGGGGTGATCATCCTGTTCAGCAGGACAAGGGTTAGTTAGAACCCTTGCTGTTAATTCACACAATAAAATGGTCATTAGGAAGCTACACACCTGCCCCTTCTGTCACAGTGAGTGTCTCATGTTGAAGGGCAAGTAAAAATTTTGTCTAGATCCTATGAAATTTACCAAAATCTGCATCAGAACTGTGAACAAGTGAAATTAAAAAAAAAAAACAAGATGTGTTTGTGAAACACTGATGCCCCCGGACAGCGCATGTTAAATATGAAAGCAGTATCACTAAGCAATCAAAAGGTATGGCCAAGAAATGTAGGCGCCAGAGCGATGACAAAGTTTTTCTAAAAATAGCCACAGTGACCTTGACCTTGAGGTCATGACCTTGAAAGTCGAACTAGCTCGAGATATTGTCATAAGGAACATTTGTGTGAAGTTATATTGAAATCCGTAAAGAAATGTTGGCGCTAGAGCGATGACAAAGTTTTTCTAAAAATAGCCACAGTGACCTTGATCTTGAGGGGGGGGGGGGGGGGGTCTGGATGGACAAAAATTATGGTACCACTAGAAAGGTCTTGTGACAAGGAGTGCACGTGTGAAATATGAAAGCCCTACTACTTACCAATCGAAAGTTATGGCCAATGTTAAAGTTTATAAAAGTAGGTCAAAGGTCAAGGTCACGAGGTCAAAAATTATGGTACCACTAGAAAGGTCTTGTGACAAGGAGTGCACATGTGAAATATGAAAGCCCTACCACTTACCAATCGAAAGTTATGGCCAATGTTAAAGTTTTTAAAATGTATGTCAAACATCACGGTCAAGGTCACAAGGTCAAAAATTATGGTACCACTAGAAAGGTCTTGTGACAATGAATGCACATATGAAATATGAAAGCCCTATCACTTACCAATCGAAAGTTATGGCCAATGTTAATGTTTTTAAAAATTTTGAAAAAAATAGGTCAAAGGTCAAGTTCAAGGTCACGAGATCAAAAATTATGGTACCACTGGAAAGGTCTTGTGATAAGGTATACACATGTGAAATATGAAAGCTCTATCTACTACCATTCAAAAGTTATGCCCAATGTTAAAGTTTTTGCAGACGGACAAACGGACAAACAGACAAACAGACGGAAAAAAAATAGGTCAAAGGTCAAGTTCAAGGTCACGAGATCAAAAATTATGGTACCACTGGAAAGGTCTTGTGATAAGGTATACACATGTGAAATATGAAAGCTCTATCTACTACCATTCAAAAGTTATGCCATGCCCAATGTTAAAGTTTTTGCAGACGGACAAACAGACAAACAGACGGACAGACCAAAAACTATATGCCCCCGAATCTCTTAGATTCCGGGGGCATAAAAAATTGAAGCCCTGTTTACTTCAAAGGTACATATACCTCACCGACCGTTTTTCATGGTCTTATCAGGTGTTTTTTTGGGGGGAGGGGGGGAGGGGTTTGGTTATACGTTTCTTTCAAGATTATTTCACTCATATCGAGCCGATCGTTAATCAAAGGTGGGCGAATGCCGGAGTACCCAGAGAAAAACCACCTGACCTTCCGTTGCAGAACTTGGCTTCTCACATGTGACCCAAGTGAGGCTCGAACCACAGCGATGAGAGACCTAATCATCAAGAGTCAGTGCTCTTAACCACTAGGCCACGGAGGCCTGTTGTCTTATCAGGTGTAGCTAATCACTTAAAACAGCCTTTTTTCTCATGTTGTGCTGCTGTGATCAATTCAATAATGCAAATCAAGTGGGTTGAAGTTCTTCGACTGCAGCTACTTCAGTTCTGTGACAATTTCGCAATGTTATATTAACCAATCAAATATTGATTCGAATGGACATACCGTAATTAACAGAAAATAGTCAATCTTCAATCACGACTGGTAAACTTGTAAGGGGTAACTTCTGGTTATGCCTTCCGAGACCACAAATATGTAAACAAAACAGATGAGTGTTCCCGATATATGATTTTTAGTCATTTTTGTAAACATATTTTGAGAAATCGGGCAATGCTATTCTCAACAACTTTCATTTCTGCATCAGAAAAGATGGGTGTGGACATGAAAAGGCAAGGGGTCGATTTTTAATTTAATTTCTCCCTGAGGAAGGTAGTCAGATATTTCTGTTTTGACCTGTTTTCTAGTGCCGAATGAAGGCATTCCTGTGCCGAATGAAGGCATTCAAACCTGTCTTAGTGGCCACCTCTATTTAGCAAGCAACCTGTCTTAAGCAAGCGGGCATTTTGTTCCCGAAAAAGGCAAATGCATTAAAATTCACCTGTATTAAGCAAGCACCTGTCTTAAGCAAGCACATTTTCATTATCCCTAAGGTGCTTGCTTAACACAGGTTGGACTGTACTTTATACCAATATCTACCATCATGCAAAATATAAAAGAAATCCATCAAAGGGTCTTTTAATTATAAGGTCTTATGAACTTTAACGCAAAAACTTTGACCCTGTGACCAAGTTCTATGACTGTGACCTTGACCTTAAGGTCACGCCTACTGACATGGATGGGGGTAATATAAACTTTAGACCTATATCAACCATCAGCAAAAATATAAAAGAAATCCATCGAAGGGTCTTTAAATTTTAAGGTGTTACGAACTTTAACGCAAAATCTGACCCTTGTTAAAGACTAACGAACGAAACAACAAACATTGTATGCCAGGAGTACATGTATAATGAAAAATGCTTGTGCTTCTTTCCCTTTGGTGTCTCTGCTGGGAACTGTGGGTTAATTGTAATGATTCCTGATCATTTCCTTCACTTCTATTTAATAAATCAAAGTACTGAAAGTACTGAGGAAAGTTGATTTATGAGGTATATTCACCATGATAATTTGTTTGTTTGATTTGAGGTTTAACGTCCCCGTCAACACTGTAAAGGTCATTTTTGAGACGTTGCTTCCAATTTTGTGGGACTTTTACCCGACATTGAGATGAAATGACTTCTCAAGCCCTGTCGCCCAATGAAACCAATAGGGTTTATTAGCATGGACGGTTTGCCTCGCACCGCGGTTTCTGGAATTCACCATGATAAAATGGTAGTTGTAGATTAAACAGTTCTCTAAGTATCTTTTTGACAAGGTTGAAAAAGGAGTTGAACCAGGTTCGACTAAGAAAAAAAATCCTGTTGCTTGTTATTGTCCTCGTGACAATCACTGACCATCTGACTGGCGCTGACCCTGAACAAAATCCAGGTATTGGTTATTAATAGCACCCCTAAGATGTCAGAGCGGAACGTCAGGAGACAATTCTGGACTGTGCTTGTTTGTTTGTTTGTTTGTTTGTTTGCTTGTTTTGAGGTTTAACATCCCCGTCAACACTGACTAGGTCATTTAGAGACGTTGATTACAATTTTCTGAGACTTTTACCCAACACTAAAATGAAATGACATAATTATCAAGCCTGTCGCGCAATGAAACCAAATAGGCTTGTGGCATGGACGGTCCGATTCGCACCACTTTGCCTGGGCAGGCTTAGATCCTCTAAGCGGTTTACCAGTACTCATGTGCGGTCGATTTCAGGTCGGCGTGAAAGTATCTTGCAGTCTGTCTATTTCTTCAAGCCCTGATGGGCGGGAGCGGTAGGACTGTGCTCGTGCATTTGGCCATTTGGCAAACAGAACCTTCATAATCAGACGCCACATATTGCGGCGTCCGATCAGATTTAATGTACCTGCTTAAACGAACAGTCCGATTCTCAGTTAATGACTATTCTCCAAACTTACATTCAGAGACGATTGATCCACCAGTTCTCTCAGCACTTTGATTAATTGAGTATTTACGCAAATACGCTGTTTATCTGGAGCACTGGACGGGAGTGAACTTTAAAACCTATTGCTTTCTTTCGGCGAGTCATGGGTCTCCAAAAATGAAGTGTACATTGCTTTCGGAGACGTTACAGCAGAGCCCTTTAATTTCTACATTTTAAACAGTGGAGACGCTTCGACTTAGATTCGTCTTCCCAAGTGTCTATAAAACGAGTGCATATGCACCCCTTAATGCAAAGCTTCCTTTTATAACACTGAATGGTCTGATTCAAGGTCACAGAATGAGGTGTCTGATCAGTGGCTTCTGAATTTGCTTAACCAATATATCACAATGGAATCTTCCAACAAATAAGTTCGGAACAGGATTGTCAGATTTGTTTTCTTAAAGGTAGGTTTTGCAAGAATATATGTTTTTTTAGAAATCAATGCAGACTCAGATCAGACGCCAAGTTGTGCTGCGTCTGATCTGGGCCTGCAATACTTACATGCCATAAAAAGTGACGCTAGTTATATATGGGCTAATGTCCAGTTCGGCAACCGAGGGGTGAAAGAGAAGGAACACCTGTGGAATCAAGTCCACCTTGATAAATACACCGAGTATCAAAGCTGGAAAATCCAGTTCAGCAACTGAGGGGTGAAAGGGAAGGAACATCTGTGGAATCAAGTCCGACTTCAGCGCAAATGTTAAGAAATCAATCCGCTGGAAAAGGAAATGAGGCAAGTGCTTAATTTGGACTATTTTATGCAGCGAACGAACAACGGAAGTGTAGTAACGCGGTCCAGTACCGGAAGTAGAAATGCAATGACATATAAACTTGATACAAGTATTAACTTTCAAAAACTAAATCAAATCAAAATCAAAATGCCTAAGTCTTAATTATTGACGCCTAGCCCCACCCAGGGGCTTGACCCAGGAGCTTAGATATTCCATTTAAAAGGTATTGCTATAGAGATATGAAGAGAATCTAACAGGTGGTTACAGAGATATGGGCAATCAAAATGGTTTAATGCAAAACTTTGACA
Organism: Lucinisca nassula; assembly: GCA_963580285.1. Classification (NCBI taxonomy): domain Eukaryota; kingdom Metazoa; phylum Mollusca; class Bivalvia; order Lucinida; family Lucinidae; genus Lucinisca; species Lucinisca nassula. Next base: position 103,637,175 of record OY757024.1, on the reverse strand, counting down.
TTAAAGTTGACAAAAGGATGGATGGACAGGCCGAAGAACAAACAAACAATTTGAACAAATGGAAAGACGAAAATTATAAAATTATACTCCCTGACAAACTTCGACTCGTATGCCAGGGGTATAAATATGGTAATGGGTAAAATACTCCCAACACGAGACAAGCCATTTTTGGTCCAAATCTGACTGTTTTTAACCCTTATCTTGCTGTTCACGACAACACCTATCTTTGGAAACAGTGTAGATCCAGATCAGATGGCTTCTGAAGAAGCCATCTGATCAGGATCTACACTGTTTGGCATTCAGTTTAATTTGTAGCAATAAATTACATCAAGTAATTTGATTGTTTGATAAACAGAAATGGGTGTGGCTTAAATGAATATTCAGCAAGATAAGGGTTAAGAACCGGTGGCCTTGAATAAGAGATCAAAGTCACCAAAAATTGTGTCCAACCATTCTTCATAATTGCAAGTTTGGTCAGTTCAAGAGATATAGTGCTTTAACTCATTAAATGCCAATCACGAAAATTGTTGTCTGCTTTGTTGTCTGCCAGTTACTTAAAAAGGCATTTATGCAAACAGTGTGGTCCCAGATCAGACTGCTCCTTTGTCTGATCTGGGTTCACACTATTTACCTGCATGCAAAAATATTTTTGAGATTCAGCAGATGACATAAGCAGACGACATTTTCAAATGTTGATTTTCTCGGCGTTTAAAGGGTTAATGGACATAATCAGCAAAAGAAAATGTTGGTTGTTTGTTTGTTTGTTTGAACTGAGATTTAATCCCCGTCAACCCTATCTAGGTCAATTTGGAGACGTTTCCAATTTTGTAGGACTTTTACCCATCATTGAGATGAAATGACACCTCAAGCTTTGCCTCCCAAAGAAACCAATAGGGTTTATATGCATGGATGGTTTGACTCACACCACTTTGCAAGGGCAGGCTTAGACCCTTAATATGGAACGCCGCAGCTGTCTTTTGTGTACCAAATGCAAGACGTGGTGTCATTATTTCGTTACATGGTGTCCACTGTTCTTTATCTGATGCCTATTGTTCTTTATCTGATGTCCATTGTCCTTTATCTGATGTCATAACTTCTTTATATGGTGATATATTTTCATTATGTGGTGTGCACTTTTCTTTATATGATGTGCACTTTTTTTATATGATGTGCACTTTTCTTTATATCATGTCCATTCATCATTATATCTTGTCAATTCACATTTATATTATGTCCAACAGTCATTTTATGATGTCTTTAATTTCTTATATTCTGTGCGATCATTGTTTTATGTTGTGAGTTAGCAATTATATATTGTGGCAAATCACCAGGCTTATATGTTGTGTGTTGTGCGTTGATGCTTATGTCCTGTCAGGTTAACATTACCTGGTGTCGAAACTTCATTCCATGGTGTGCAAACTTCATTATGATGATGACTAAACTAGCACCTTATCCAGGACATTTCTTGCAGTAGAAAATTTTACTACAACACCTGCAGAGTGTTAGTCCCGCCCTGCATGACCTAATCAAAGAGGTCATGAAACCACTAAACACGCCATTCGTCAGCGATCCCACATCTGTTTCATTTTTAGAAACAATCAATCAACTGCCATTTTAACTTGAGTCTGCAAAATTATCTAAAGTTTACCAGTTTGCACATTTAGGACTATCAGTGCCGTTTACTTTCTTAAAATTGGGCAGTAAAAACATAAATGATACACATAGAAAAAGAGGCAAAATTATATGCAGTTATAAAACACGTGTCTGATCAGTTTCTTTGCTTCCCAGCAGGCACGAGTCACTAGTGCTTCGTCAAATCAACGTCGGTGCATGACTTTACCCCCGATGTATATAACCGTCGTGATGTTGTACCGACGTTGATGTCACGTTGCTGAAATGTTACGACGTATCGAAAACAATATAACACACACACACACACACACACACACACACACACACACACACACACACACACACACACACAAGAAAAAAACATGAAAACACCGGTCAAACATAAATTTTACTTTGTCTAACACTATCAGGTAACCAATAATGCACTTTTTCTTGGAATACGGTAGACAAACAACTATGGCCATAAATAAAGATAAGAAAAGTCTGAGGATGCAAGTCACAACAATCGTCGTCTGCTTTGTTTTCTGCAGGTTACTTGCAAGCATTGTGGAGTCAGATCAGACTGTTGCTCAAGGAGCAGATGGCAGTCTGGTCAGGGACCACATTGTTTGCCGCGCGAATAAGTAGCAGACGATATAAACAGACGATAGTTTTAGGGTTAACACCGAGGTAATAAGATAGAGAAACAGGGCCGTACTCGGAGCAGTTAAGCTAGGCCCTATTCATCAATGTTCACATTTTGTTTACATAGAAACTTTGTTTAGACTTGCTCAGAATAGAAGTATATATACCCCAGTAAGCATTCTACATAAATCTACAGCGGGCCGCTAACGGCCCGCTGTAGATTTATGTAGAATGCTAGCAGGGACCCTGAAAACATGAGTTGTTCTTCACTATTAGCACCTGGCATAAGATAGGTTTTCAGTAGCACAGCTACGCGTGTAGATTTCGTTTTTAAATAAACTGCGCAACGCATGACCAAAGCTTGTGAGGGGAGGTAACTACCAGACTAGATTGGACTCCCGTCGCTATTACCTTCCTTCTGAAATAGAATAGAACAAAATTGAGACGGAGGACTTTAGCAAACCCATTTTACCAAGGCTAAAAGGTGTTTTTCAGCGTTAACAGTTTGCTTTATAAGCATTTTTCGCACAGTGATGAGGGACAAAGAATGTAAATATAAAAAATCAATTCAAATTTTCTTCTTTTATGACGTCAATGCTCTTTGTAGAAAAACAGCGTGTAAATATTTTTCAGCTTTAAAAGTTTGTCCTGTCAGCATTTGTTTTTCGCCCAGTGATGAGGGACAACGAATGTAAATAGAAAAATCAAAGGCTTGAGAAGCGTCATAGTCTGCGAATTACAGGGTAGGCCTATCTGATCTGGATCTACACTAGTTGCCTTTAATTTCATAAATCGACAACTTGTTCACCAAATCCGGTGTTATTCGTTGTTCAGTGAACGTTTGAACACATCTTTCCAAGCCCAGTCTTTTTAAAATAGCCTCCATTTTCATACAGAATTTTTATCTTCATCTCACATGTAGAATCCAAATATATAAAGAAAAGACTACATATTAGTTGTTAGTGAACATGTCTATGATGCTAGAATACTGAAAGTCAATCAATTTTGTCTATCTGTTCATTTCATACTTTTACATGCCTCATTAAATCTCTGATTTTGTTGTTTTTTTTTTAAAAAAAAAAAAAACATTAGCACATGAGAGAAACGCTCTCCAGGTGTTGTAGCAAAATTTTTCTGCTGCAAAATATCCTGGTAAAGTCGCTAGTTTAGTCATCATCATAATGAAGTTTTTCACACCATGGAATGGAGTTTCGACACCAGGTAATGTTAAACTGGCAGGACATAAGCATCAACGCACAACATATAAGCCTGGTGATTTGTCACAATATACAATTGCTAACTCACAACATAAAACAATGATCGCACAGAATATAAGAAATTAAAGACACCATAAAAGGACTGTTGGACATAATATAAATGTGAATTGACAAGATATAATGATGAATGGACATGATATAAAGAAAAGTGCACATCATATAAAGAAAAGTGCACATCATATAAAGAAAAGTGCACATCACATAATGAAAATATATCACCATATAAAGAAGTTGTGACATCAGATAAAGGACAATGGACATCAGATAAAGAACAGCGGACATCACGTAATGAAATAATGACACCACGGCTTACATTTGGTCAACATAAGACAGCTGTGGCGTTCCATACCTTAAAGCAGATAACCAGTTCTCATGTGTAGAGTGTAGTCAGTTTCAGGTATGCATGGAAGCACCATGCAGCCCAATCTATTTCTGCTTCACACATCATGGTTGTTAAAGATTGATTGGCTGAAAATTGTAAGAGACGTTAGCCTGAAACAAAAAAAAAATATGGACAGAAGGACAGGCGGGCATATGAAAGGACCAACGCCAGACCCTGAAACATAATATGTCCCCTTTTACCAAAATTTAATGGATGTATAAAAATGAAAACAAGAAGGCAGTTGGAGGGAAAGCTATATTCCCCGCTGCAGTTTCATGACCTTCAATTGTGACCTTGACCTTGATTTGTCAAGGTGTGGTTATGTGTTCTGCACATCAGCACACTGATCCAAATACACCACAACCTCTTTATACCAATATTAATGGGGTCCAAATCAGAAACTGTGTTAGTTAAAACAACCAGACCCGGCCCATAGGGACTGGAAGAAATATATGGGCTGCATGATGCTTCCACACAGAGCTGAATCCGGCCCACACACTAGTACTGGTAAACCGCTTAGAGGATCTAAGCCTGTCCAGGAACCGTGGTGCAAGCGGACCATCCATGCTATTAACCCTATTGGTTTCATTTGGCGACAGGACTTGAGATGTCATTTCATCTCAATGTCGGGTAAAAGTCCCACAAAATTGGAAGCAACGTCTCCAAAATGACCTTTACAGTGTTGACTGGGAAGTAAAACCTCAAATCAAACAAACAAACCATGTTATTTCCAAACAAAAATGTGTAGATTATACATTTTTCTATATAATCAACACATTTTTGGGACCCATCTTGAAATCATGTTATATCCAAACTGTGTTATAATGAAGCGTGTTATATTGAGGTTGTGGTGTTTTTGACTAAAGTTTAATGAAAATCTTACAAGAGGCAAATGTAAAAGAGATAATAGAGCATATAGGAAATTCAAAGTTCAAAATCATACCCATCAACTTTGACCTTCAACTTGGGTCAATATGGTTGGGTTATGGGTTCTGCAAATCATCTCACTTAGGACAACATTTGACCAAAGTTTAATGAAAATCATTTGGAGCAAATTCTTTCCTTCATGAGATTACCCCTATTGACATGGGCGACAAAAATACTTTTGCAGGAGTTGCCTCCCCTGAAGGTGTTCCCATTCCCCTTAGGAGCCCTTTGACTATCCTGTCATCAGACAAAATATTCAAAGTGCTCCTAAAATGCCAAGTCTTGTAAAAAGGACCAAAATTACATCCTAGACACCAGGGATATTAATTGATAATACAGAATCCATAATTGTATCTCACAGCTCACTGCTGAGGTCAACCATTGGTTAAAAAGATCAAGTGACTTATTTGACCTGACTATAGTTTGTGGTCAGGACAACCAAAATAATGTCACCCCAAACTAATGATGTGTTAGTGTCAGTTGACACATTTTACAACCTGAACTGGATAGAAATCCTTCACCTGAGGATAAAGCTAAGTTTAAACCTAAACATACTTGGGTTGATTGTTTGTCAATCATCCCAGAGTTACTAAGCTATCACTGCTTTGTAGGAAAACCAGAAACAGTTGACAGAAAAGAAAATAGTCTTATCACTGTGCACATGAGGTCAGGATGTCAGACGGTTGTCTATTGGACTTAGTTAAGGTTGGCAAACATTGCAGACCGAGATCAGATGCCACATAATGTGGCATCTGATCAGGGTCTACACTGTTTGCCTGAAATACTGGTATAAACAGTATAAGTCTCAGCTCAGCACTATTTTTCCCAGAACTGTGTGAATTTGAACGAATACATTATATGAAGTACACTAAAATTCCAATATTAACCCTTTACCACTCCGGGATTTTGTGAATTTTGCCGATTTTCACAGTGTTGCACCTGACAGCAACTTCAACTAACCATTGTTTCATAATGGATGGTCTGTTTTACACCAAACTCGGTATGAATGTTAATTGGGCAGTAGCCTTTCAAATGCAACCTTTCATGACTTGATCATTGTTGTCATGGTAAAGAGGGGGCATCTCAAAGTTGGCAAAAAGTGTGTTTTCACATGAATTTTTGACCACATTTTAATCTTCACACAGCTGTCAAGGCAACAATTAAGGTGTTTGGCACTGGCCATTTTCACTGTTTGCAGCATGTTTTATCAGCATCAATTTTCAGGCATTTTTGACCCCAGACACCCTCAGATACAAATTTTAGCGCCCGGTTGGGCCATACACCCAAAAATTTTCGGGATGTGAGGGGGGTGCTGCCCCCCTTCAATCCCCCCCAAAATATTTTTAGTGGGGAGGCGCGCGAAAAAAACAGGTCATTTTTTTGCCCAACAAATCCTAAAGCAAACTTAACTATCCAGGGGTAGAAATGCAGATTTTAGGTGCTTCTGTGGCTTAAAATGGGGGGGGGGGGGGTGCAGATACGTAAAAACACGTATCTGAGTGGTAAAGGGTTAAGACCACCTTTGGGACTGTTCAAAAAAGGTCTTTAAGACACTGTCTGCAGAAAACAAAAAGAAAGAATTACTGAAACCTAGGATAGTACATGTATATCTTTCCTCTCAAAAAAGCTTGATACTGTGCACAGGAAAAGGTTTTATCATCCTCGCTTCTATTTGAAGCACACAAACTGTCCTGCTCAGCAGTTTCATTAACCCTTTCTGTAGCAAATGGAATCTTCCACCATATATATAGCATGAGTCCATTTCAAAATTAAGGGGTGTCTGGTTGTGCTTTCTCCAAAATTTATTTGAAAAAAAAAATGGCTGAACTTTTAGCAAACAGTGTAGGCCCTGATCAGACGCCGCATTTTGCGGCATCTGATCTGGGCCTGCACTGTTTGTCATACAATTCCTTTAGGGGTTTCCCTGGCATGAAAAACTATGTATGACGTAATATTTTCATATCATGAAGAGTTTCATTCTGTAAATGACAGCTCTGAATGCAGCAAAAGGCGTCATCAATTCAGAAATATCTTGGGAAATTGAATTTATGACGTTCTTGGAGCAGACTTACCATTTTCAGGCTGAATTTAACACTACAAGACATCTTTTTTATGCCAAATATGAAATATGCTTGCATGCAAGCAATTAAATTGAAGAGACCAATTAAAAGCAACAGCAAGTACTTAAATCCTAAAGCACCAAGCATTATACTGGCAGACAACATTTTCAAATACACACATAAAACGTCTTTATAACACTCTTCTTTAAAGTTTTAGATATAGCATGGTTTACCCCCTTTTTACACCAAATGGAATCTTCTTCCTTATATATGGAGGAGTCTATTTCGAAATTAAGGGGTGACAGGTTGTGTTACTTGTATATCTTTAAAATTTATTTGGAAAAAAGCTGAACTTTTTGCAAACAGTGGAGGCATGATCAGATGCCGCATTCTTTGGTGTCTGATCTGGGCCTGCACTATTTGCCAAGGTACCTGTTTTGGTGTTTCTGGTACAAAATGGGTCATTTTTCTAAATAACCTATATGTTTTTATTTGCATTTGTTTGTTTGATTTGATGTTAAATGTCCCCGTCAACACTGTAAAGGTCATTTTGGAGACGTTGCTTCCAATTTTGTGGGACTTTTATCCGACATTGAGATGGAATGACATCTCAAGCCCTGTCGTCCAATGAAACCAATAGGGTTTATAAGCATGGACGGACCGGCTCGCACCGCTCTGCCTGGGCAGGCTTAGATCCTCTAAGCGGTTTACCAGTACTCATGTGCGGGATTGTCTCTAAGTGTAGGCTGGAAAAAGCTCCTGAACTTTTAATCCATTGTATGCTGGTGGACTGTTCCATTGCTGTATGTTGGACAAGTCCATATGTCATATTATAAGGGTTGTCAGGTCTATTATTTCATTTTTATTCTATTTTTGACTGAAAATTCTGGTAGCAAACAGTGCAGGCCCTGATCAGACGTCGCATTTGTGGAGTCTGATCTGGGCCTGCACAGTTTGCCAAGGTACCCCTTTAGGGGTTTCCCACATGCAAAAGGAAATATCAATCACACTATTTTCATTGCCCTGCTTACCCTATTTACCCTAAATATTCGAACATCTCAACTCCTTACCATACTTGTTCTTAACCCTTCTCTTGCTGAATATTCAGTTAAGCCACACCCATTTCTGTCTATCAACCAATCAAATTACTTGATGCAATTTATTCTACAAATTCATAAACAGAATGTCGAACAGTGTAGATCCTGATCAGATGGCTTCTTCAGAAGCCATCTGATCTGGATCTACGCTGTTTCCAAAGATAGAAGCCATCTGATCTGGATCTACACTGTTTCCAAAGATAGGGGTTGTCGTGAACAGCAAGATAAGGGTTAAATTTCAACAAGTACAATTCACTATACAATGTTGAGGGATAGCCTCCTTCACACATCCAATAATAATTGGGGGTATGGCTCAGCCAACCACTGAAATGACATCTGAAAGTGTCTGGGGTCAAATATGCTTCGAAATTGACGCTGGCAAAACATGTTGTAAACAGTTAAAATCACCAGTGCCAAACCTCTTAATTTTTGCCTTGACAGCTGTGTGAAAATTGAGATTCGGTCAAAAATACATATGCAGGAAACCCCGAAATAGGTTATAGGCAAATTATTAAGTACCAACAGTATCACAAGAATCAGGATCTAACAGTAAGCAAAAGTGCTTGTCAAGAGCATTTAATTGTGTGCATTTCTAATACGAAAACTACTTTTCTTTCCACATATATGAGCCAGCGCATGACCAAACCTACAATAAGACATGTGCGCCCATCGAAGACTCAGATCAGCCTGCGCATCCATATAGTCTAATCAGAGACTTCTCTTGCTGCATGAAGTAGCATTGGGCCCTTAGCTATCCTTAGAGCGCACAATGAAGACTCTGATCAGACTGCAAGGATGTGCAGGCTGATCTGAGTCTTCGTTGGGTGCACATGTCTTATTGTAGGTTTTGTCATGCATCTCCAATGACACAACACTGTCCAGATCAGCTGGGTATGATATGGTCTTCCCAATCACTTTGCATGTGGGCAAGTGTAAATTTAGTTTGCCTAGCGTCTTTAAAACTTCCGACAACTGGCAACAAGTATGGTTTTTCACAGCTTTTCTCTACAATATTAATTTAAGTATCTTTGTTGTTTAATATTTTTACCTGTTATCAATTAAATATCACTTATTGGTATACCTTCATCAAAAAAGCAGGTGTCTGATAACATGGATAAGCTGCAACCCATTTTATTAACCCTTTTCCGGCTGTTCAAGACAATCCATACCTTTGCAAACAGTATAGATACAGGTTAGATGGCTTCTGAAGAAGGCACATGATCAGGATCTACACTGGTTGCAAACAGTGTAGATCCAGATCAGGTGGCTTCTGAAGAAGCCACCTGATCAGGATCTACACTGTCTGTCGATCAGTTTGCGAATTTGAATGAATAAATTACATCACGTAATTTGATTGGTTGAAATGAAAATGGGTGTGGCTAAATTAATTTATGCAGCGGGATTTGGGTTAAGTAACCCTTTCGTCCCTGAGTTTCTGAGGTGGACTCTTTCACCTTTGAATTTGATGTACACTTCAGTCCCTTTAGTACTCATTATTATATCACAGCCAGGTCTTGCCTCCCTAATTGTCATTATACTATATAATTTCTATATAACAATATCCCTTTATAACAAGGTTCACTTATAACACCGTCCTGTTCTATGCATGCCAAACATATGGTTATAAAGGGACTGTCCTGTATTAAGGACTTAGTATGGCCGATGTCCGAACCCAAACAAAATACCAGAACATTACTGATGTTGTGTTTAACCTACTAAAGCTACCGGACTCTTCTTTACTTTAGCAAGTATATCCATTTCGAAATTAAGGAAAAAGGGTCCACAACATCAAGTATTAATATTGTACCATACATACATATAATAACTTTTTGATGACCCTGCTGGAGATTTGGTTTTCATTTCCACAAGATATGGTTCTCCTTCCTGGAGACTATTCAACAACAAGTCATTTCAAAGTTTTTTTTCAGTCAAATTATTAATGAAAATTTAAACTCATTTCAATTTTATTTATTTTGCTCTTAAAGTAACCATAATTTAAACAGAGATATTTTGACATTTTCAATTTATTTGTAGAAAAATTTCATGCTTTGAAATGGAGCTTCTGTTGTAACAGGTACCTTTATCAATGTGTGAATCACTTTCACACCTCAGTGCATCTTATCAGTATCACATATAGGACTATATGATAGAATAACAGCCCTAACTGCCCCCTTTTTACCGGCCCCCATAGCTCAGTTGGTAGAGTGTCCGCTCCAGGGAACGGGAGGTCACGGGTTCGATCCCGGGCCGCGACATACCAAAGTCTTTAACAATGGTACTAGCTGCTCCTCGCTTGGCACTCAGATTTACAGGGTAGAGCTAGGACTAGTCGACCCAGTGTCAGGATAATGTGACTGGGTGTGGTATCATGTAATGTGTCTGGGACATGATACTTCAGTGAGGCAGCACTATAAAAGTGAGCATTGAGCTCCCTGTCACAACCAGACACCGTTATGATATGACTGAAAAATTGTTGAAAGTGATGTTAAATCCGAATTAACACACACACACTGCCTCATTTTTCACTTTTGGTTTTAGAACCCTTTCAAGATGAGCTGATTGTTAATCAGGGGTATGGAAAACCAGTGTACCCAGAGATTGCTGAAGCTAGCGTCTCACATACATCGGAGACCTAAGACTGTAACGAGAGACCTAATGATAGACAGCAACCTTAAACCACCAGGCCACAGAGGCGCTTTCCTAACTACCTGTACAATCAGAGACCCACCCTAACTACCTGGACAACAAATTTGTCTACTATTTAAATAATTTAACTAATATCTGCAACATGTCACCAGCATCAATTCTGTGCATTGGTGTAGTAAAAAGTTACTCCTGATCGTGGTGTTCTGGATGTGAGCCCCACGCAAGGCAACATGAACTGTGTCTTTGAGCAAGATACTTTATCCACATTGGTAAGCACTGGTTTTTACCCAGGAATTAACTGAGAAGATGGTCAAATTAGACAGGCTCAGTATCAGAAAATAATAACAATAATTTCCAACAGTGATTAAGGCACTACCTGAATGCATGTTGGGAAAATGCACTTTTCCCAAACATTAGCAAACTCTGGAAAATGTCAAGGGACTGTTTCTTCTAATGAGCACAGACATTTCATTTCACAATGCATAAATAACCGGTCTCCCTATTTGGTGACAAGAAGTGACAAGAGGTGACAAGAAGTGACAAGAGGTGACAAGAAGTGACAAGAGCTATTTTATGGTGACAAGTAGTGTTAAACGCATTTGCGACCCTTTTTAAAAGTAAAATATGATATATTAAACATTTTTGCAAGCGTTTGAATTCCTTTTAAGACTCCTATGGTGCGCTGCAGCTAAGGAATAGAAGCAGAGAAACGCAAACGCTCGCATGCGTATTAAAGCCAGTAAATGACTTCATGCCTATCATAAACCAAATTATTTATTGTAACATGACTAGGCAAATGATTTGTTCATGCCTGAAAATGAATTTCATACAATATAAGACACTAGAACCCTAATTGACCCACTAGAATCATATCAGGGCCGTCTTCAGATTTTCTTGACGGGAATAAATTCAAGCTGGTGACAAGAGAATGTACACGATGTCTCTCACTGTCACACAAAATTCCAATAAAATGTGTATAGATCTTAGCAGAGATTCATATATCAGGCTGCGCGTATTCGCAGGCTGATCTAAGTCTTTTTAGGCACACATGCTCGATGACGCTTCAGTGTTCTTCAGATTTTCTTGTCTGGACAAGAAAATCTGAAGCTGGTGACAAGAAAATTTTACGTGTATGAAATGATCTACTATATTTCACATAAAATTATACCATCAGCAGAAAAAACAGACTGCGCATGTGCACAGGCTGATCCAAGTTTTTTTCTAGGCACACTTGCTCGTCGACGCTTCAGTGCCTCTTCAGATTATTTTTGGTCGGGAATAAATTCAAGTTAATTTGGCGACAAGAAAATTTTACACGTATTAGATGCTATACTATATTTCTCCGTCACATAAAATTATTCCCTCAACAGAGAAAACATACCAGACTGCGCATGTGCTCAGGCTGATCCTTTCTAGGCACACGTGCTCGATGACGCTTCAGTGCCTCTTCAGGTTTTTTTCTGGTCGGAAATAAAGTCAACTTAATTTGGTGACAAGAAAATTTTACATGTATGAGATGATCTACTATATTTCTCCGTCACATAAAATTATACCCTCAGCATAGAAAAAATACCGCAGGCTGATATGCGCAGGCTGATCCAAGTCTTTTCTAGGCACACATGCTCGATGACGCATCAGTGCCGCTTGAGTTAATAAAGACAAGTTAGATTGGTGACAAGAAAATTTTGCATGTATGAAACGATCAATTATATTTCTCCGTCACATAAAATTATACCCTAAGTGGAGAAAACATATCATGAAGGCTGCGCATATGCGCAGGCTGATCCAAGTCTTTTCTAGGCACACTTGCTTAAAGCCACCACCTCCCCTTACACACACACACACACACACACACACACACACACACACACACACACACATACACACACACACAGCGATTCGGATATAGCAGACTGCGTAGGCTGATCTGAGTCTTCTCTGGGAACACATGCAGAGAGAGAGAGAGAGAGAGAGAGAGAGAGAGAGAGAGAGAGAGAGAGAGAGAGAGAGAGAGAGAGAGAGAGAGAGCATGCGTTTTAAATAGACAGAATAAAATAATTAGAAAAAGATTTAATTTGAAACAAATTAAAAATTACTGTTTTATTTATTTGTTTATTTATGAGAATAAGATTTAACTTAAAAAAAATACTATTTTATTTATTTATTTATGCTCTTGTCAAAGCTATGAATTTATGATTAGCAAACGGAGTCAAAATAATATGTCGAGCAAATGCTAATAACACAAGCTTGTGGTAGCTCAATACTGAGTGACAGTAATTATCTTAATGAGTGGCGCACGCACGATTAAAGACGGAAGGAAGACTTCTATCTCAACTGCTTGTTTGTTTGTATTGTGGTTTAACGACCCAGTCAACACTATTTAGGTCATTTTTGAGCCGGTCAGTTCATTTATCCACCCTTTTCCTAGGCAGGGTTATACGTAAGCGGTTAACCATTACAGTGCTATTCTTTCGCCAGAAACTGACAACTGCCCTTCTTGAATGCACGGGTGACTTATCATAATGGGCGTGTCCGCGCCCATCTGAGGCTTAGAGAAATAGATTGGGCTGCAAGATGCTTCCAATCAGAGCTGAATCTGACCACACACGAGTGCTGGTAAACCGCTTAGAAGGACTAAGCCTGCCCAGGCAAAGCGATGAGAGTCAGATCGTCCGATGCATATAAGCCTTCTGGTTTCATTGGGCGGCAGGGCTTGAGATGTCATTTCATCTAAATGTCGGGTAAAAGCCCACAAAATTGGAAGCAACGTCTCCAAAATTACCTAAATAATGATGACGGGGACGTTAAACACCAATTCAAAGTGACAAAAATCATAATGGGTAAGCCCAGTTTCCTCTATATAAAATGGGCTTTCACGTGTAGGAAAATCACACGAATCCTGGTAAAACCCGCTTTTATATTAATAAAATGAGATGACATTGTTTTGGGGCCTGAGTTTATTTGAGAAATCTCTTGCCGGTAAATGTATTAACCCCCTTGTTCGGTTATAACGAGTATCCACAGTCTATGTTTATGAGCAGATAAAAAAAAACATGAAGGAGAGTCGCAGATACCCACTTAAAATTCAATTTTTTGCTTATAAAATGAAGTGACTTTGTATATAATCATTAAAGAGAACTTTCTTGTCGGTAAATGCGGATTAACGTCTGAATAAAGCATGTTGCTTTTTCCTCCAAACGTCTTTAAATTTGGCCAAAATTAATTTCTAACTCAAGAATAACATTAAATTTATCATTTTAAGCAATAATATAGTTTAATTTTGAGCTAGAAAGTTTCTTGTCACCATAAAATAGCTCATGTCACTTCTTGTCACCTCTTGTCACCTCTTGTCACTTCTTGTCACCAAATAGGGAGACCCTAAATAACAGACATGCATAAAATTTAGTCTGAAACATTACTGAGCACTGCATACTGATGCAAACATGATACTGGCCTATTTGAAGCATCTACTTCTTTACACTGTCAGAGAAAACTGCATTCTAACAGTGGATGCACAGGCGAATATGAGTCTTGTCTGAGAACAAACTGTCACCTCATCATTAGACTCCCACATGGCGTTTTTTGAATTGCACAATTAACAAGAAAACTGTAACAGCATATTACCAGGGCAAGTATCCAGCACGATTATCATCAATTTTGACAATGACACTAAATTTACTTTTTTCTGCATTTTAAACGAGATTGGTATCTTTGCTAAATCAACAGGGCAATTTTATCAGCAAATTTATGAAAGCAAGGCACTCACTTATTTCAGAAAATGGTGCCATACGTGTCAAATTTTTCGTAGTTTAATGTCGGTAGAACCGCCGCAAAATGATCTCAGAGATAACTACCGGCGTAAAACAACTGAAAGTTTCATGTGCAATATGTAAAATGGGTGTGAATCATTAAACATCCTCTCGAAAACGCAAGACATGATAAAATTTGCTCACCTTTAGACGACACACGCCATTTTGAATATTTTGGAAGGAAATTGCACCAAGATGCATTGTGGGCAATGTTGTTTTGACATTTGTAGGGGCGCAATTGGGGAAATTTAGATATCCACTGAGGCTTTACAGGGGCGGTTTCGTGGGTTGAGGTTTTTTTTTTTTTTGGAGGTGGGGGGGATTAAAGTAAAAAAAAACTTTTAAATAGGCGAATTTTAACACGTCTGAAAAAGACAACATTCTTATAGGGAGGTTAAAAGCATCAATGAAGCAAAAGAACAGGGTTTCAAGTATTAATTTAGCTGTTTTGACAGTTTCATGAATTTTTATCAAAAGTGCTGGAAACTATTAAGGTCCGTAGATAAGAATAAAATTGCCACTAAAAATAACGGTATTAACCTACCTTACGTAAGAAATGTTCCTTTCGCAAAAAAGGCTCCTTTCTCCCGAAAGGAAGATTTAAATTAAAAATATTTAATCGGTATTGATTTTAAAAAAAAAAATAAATAACCGAACATGTCAATGTATTTCAATCTCACAAGATGTATGGGTTTTGTTTTTCAGATATGCAATAAAAAGCTTCATTTTTTTTTTTTCTTTCTTACCGAGGAGTGCGTTTCTTTTTTAACCTTGCCAGGGCCGTTCTAATATGTTCCCAATGCTTTGACCAGCATTATGAGAAAAAAGAATCTGACAATTTGAAAGAAAAATTTTACAATATTTTTTCATAGACGTATTTTCGTACTGGGTTTACTGGGTATAAATTTTGAGTTATTATAATGATGTTCTGTGCAATTTTAATTCAAGTCCGTGATGATCTCACGCCCTCTGCCTGACGATAATCTAATTATTGACACGCGTATCGATTAATCTAATTATTGATAGGTTAATCGAAACGCGTGGCATTTATTTGATTACTGACATAATGTTTTGGTGGAGAATTCTGTTTGCAAACAGTGCAGGCCCAGATCAGACGCCGCGTTCTGGTCTGGGTCTGCACTGTTTGCCAAGGTGCCCCTTTTGGGGGGTTCCCGCATACAATTGGGTAAAGAGGGTTACTATGGCCAGATACACACATATCGTTATCGCCATCACATTATATGTATATAGCCTGTCCAGGAACCGCGGTGCGAGGCGGACCGTCCATGCTAATAAACCCTATTGGTTTCATTGGGCAACAGGGCTTGAGATGTTATTTCATCTCAATGTCGGGTAAAAGTCCCACAAAATTGGAAGCAACGTCTCCAAAATGACCTTTACAGTGTTGACGGGGACGTTAAACCTCAAATCAAACAAACAAACAAACAAATTATATGTATATATTTATATCCTCAAGGGCTTTATAGCCTTTTGGAATTTTGAATAAAATTTCTTCTTCTTCCACTTCCTCTTCTTCTTCTTCTTCTTCTTCATAATCCCTATTTGTACAGACTTTCTGTGGGAAAGTGAAACCTTTTATACGTTGAAGTCATTAATGTTGACCTTTCAAAAATGAAACAATATATACTTGTATCAGCGGGAGACTGGCAGAGAAATTATTTCATAATCACTTTCCATCATCATCATCATCATCATCATCATCATCATCATCATCATCATCATCATCATCATCATCGATTTCATAGTTATGATTTAAATTACATTTACATATATTGTTGTTATTATCGTTATTAACTTTCTTAAAAACTGAACATTTTCTTGGATCAGCGGGAGACTGGGAGAAATTATTTCTTATCAATTCCCGTGACTGGCGAATGGCGCCATTGAAGATAGTTTCACAGTTATGGATAAGGTAGCGTGTGTAATCTTATTAATGCTCCTAACAATGATCCTTTTAACATTTTAGACACCGGTGCGTTGTTCTCAAATGAAACTCACAGAAATGATTTCCTCCTTTTAACATTTTGGTCACAGTTGCATCCGGGATACATCGGTCGGCGCTACGTTTCGACGCAGCGCCAACACCATTGTCATGCTGCTCTCAACCAAACTGAATGTTACAGACATGACTTCCTCCTTTTAAACATTTTAGACACAGTAGCATCCAAAATACATCGACGTCGATGCTGCGTCTCCACGAAGCGCTGACGCCAATGTCACGCTGCTCTCAGACCGAAATGAATTTTACAGAAACGACTATTTCCTTTTAAATATTTTAGACGCAACAGCATCCAGGATACGTCGATGTCACGTCTCTACGCAGTGCCGACGCCAATGCCACGATGCTCTCGAACCAAAATGAATTTCCCAGAAATTAAAGACACTTACCGCAGAGATCGATCTCACCCAAAAATATGTTAGGCTGTTTTTTTTATTGACTCCCCCTCGTACATGCTGGAGATAATCCTTATGCATTTATCATGAACAAAACGAATACGTTCGCTCTTGCGCGGCTATGGATACTATATTATCTATAGGATCGGGCCAATATTGGGCCCGTTTTATAGGCTAACATGACAGGTCGCTTATTAATTGGGATGGCATCTCATTCGACATCAAATTATTTCATAGGTGCTCCATGTAAACATTTGATGAACGAACTCTTCCTTTTGCAAAAGATTTCATTCACGGAAGGTAGATAGATAAAGATAAATATTGCATATAAAATATGGAATCGGCATTATTTTCAGAATTACACAAGAAGAAAATATCATGCAGTGTTATGTTTTACCAAATAAAATCTAATCTGCAAAAGGAAAAATAAAAAAAAAAACTTCATTTCGTGAAATTTTAACTTTCATTCCGCAAAAGGCATGCTTCTGTCGCTAGTCATACAGTTTCGTAATATTCAATATGAGTCCAGAGGTACTAAATAGTACTAAGTATTTCAATACAAAGTCTATAATTTCACACTCCCGTACAAAAAAAAAAAAAAAAAAAAAACAACGAAAGGAGCACTCTTTTATACTCAAGTACTGAATATTTATGCCGCAAGACAATGTATATATCCTATAATAGTCAAATGCTTCCATGGCGCTCAATATTCACAAATTTAATGGAAAATTGGTCTTCTTTTTCAAATTGCGTCTATTTGTGAAAAAAAGTTCCTTTCGTAGCAAAAATCTTCCTTTCGCGAAAGGAATGTCATTCACTTGACTTGATAGATTTTGTAAGGTAACCGGGCGCTAAAAGCACATACTCGCTAAATGGTAGTTTATGAACTGCTCTTCCCAAGGCCTCCAATGTGCTGGCACTTTTCAATTCGACAGGTGTCAGCTGACCAATGGGAATATACTGACCTCTTGCTCAGAGGAAGGCACAAATCGCACAAAAGGAACAGCGTTCGTCCTAAGAAACGAGCAGTTCTCTAGCGACTTTAGAATTTTGATTGCAGGAATCGGACGAAAGACGGGCTCTAGTGTGTGATGACATGTTGCCAATTTTGGCTGCCAAATATGTCAGAGCACAGCCCTGTTTTCGAATGTCTGGCCGAGGAAAAAGCTAACATACATTATCGGTTCTGGCTTCCATTATTCTCTGCCCCACCCCTGACATGGCAAAGAAAACGCATTCGGTCACGATGCTTGTTAAAGGGTGATAACGCATGGAATTTTTGAATTTTGAACAGAGATCTAAAGTGAGCCAGGATGGGTGACTAATAGACCAGCCAATTCCGGTTATTGCAAAAAGTCCTAGTACCCGTGCTCTCATCACAGAAACCCGCCTATACAAGTGGGGTTCAAAACTACATAGGCGTGTCTTCGTGATGTGTTTGGATTGGGAAAGGCGGTGATGAGGCTAATCAGCCATTTTGCAATCCCGCTAATTTTTATTTTTGAACGGTCTTCCAAAAGTCATTTTTAAGGGACTTCCTATTTCCAAATACCTAGCAAA
Organism: Lucinisca nassula; assembly: GCA_963580285.1. NCBI lineage: Eukaryota > Metazoa > Mollusca > Bivalvia > Lucinida > Lucinidae > Lucinisca > Lucinisca nassula. The sequence continues at coordinate 103,618,746 of OY757024.1, read as the reverse complement.
TGGTGGCTATTGCCGTTGCCCCGCCTATAAAGATATTTAGCGCATGACCTATCCCCGTTTATATGCTCTGTTCTGGCAGTATTTATGCCTTCGCTTTGCATACTTCCGGGGACTTCATCTCCTGTTGGTACCGGGGGGGGGGGGGGGGGGGCAGTACGGATTTTCTTCCAGGTGCCCTCAGGACGTTTCCCTGAGGCTCCTCGTCGAGCCTCCTCTCGTTCCGGAAATAGAAAATTGTGATTAGTGCTTTGGGACCCCATGTGTGCTCTTGGATCAGTGTAGTTGTCTCCAGTTTCTTGTCCCCCGGGGTCCCAACTGTACCTGTAATAGAAACAAAAGTCATTAGTGCATAGTGTGCTTGTGCTAATACGACTGCGCCAACCGTCACAGTTTTGACGTCCCATTCTGTGCACAGGGCGGGCCGGGCTCGGGGGGGGGACTCCCCCTACCCAGGCGCGGTCGGCTCTTAGGGTAGCTTGTTCAAAACCAAGCTAACGGGTGGCATGGTTACCTTCCCATTCCATGGGGGCTGCCTGTCTCGCAGCCGCATGTTACCTCATCGAAACACTCATAAGTGCTAAGCCCATGAGCCACATCCACAGTGCCCCGAATCGGTTTGTCGCCGCAGGTTCAAGCATGTCCGTGGGAGATCTCGGGCTCTGGGATTTCCTTATGGTGCACCCTTGCCCGTGGTCTGTTATGATGTTGTATGGGAGGGTCGTTGATTTGTCCTCTGACGGGGGTAGCCTCAGCGGGGCACCCATAAGTGCAAAGCAAATGAGCCGCAACCAAAGTGTCTCGCTTTGACGCCCCCGTCTCAGGTCCATGTGCAGACTGACGGTAGGTGATGGTAGCCTAAGCACGGTTTGAGGATAACAACGGCGGCTTTTCTTATATTACTTTCCAGTAGTTTGTGTCTATAAGGAATTTCTTAACCACCTCGGCTATGGCCGAGCAGTGTTTAAGTGGGGAGCGAGGAGATCTTGTAGGTGTACCGATTCATATCCTAATTTGAACATGTCAGATTTTAACTCTTCTCGTGCATGGGCGTTTGTTGCACATTAAAAGAAGATGTGTTGTGTTGACTCTAGTTCATAGTTATCGCATTTTCTGCATAGTCCTGCTGTGTTTCCTAGATGTGTGAGGTTGGCATTTAGGCCGTTATGGTTAAATCTCAAACGGGAGAGCACCACGTCTAATTTTCTGTTGTTGCTAAATTGGGTGACAGATTTACCTACTGTTGGCTGGAGGAGTTGGTAATGTCTCCTGGTGTTGGTTGGGTTTCTATCCCATAGGGCTTGCCATTTTCTCGTTATGACGGTGTCTATGATTGTATAGATCTCCCGTTTTAAAGGGAGAGTATAATCTTTAATGCCTATATCTAGTGCTAATCTGGCTATTTCGTCGGCCGCTTCATTACCGGGGATGCCGACGTGGGATGGGATCCAGTCGATTTCAATGTCTTGCCCTTCTCTTTTTGCCTTATCTAGTTTAGACAGGATTGAGTCAATTTGATCAGGTCGTGTTTTGGATTTTCCAGACTGTAGGGCATGGATAGAGCTAAGGCTGTCCGTGAGTACTGTTGCTTTGGGCGTCTTAACTGTGATGGCCCATGAGATGGCCCAGTGTATGGCAATCAGTTCAGTTGTGAATACCGGGAGATGTTGGTTTGTTTTAATCGGTACATGTAGATTTCTCTCGGGGACAACGAATGCGGCGCCGGTTTTTCCTGTTGAGGGGTCCTTACTGTCATCTGTGTAGATTAGGGTTTTCCCGGCGTGGCTGGTGCGGACATAAGAGAGACTTTTATTTTTCATGTATTCATTTGTATTTTCTTCTTTCCTCCCCAGGACCTGATGGAGGTTACAGGAGGGTACGTTGTGTTTGAGATCCCATTTGGATCTGTACTTGGGTGCCTGGCTCTTATCGGATACGTGGTGCTCTTTCAGGAGGGCACGGACTTTCGTACAATATGGGTTGTAGTACTTGGCTCTCCTACTCGAATAGCACCCATGATCTGTTAATAGATCATTCACTGGGAGGGATTTGCCATGTGGGGAGGATCTAGGCCAGTATTTTAGTATGAGTTCTTCCCTTCGTAGATGTAGTGGTTATAAGTCCACATTCTACCTCTAGTGCATTGATCGGGGTAGATCGGTATGCTCTTGTTGCTATCCTGAGGGCGTGGTTTTGAATGATGTTCAGAGTTTTAAGGATGTTCTCTGACGCGGAGTTGTAAGCCTGGGCTCCGTAGTCTAGCTTACTAAGAATAAGGGCCTTAGGAGTGTCTTTTTGTCAGCTCCAAAGGTGGTACCTGACACTACTCGTATTAGGTTCAGGTCTTTTTCACATCTTTCTTTGAGATCTTTTATGTGATCTCTCCAAGTCAGATGTTTGTCGAGGATCATGCCCAGAAATGTGATGTTCTGGGCCTATTCCATTTCCTTACCAAACAGGTATAATTTGTTTTGAGTGGTCTGTAGATTTCATCGTTTGCTGAAGATGATTGCTTTGGTTTTTAGGTTTGATACCTTGAATCCCCGATATTATTATGTGGTTGCAGGGCCTCGTGAAGGGTGTTAACAATTACGTAAAAGAGTATGGGACTTAGTACTGAACCTTGGGGGCAGCCGTTTTCCAGGATTAGTTCCTCTGAGGTATTGTCCCCAACTCGGGTTTGAATTTTTCTATCCTTGAGAAAGCTATGGATCCTCTTTAGCATGTTTCCGCTTCTTCCGCATTCTTTTAGTTTGGTTATGGTGCCGGTTGACCACATGAGGTCAAAGGACTTTTCAAGATCGAGGGATACCACTATTAGGATTTTGTGTTCCGTGAAAGACATGTTTATTTCTGATTCCAGTCGGACAAGTTGATCTGTTGTGGACCTGTCAGGTCTGAAGCCTGATTGGTTGTCTGAGATAATATTATTAGCTTCTATGTAGTGGAAGAGGCGTTTGACGATCATGGTTTCCATAGTTTTACATGTGCATGAGGTGAGGGAGATGGGTCCATATGATTGTGGATCCAGCTTATCATTAAGGGTTTTCTTTATTGGTATTGTTGTGGCTAGTTTCCATTGTGTGGGAACTTCTCCTCTACGCCATGAAGTGTTAATGAGGTCTTAGATTTTTTGTTTGCTATCTGGTGGTAGCGATTTCAGCATTTCATAATGAATTTTGTCCGCTCCTGGTGCTGTGCTGCGTTTACTCTGCAGGGCATCATTAAGTTCAAATGTCATTCAACGTGTCTCCAGTAACAATTCTGATTCTGAATTCTGCAGACAGTCATTTAGGCGTGACTGCTTACTACATCACGTGTACAAGTCCGTGAAATGAACACCCCTCTAAACCCCACTTTATATAGAGAAAACTGGGGTTTACAGGGGTATATAATATTTTTCTTATTTCTGCCCTAAGACATAGGTTGTGGTTACTCGTTAGAACCGCCTTAACGAGGCGGTTCTAACGAGTACCCACAACCTTTGTTTGGAGTAGAAATAAGAAAAATATCATTAATTTTCACCAGAAAAAAATACAATTTTGGAGATATGAAAAAACAATGCACTGCGTTTCATGGATGTGTTATCATAATGATAGGATCCCTTTTAGATCAGCTGATGAAATCTAAAAGTTAGTGTTCAAACAGCTGCTGAAGTCTAAAAATTAGTATTCAATCTATCCTCAGATTATACAACGAATGGTCAGAGTGGCCCTGGACATTGCATCGATACTTGGGTCTTTTGGGGTCGATTGTTGATCAATATACCCAAAAGTACTAAGTACAGAAGCTTAACGCCTGCTATTGTCCACCTATCGCTGTCCATAAACAAAATCCAGATACCGGTTATTAACCCTTATCTTGCTGAATATTCAGATTAACCACACCCATTTCTGACTTTGAACCAATCAGATTTTGTTTGTTTGATTTGAGGTTTAACGTCCCCGTCAACACTGTAAAGGTCATTTTGGAGACGTTGCTTCCAATTTTGTGGGACTTTTACCCGACATTGAGATGAAATGACATCTCAAGCCCTGTCGCCCAATGAAACCAATAGGGTTTATTAGCATGGACGGTCCGCCTCGCACCGCGGTTCCTGGACAGGCTTAGATCCTCTAAGCGGTTTACCAGTACTAGTGTGCGGGCCGGATTCAGCTCTGCGTGGAAGCATCATGCAGCCCATATATTTCTACAGCGCCCATAGGGGCTTGAAGTAATAGTCAGGGGACGTTAAACCTCAAATCAAACAAACAGAATCTTCTCGCCTGCTATTGTCCACCTATCGCCGCCGACCATAAACAAGTCAGGGGACGTTAAACCTCAAATCAAACAAACAGAATCTTCTCGCCTGCTATTGTCCACCTATCGCCGCTGACCATAAACAAAATCAAGATACCGGTTATTAAAAGCAGTGCTTGTTTCCTTGTGACTTCATAGCGCTGTGTAAAGTGACTCGTGTACTGGGAGTTTAGCAAACACTCTAGACCCAGATCAAACGTCACAGAACGCGGCGTCCGACCAGGTTCCACACTATTCGCTTAAAGAACATGGATGTAAAGAAACGGTCTAAGTCCCCAGTTCTGTTTCTTTTTCCAACAGTGTGGTACAGTCGCAGTCAAACATTACACCAAGATGAGAACCTAAACTTCATTTTACATAGTGTATACAGGGAAAAGTGGAGTAAGCATGGGTTAAGGCTCTGGGGAAGCTTGTAGGATAGGCAGAGGCAGTTGTCCCGTCGTCTGACGCCGTCGTCGTGTGACGTCGTCGTCGTTTGACGTCGTCTGACGTCAACATGTTCAAACGACATCTTCTCTGAAGCTATTGTGCCGTTTGAGGCCAACTTTCATCTGTAGCATAGTTGGGATGGATAATTGAAAATGTGTGGGTTTTATTTGTTGGTTGGTTTCTTTTTAATGAAAATCGGCTCTTTTGTTTGGTTGCTATTGTTACGAGGCAAGCGAAGAAGAAAAGATGTTATATAGAGGATCTTATAAGAGTGCTCATGTACTATTGAATTTATTAAACGAGTTGAGGAAAAGGGATAAAATGCGTGGCTTTGTCGAGAATTTTATCCCTTTCTCAACGAGTTTAATAAATTCAATACTACATGAGCACGAATGCAAGATTCTATTTATCATATGACAACGTATTTTATCCACGATTGTTTACAAAAATGTCAATTTTCCACCATTAGTAAACGCGACGTCGTTAAGGACGTCGTACATGTAACGTTACGGGGCGCATCTAGCTAATTTGCATATTTAATCCACTAGTGGATTATCGAAAATATTACATGGTGTTATTACAGATGCGACGTCATATGATAGAAAAGCAAATCAGCAAACAAGTCTACAAAAATTAAACAAAATTTATTTACAAAGCGCTTCAACTAATTGTTATTACTGTAACTAACACTTATTAACAAGAGTTGTCAGAAGACAACATAGCTCGCCTTTGGGGGCCTAAGATGGATGTTGTGTCCTTTGGCAAGACACGTAATGACACTGCCTCACTCCACGCAGGTGTAAATGGGTAGCAGTGGTGTAATTGTCACTGCCTCTCTGTCGCGCGCGTGAAAACATCCGGAATGAGTGTTCGAGAGCGATTAAAGAAGCTTGACTGAAGCTTCCATCGCAATCGAACTAAAATAAATTAGTATAAACTAAACTAAGATGGATGAGGGCAAGTTATCAAATTTTTTTCTTCTATAAAATAGCCCAAACAGACCCCAGCAAATGATAGAGAACCAAAAAGTACCCATAATCATCCTGTTTTCAAGCCTTTCCTCTGTAAAAGAAATGAAATTGAAATCTATATTTTATAAAAAAAAGTCTACAAACTTTCAAGTAATAACAAGGCATCACAGACGATATACAAATCCCCTCGCGTAAAACAAATTAAAAGAAGCCTAGCATAACAGTTGTGTAAAATTACATTATATCCATTAATAAATGTAGGTACTTAAGAGTGATGACAAAGTTTTTCTAAAAAAAGCCACAGTGGCCTTGACTTTGAGCCCCAGACCCTGAAAGTTGAACTGACTCGAGATATTATCACACCCAACATTTGTATGAAGTTATTTTTAAATCCATCAATAAACCTGGACACTAGAGCAATGATCAAGTTTTTCTAAAAAAAATAGCCGCAGTGACCTTGACCTTCAGACCCTGACCCTGAAAGTCAAAGTCACTCAAGATATTATCATACCAAACATTTGTGTTAATCCATCAATAAATGAAGGCGCAAGGGCGATGACAAAGTTTTTTCTAAAAATAGCCACAGTGACCTTGACTTTCCGCCCCAGACCCTGAAAGTCGAACTCACTCAAGATATCATCATTACCAACATTTGTGTGAAGTTATACTAAAATCCATCCATAAATGTAGGCACTAGAGCAATCACTTTTTTTCCTAAAAATAGCCACAGTGACCTTGACCTTAGTACCGGAACCTGAAAGTCGAACTTGCTCGAGATATCATCATACCCAACATTTGTGTGGAGTTATATTAAAATCCATCTATATAAGTAGGCACTAGAGCGATGATGAAGTTTTTTTCTAAAAATAGCCACAGTGACCTTGACCCCAGACCCTGAAAGTTGAACTCGCTCGAGATATCATCATACCCAACAATTGAATGAAGCTATCTTTAAACCCATCTATAAATGTGGACACTAGAGCGATCACAAAGTTTTTCTAAGAATGGTCACAGTGACCTTGAAGTTCAGCCCCGGAACCTGAAAGTGAAAGTCACTAGAGATATCATCATACCCAACATTTGTGTGAAGTTATATTAAAATCCATTCATAAATAAAGGCGCAAGAGCGGTGAAAAAGTTTTTCTAAAAATAGCCACAGTGACCTTGACTTTCAGCTCCGGACCCTGAAAGTCGAACTCGCTCGTGATATCATCATTCCCACATTTGTTTGACGTTGTATTTAAGTCCATCTATAAATGTAGGCACTAGAGCGATGATGAAGTTTTTATAAACATAGCCACAGTGACCTTGACCCCAGACCCTGACAGTTGAACTCACTCGAGATATAATCATACCAAACATTTGTATGAAGTTATCTTTAAACCCATCTATAAATGTGGACACTAGAGCAATAACCAAGTTTTTATAAAAATAGCCACAGTGACCTTGACCTTCAGCCCCTTTCCCTGAAAGTCCAAGTCACTCGAGATATCATCATACACAACATTTGTGTGAAGTTATATTAAAATCCATCGATAAATGAAGGCGCAAGAACAATGACAAAGTTTTCCTAAAAAAAAGAGCCACAGTGACATTCACCTTCAGCCCCAGACCCTGAAAGTCGAACTCGCTCGAGACATCATCATACCCAACATTGTGTGAAGTTAAATTAAAATCCATCCATAAATGTAGGCACTAGAGCGATCATAAAGTTTTTTCTAAAAATAGCCACAGCGACCTTGACCTTCAGCCCCGGAACCTGAAAGTCAAAGTCACTAGAGATATCATCATACTCAACATTTGTGTGAAGTTTTATTAAAATCCATCCATAAATGTAGGGACTAGAGCGATCACGAAGTGTTTCTAAAAATAGCCACAGTGACCTTGACCTTCAGCCCCGGAACCTGAAAGTCAAAGTCACTAGAGATATCATCATAGCCAACATTTGTGTGAAGTTATAGTAAAATCCATCCATAAATAAAGGCACAAGAGCGATGAAAATGTTTTTCTTAAAATAGCCACAGTGACCTTGACCTTCAGCTTCGGACTCTGAAGGTCGATCTCGCTCGCGATATTATCATTCCCAACATTTGTGTGAAGTTATATTAAAATCCATCCATATATGTAGGCACTAGAGCGATCACAAAGTTTTTTTTTTCTAAAAATAGCCACATTGACCTTGACTCCGTGACCCTGAAAGAAGTGAGCTTTGCCTTAAGCCTCGGACCCTGAAAGTCAAAGTCACTCGATATATCATCATACCCAGCATTTGTGTGAAGTTATATTAAAATCCACCAATAAATGAAGGCGCTAGAGCGATGACAATGTTTTTCTAAAAATAGCCACAGTGACCTTGACCTTGATCCTCAGACCCGCTATGTTTTTAAAAAGAAAAGAAAAGAAAAGAAAAAAAAAACACAAAAAAAAAACATTCCTCCCCGGGATTTGAACTCACGCAGCTTGCACAGGGAAAATAAGGGAGGTAATACAGAGGAAAATATTAACTTCTCAAAAAGTCCAATTTAAGTAAAAAAAAACTGGGAAATGGAGTAAAAAGATTATGTAAAATACTGATTTTTACCTATTGTTTATTTTATTAAAAAATAAATTTGTGAAACATCACAAATAAGAGCTTGCAGGTAAAGTTTAACCCGATGTGGACGCTGACGCTGACGCCGACGACGCTGACACCGGACGCCGGGGGTATAGCAATAGCTCCCCCTTACTTTTGTAAGGCGAGCTAAAAACAAACACCTAGCTCTGTTTTCAAATGTCCTTAAAGTTCTGTTGCCTAATCCCACAGTATGAACACTAAGACTACAATGAATAATAATCCTTATAAGAAATCCAACGCAGTATTTAGAATGAGCTTTTCTTAAAACTCCCAAACTGAACTTATAAAGGAAATTCCCTTCCTTATATAGATTCAGAGAAGATTCTAGAACACTGCACATTACGAAAACACACCTTTACAAATACATTGCCAATTTTTTTGCCAAAAGTTAGAAATTTTAAGACGAAAAATTGTGATATTTTTCTTATTTCTGCTCAAAACATAGATTGGGGGGGGGGGGGGGGGGGACAATCGAGTAACCACAATCTATGTTTTTTTTTGGCAGAAATAAGAAAAATAATGTATATCCCCTTAAACCCCAGTTTTACTATATAAAAGTGGGGTTCAAGGGGGGTCAGATTTATACAGGCATGTTTTCGAGATGAGAAAGAAGTTTGCCCACATGTTAAAAATAATGTGGGCATTACGAAAACACGCCATACAAATACATTGTAAACTTTACCGCCGAAAAAACGAAAATTTTAAGATGAAAATTGTGATACTTTTCTTATTTCTGCTCAGAATATAGATTGTGGGTACTCGTTAGAACCGCCTCACCGAGGCGGTTCTAACGAGTACCACAATATATATTTTAGAGCAGAAGTTAGAAAAAATAAGGTTTACCGCTGTAAATCCCAGTTTTACTAGATAAAAGTGGGGTTCAAGGGGGTCAAAATTATATAAGCGTGTTTTTGTGATGGTCTAGAAAGATCTGGATTATCCTTAATCCCCTCTTGTAAACAATAGTTATTATGTTATAATATTATTATCTGACTCATATTCTAGATCTTTCCTTTTACAATAAAAAGTTGTTGAAAAAAATATTCCATAACTCAGTGGGGTAAATGTGGGAATCAGAAAAATATGTTATACATAACACGTCCCCTCTTCATGGAAAAGAAAGATTTATGGAATAAACATTGAGCAAGGCATTTCTTTGAAGACACTTCTGCAACAGGGACTGTCGGAACCTGAGTTTTATGGAAATTTTGTTTATAAATTCAGAAGAATACTAGGTAGTGATAAATTATCTGGTCAGTTCAGAACAATTGATGCTAAACACAAGAAAAGTGGTTATGATGTTATGCGACAGACGCGTGTTTTGTTGCCGACCCTTTTACAGTGGACAACTTTGCTTCGCTCTTTGGTTGCACGGAGGTGGGCCGGACTCCGGACTCTTCGATGGCGGTCCAACCATAAATCCTTTGAATTCGGGAAGGGTGGAGCCGGATATTTCCTGGGTTCGACCCTCCGTGATCTAACTGGTGGTTTTCTTCTGCTCTGACGTCGGATTATTGTTGAGTCCTCAGCCCTGATTCATGATAATATTAATCTATACATAACCATTTTACCATGTATTTTATCAGGACTCACTGTTGAGCTGGAAAGCCTCCATGCGGATCAATTTGTTATTGTTGTTTTGTTTGATACTATACTGGGACTGAGGGCGAGGGTTGAAATTTCATAAACTCCGGAGATGAAGCCCCCAGTAGTTTTACTAATTACCGTCCAAAGGCGGTCTTGTTGAGCTATAAAAATAGAAGTGGAGGCAATGATCAGGAATCGATACAATCAACCCACAGCTCCCATCAGAGACACCAAAAAGGAAAAAAAACACAAACATGAAACAACAGACCCTAATGGAAACATCAATAGCGGAAAGCCAAAAGGACAGTTACTTTCCCACAAAATGGCCAATAGGCTATCCAAAATAAAATAATAATGGCCACAATCCTCGCCCTTACTCCCGTTGCAATTTAGACAAATAATTTGTTCAGTCCGCATGAAGGCCTTCTAACTCATCAGTGCAACATCTCCGTGAACACAAATAATCAAACAACCACAGAGATGAAACAACGGTGAGGACTCGACAGCAAGAAACCACTGAAATGCTGGAGCATAAGAAAACCAACCGTTAGACTCATAAAGCCTCCATTTTACCAAGTATTTTATCAGGACTCACTGTTGAGCTAGAAAGCCGCCATGCGGTCAATTTGTTATTGTTATTTTGTTTGATACTGTACTGGAAGTGCGGGCGAAGGTTGAAATTTCATAAACACCGGAGTTGAAGCAACCCCCCCCCCCCACACACACACACACTCCCCCGCCCCAGAAGTTTTACTACTGACCGTCCCAAGGCGATCGTTCTTTTGCAGTGTCTTATTTGTTATTTGGCTTTGTGCCGTTAGTTCATGTTTCGTCTGTTTTGTATGTGCCTCCGTGTCACTCTCTATATGTGACTTGAGACGGCTGCATTCTTAGATTGTGGCCTTTCCTGGGTGACCTTTTCTTACTAGTTTGCATGACAGAATATACTTTTAGCAAGATTTATTGTCAATTTGGCATTACCCAATCTATGAAAGAAAGCTCTAATAGTCCCAAGATGTTGATTCCATTTGTCAATGTATACGATAGCATCATCAATATAAGCACTACAGCCTTCCAGACCTTCTATAACCACATTTATTAAGAACTGAAACGTTGCTGGAGAGTTTTTCATTCCAAATGACCTAACTTTATAGTTGAATAACCCGTCTGGTGTAGTAAATGCGGAAACCTCCTTTGTTAATTTGCTTAAATAACCTTAAGTGAAGGAAACAGGTTATCATGAGCCCACGGAACAAGTTGAATATGGGTACATCAGATAACAGTCCAGCTGTGGTTAATTGGAATAAATTAATAGAAGTGCAGGCAATGATCAGGAATCGCTACAATTAACTCACAGCTCCCAGCAGAGACACCAAGGGAAAGAAACACAAACATGAAACAATTAGACCCTAATTGAAACATCACTTGCGGAAAGCCAAAAAGGACAGCTACTTTCCCACAAAATGGCCAATTGGTTATCCAAAACGAAATAATATAAGCGATACACACGCTCAAAGACAAGCCATAACAAAAATAAACCACGACAGAAGAACCGCCTTGCATAACGTGAACAAGTCCGTGAAATGAATACCCCATAAACACCACTTTATATAGGGAAAACTGGGGTTTACGGGGGTATTCATGACTTTCCTTATTTCTGCTCCAAGACAAAAGTTGTGGGTACTCGTTAGAACCGCCTCAATGAGGCGGTTCTAACGAGCAACCACAACCTAAGTTTTCAGTATAAATAAAAAAATATCATGGATTTTCATAAGAAAAGTAGCCATTTTGGAGATGTGAAAAAATGCTTCACCTGTTATCGTAATGTAACGGTCAGTGAAACGAAATCCACTGTGGGGCATAAATCGATTTTACGTGGCCACAGTCCTCGCCCTTACTTCCGTCGCGATTTAGACAAATAATTTGTTCAATCTGCATGAAGGCCTCCTAACCCATCAGTGCAACAACTCCGTGAACACAAAAATCAATCAACCACAGAGATGAAACAATGGTGAGGACTCGGCAGCAAGAAACCACTGAAATGCTGTAGCAAAGAAAACCAACAGTTAGACTCGGATGGGCCCGGCCAGAGACATAGTATCAGGCACCAACCAACATTACATAAAAATTAGATTCTCTCTAATTCTCAGTAAGCCTTTACGATGGAGCCGTCATACAATATGAGGCATGATCCAACTGCGCGCAAATAAAGAGGGAAGCAAAGTTGTCAACCGTTAAAGCTTTCTTGCTTCATCGTCGGTAAATTTATCGATTCCTGATCATTGCCACAGACCAATGGTAAAGCCTATACTTAAACATCTTTTATCATATGACGTCGCGTCTGAGAGTGTAATAACGCCATGTAATATTTTCGATAATCCACTAGTGGATTATATATGCAAATTAGCTAGCTACGTCCCGTAATGTTGCATGTACGACGTCCTTAACGACGTCGCGTTTACTAACGGCGGAATGTTGACATTTTTGTAAACAGTCGTGAATGAGATACGCTTTTAATGTCATATGATAAATAGAATCTTGCATTCGTGCTCATGTATTATTGAATTTATTAAACTCGTTGAGGAAAAGGGATAAAATGCTCGGCACAGCCTCGCATTTTATCCCTTTTCCGCAACTCGTTTAATAAATTCAATAATGCATGAGCACTTATGTAAGATCCTCTATGTTCGTCTATTCTCTAGCTATATTTGTATCTTTAGATGTTGCTCTGGTTCATTTTAATGTCATGAGCTACGTTATCATGCTGCATCACGCTCAAAATAGAAGTGAAGGCAATGATTAGGAATCGATACAAGTAACCCACAGCTCCCATCAGAGACACCAAAAGGACAGAAACACAAACATGAAAAAAACTAGACCCTAATGGAAACACCATTAAGGCCTCCTAACTCATCCGTGCATCATCTCCGAGAACACAGAAATCAACAATCACAGAGATAAAACAACGGTGAGGACTCGCCAGCTAGAACCACTGAAATGCTGGAGCAAAAGAAAACCAACAGTTAGACTCCGTGAAATAAAATGGAAGTGAAGGCAATGATCAGGAATCGATACAATCAACCCACAGCTCCCATCAGAGATACAAAAGGGAAAGAAACACAAACATGCAATAACTAGACCCTAATGGAAACACAAATACCGGAAAGCCAAAAGGAAAGTCCATTTCCCACAAAATGGCCAATTGGCTATCCAAAACAAAATAATATACGCGATACACACACTTGTCTTGGAACGGTCAGTGAAATGAATTCCACTAGGGGGGGGGGGATGCTTAAATTGATTTTACGTGGCCACAGTCCTCGCTCTTGCTTTCGTCGCGATTTAGACAAATAATTTGTTCAGTTAGACAACATAATTTGTTCAGTCCGCATGAAGGCCACCTAACTCATTAGTGCAACATTTCCGTGAACACAAAAATCAAACACCTTACCTGCCGCGGTCGGCAACATTCTTTCGTGGAGATTAGCAGTTGTCAGTTTCTGGCGAAAGAATGTGCACTGTACTGGTTAACCGCTTACGTATAAGCCTGTCCATGAATAGTGTGGATATGTAAACGGACCGGCTCAAAAATCACCTAAATGGTGTTGACTGGGTCGTTAAACTCCAATACAAACAAACAAAAATCAAACAACCACAGAGATGAAACAACGGCGATGACTCGACAGCAAGAAACCACTGAAAGTCCGTGAAATAAACATCATTGAAAACCCCACTTTATATTGAGAAATTTGTTTGAATTGAGGTTTAACGTCCCCGTCAACACTATTTAGGTCCTTTTGGAGACGTTACTTTCAATTTTGTGGGACTTTTACCTGGCATTGAGGTCTCAAGCCCTGTCACCCAATGAAACCAAAGGGCTTATATGCATTGGTTTAAACAATATTTTATTCCAAGCTTTGATACATTTACAATACACATATATAAGTACCTTGTGACTAAAGGATCTGACGGTATGCCTTGTGGCTTATAGACGCCATCTCCTATGCATTGGACGGTCCGACTCACATGACTTTGCCAAACACCCATATCTATATGTGACCCTCTGAAGTTTCAATGAGTCATATGCCTCTCTAATTTCACGATAGCAAACACAGTCCTCTGCAGTGAAAATATAATAACTGTAGAAAGAGAACAATAATGAAACAAGAATGGTCCCTTGTGGGACACCTGACAAAACTGGAACCCACCCTGATGCATTGGTTTAAACAATATTTTATTTCAAGCTTTGATACATTTACAATACACATATATAAGTACGATGTGGCTAAAGGATCTGACAGTAAGCCTTGTGGCTTATAGACGTCATCTCCTATGCATTGGACGGTCTGACTCACATCACTTTGCCAAACACCCAAATCTATATGTGACCTTCTGAAGTTTTAATGAGCCATCTGCCTCTCTAATTTCACGATAGCAAACACAGTCCTCTGCAGTGAAAATATAATAAATGTACAAAGAGAACAATAATGAACCAAGAATGGTCCCTTGTGGGACACCAGACAAAACTGGAACCCACCCTGATGTTTCTTTGGAGGTAGAATGTACATTTTTAAAGATCCTGAAATAATGACGTGATAAGTAGGGTAGTTATGAAAGTGAAGATTTTCAAACTGACAAAGTAAAGGGGTAAGAATCAAGTCTAAAGTTTAAGGGGGAGGATTGTGGCCACGTAAATTTCATTTAACCCCCCACCCCCAGTGGAATTCTTTTCACTGACCGTCCAAGGCGGTTCTTCTATCGTGGTTTATTTTTGTTATGGCTTGTCTATGAGTGTGTGCATCGCTTATATTATTTTGTTTTGGATAGTCAATTGGCCATTTTGTGGGAAAGTAACTGTCTTTTTGGCTTTCCGCTATTGGTGTTTCCGTTAGGGGGTCTTGTTGTTTCGTGTTTCTGTTTCTTTCCCTTTGGTGTCTCTAGTGGGAGCTGTGGGTTGATTGTATCGATTCCTGATTATTGCCTTCACTTCTATTTTCTTATCACGAGAAGGGAAGCTAACCATTTGTTCCAAGCCATGACCATTTGTTATATCTAATAGTATTTGTCCTTCAGACTGACTCAGCATTGTACCTGTTTTGCTGAGCCTGTCAGGCCAAACGATTTCTCTGAAGTTGAATTCACCTAGAACATGGACTGATAGAAGTTTTGAACATTCATGTGGGGACTTAATGCGATCAGGCTGTTCTCGAAACAACTGGAAGTCTTCGATTGTGCCACCTGGTTATAGGCAATAGCTTGCCACAAAATGAGAAGTTTTGTTCGTGAACACCTTAATCCAAAGTTTTAACTGACCCAGATTCATTTTCCAGTTCCATTATTGGCATGTGAGAGGTGTCTGCATGAAAAAACAGCATCACCCTACCGCCTTGAATATTCCTGTCTTTTCTGCATACACTGTATTCACAAGTTTCTGGGAATAGTTCAGAAGTTTTATTTAAGTTTCAATCTTTGTTTTCTGAACAGCCACAACAGCATGGAAGGTCCGACTCACACCACTTTTCCTGGGCAGGCTTAGAGGCCTTCATGCGGACTGAACAAATTATTTGTCTAAATCGCGACGGAAGTAAGGGCGAGGATTGTAGACACGTAAAATCGATTTAAGCCCCCCCCCCCCACCCCCAGTGGAATTCGTTTTCGCCGACCGTTCCAAGGCGGTTCTTCTGTCGCGGTTTATTTTTGTTATGGTTTGTCTTTGGGTGTTTGTGTCGCTTATATTATTTTATTTTGGATAGCCTATTGGCCATTTTGTAAGAAAGTTACTGTCCTTTTGGCTTTCCGCTGTTGATGTTTCCATTGGGGTCTGTTGTTTCATGTTTGTGTTTCTTTCCCTTTTGGTGTCTCTGATGGGAGCTGTGGGTTAATTGTATCGATTCCTGATTATTGCCGCCACTTCTATTTAGAACCTCTAAGCAGTTTACCAGTACTCATGTGCGGTCGGTTTCAGCTCTGCGTGGAAGCATAATGCAGCCCAATCTATTTCTTCAAGCACTGTGGAATAATTTATCTTTATCCACAATATCAATGAGAGCATTTACCTCTAATACCATTGCTACCGGTATTTGTACTTGCATTTCTTGGTGCTACAGAATGTCTCACACCTTCGGATATCTACTTCTTTCTGACATGCAATGCACAAAACAGACATTATTCCGCTATAGTAGACTTTGAAAAAAGTACGACAATTTCACAGAGGAACGATGCCGCATTCGGACGAAGCTTATATAGCCCTGTCGCCAGCATGAAATATTTTCTTGGAACAAAAGATAAACCAATTATGACAATTTAACCTTTTTCAGCCGTTGCTCGCCGACACTGTTAAAGAGCCATCCGACCAATTAAAAAAACTTAACTGGTAAAGGTGCTAAAGAGATAATTAAAGACGTTTAACTTTGCATAGAGCACCTGTTTTCACACCTCAACATTAATCACATTAATTGCGTGAACATCGTGTGACTGACTGACTTTTGTTTTTAAGGTAACCGGGCGCCAAGAGCACATAGGGGCTACCTCCAGTTCGCCGACTGGGATTAGTTGTTGGTACTGCTCTTTTCCCTAGGCTGCCAATGTGCTGACTACTGCCAATTTGACAGTTATCAGCTAGCCGTTTGGGATAAGGGTGACTTCTTTCGCGGAGGATGTGGAAAGCAGGTCAATCCCACCCCTCACATCTCCCGTTCAAGATGCCTTGTAGGCACAAATCACACCCAATGTCAAGCGTTTGTCCTATAAACTGAGCAGTCCTCTGGTGGCTTTTGAATTTTGAATGCAGATGCAGACCAATGGTCGGACTCTAGAATGTGGTGGCACGTTGCCAACTCCGGCTGCAAAATGTGTCAGTACACAGCTCTTTGTCTGACAGAGGAAAAAGCTTCTCATATATTATCGGGTTTGGCTTCCATTAGACTCTACTCCCACCCCTGTAGTGGTAGAGAAAACGCCTACGGGCACAGTGCTTGTTAAAGGGTGATAATGCATGTAATTTTGAATTTTGAACGGCGGCCAAAAGTGAGCCAGGAAGGGTTACTATTAGACCAGCCAATTTCGGCTATTGCAAAGTGTCCTAGTACCCGTGCTCTACCACCCTGGAAACACGCCTATGTTTTGTCCCCATCCCCCAAGTCCCTACGAGGGTGTTCTTGGTAGCATCGTATACTACTGGCCCCTAGCGGCGTTGTGTTGGGACGTCATGTTTTTAGTTTTTTGTTTGTTGCTTCTTACTCTTAGTTTGTATTTAATCAAGTCAATCAGAGTGCATTCACACTATATAACCGGACGGTCGCCACATCGGAAGCGGCAATAGACTGTACACCTAAAAATCACTAGCGGCCTATAAACAACCGTTGCTGTTGGTTACTTTCTGTCAGGTAAGAAAGCAACGGAGTGTGCAATTAGAACGCGGTTTTCGCCATCGAGGGAAGAAATGGATGTACTTTATTCGTATGATTCTCATTACTTCACATAGTGCTGCATTTTTTGTGCAGACCTAATCTTGTACGGCTCAATCAGTTATTTTCCTGCCGCTGTCGCCCGTCAACACGATGAATCCAGGTCAATATATTCGATACTAAGGTCAGCCGGCTACTTACACCACAATGAATTCTTTTAAACATATGTATTCTTTGACATCTGATAGCTGCTAGCGTCTTAATATTTAGATTTTGTAAATGATGACCACTTGAAATGCACCAGTCACATTCGAATGACTGTACAACTAGCGGCAAGCTCATAAAAATATGCTGTACGACTAGCGGCGATTGTTTCATTGTTTTACGAAGGAGCAGAATCCCAGAATAAACGTTACATAACGAGCTCGAAGAGTATGAGACGTTAGAAAATGAGGACTAAGTAGCAAAAGAGAGCATTTGTTCTTTATTTCACTTGATTTTATTTAATTATGTTTACTACTTTTGTAATAATAGCACTTTATGCAGATTACTGATACACGTACATAGTGGAAACATGGTCTGACGGGAAGAACATTATAGACAGTGATGTGTTAGTTTGTTTGTAGTTTAACGGCCTAGGTCTTATTGAACCGCCGGCCACACTTTGTCTCTGCGATCTCTCTCTCTGTCAGCAGCCTCCCAGGCTCACGCCTTTCATCTGCCTGTGTGTCACAGGCAGCCTTGACTGCACCGTTGGAGCGTTCCACATGTCCATACCAGTGGAGCCTTCTCTCTTTTAGGATGCGTTCCAGGTCCTCAATGCCAAGCCGTGCAAGTAGCCGAAGATAAACCTACATGACGTTCCGTTGCGGAATTTGGCGTCTCACATGTGACCTGTACGAGGATCGTACCACAGCAGTGAGACACCTTATGCTTTTACCCACCAGGCCATGGAGTGCCGTTGCAAAATTTACACGTATGGCATGCAAAACTAGATTACCAAAGCGTGCTCGTACCATTGCTCTGCTATATATACAGTACACACTCTCTCTCTTCTCTATCTCTATCTCTCTCTCTCTCTCTCTCTCTCTCTGGTTTACACCGCCAATCTCACGCAGAAGAATTTCCAAAGCATTGACGAACTGTATTTTCCAGTGCCAATAAATGATTGTTTTGGGTTAACGACAAGTCAACCCTTGTGGGTCATTTTCTGTCTTCTCCCAGAAAGGGAGAAAAGAGATAGAGGAGATAGTAGATGAGATTAAATTTAGGGACAGAGGAGAAAAGGGAAAATGAATGGGCGTGTAGAAACAGACGAAACGACAACATTTCCCCTCTACCCTAACCTGCTACAAGGACAACAGGCCTTGTCAACTGTAAACCAATATCACTTGGACGCCCAAGTGACGTAAGACACACGTCACCTTTGCCTCACCCAACCACCCCTTCATTACCGCTAAATAAAAAATGTTCAACCACACACACAAACACACACATACAGGAAAAGAAAGTCCAACATTTGTTCGTGATATTAAAAAAAATCTGGCAACTACAGTGAGCGCCAAATCACGTCACCAGATGACCAATTAACAGAGAAACGGTGTCTATTGCTTTAAATATTAAGTTGGTGTATTCATACAAACTCTCAACGACTTTTATTTGTGACACATGTAAAATAAATTATCGTCGCTATTCAAACAGTTTTCTTTTGCACTTGTGGCGCTAGTGATGCAGTACAGTTGCCGCTAGTCGTACAGTCATTTGAATGTGACTGGTGCATTCCAAGTGGTCATGGTTTACAAAATCCAAATATTTAGACGCTAGCAGCTATCAGATGTAAAAGAATACATGTGTTTAAAAGATTTCGTTGTGGTGTAAGTAGCCGGTTGACCTTAATTTCGAATATATTGACCTGGATTCATCGTGTTGACGGGCGACAGAGGCAGCAAAATCACTGATTGAGCCGTACAAGATGAGGTCTAAACAAAAAATGCACCACTATCAGAAGTAATGAGAATCATTCGAATAAAGTACACTCATTTCTTCCTCCGATGCCGAAAACCGCGTTCTAATCGCACATTCCGTTGCTTTCATACCCGACAGAAAGTAACCAACAGCAACGGTTGTTTATAGGCCGCTAGTGATTTTTAAGTGTACAGTCTAATGTCGCTTCCGATGTGGCGACTGTCCGGTTATACAGTGTGGCATTGGGTGACTTCTATCGCGGAGGATGCAAAAGGAGGTCAATCCCCTTTTCCTTCTTAGCTTTCTGAGTTTGTAAAAAGATGATGCTCTCATCGACGTAGGATGTCGTGTTCTTATAAAATATTAAGTGGGTCAATTGGGACCGCCATGTTTGCACAGCATTATCTCATCCTACGTGAAGGAAGATACCATAGTAGGAATGTATAGGTTGTGATACAGTATGAGGTACTACTGATTGTGATTGGTAGTGTTGTGGCCGTCTTATGTTCAGGGTCAATATGGTCAGGCTTATAATGTTTATGCATAGGCGTATCTTCTTAGTGGTGTAAAGTTGTGTGGTTTGGGAAAGGCGAGTATGAGGCTAACCAGCCGTTGTGCAATTTCGCTTTTATTTCATTTGGAACGGTCGGTCTAAAAGGCTTTTTAAGGGTCTTCCTGTGTCGAAATCCCTATCAAATTTGGTCATTACCGTTGCCCCGCCTAAAGGATTGTTCTGCGTGACCTATTCCAGATATGTATGCTCCACATCGTGTGATTAATAAGGCAAACTAAAAACACAAGGTGATTAACAGTATTGACCAAAACACGTAATACTTGTTATAAATAATTGACATTTTCATTCAAAGTACTACGAACTGTTAGTCTCTCTCTCTCTCTCTCTCTCTCTCTCTCTCTCTCTCTCTCTCTCTCTCTCTCTCTCTCTCTCTCTCTCTCTCTTCCGGTTTCACTTTAACCCAAGGAGCGGACACAGAGGGTGTATATTACATACACTCCAGTTTTGCAGGATGAAAGCCTACACAGTAATCATGTAATTACGGTAGTATTCTTTAACCTGCACAGGGGGCGGGGGTGGTTCTCCCTGCACAGCGGTCTCCAGTTAACGTCCCGATCAAAAGGACGGTGCACTTTATGACATTCATCCCTACAAAAGATGCCAATAGAGCATTCTCTGACACCGAAATTTTCACACCGCTGCCGGTGATCGATCCGGGACCTCTAGCATCAGAAGCAAGTACACTAACCACTTAGGTCTCTCTCTCTCTCTCATGGCGTTAATAAATCCTTTATACAATTTACATACAAATGACTAACGATGGGATGGTTTGGTGGCGTAACGACTACGATTAGTGGGCGAAATGACAAAGGGCGAAAAAATAAGGGCGAAACGCCTAGGGGGAAACGTGGGCGAAACGTCCTGTTACCTATTACGGTAGTCCGTGGTACTACGCAAGTTCATCGCACCTGCGCTCTTACAGTGACCCTTGTGAAATAGAAAATAGTAAAACATGGTAAGAATTTGGGAAGTTTTAAAGCATGTTTTCAGTCTTTACCGAACGTTAATATCAATCAGATTCATTCTGTAACATCTCTGGCTTATATTTTCTGTTTCAGCACAAGTTGAAAAGTTCACAGAGAGACAAAGTTAGGCAGTTTATTGCCTTCACACAAACTGTCGAAAAGACAGCTATCCACTGTTTGGGTTTTCATGATTGGAAACTGGACGTCGCAGTTGACAATTACTTCCAAAATCCAGAGAAATACAACACAGAATCAAGAGCAACAGTTGATAGAAAGCGACTTGATGCCTTATGGAACAGATACAAAGGTTTCAAATCTTATGATTTCTGAAAAAATATCGGACCATTTTTTCCCCACCCACTTACACCTGGCTCAGTGATGTCACATTAAAGCCCTATTTTTGTAAGCAAAGATTCTGCCAGTTATAGAGTCCTTCAACTTTCTGAAGACAATGGGACAGGAGGGGATTTTTGATTTAGATCCTTAGTGGTTGGTGCACTTGGTAGAGGCTCCCGGTTGGATCCCTATTGGCAGTGATTAATGCATCAGTTGGAGGAATGAGTGCACTGTCCTTCAGATTGGAATGTTAACTGGATGCCCCTTAGCAGAAAGAAATCTCTGTTTTGCAGGTTATAAAGGCCCTCCTATAATTAAATGGTTACTATAGGTTTTCATCCACTGTTGGCATATAGTGTCACTGAGAATTTCAAATATGTATCGTTTAATTAAACTCCTTTCTTCACAGAATTAACTGATCCATGTCATTTTGTCTTTTTCAAGTATTCAAGGTTATTGAATCAGCCTCTGTTGACATTTTGTTGCCTAAAAAGTTTTATAAAACTACCCATATTGTTTCCCCCAGCCCTATTTAGCATAGCCTGGCGCCTTGTCCCATTTCTCTAACGCCATGCCATTTTTTCCAGCACCATGTCCTTTTACAAAATAGAGTAAATGTCGCCCCACATTTTGGTACAAATACCACTGAAACAGACAAAAAATAACAAAGTTATGCCTGTTTAAATAAGGACTATTTTAGACACTTTTTAGCAATAAATTGTTGCCTATTTAGCAGTCCACCTTTATGGATGACTGCTAATCCCCTGTTTATTATACTTAATTAAGTCACTTTAAGAAGTCATAACTGGGTTTTGATAACAAGTGTGAGTGACACCAATTAAACAAATGAAGTGTGAAAGTGTGCCTGAACAATGGCATGTCAGTGTTTTTTTGTATCAGTGATCATCTTGCTTGCAAAGATTAAACTTCTTGTCACCAATGGTTAATGCAACATATCTCTCCATTTAGTATAATATAACGGTGCGCAGACATTTGCTCACAAGACAATTGCCCACAAGACAGTTGCTCACAAGACAATTGATCACAAGACAATTGCCCACAACCTTAATGGAAAATAGGACAATTGCTCACAACACATTTTTTTTTCATGATTTTGTTTTTATTTTTATATCATCTATAATTATGGGAACTATTTTTCCTTTGGATTTCAGCTAATTAGGGATAAATGGATTTCAACTAGTTAGTGATAATTAAAATATAAGTTGTTTATTACTAACATAAACATGAATAGTTTATTAATAACATTAAGTAATTAAATTGAATCATATCACCAATTTTAGGTGATACACATAAAAAACTCACATTTAATTGATTAAGGAGATCAAATGAATTTATAAAACTTTGGAAACAAAAAATAAATACATAAATAATGATTCATTTTAATGAATGATGAGTATATTTATCAAGCTGCTTAACGGCCCCTGCCCATTGGGCTTGAAGAACTAGATCGGCTGCATGATGCTTCCACGCAGAGCTGAAACAAAATTGGAAGCAGCATCTCCAAAATGGTCTATACAGTGTTGGCGGGGATGTTAAACCTCAAATCAATCAATCAATCAAAATCAAGCTGCTTAATATAATATATTGATAATTAAGTTGACTAGTGCTCGTAATAGGGCTATCATTTCATCCAACGACTGATGTCTTAGTTATCACTTATTAGTTGAAATCTAGCTGATTAACTGTTACATAATAATTTTCAAGTAGAAATGGCTCCAATATACTATAGAAAATATATATAAAAAACTTTCAAAATAAAAATAAAATCTCGAAATAAATGGTGTTGTGAGCAATTGTCCTATTTTCCATTAAGGTTGTGGGCAATTGTCTTGTGAGCAATTGTCTTGTGAGCAATTGTCTTGTGAGCAAATGTCATGGAATCAATATAACAGGCAGTATAATTTAGAATTGAAGACAACAGGGTAAGAGAAGGATCTTTTTATTTCAAGTTGAGAGATGTGCCCTTTTAGCAAGGGGCTGCATGTGATTGTGCCCTTTTTACACGGCTGTTTGTATTTTTAAAGTGCCCATTTTACATATTTTCCCCCACTAAAAGTGCCCTTTTTCTGACCAGCACCATGCCCTTTTCAGGAGATGGGGGAAACACTAACCCACCATCATACAAAGACGTAGTTGATGCCCTTTTTTAACAAACAGAAATAAGATTAAAGCATATATATATTCCATCCAAATTTATGCGAAAAAGAAGCCGATTAATGTCAAAAATGAATTGTGTCAAACAGTTTTGATAGGACGACGACTTAACAATAGAAATCTTACAGAAAACAATTCGTGTTTGATGAGGTGGTTCTAACAAGTACCTACAATCTATATTTTGAGCAAAAATTTGAAAAATATCACAGATTTTCATCTTAAAAATTTCGTTTTCTGGTAGGTAAAGTTTACACTGCATTTGTATAGGCGTGTTTTCGTGAAGCAAACAGTGCTTACCCAGATCAGACTGCTCCAGTCTGATAATGGTCTACACTGTTTGCCATTTCGTCTGCACCTTTTGAACTCAGTGCTGAACCATGAACTAAATTTGTTAAAATTTTAGGAGAATGACAGCCAGTCACCAAGTTGTCCAAATTTTTAGGATTTTTACGCAAGTTATTAAGCAGTTCGATTATTTCAATCTATAGTAATCGGCCCCCGCCCATAGGGGCTTGAAGAAATATATGGGCTGCATGATGCTTCCACGCAGAGCTGAATCCGGCCCGCACACTAGTACTGGTAAACCGCTTAGCGGATCTAAGCCTGTCCAGGAACCGCGGTGCGAGGCGGACCGTCCATGCTAATAAACCATATTGGTTTCATTGGGCGACAGGGCTTGAGATGTCATTTCATCTCAATGTCGGGTAAAAGTCCCACAAAATTGGAAGCAACGTCTCCAAAATTACCTTCACAGTGTTGACGGGGACGTTAAACCTCAAATCAAAGAAACAAACAATCTATAGTAAAATTGCAATTCCCCATACTTGCATTATTTGCTAGCTCCCAGCTTGCACATTGTCAATATTGGAAAAACTGGTAACCAGACCCCCCTGACCTTTTAAGGTCAGGGGGGTCTGGTTATCTGTTTTTTCCAACACTGATAACCTTCAGACTAGGAACCAGCAGATAATGCAAATAAGGTGAATAGATTGTACACTGATGGCTCATTTACCAAGGTTGTTTTGAACTCCTTTTTTAGTTGGGGAAAACAAATTTCATAGCCCCAGATAAAAGGGGGTATCCAAATATTTTTTTTCTTATTTCTGCAGGAAAACAAACATTCATTACGAAAACATGCCTATACAAATAGTTATACATTGTGAATTTTACCCCCTAAAAACAGAAATTTCAGATGAAAAATTGTGATATTTTTCTAATTTCTGCTCTGAAATATAGATTGTGGGTACACGTTAGAAATGCCTCATAGAGGCCGGTCTAACGAGTACCCACAATCTATATTTTAGAGCAGAAATAAGGAAAATAGGGTTTACCCCTGTAAACCCCAGTTTTACTATATAAAAGTGGGCTTTGAAGGGGTCAAAATTATATAGGCGTGTTTTCGTGATGATGGGTACTCATTAGAAGCACCATGCTGAGGCGCTTCTAATGAGTACCCACAATGTATGTTTTCATGCAGAAGTAAATAAAATATCAGTATTTTTTGGTTGAAAGAAGCGCTGGTTCTGGAGCTATGGAAAATTCTTCCTAGAGATACAGGTAAAGTCTAAAGATTTATAGATAAGTTGTGGCTTGTTTTTAATGTAATCTTGTTAGTGTTTACAACATCTCCCAAAAAGGGCATGGTGCCGGTCAGGAAAAAGGGCACTTTCAACACGTGGAAATATGCAAAAAGGGCACTTTAAATATGCACAGCCATGTAAAAAGGGCACTTTCACATGCATAACCTAGCCAAAACTTCATATAAAAAGATCTTTCTCTTACCATTTGTCTTCAATGCTAAATTATACAGCTTGTTTTTATGCTAAGTGAAGAAAGATGTCCTATTCACTGTTGGTGATAAGAAGGTTAAGTTTATAAGCAAGCTGATCACTGATAGTGATATGAACGAGATAAGTTTGGTACATGTTTCACTTTGGGCCACAGCTCCATTTCTCTAATACACACAAACACTGACATCACACTGGTCAGGCACACTTTCACACTTAATTGGTGTCACTTACACAGTTATGAATTTAATACATGATTTAATTAAGTACAATAAACAAGGGGATTAGCTGTCAACCATAAATGGGAACTGTCAGATAGGCAACAATTAATTGCTAGAAAGTGTCTAAAATAGGCCTTATTTAAACAGGCATAACTTTGTTATTTTTTGTCAATTTCAGTGATTTTTGTACCAAAATGTTGGGCAATATTAATTTTACTCATCTGATAAAAGGGCGTGGAGCTAGAGAAAAGGGGCATGGTGCCGTGCCATGCTATAAAGGGCTGGGGGAAACACTACAGGTATGTTGTGTTGACACATTAGAACCACCTTGATGAGAAGTGTCTGATGAGTACACCTATCATAGCATTAATGAACATCAATAAGATGCCTTAAAGGCATTTATTCTTGTAACAGTAGTACACACCCTGTGTTCATATTCATTTTTTGCCCCTTGTGATATGCTGTCTATAGCAGATCAAAGGCGGCCCTTAATAGGGTGGTTAGTAGCTCTTGTTGAATCTCCAGACTGAGGCACTTAAGGAGAAATTCAATAATGTACACCAGTCAACAGTTAGTAAATAATTGATTTTCCCCAAGGAGGCCCCTTACATGCTGAGGACAGAGGACTTCTCTTCAGTCAGCTCTTCAGTTGGTCCAGCAAACATGCCAAGGCCATCATCACGTAAACACACCTATATAATTTGGACCCCCTTGAACCTCACCTTTATATAGTAAAACGGGGGTTTACAGGGGTAAAATAGAAGTAGAGGCAATGATCAGGAATCAATACAATCAACCCATAGCTCCCATTAGAGACACCAAAGGGAAAGAAATACAAACGTGCAACAACAGACCTAATGGAAACACAAACAGCAGAAAGCCAAAAGGACAGTTACTTTCCCACAAAATGGCCAATAGACTATCCAAAATAAAATGACAAGCGACACAAACACCTAAAGACAAACAATAACAAAAATAAATCGCGACAGAAGAACCGCCTTGGAACGGTCAGCGACAACGAATTCCACCGGGGGTTTATTGTTCTTATTTCTGCTCAAAATATAGCTTGTTGGTACTTGTTAAAACCGCTCGATCATTGCTACCAGTTGAAAATATCTGGTCCTGGACCAATGGGCACGATCTTATTTCAAAGCCTGCTTTTCAATATGGGTTCATTTAAATACTTACGCCTTTTTCTGTGAATTGAGTTTTTTTTTGCCCCCAACATCTTCGTGAGAGGTATATTGCTTCTGGGACATTTGTTTGTATGTTTGAATTGAGATTTAGTGTTCCCGTCAGCACTATTTAGTTCATTTTTTGAGACATTGCTTCCAATTTTGTGGGACTTTTATCCGACTTTGGGATGCAATGATATCTCAAGCCCAGCGGCCCAATGAAAGCAATAGAGTTTATTTGCATTGACAGTCTCACTCTGCTTGGGCTGGCTTAGACCTTCTAAGCGGTTTACCAGGTCTCGAGGCTCTGAGTGGAAGCTTGCACCAAACAGCCCAATCTCTTTCTCCTAGCCTTGATGGGTGGGGACTGCTGGGATGTTTGTGCGTCTGTCCATGTTTCCATGCATGTGTGCGTCTGTTATGCTTCTTGATGCCTAGCATAACTACTGAACCATGTTTGCATTTTAACCCTTTGTATGCTGGAAACCCTAAAGGGGTACCTTTGCAAACAATGCATGCCCAGATCAGACGCTGCAGAACGCAGTGTCTGATCAGGGCCTTTCCAACATACAGTAGAACTTCGATGGCTCGAACACCGATGGCACGTTTACCATGGCTGGGTCGAACTCGTTCTTGTGCCCCTAGGGAAATCCTCAAGATAAGAAATGGTGGGGGATGATTAAGGAGATTTTAGTCTTTTATCTTGCAAATGTATGCTGTGTGTACTCATTAGAATCGCCTCGGTGAGGCGATTCTAATGAGTACACACAGCAAACATTTTCAGTATATAACATCGGAAGATGTTCAAAAGTATCTCGTTATGCCTCTTGGCACTAACCATCAGTGGCTCGAACTCCCCTTGTCTCGAATAAATTTCCGTGGTCCCAAAGGGGTTCGAGCCATCGAAGTTTGACTGTATAGCAATGGAAGAGTCCACTAGTATACAATGGATTAAACTTGTAAGCAAGATATCTCCAAAACTATGAAGACCATTGCCTTGAAACTTGATAGGCAGATAGGGATAGGCGGAAACCCAAAAACGGGTAATTGGCAAACAGTGCAGGCCCAGATTAGAATGTGGCTTCTGATCAGGGCCTACACTGTTTGCAAAGTTTTCACCCAATTTTTAAATAGTTTTTGAAGAAAACACAACCTGAGACCCCTAAATTTAGAAATGGAATCCTGCTATGTGTAAGAAAGAAGATTCCATTTGGTACCAAAAGGGTTAAAAATTTGTGCCGAAATAAGCTGGTAAGCTAACAATGCTTTGAGCAGCTGGACCCAGCTCTAGTTAACATTTTTTTCTTATAGATCCTCATGAAGATGACAAGATGACAGTTGATGGTGTGATGAAATTTCTTGAGGATTTAAATTTGAACCCTGAATCACGGACAGTGTTACTCATAGCGTGGAAATTTAAGGCAGCCACACAATGTGAATTTACTAAAGAGGAATTTGTATCAGGAATGACAGATTTAGGGTAAGCCATAACATATCCAAGTGATTAGGTACTCTTTTCTTGCCTTAACCGAAAAAATGTCAATCACGACAATTGTTGTCTGCTTTGCCGTCTGCCGGTTACCTTAAAAGAAAAGTAATATTCTGCAAACAGTGTGGACCCAGATCAGACTGCTCCTGTAGGAGCAGTCTGATCTGGGCCCACACTGTTTGCCCGACTGCAAAAATATTTTCAAAAGTTTGCAAAACAATCAACAGACGACATATTCAGATCTAGTTTGTTTTGGCTTCGTAGGGGTTAAAGTAGCATTTTCTGATGAATGATTTGGATATTTCTCTTATTCTGCTTGTTACAACCACCATAAAGGCCCCCGCCTATAGGGGCTTGAAGAAATATATGGGCTGCATGAATGATGCTTCCAGGCAGAGCTGAATCCGGTCCGCACACTAGTACTGGTAAACCGCTTAGAGGAGCTAAGCCTGTCGAGGAACCGCAGTGCGAGGTGGACCGTCCATGCTAATAAACCCTATTGGTTTCATTGGGCGACAGGGCTTGAGACGTCATTTCATCTCAATGTCGGGTAAAAGTCCCACAAAATTGGAAGCAACGTCTCCAAAATGACCTTTACAGTGTTGACTGGGACGTTAAACCTCAAATTAAACAAACCAACGAAAATTGTTGTCCGCTTTGCCGTCTGCTGGTTACCTTAAAGGTTATTTTTGCAAACAGTGTGGAGCCAGATCAGACTGCTCCTGTAGGAGCAGTCTGATCTGGGCCCACACTGTTTGCCTGAATGCAAAAATATTTTAACCCTTATCTTGCTGTTCGCGACATCCCCTATCTTTGCAAACAGTGTAGATCCAGATCAGATGGCTTCTGAAGAAGCCATCTGATCAGGATCTACACTGTTTGGCATTCAGTTTATGAATTTGTAGCAATAAATTACATCAAGTAATTTGATTGGTTGATAGACCGAAATGGGTGTGGCTTAAATGAATATTCAGCAAGATAAGGGTTAAAAAAGTTTGCAAAAACAATCAGCAGACAACATTTTCAGATGTAGTTTTTCTTGGCTTCTTGTGGGTTAAAACTAAGCATTTTCTGATGAAAGATTTGGATATTTCTCTTATTCTGCTTGTTACAACCACCATGACCCACTTTATATGGGAAACCCAAATCCGGCCATTGTAATTTGTTTGTTTGATTTGAGGTTTAACGTCCCCGTCAACACTGTAAAGGTCATTTCGGAGATGTTGCTTCCAATTTGGTGGGACTTTTACCCGACATTGAGATGAAATGAAATGACATCTCAAGCCCTGCCGCCCAATGAAACCAATAGGGTTTATTAGCATGGACAGTCCGCCTCGCACTGCGGTTCCTAGACATGCTTAGATCCTCTAAGCGGTTTACCAGTACTAGTGTGTAGGCCGGATTCAGCTCTGCCTGGAAGCATCATGCAGCCCATATATTTCTTCAAGCCCCTACTGGAGGCGGCCAGCGGCCATTGTAATTTGTAAACAGCAGTTCTGGGTCAGATGCTGTATACTGGGGCATCTGATCGGGACCTTCACTGTTAGTTTTAAATATCTAAATAAATAAAATAGTTGAACCTGATACCCCAAGTAAAAAAGAAGAGTTTGTCTATTTAACCCTTATCTTGCTGAATATTCATTTAAGCCACACCCATTTCTGTCTATCAACCAATCAAATTACTTGATGTAATTTATTGCTACAAATTCATAAAATGAATGCCAAACAGTGTAGGTCCAGATCAGATGGCTTCTGAAGAAGCCATCTGATCTGGATCTACACTGTTTGCAAAGGTAGGGGTTGTTGTGAACAACAAGATAAGGGTTAACCCTTGTCCTGCTGATCCCGGATATGTCTTATCTTTAAAACAATGAAGATCCAGATCAGATGGCTTCTGAAGAAGCCATCTGATCAGGATCTACATTGTTTGTCATTCAGTTTATGAATTTGTTGCAATAATTTGCATCAAGTAATCTGATTGGTTGATAATCGGTGGTGGGGATGGCAATTATGAATATTCAGCAGGACAAGGAAAAAAAATGTGATTTTCTTAAGTACACAACAACCTGTTTCAATCCTATTATTGGGGCCCCTCACTGAAAGTGTGGGTGCCCTATAGTAATCACTCTGTCCGTCCGTCTGTCCGTCCACAAATTTCTGATAGTGCTGCCGGGGCCCTAGTCAGTTTCACTGACAGCTCTAGTTAGGATTATTAAGGGGAATGGATACACCATCAGGGGAGGCAACTCCTCCAAAAGTATTTCAATAGGGGTCAACTCTTAAAGTAACGAGTTTGCTCCTGAGGTACAAATTGTTTTGTATAAGAGTAGACCCCTTTTTCCATGAGACAGAGTTATAGAAAAGCGAACAGGAAGTCCTGAAAGTTGTCTCCTTTTGAAAAATGGCAGAAAAAATCTGCCAGGTTTATCCATTCCCCTAAAGAGAAACTTTCTTATAAGAAACATTTGCAGACTGTTGTTAATGTAAGCGATATACCCTCAACATACCGGTTGTCTTTTTTGTGGAAAAATAAGAAAACCTCATTATGCTACCTTGCCTGGATCTACAGGATAGAAAACTGAATGTATGTTTCAGACACATTGTGATGTTAGCTGAAATAAGAATATCAACTGTTTCCCTGCTAGCTTCTGGTTTTTTTTTTTTTTTTGTCGTTTTTGTCGCTTGTTGCAGATTTCTAATTAACCCCAAATTTGGAGTATTTTACTCTGTTCCATTTCTGATTCAAACCTTTTGGAAAGTCTCAGTGGAAAGGTATGGTAAAACTGCAAACAATTTCTGGAGAACAGCATTTTTCTTCAATTTTCAAAACCCTAGTGCAAACCCTGTGGTCATACCCTTTGCAAATACATGTTTTCATGCTGAAATAAGAAAATGTAATGTACTTTTCGGATGAAAAAACACCTTATGTGGAACTATGAATACCGTAACAATCCTAAAAATTTTGACACCTTAGGGACTTGCTGTAATTCTCTTAAAATTTTATCAAATTTGTTTAACAATCCAGCAAGGGGTAAAAAAAGTACAGACAGAATAGCAAACAGTGTAGACCCTGATCAGACTGCTCCTTCAGGAGCAGTCTGATCTGGGTCTGCACTGTTTGCTTAGGCCTGTCTGTTCCAATACTTAGGATCATTACGATGTTACACATTTCGTACATTTGATACTTGAAAAAATGTTGGTCATGCTGTTAAAGGTGCATTATTGAGCTATCTGGAAAAAAAATGCTTCCAAAAATAAAATACATATAGCTGGTATTTTTCTTTAAAACAATACAAATGAATGTATTTTATGCAAAAATGCGAACAATTATGATGACAGGTAAACGAGTTTGAGAGGGATTCCCTAACTAGGTTTCGCACACTAGTTAGATCTATTTTTAGTTCGTGACAAAAATAGAATCCCCATATATGATGTTATGCGAGGTTCATTTTTGGCCTTGTTTGCTTAGGCCATGCCTAAATCGGAAGAAATATGACGCTGAATACCATGCCATAAGTAGCGACACTCACAGACGATTCCGTCGCCATGTATGTGTAAAGTGACAGATTTATTTTTAGAACAGAAATTCCGAACACATGTTCAGAGCTAAAGGTAAACACGAATGAAAACGACCATTTCACAAAGTTCTGAAGCTGTATTTGGCTCCAGAAGTGTACACATGACAAAGGAGTATGCATTGAAGATAAAAACAGAAAAAAATATTTGAGACCCGGTAGCTCAATAATGCACCTTTTAAAAGAGTTGACCTTTACTGTATGTATTCAAACAGATACATGTAGCCTGGCAAACAGTATAAACCCAGATGAGATGTCGCAGAATGTGGCGTTTCATCGGGATCTACACTGTTTGCCACTCATCCAGCTATTTTTAGCCACAACATTGGGCAGTAAATTGTAATTGTTCTGATTTAACACATCCAGTACCTGAAACCCTTAACCCTTTACCACTCGGATACGTGTTTTTACGTGTCTGCAACCCCCCCCCCCATTTTAAGCCTCAGAAGCACCTTAAATCTGCATTTCTACCCCTGGATAGTTATGTTTGCTTTAGGATTTCTTGGGCAAAAAAGTGACCTGTTTTTTTTTGTGCGCCTCCCCACTAAAAAATATTCTGGGGGGGGATTGAAGGGGGGCAGCGCCCCCCTCACATCCCGAAAAACTTTGGGTGTATGGCCCAACGGGCCGCTAAAATTTATATCTGAGGGTGTCTGGGGTCAAAAATGCCTGAAAATTGATGCTGATAAAACATGCTGCAAACAGTGAAAATGGCCAGTGCAAAACACCTTAATTGTTGCCTTGACAGCTGTGCAAAGATTAAAATGTGGTCAAAAATTCATGTGAAAACTCACTTTTTGCCAACTTTGAGATGCCCCCTCTTTACCATGACAACAATGATCAAGTCATGAAAGGTTGCATTTGAAAGGCTACTGCCCAATGAACATTCATACGGAGTTTCGTGTAAAACGGACCATCCATTATGAAACAATGGCTAGTTGAAGTTGCCGACAGGTGCAACACTGTGAAAATCAGCTAACTTCACAAAATCCCTGAGTGGTAAAGGGTTAAAGGGGGTACCTTAGCAAACAGTGCAGGCCAAGATCAGACGCAGCAGTTTGCAAAAAGTTCAGCTATTTTCCTAAAAAAAAAATAAAGAAAACACAACCCTAAATTTTGAAATGGACTCCTGCAATATATAAGGTGGAAGATTCCATTTGGCGGGCCTCCGTGGCCTAATGGATAAGAGCGCTGACTCTTAGTCATTAGGTCTCTCACCGCCGTGGGTTCGAGCCTCGCTCGGGTCACGTGTGAGACGCCAAGTTCTGCAACGGAAGGTCAGGTGGTTTTTCTCCGGGTATTCCGGTTTTCGCCCACCTATGATTAACGATCAGCTCGATATGAATGAAATAATCTTGAAAGGGCCGTAAAACCCAAACCAAAAAAAAAAAAAATCCATTTGGTACAAAAAGGGTTAAGAACAAGTATAGAGAGAAGGTGATGTCTGAATATTTACGATAAAATACAGTAAGCTGGCTTATGTTGTTTCTTTTTCAGATGTGATTCTGTAGACAAATTAAAGATGAAATGTCCCAGTCTAGAGCAGGAAATTAGAGAACCCTCAAAATTTAAAGACTTTTATCAATTTACTTTCAATTATGCCAAAAATCCTGGCCAAAAAGGTTTAGGTAAGCATTGAAAATATTAATTCAATATATGCTAATTACGGCAAATACAACAAAAACTCCTGTAACCTTTACAGTGAATACCCAGATCAGACACTGAATTTTGCAGTGTCTGATCTGGGTCTGCTATTTGCCAATGTGCTGTTTTGTGGAGTGGACCAAGTACCTACAGCATGTCTTAATGGAGAAAACATCACTTAAACAAGTCTGTATACCAGTAATGAATTAACCTACAATAGTATACAAGTTTTTCCATATTTAGTGCTCAAAAATATAGGTTGTGAATATTCTTTAGAACGACCGTGATGAGATGGTTCTAATGACTACCCACAGTCTATGTTTGTAACGGAAATAAGAAAAAGTAACACACTTTTGTCAGAAAAAAATGTTACTTTAAGTCATAAAAGAACATGTCCATTGGGGCTTGGACATATACGTGTAGATTGGGCGGTATGGTGCTTCTACACAGAGCTGAAATAGACTGAACATTCCAGTACTTGGAAACCGCTTAGAAGGTCTAAGCCTGCCTAGGCAAACTAAGCCTGGCCAGGCAAAGTGGGGCAAGTTGGACTGTAGCAGTGTCTTTTGGTGGTAGGGCTTGAGATGTCATTTCATCTCAGTGTCAGGTAAAAGTCCTAAAAAATTGGAAGCAACATCTCCTAAAAGACCTAAATAGTGTTGATGGAGACGTATTTTTGTTATGGCCTGTCTTTGAGTGTGTGTATCGCTTATTATACCCTTTGTATGCTTTTGGGGTATATAGTTTTCGTTCTGCCATTCGTCCATTCGTCGTCAGAAGCCTCCATGGTGTAGCCTTGTAAACCAGGAATTGCAGGATTGATCCCGGGCTACTCCAGACTTTCGGATGAGTCTTTAAACCGAGGTCCCGTCTCCGTATGACCTTAGCTTTGGTGGGATGTAAAACTCAGACACTCACTCACTCCCTCTTCCATTCATCCATCCGTTTGTGCGTGTGTCCTTCCATCTGTCCATCCATTAACATTTTGGTTACAGTTTTGCGTTAAAGTTTCTAAGAGATAGTACATGTATCTTCTGAACCCTTTGATAGATTTACTTGATATTTACGCTAAAGTTACATAATGGCCTAAAGATTTCATTGATGCATGTCCCACCCCCACAGTGAACAGACTTTGAAAATTTTACATTTTGGTTAAAGTTTTGCGTTAAAGTTTCTAAGAGATAGGATCTTCTGAACCCTTTGATAGATTTACTTGATACTTGCACTTAAGTAACATAATGGTCTAAAGATTTCATTGCTGCATGTCCCATCCCCCACAGTTGCCTTGAGGTAAAGTTCACAGACTTTGAAATTTTACATTTGGTTAAAGTCTTATGACAGTTTATAGATGCCTGTATATTCTAAACTCTTAAGACAAATTCAGTTGATACTTGCATCAATCTTGCATACCAGTCCAAAGATTTTGTGATGTATGTCCCTTCCCCCACCCCTGTTGACCTTGACCTCAAGTCACGGACTTTTACATTTGGTGAAAATTTTATGACACAGTTTATAGATGCCTGTATGTTCTGAACACTAAGACAAATTCAATTGATACTTGCATCGATGTTGCATACCAGTCCAAAGATTTCATTGATGCATACCCCACCCTGCTGCTTCAGTAACATTGATGCCCCCACTCCTTCATTAACTTTGATGCCCTCAATCCCTTGATCCATTTAGAAATTTTATGTTTAGTTCAGCTTTTACAAGCACATTTCATCTGCTGAGTGCAATAACAATGTAACTGACATATTGGCCAAAATAGTTTTTTTGCATAAATGGGTGCCTTAGGACTTGACACACTAGGTAAATAAGTACTACAGCTGGATTCTACCTAAATCATGATTTATTTCAGCATTTTGGAAATTTTTTGTCAGTTAAACCGTTTTTGCTCTGACTTTTAGAAAAAAAGTTGGCACAAAAACAGTGTAAGTAAGTGCACTTACCCCATTTTTGCGCAAAGTTTTTTAATACCTCAAAAATATTGAATCCTGCTGCTTGATATTTCAGAATAAGCATGTAAATACCATGCAGAATGTATAAAATATGACCTATTACCTACCCAGTGCCTTTAATTTCTGCTTTACCATGTAAAAGGCAAAGAAATAAGGTTTGTACATTTACACCGTTTTAGCGCTGAATGCACTTACACCGTTTTTGTGCCAAAAACACTGTGCAGAAATGGTGTATCAACCCTTAAATGCTAAATATTTCTCGAATGCCATTTATTCAACAAGACATCACACACAAATGAAAGAAATCGTCATGAAGTTAAGAAACCAGCTTATAGTATGGTTTACTATGCCATTCTTAAATAAAACAGTTTTTTGTCTCTCCTGAAAAGTTGCCATTTTGCACTTACAACGTTATTGCGCTAAGCAGAAGATTTATAGATGTTTATAGCTTCTTGACTTCTTCATTTATATTACATACAAGCTCGAAAGATATATCAGAGGGTGGCGCTGGCCGGGGGTATATGTGACCCACTGGTCATTTGCTCTAGTATTATTATGCTTTGGATAGCCAATTGGCCATTTTGTGGATAAGTAACTTCCTTTTGGCTTTCCACTAGTGATGTTTCCATTTGGGTCTTGTTGTTTCATGTTTGTGTTTCTTTCCCTTGGTGTCGCTGATGGGAGCTGTGGGTTAATTGTATCGATTCCTGATCATTGCCTTCACTTCTATTTCAAAAACGGTTTCATTGTGTGTTCAAACATGTCTGATGAGCACACACAATGTTTTAGCTCACCTGTGACATAGTGACAAGGTGAGCTTTTGTGATCACATTTTGTCCGTCTGTGTGTGCATCCATAAACAATTTCAAATAAGTATATCTCTAATACCCCATGGTCAATCTTGATCAGA
This sequence comes from Lucinisca nassula, assembly GCA_963580285.1. NCBI lineage: Eukaryota > Metazoa > Mollusca > Bivalvia > Lucinida > Lucinidae > Lucinisca > Lucinisca nassula. Next base: position 103,582,669 of record OY757024.1, on the reverse strand, counting down.
TTCCATGTGAAGCATAATCAGGTAGAGAGAAAGGCTGCATAAGGTTTTTGGGCTGATCAGATTGGAATTCTTGTTGCCATGGCAATATAAAGCTTCCATAGACTTATAATGGGAAAAATTTAAAAAAATCTTCTTCTCTGAAACCACAGGGCCCAGAGCTTAGATAATTGGCTTGTAACAATGTCAAGTGGTCACCTACATAAATCCTGCCAATCATGCCCCTGGGGTCCAAATTGGCCACACCCGGGGCCCCTTAGCTCCCATAGACTTATAATGGAAAAAAAAACTCCAGAAACCTTCTTCTCTGAAACCATAGGGCCCAGAGCTTAGATATTTAGCATGTAGCAACGGCAAGTGGTCACATACATAATTCCTGCCAGTCATGCCCCTGGGGTCCAAAGGGGCCACGCCCCAGGGCCCCTTATCTCCCATAGACTCATAATGGAAAAAAGCTTCAAAAATCTTCTTCTCTGAAACTACAGGGCCCAGAGCTTAGATATTTAGCATGTAGCAATGGCAAGTAGTCACCTACATAAACCCTGCCAATCATGCCCCTGTGGTCCAAATGGGCCACGCCCTGGGGCCCCTTAGCGCCCATAGACTCATAATGGAAAAAAGCTTAAAAAATCTTCTCTGAAACCACAGGGCCCAGAGCTTAGATATTTAGCATGTAGCAACGGCAAGTGGTCACCTACATAAATCCTGCCAATCATGCCCCTGGGGTCCAAATGGGTCTTGCCCCATGGCCCCTTATCTCCCATAGACTCATAATGGAAAAACTGCTTCAAAAATCTTCTCTGAAACCACAAGGCCCAGAGCTAAGATATTTAGCATGTTGTAGCAATGGCAAATGGTCACCTAAAAGCTTAAAAAATCTTCTTCTCTGAAACTACAGGGCCCAGAGCTTAGATATTTAGCATGAAGCAATGGCAAGTTGTCATCTACATAATTCCTGCCAATCATGCCCCTGGGGTCCAAACGGGCCACACCCCGGGGCCCCTTAGCTCCCATAGACTCATAATGGAAAAAAGCTTTAAAAATCTTCTTCTCTGAAACCACAGGGCCCAGAGCTACGATATTTAGCATGTAGCAACGGCAAGTGGTCACCTACATAAATCCTGCCAATCTTGCCCCTGGGGTCCAAATGGGCCATGCCCCAGGGCCCCTTATCTCCCATAGACTCAGAATGGAAAAAAGCTTAAAAAAAACCCACGGCCCAGACTTTTGATATTTAGCATGTAGCAACGGCAAGTGGTTACCTACATAAATCCTGCCAATCATGCCCCTGGGGTCCAAACGGGCCACACCCCGGGGCCCCTTAGCTCCCATAGACTCATAATGGAAAAAAGCTTTAAAAATCTTCTTCTCTGAAACCACAGGGCCCAGAGCTTAGATATTTAGTATGTAGCAACGGCAAGTGGTCACCTCCATAAATCCTGCCAATCATGCCCCTGGGGTCCAAATGGGCCACGCCCCAGGGCCCCCTTATCTCCCATAGACTCATAATGGAAAAAAGCTTAAAAAATCTCTTCTTCTTTGAAACTGTGAAGCACAGAGCTTAGATGTTTAGTATCTAGCAACATAAAATAGGCACCTACATAAATCCTGCTCACCCTGCCCCTGGGATCCAAATGGGCCACATTCCGGCCCCTTAGCTCCTTTAGACTTATAATGGAAGAAAGTTTCAAAAATCTTCTTCTCCGAAGCCATAAGGCCCAGAGCTTATATATTTAGTGTAGCAATGTCAAGTGGTCTCCTACACTTATGATTTTCTGGTAAACAGGTGAGCGATATAGGGCCTCTTGTTGAAAGCATACCAATAGTTGTAATGAAAATTAAAAAATAAATGTCTTAAGGGGAATGGATACACCTTCAGGGGAGGCAACTTCTGCAAAAGTATTTTTGTCTCCCATGTCGATAGGGGTCAACTCTTAAAGGAAAGAATTTGCTCCGCTCCTGAGGAGCAAATTCTTTCCTTTAAGAGTAGACCCCTTTTTCAGTGGGACAGGGCTTAGAGAAAAGCAAACAGGAAGTCCCAAAAGTTATCTCCCTTTGAAAAATGGCAGAAAAATCTACCAGGTGTTTCCATTCCCCTTAAAGAAATCCATGAAAATAGAGAAATGATATTTATCAAAATCTACATAGAACAGACAGGGTTTGCATTTGGCGATATCTGAAGGATAATTTTCCTTGTTTCAGTCTATAAACGTATCTTGTGGGTATTCATTAGAAGTGCCCTGCCGAGGCAGTTATTCACTAGTACTGCCTTGCTGTGGCAGTTCTAATGAATATCCACGAGAAATATCATCATACAGTTTATTACCGAAAAGCCATTTTATCTGTTTCTATGATGGCACCCACCCATCAGGGCTTGAAGAAATAGATGGGCTGCATGATGCTTTCACGCTGAGCTGAATCTGACCTCACAAGAGTACTGGTAAACCTCTTAAATGACCTAAGCCTGCCCAGGCAAAGGGGTGTGTCAGACTGTCCATGCTTATAAACCCTTTTGGTTTCATTGGGCAACAGGGCTTGAGATGACATTTCATCTCAATGTCGGGTAAAAGTCCCACGCAATTGGAAGCAACATCTCCAAAATGATCTATACAGTGTTAACAGGGATGTTAAAACCTCAAATCAAACAAACGAACAAATCTGTTTCTATGAAAAATCCAGAGTTATGTAATACATGGACATCATGGTGCTTAGTCCAGGGGTAAAGTGTTATTACTAGGGGCCATATCAAAAGTAACAATGTTGCTAGTTAATATATTGTTGAAAACTTTGATCGTTTCATATTGCAAATACATGTATGCTAATAATTTTGCTGAAAAAAATGAGAGTAGCCTTTGCAAATGCAAAATCTACTCACATTTATTTTTCAGCAAAATACCTGTACATTGGATATTGTACATACAAGAACGATTTTAAAACATTTTGACCTTTAACAAGCTTGTTAAGCTAACGATGCCTTTAATAACTAGGTTCAGTTCTTTTACCCATTGCATGTGGGAAAGCCCTAAAGGGGTACCTTGGCAAACAGTGCAAGCCCAGATCAGACACCGCAGAATGCGGCGTCTGTTCAGGGTCTGCACTATTTGCTAACAGAATTTTCTGTCAAAAATATAATAAAAACCAAAAAAAAAAAATAGGCCTACCACCCCGCCTTATATGAGAAATGGACTTGTCCAACAGATAGCAATGGAAGAGTCCACTAGCATACAGTGGGTCAAGATTTGTCATCTTTTTCAGATTTAGACATGGCTATAGCATATTGGAATATAGTGCTTTCGGGAAGATTTAAATTTTTAGCATTATGGAGTCAATTTTTGCAAGTAAGTACATAGATGTAGTTAACTTTGTTAAAAGCTGTTTCTTGAAAGTTTTTTTTATGCCCCCGAGAATCTTTGATTCGGGGGCATATAGTATTCACCCTGTCTGTTTGTTTGTCTGTTTGTCCGTCACAAAAACTTAACCTTGATCATAACTTCAGAAGTATTTGACCTAGCCCCATGAAACTTCACACATTTCATTTTTGGCTGAATTATCTCCCCTTGAAATTTTGCAAAAACTCAGAAATTGGCTCCCACAGAGGATATTGGTCACCTATAGTGACAGCTCTGTATGTTTTAGTTTTATGGCCATTTCAAGATTATTTCACTTATTTTGAGCCGATTGTTTATCAGAGAGTGTAGATCCAGATCTGATCAGGGTCTACTCTGTTTGCTTACAGTACAAGAATTTATAAGTTAAACGAAACAGTATAAGCCCATTTTCCCAATCTACACTCAAAGACAATCATACCACCAGTGCTGTCAGTTTTTCTTAAGAGTAGCCTCCACTGAAGATATACAGATTTCCCTTAACCCTTTTTGTACTAGAAACCCCAAAATGGGTAATTAGCAAACAATGCAAAATGCGGCGTCTGGTCAGAGCCTACACTGTTTGCGAAAAGTTAAGCCATTTTCCAAATACTGTAAATTTTGAAGAAAACACCCCTTAATGTTGGAATGGACTGATATCTGTAAGGAGGGAGATTCCATTTGATACAACAAGGGTTAAACAACACAGCTCCAGATAAAGGGAGAAAACAAGGATAATTAAGAGTTATCTTTCCTTAGTACGTCTTAGAAACATATGTTGTGTGCGCTTGGTAGAATCTCCCTGTCGAGGCAATTCTATCAAATACATACACTTACCAAAAACTGTTGTGCCTGCTGCAAGCAAAACATTTTATAGGAGTCCCGTCTTCCATCTGTACATTCACCAAAGCCTCTACAATCGCAGCAACCCCAGTGTTCACCCTAATGTATGAGTCCATTTCTCAAGAATTACAAGAAGTTTCTAGGGATGGCAACTTTAATGCAAGTATCCATATTTGACCTACATGTCATGGTTCCCTGATGTGAACTACTATAACTCTAACGTTCACCCTAATGTAAGATTACATTTCTGAAGAACTACATGAGCTTCATTAATTCTTGCAGAAGCCTCCGTGGTGCAGTGGTTACGCTACTCGCCTTGTAAACCAGGGATCGCAGGATCGATCCCGGGCTTCTCCAGACTTTCTGATGAGTCTTTAAACCGAGGTCCCGTCTCCATATGACCTTAGCTGTTGGTGGGACGTAAAACTAAAACTCTCTCTTGCTCTCTCTCATTAATTCTTGCATTTAGAGATAGCACCTTTAATGCAAGACACCACCCGTCAGGGCTTGGAGAAATAGATTTTGCTCCCAAAGATGAAATTGACCAAACTTGAATACTGGTAAACAGCTTAGGAAGTTATTCTGCCAAGGGAAATTGGTGAGTCAAACTGTTCTTTAAACTCTAGCAGCTTCTTTGGGTGGTAGGGCTTGAGATGTCATAAATTTAATCTGAATGTCAGGTACAAATCCCACAAATTCGAGAGCCATGTCTCCAAAATGACCTAAATAGTGGTGACAGGCACTTAAAACCTCAATACAAACAAAGCAAGCATCCATTTCTGATCTTTACTACATTTCATGGTTCACTGACTTTGTGAGGTTTGCATCAACCCTAGCGTTCACGTTCGCGTGAATGTTAAAGTCCATTTCTCAAGAACTATTCATTAATGATACTTGCTTCAAACTTGCATCTAGGGATGGCAGCTTTCATGTGAGCATCCATGTTCAACCTTGACCTTTCATGGTTCGGGTACTTAGTGCCCAGCGAGATGCAACATAGCCTTCAGTGGAATTCTTGCATGTTTAAAGGGGAATGTGTACACCTTCAAAGGAGGTCAACTCTTAAAGGAAAGAATTTGCTCCTTAGGAGCAAATTCTTTCCTTTAAGAGTAGACCCCTTTTCCATGGGACAGAGTTTATAGAAAAGTGAACAGGAAGTCCAGAAAATTGTCCCCCTTTGAAAATTGGAAAAATCTGCCAGCTGTACCCATTACCGTTAGTTGTCAGAGAAATTAGAAGAAAAAAAAAAAAGAATATATCTTGACATTATCCTCATGACCTTATCAGAAGCGATGATTATTCAGTTATTGATTGATGCCAGCCTCGGTAGCTCGTCGGATGCTCGTCTGACTGGTGATCAGGAGGACGCGAGTTCGATACCTGCCGGCGTCTGCAACCCTCTCATGGAAATTGATCATGAAATCTTTTCTATGGTCCTTCTCTCCCTTCCACTGATTCAAGAAGGGTAGTTGTCAGTGTCTGACGAAAGAATGTGCACTGTACTGGTTAACCGCTTACGTATAAGCCTGCCCAAGAAAGTGTGGATTGGTAAACTGACTGGCTCAAAAATGACCTAAAATAGTGTTGTCTGGGCCGTTAAACTCCAATACAAACAAAGAAACAATAAGAAAAAAAAATTCAACATTATCCTCATTACTTTATCAGAAGCTATGATCATTGAGATATTGATTACTTCATATATTGCAGGAACACCATAAAAGATCTATTCCTAAAGATACCTGGAATTTATTATTAGATTTTTGTAACATGATCAACGAAGATATGACAAATTATGATGAAGAAGGTGGGTATTAACTCTTACCATGCTGTTCACGACAACCCCTATCTTTGGAAACAGTGTAGATCAAGATCAGATGGTTTCTGAAGAAGCCATCTGATCAGGATCTACACTGTTTAAGGATCAGTTTATGGGTTTGTAAGAATAAATTACATCAAATAATCTGATTGGTTCAAAGCCTGAAATGGGTGCGGCTAAACAGAATATGGTTACTAAAGCATATTATCATGACACAAACCAAGACAACCCTATGTTTTTAGCTCACCTGTCACGTAGTGACGAGGTGAGCTTTTGGGATCGCTTTTTGTCCGTCGTCCGTCGTGCATGCCTGCGTCTGTGCGTGCGTAAACTTTTTCTTCAAACGACATCTCCTCCTAAACCAGTGAATGGATTTTGATATAATTTCACAGGAATGTTCCTTGGATGACCCTCTTTCAAAATTGCTTAAATCATTCTGCCCCATTAAACAAAATGGCCGCCAGAGCTAAAAATAGAAAAACCTTTAAATGACATCCACTAGGCAAATGGCCCGATTTGAAAATAATTTCACAGGAATGTTCCTTGAGTGACCCTCTTTCAAAATTGCCTAAATCTTTCCGCTCTGTTAAACAAAATGGCCACCAGAGCTAAAAATAGAAAAACCTTTTAATGACATCTCCTAGGCAAATGGCCCGATTTGAAAATAATTTCTCAGGAATGTTCCTAGAGTGACCCTCTTTCAAAATTGCCTAAATCATTCAGCTCCGTTAAATAAAATGGCCGCAAGAGCTAAAAATAGAAAAACCTTTAAATGACAGCTCCTCCTAGGCAAATGGCCCGATTTGAAAAGAATTTCACAGGAATGTTCCTAGAGTGACCCTCTTTCAAAATTGCCTAAATCGATCTGCTCCATTAAACAAAATGGCCACCAGAGCTAAAATTAGAAAACCTTTCAATGACATCTACTCCTGGGCAAATGGCCCAATTTGAAAATAATTTCACAGGAATGTTCCTGTAGTGACCCTCTTTCAAAATTGCCTAAATCATTACGCTCCGTTAAATAAAATGGCTGCCAGAGCTAAAAATAGAAAAACCTTTAAATGACATCTAGGCAAATTGCCTGATTTGAAAAGAATTTCACAGGAATGTTCCTTGAGTGACCCTTTTTCAAAATTGCCAAAATCGTTCTGCTCCGTTAAACAAAATGGCCACCAGAGCTAAAAATAGAAAAACCTTTAAATGACATCTCCTCCTAGGCAAATTCCCTTTTTGATAATAATTTCACAGGAATGTTCCATGAGTGACCCTCTTTCAAAATTGCCTTAATTGTTACACTCCGTTAAACAAAATTGTTGCCAGAGCTAAAAATAGAAAAACCTTTAAATGAAATCTCCTCCTAGGCAAATGGCCTGATTTGAAAATAATTTCACAGGAATGTTCCTTGAGTGACCCTCTTTCAAAATTGCCTAAATGGTTCCGCTTAGTTAAACAAAATGGCCACCAGAGCTAAAAATAGAAAAACCTTTAAATGACATCTCCTCCTAGGCAAATTCCCTTTTGGATAATAATTTCACAGGAACGTTCCATGAGTGACCCTCTTTCAAAATTGCCTAAATGGTTCCGCTTAGTTAAACAAATTGGCCACCAGAGCTAAAAATAGAAAAACCTTTAAATGACATCTCCTCCTAGGCAAATTCCCTTTTGGATTATAGTTTCACAGGAATGTTCCATGAGTGACCCTCTTTCAAAATTGCCTAAATTGTTACACTCCGTTAAACAAAATGGCCGCCAGAGCTAAAAATAGAAAAAACCTTTAAATGACATTTCCTTCTAGGCAGATGGCCCGATTTGAAAATAATTTCCCAGGAATGTTTCTTGAGTGACCCTCTTTCAAAATTGCCTAAACTGTTCCTCTGTGTTAAACAAAATGGACACCAGAGCTAAAAATAGAAAAACCTTTAAATTCCACTACAATGAAAAATAGCCTCCAAAGATAAAAGTCTTTGGTCCAAATCTCCTTAAAGCAGTGAATCCTTCATTTCCATAAGCTTTGAAACATCTTGGATTCAGGTGAGCGATTCAGGGCCATCATGGCCCTCTTGTCTGTTGAAATGCTTTTGGTCTTCCTGGGCAATAAAGACTCATTTAAAAATGTTATATATAATAATAATGACAAACTCATTCTTACACATTTGGTTCGACCGGCCCCGATAGCTCAGTTGGTAGAGTGTCCTGTCCGGGGAACGGGAGGTCTCGGGTTACGGGGTAGAGCTAGGACTGGTCGATCCAGTGTCAGGATAATGTGACTGGGTGTGGTATCATGTAATGTGTCTGGGACATGATACTTCAGTGAGGCAGCACTATAAACGTGAGCATTGAGCTCCCTGTCGTAACCAGACACCGTCGTGATATGACTGAAAAATTGTTGAAAGCGACGTTAAACCCGAATTCACACACACACACACTTGTGGTAATTTCACATACAATTTATGATTTGTTTGTTTGTATTGGAGTTTAACGGCCCAGTCAACACTTTAGCTCATTTTTGAGCCGGTCAGTTTACCTAGCCACACTTTTCCTCGGCAGGCTTAGACATAAGCTCTTAACCAGTACAGTGCACATTTTTTTAACCAGAAACTGACAACTGCCCTTTTTGAATCAGCGGAAGGGAGAGAAGGTCATAGAAATGATTTCATGATCTATCTCCATGAAAGAATGTTGCCGACCCCAGCAGGTATCGAGCCCACGTCCTCCTGATCACCCGTCAGAGGCGCATCCGACGAAGCTAATGAGGCCGACCATGAAATTTATGAAACTCACCATTTATTGACTGTATCCTTGGGTCTTGGTGGCCTATTGGGTAAGAAAGCTGTCTCTTAATCATTTGTCTGTCACTGCTTTGGGTTTGAGTCTCTTTCGGGTCATGTGAGATGCCCAGTTCTGCAACGGAAGATCTTGTGGTTTTTCTCCAGGTACTCAGATTAATTCTGGGCTAAATATGGGTGAAATTATCTTGAAAGAGTTGTTAAACCAAAACAAAAAACAATTAAAAACAAATGGTTTTGTTTGTTTGAATTGAGGTTTCAAATTCCTGTCAACACTATTTTTGTCATTTTGGAGACATTTCTTCCAATTTTGTGGGACTTTTACCTAACATTGTGATGAAATGACATCCCAAGCCCTAAGATTAAAGCCAGCAGTTACTGCTATTGTCTTGTGTTGTATTATGCCACCATTCATTTCTATAAACATTCCAATGAGTGCCACCTAATGCTGCTGATAAATAATCTGCATTACCGATTACCTGGGTAGTTGATTTCAGTGACACATGTCATTTTACATTGTCATTTTATTCCCCTCACCAGAAGTTTTACCCCCAAAATTTTCATTTCATACCGCCAATTTGAAATACAAGGGGTACCAAAGGAGCCTCTGTGGTGTAGTGGTTACGCTACTTGCTTTATAAACCAGGGGTCACAGGATCGATCCCGGGCTTCTCCAGATTTTCGGATGAGTCTGTAAACCGAGGTCCGTCTCCTTTTGACCTTAGCTATTGGTGGGACGTAAAACTCAAATTCTCAATCACTCACAAGGGTTACCAAAAAACTGCTGTTTTGAAATTGAGTGGCGTGGCATCACTGGTTCGTTTATTCGTCCAGTCATGAAACATTTTCATTAACCCAGCACCACCACCCCCACCCCCCATACTATGGTCTTCAGTATAAATCTTGTTTGAGAAAGTTAAAAGAAATATAATCATAACTTTAAAGACTTTAACCCATTTAGTACCAGAAACCCCAAAACAGGTACCCTGGCAAACAGTGCAGGCCCAGATCCGAAGCCGCAGAATGCGGCGTCTGATCAGGGCCTACACTGTTTGCAAAAAGTTCAGCTATTTTCCTAATCAATTTTGAAGAAATCACAACCTGACACCCCTAAATTTTGAAATGGACTCGTGCTACATACATGTATAAGGAGGAAAATTCCATTTGGTACAAAAAGGGTTAAAGACAAGATTTCCTAGGATTACATTCCACAATGCTTAAGTGATGAAAGTGTTAGAAGGCTCTGCTTTTTTATGTTGGAACTAATCCGGGTGAGTGAATACGGTCTGCCGAAATGGCTTTCTGACATACACTGTGTGACCTTTAAGCATTAATCTTGACAGAATGCGCTGTCAGTTTCTATGTACCTTACATATTTTTCCATTGCTTTTCAGGAGCCTGGCCTGTTTTAATAGATGAATTCGTAGAATATGCAAAACCTCAAGTGCAACCAAAGAGTACGACAGTATAACATCAGTTGATCTAGGAAATGACTAGAGTTACCTACCTTTAACCTGTTAAGCACCACAGAAAATTCTAGAGCAGACTGCATTCTTTTTTTTCCTTATTTTTCAGAGAAAATAAGGCTCACGCCTTATTTTCTCTGAAAAATAAGAAAAAAATCTGAAAATGGCGTCTGCTAGTCATGATGGGTTCCTTTATGGGTTAACATACTGGCCATGTTTAGTGAACCAGTATTTTATGGTGAATGCATTTACAGCGCATAGCTATAGGCGGGTATAATGATGCTGTCTGGTCGTGGTCATGTATGGTTTTAGTCGAGTCGGATAAAAATGTATTTCCAGACAGGTGTGCCTGGCAAAGACTCGGATCAGCCTGTGCATCAACACTGTCTGACCTGTTTGTTTATGCAGAAATAAAAGGCTACTTTGTCCCAGATAAGGAGTATTAATGATGAAAATGTATAGGGTAATTTTTCACATTTCTTCATAAAAAATGTGTGTTGTTGTTACTTGTTAGATTAGGGCGATTCTAACAAGGAACCACAAGGTATGTTTCTGACAATAAATAAGGACAATTATTCCTTAGCCTTTAACCCTTTACCACTCAGATACGTGTTTTTACGTGTCTGCACCCCCCCCCCCCCATTTTAGGCCCCAGAAGCACCTAAAACCTGCATTTCTACCCCTGGATAGTTATGTTTGCTTTAGGATTTGTTGGGCAAAAAAGTGACCTTTTTTTTCGCGCGTCTCCCCACTAAAAATATTCTGGGGGGGATTGAAGGGGACCAACGCCCCCCTAACATCCCGAAAAATTTTGGGTGTATGGCCCAACTGGCCGCTAAAATTTATATCTGAGGGTGTCTGGGGTCAAAAATGCCTGAAAATCGATGCTGATAAAAAATGCTGCAAACAGTGAAAATGACCAGTGCAAAAAACCTTAATTGTTGCCTTGACAGCTGTGTGAAGATTTAAATGTGGTCACAAATTCATGTGAAAACACACTTTTTGCCAACTTTGAGATGCCCCCTCTTTACCATGACAACAATGATGAAGTCATGAAAGGTCGCATTTGAAAGGCTACTGCCCACTGAACATTCATACCGAGTTTGGTGTAAAACAGACCATCCATTATGAATCAATGGCTAGTTGAAGTTGCTGTCAGGTGCAACACTGTGAAAATCAGCGAAATTCACAATATCCCCGAGTGGTAAAGGGTTAACCTATCAGTCACAAAATTTGCAGACATCAGTTTCAAATATTTTTTTTCTTACTTTTTAGAGAAAATAAGGCTTTACATGACCTGTGAATCGCAGACAATCCATATGTAATGTCAGACTTTTTATTGGCTACTAAAAATAATTTAAAAAATTGCTGTATGCTCCAAATACAGTCAAATTCCACTATTAAGACCAACTAGAATTAAGACTAATTCTGCTTTGAAAAGGTTATTTTGTAGCCTACAGTTGTTCTTTCTTTGTCAGAGACCACCTTTGGGACTGTTCAAAAGTGGTCTTAAAGACCACTTTTGAACAGTCCGAAAGGTGGTCTTAATATAGGAATTTTACTGTATATCCATGGTGTTATAATTTTCCTCATTACTCCATCATATGATCTAGAGACAGGGACAAAGACGATTTTATCTGAGTGAGCGGGTACATAGGCTGATGCGAGCCTTTGCCGAGCGCATATGTCCAGGAACACAGTTACACTTGTCATGGCTCTTACAGTGTGTAGTTCCAGGTCATAAATTAGTGTTTTAGATTTGGTTTAGGTCCGGTTAAAAAGTTCCCCACAGTATGAACGGAAATGCTAACAAAGTTTTTTTTTACAATTATCTCCCTTGCCTTGTCTTGCATTTATAAGAGCCCCATCATGAGAAAATCCATTTTTGGCAATAGCGAACAACAAAGGGCAGATCAGACTGCACAGTCTGTTTGTTTGTTTGTTTGGTTTGAGGTTTAACATCCCCGTCAACACTGTAAAGGTCATTTTGGAGACGTTGCTTCCAATTTGTGGGACTTCCACCCGGCATTGAGATGAAATGACATCTCAAGCCCTGTCGCCCAATGAAACCAATAGGGTTTATTAGCATGGACGGTCCGCCTCACACCGCGGTTCCTGGACAGGCTTGGATCCTCTGCGCGGTTTACCAGTACTAGTGTGCGGGCCGGATTCAGCTCAGGGTGGAAGCACCATGCAGCCCATATATTTCTTCAAGCCCCTTTGGGCAGGGGCTTGACTGCACAGTCTGATCAGCACCTTTGTGTTCGCTACTTGAAAAATACAATACCTTGTTTTATTCAGTCAACTTCTTTATACCGATATTCTGCATGTTTGCTTTGGCCTATCTTTCCCAATATTTAGGCTCATTACTGTAGGACTGTTGCATACATTAATATCAATCACTGGTAAAGGTTTTAGTTTACTTCGCCTTATAGAATCGTGTGCTCCATAAGTTTGCTTTTAGAGTCGTAAAGATTTCACTACTTTTGTTACCAAAAACTGAAAATCGTAAAATCACAATAATATCCCTATTGTAATAAACCGTTCTAACATTCAGGGCCTGACAAATCCATTACTCAGTTGCCCAGGACAAGTCCAGATTTTGTCTGGGCAAGTAATTTTTTAATTCACTTGCCCAGAAAAACCTATACAATATATAGGCAAAATTGTACAGGTAAATCCGAGCTCTTTTGAAGATACTGTGGACAGACAGCTACATGTGTTTGAAACCAAGATTTGTCATTCCCTGAACTATAAACATAGGAGTGTTTGTAATTTTAAAAATCTCAGGACATTAATAATTCTTTGCATAAGAGCCTGAAAAGCAGACTTGCGATAGGCTGGTACATGTAAAGGAGGTACCATTTCCTTTGATCGGTTTATCAGAATTTATTTGTCAGGAAGGTGCTTCATTGTTAGTGATAAAGTTTGACAAAGTCCCTGAACCATCATCAAAGATTAGTCTGTGCCATGTGCATATTTGAGATGATGTGTTTTACGAATATTCTTTTAATCTGGTATTTACCATATGTATTCGGACAGATAGGCCCAAGCAAATAGTGCAGAACCAAATGAGACACAGCAGAATGTGGTGTCTCATCAGGGTCTTCACTATTTGCCCCTCATCAAGCTATTTTAGACACAGCATCGGGTAGTAAATTGTACATGTTCAAATTTTACAACAAGTATGGTAAGGAGTTGAGGTGTCCCAATATTTAGGGTAAATAAGGTAGTTAAAGTTAACCCATTGAGTACCAGAAACCCCAAAACGGGTACCCTGGCAAACAGTGCAGGCCCAGATCAGACGCCGCAATTTTGCGGCGTCTGATCAGGGCCTCCACTATTTGCTAAAAGTTCAGTCATTTTCCAAATAATTTTTTATGAAAAGACAACCTGACACCCCTAAATTTTGAAATGAACTCCTGCTATATATAAGGAGGAAGATTCCATTTGGTACAAAAAGGGTTAACCATTAGAATTACAATAAAAATTCATTGACCAGAACACACAAGTCGTTTACCATGGCTATTCCAAGTATACAGGAATAATTTAGAAAAAATTTGGCTGGCCTTTGGAGCTCAGTCAGATGCGCGTCTGACTGGTGATCAGGATGCTGGTCCAACACCTGCTCGGCAACATTCTTTCGAGGAAATTGATGAAATCTTTTATACAGTGATTCTCTCCCTTCCGCTGATTCAAGAAGGGCAGCTGTCAGTTTCTGGAGAAGAATGTGCACTTTACTGGTTAACTGCTTACATATAAGCTTGCCCAGGTAACGTGTCGATAGATAAACTGATCGTCTCATAAATGACCTAAATAGTGTTGACGGGTCATAAACTCAAAACCTGTTATATGGCATTTGCAAACAACAAAGATACAAATTAGCCTGCACATCTTATAGGAACAGATAAGTATTTTGTGATAATTGAAGGATAGTTTTCCCTATGTCTTGTAAAAACCTATGTTGTGAGTACTCATTAGAACTGCCTCGGGGGTATGATTAACTCTTGTCTTGCTGAACCATGATCTTCCCAAATTTTGAAAACAGTATAGATTCAGATCATATGGCTTCTGTAGAAGCCATCTTACGGAAGCCATCTGATCAGGGTCTGCACTGTTTGTCATGCATGGGAATGGAATGAATACATAAACATCATGGAAAATTGACAGAAATTACCCACCTTATCCGTTTCTATGAAGTTTGAATGAACAGTAACCGTTTAAGTAAAAAAGGTTTCACTGTAAATTGGAGACTGCTTGCTTCCCTTTCCTCGTGGATTGGCTCCGATATTTTTACAAGAGTTGTCTTTCTTATCTGAAAGTGTATCCCTTTACTTACATTGTCCCAGTCTGTATTTACCCTAAGTATTCAGACTGTTCAACTTCTTTCCATACTTGTTCTAAAATTTGAACAAATACGACTTTCTGTCGGATGTTGTGTCTATAAATACAGTAAAATTCCTATATTAAGACCACCTTTGGAACTGTTCAGAAGTGGTCTTTAAGACCACTTTTGAACAGTCTCAAAAGTGGTCCCTGACCCGAGGACATTGTGTGCAGAAACACGAAGAAAGAATAGCTGCCCCTTCTAAATAAGCTTTTTAAAGAAGAATTAGTCTTTATTTCATTACAAAAACACGCCTATACAAATACATTGTAAACTTAACCGCAGAAGAAACGAAGATTTTCAGATGAAAAATTGTGATATTTTTTTCTTATTTCTACTCAAAATATAGATTGTGGGTACTCGTTAGAACCGCTTCGTCGAGCTGGTTCTGAGTATCCACAAGCCATATTTTAGAGCAGAAATAAGAAAAATAAGGTTTACCCCTGTAAACCCCAGTTTTACTATATAAAAGTGGGGTTAACGGGGATAAAAATTATATAGCGTGTTTTTGTGATGTTATGTGGTCTTAATAGCGGAATTTCACTGTAGCTGCTTTAGTGGCAAACAGTGTATACCTTGATGAGACGCCACAGAATGCGGCGCCTCATCTAGGTCTACATTGTTTGCTCAGGCCTGTCCGGTTACATAAATACCATAGCACATTAGAGAAAGAAAGGTATAAGAAGGTTCATATTTTGCTCAGGATTGTTTTTGTTTTTGTTTATAGTGCAAATTGTACAGAATATGTAAATAAATAGTAATGTATTTTGTTAAGCAGCAAATGTTAAAGTGCTTTAATTTAAACTTTGGTTTCATAATATGCAGTTATTATTAACAGGAAGTTTTCCCTTGAAGCAGTAGGGAAAATTCAAGAGCAGATGATTATTTAAGTGGAATGGGTACACCTGGCAGAATTGTTTTGCCATTATTCAAAGAGAGACAAATTTCGGGTCTTCCTGATCACTTTACTATAAATTCTGTCCCACGGAAAAAGGGGTCTACTCTTAAAGGAAAGAATTAGCTCCTCAGGAGCAAATTATTTCCTTTAAGAGTTGATCCCCTATTGACATGGGGACAAAAATACTTCTGTTGGAGTAGGTGTATCCTTTCCCAATAAGGTTTTTTTTCACAGAATTTTAAGGCTTGACGTTTCATGTGAATTGTCTGCCCAACAGTAGATGATTCACATGTAATGTCAAGCCCTATTTTCTCGGAAAATAATAAGGAAAAGATCTTTATAATACTGTCTGCTTCTCACAACTCAATGTTTATGGGTTAACATGCCATAGTTTGGAATCACGGTACATAGGCATAGGTAGAGCTATTGCATTATGGCTGGCCTCAGCCTCCATAAAATTTGCAGCTAAGTTCAGTAACGTTTCTAAAATATATGGCAGATTAGGTTTATACTTGGCAAATGGTGGATATTTCTGACCGTAAATACCTCTGATTTACCTCTCCAAATGACATTTTTCGATACAGTTACCCCCTAATTGTCTGTATTTGATATTTGATAAAAATGCAATGCTTTATTGGTTACATGGACAGTCGCAGCTAAACCATTAATCTGCTGAACTTGAACTGACTCTACCTTAACAAACATCGTAGATCCAGTTCAGATAGCTTCTGAAGAAGCCATCTGATCAGGATCTACACAGTTTGCCATGCAGTTTATGAATTGAATGAAAACATTATATCAAATAGTTTGATTGGTTGGTATTGAGATATGGGTGTGGCTAAATTAATTTATTCAGCAGGATAAGGGCTAATTTCTAGACCACAATGGGTTGATTGGTAAACAATCAACCCAAAAATGAGCATATCAAGCTTTAATGCGTCTTGAGACATAAATGCACAGAAAAGACTCAAATTAGCCTGCAGATCCACTCAGTGCAAACTCCTTTTTCTCTGCCTGCCTGCAGGAGCTTCGGTTTGATGGCGGATGCTGTTAAAATTACGAATTTGTTCCCTGTGATAAGAATTTGATAAGTGTAATGTGGGCTACTATTAAAGAATTTGCTCACACACATTAAGGGCTGCTCTGAATAGAATTTGGTGCTATTAAAATCTTAATGCACCATACAAAATTTTGAAGCAGACAATTTTTTGCTTTTTTTTTTTTTTTTTTTAGAAAATCATGCCTGGTATGTTCAACATGAAATGTCAAGCCTGATTTTGAAGAAAAAAAAAAAAAAAAAAAAAAAATAACAAAAAAAAAAAAAAAAATTGTGGCTGCAGAAATCATGAATGACAGTTCAAGGGTTAAAGAATTTGATTCCATACAATGGAAACTGCTTTTTAGGAAACATATTTGCTTCCACTTTATACAGTGCTACTTTTAGAAAAGAATTTGCTCCTATAAAGAATTTGCTCCCTATGGGAGCAAATTCTTTCCTATAAAAGGAGCCACATACAGAAATATCCCAAACAGCCAAGTACTGGTACATTCAAACCTTTATTTAGCAAGCACCTTTTGAAAAATCTTGCATATGGCAGGTGCTTGCTAAATACAGGTTCAGTTTTATGTTTTGAATTTGAAGGATCCGAAATTCTGGTTTTTAATACAGGTGGTCGCCATGAAGAGGTGACCTTTAGGAAGATTTCAGTTCTCAGTACACTGATAATAATGTTTTTAATCCTAGGTTTTTCAGATCCCAACAATAATTGTTGATGTTACGTTTTTGATATACTTGTATAAATCTTGAAAATGCATGTAATAAAATGAGAAATATAACAGTAATTGTTGAACAGCTTTTATATTCCCATGCAGTCGAACCTCACTCTAATGCACTTATGTATGCAACGGGACATCCGATTGGATAACCTCAAAAATTTGCAACACTATATTCTGCGATATACTGTGGGAAACCCGATGTCTTTATGTACATCACTTTTCATTGGCTGCCATTTGGTTTTACACAGCTTACAGCGCATGCTACTTAGTGGAAAATAGTATGATTTTTTAAACAAAACAACTGGGGCTAGTTGTTCAAAGCATCTTTAGCTTAACGAACTCGACAGGGGTCAAATTGTTAACTGTTCTAGCAAGTACAAAATCGAAAAGTTTGGTATTTTTGCTGCAAAAATGTGAGCAGCTTTTGCATCTGCAAAAACCCACATTTTTTCTGCAAAAATTTTAGAATATTTGGCATATTTAATGATCAAAATTTTAACGATTCGTTAACTAACGACGTCATTAGTTTTGAACAACTGGCCCCTGAATAAGTGCATTGAATGAGGATAAATATTCAAAATTGTCATTTGGGGAGGTAAATCGACAGTTTTACAGTGGCAAATTGTGTTATACAGCTCCGATGACTTGTCGCCATAAAATGAAATTTTTTACCCATCACGAAAACATGCCTATATAATTTTGACCCCCTTGAACCCCACCTTTATACAGTAAAACTGGGGTTTCTGGGCGTATACCTTATTTTTCTTATTTCTGCTCTAAAATATAGATTGTGGGTACTCGTTAGAACCGCCTCGATGAGGCGGTTCTAACAAGTGCCCAAAATCTATATTTTGAGCAGAAATAAGAAAAAGATCACAATTTTTATCATAAAATTTTCATTTTTCGGCAATAAAGGTGGCAATGTATTTGTATAGGCGTGTTTGCGTAATAAAATGAAATTTCTGACCGTAAGACTGCTGATTTACCGCCCCAAATGATAATTTTGAATACAGTTTTCCCCTAAATAACTCCAGCACCTTTTGGATCTTGAAAATTTGTTGGCGATTGCAGTGGATTGAGATGGATTGTGCTTCAGCACAGAGCTGAAACCAACTCGGAGTACATTAGAGTACTGGTAAACAGCTTCTTTAACCCTAGCAGTTTAATGGGGAAGTAGGGCTTGAGATGTCATCTCAGTGTCAGATAAAAGCCCCACAAAATCAGAAGCAACGCCTCCAAAATGACCTTTACAAAAAAAAACAACACAAACAGTCATCACGAAAACACGCCTATATAATTTTGACCCCCTTGAACCCCACTTTTGTATAGTAAAACGGGGGTTCCGGGGGTATTCCTTATTTTTCTTATTTCTGCTCTAAAATATAGATTGTGGGTACTCGTTAGAACCGCCTCGAAAATCATAAATATATGGATGTGTGTTTCGGTTTTATGTCCCACCAACATCTAAGGTGATATGGAGACAGGACCTTGGTTTAACGACTGGTCCGAAAGTCTGGAGAAGCCCTGAATCTAACCCACAATGCCTAGTTTATGGGGTGAGTAGCTTAACTACAACAACATTGAGGCTTCTATATAAATACAGTAAGACCACCTAAAATTTAAGACTAATTCTGCTATAAAAAGCTTATTTGGTAGGTTGCAGTTATTCTTTCTTTGTGTTCTCTGCATACAGTGCCCTCTAGTCAGAGTTCAATAGTTCACTAACTGTTGTCTAAAGTGTACATTATTGCATCATTGATTTTCCCCTAAAGTGCCTCGGGGGGGGGGGGGGATTCATCAAGAGCTACTAATCACCCAATTAAGGGCCGCCTTTGATCTGCTATAAACAGTATATCACGGGTCAATAAAATGATAATGAACACACAGTGTGTCCTACTGTTTCAAGAATAAATGCCTTTTTAACTCTTATCTTGCTGTTCACGACAACCCCTATCTTTGGAAACAGTGTAGATCCAGATCAGATGGCTTCTGAAGAAGCCATCTGATCAGGATCTACACTGTTTGACATTCAGTTTATGAATTTGTAGGAATAAATAAGATCAAGTAATCTGATTGGTTCAAAGTCAGAGATGGGTGTGGCTAAAATGAATATTCAGCAAGAGAAGGGTTAAATTAGAATTTCGGACACCTTGAGGACCTGTTGTAGTTATAAAGTTTTAACAAATTTGCTTCATGATCCAGCAAGGAGTCAAAAAAGTGCATATGGGATGACAACTGGTGTAGACCCTGATCAGACTGCTCCTTCAGGAGCAGTCTGATCTGGGTCTGCACTGTTGGCTTAGGTCTATGCATCCCAATACTTGGGATCATTGCGGTATTTAGGGACTTGAATTGGCTTGAATTAGCAAAGTCATCTGTGTTCAAGTTCGCTGTATATGAAAACAACCCACGTACATATACAGTAAAACTTCGATGGCTCGAACTTCGATGGCTCGTTTACCATGGATGAGTCGAACCCGTTCTGGGGCCCGCAGGGAGTTCCTCGAAATACGATATAGGGGTAATTTAGGAAGATTTTCTTCATTTATCTTGCAAATGTATGCTGTGTGTACTCATTAGAATCGCCTCGATGAGGCGATTCTAATGAGTACACACGACGTACATTTATAATAGAGAATACCGAAAAGATATCCCACAATTATCACCATTATGCCTCCTGGTATGGCAATAATAGTATCCCTCTGTGGCTCAAACTACCGATGTCTCGAACAAATTTTCATGGTCCCAAAGTGGTTCGAGCCATCGAAGTTGGACATTATCAACACGTGTCGTGGATTAGCTACGGCACGACAAGTCTAACTCATCCTGCTGAATAAATTAATTTAGCCAAGTCCATTTCTGACTATCAACCAATCAAATTACATAATGTACCGGGGTATTTGTTCGATTCACAAACAGAATGACTGTAAATCCAGATCAAATGGCTCCTTCAGAATCCATCTAATCTGAATCTACACTGTTTGCAAAGATATGGGGTTATTGTGTTTAGCAGGATAAGGGCTGAGAACTCCAGCAACATCACAAGTATTACGGCCCCCAACAACCTCAGTTATCTACCTTTGTAGATTATGCAGAAATTAACCCATTGATTACTAATGGACTCTTCCATTGCTATATGTTGGACAAGTCCATTTGACATATAAGAGGTATCAGGTCTATTTATTCGTTCTTATTCTATTTTTGACAGAAAATTCTATTCGCAAATAGTGCAGGGCCTGATCATACACCACATTCTGAAGCATCTGATCTGGGCCTGCACTGTTTGCTAAGGTACCCCTTTAGGGGTTTCCCGCATACAATTGGCTAAAGGTTTATAACCAATCTCTGACAACTTTGTTAGGGAGTTGGCTCTGTTTGCTCAGTGGTTAGAGCATTGAACCTTCAGACAACCATCCCAGGCTCGAATCCCAGTGGACACAGGGATGTTTTCAGCTCTGCTAATTCCTTTGTTATGACTTGCCATAAGATCGGGCTTGTCCAAGATCAGACTTTTCTTCACTGAAAATTCTTCACATCATCATAAGTGGTGACTTTCTTGAAAAGGGGGAGTGTTACTGCTCACAAGTGCTACCTCAGTTATCTACTATCGTAGATTATTTATTATAAATTATAGCTTATAAGTTTCCTGCAATGATCCTAATAGTCCTAATCAAACAGTGCAGACCCAGATCAGACTGCTCCTAAAGGAGC
The DNA here is from genome assembly GCA_963580285.1 of Lucinisca nassula. Lineage (NCBI taxonomy): Eukaryota > Metazoa > Mollusca > Bivalvia > Lucinida > Lucinidae > Lucinisca > Lucinisca nassula. Next base: position 103,561,624 of record OY757024.1, on the reverse strand, counting down.
AGTCTGATCAGGGTCTACACTGTTTGCCATTCTGTCTGCAAGTTCTGGACTCCCCGCTGGATCGTGAAACAAATTTGTTATGATTTTAGGGGAATTATAGCAAGTCCTCTGGGAAAGTCTGATCAGAGTTTACACTGTTTGCCATTCTGTCTGCAAGATCTGGATGCCCCGCTGGATCGTGAAACAAATTTGTTAAAATTTTAGGGAAATTACAGCAAGTCCTCGAGGCATCCAAATTTTTAGGGTATATCCAATCTTTAACAACAGCCTCAGGGAGTAGACGCTTTTGTCTCAGTGGTTAGAGCGAGCATTGGACTTTCATCCGAGTGGTCGAGGTTCAAAACCCCAAAGAGGCAGGGATTTTTTTTCAGCTATGCTTCATTATACCCCCACAAATGAAATTTGGGGGGGGGGTATATAGGAGTGAGCTTGTCAGTCGGTCGGTCTGTCGGTCTGTTGACTTGGTTTCCAGACGATAACTCAACAAGAGGCCCATGGGCCACTATGCTCACCAGAGCTCAGGTGGGCACTGCCAAATTGCAGCCATGTATTTAAACATGATATCATTTTAATCTGCCAAATGAACCCCCATATCCAAATGAGCATCCATGTGGACTCAGTATATGAAACATTAGGCCTTTTATGAAGTAGAGGGGGTGGGGCATGGACCCAATGGAGCCCTGGTTGGTATCACTAAATGTGTCTTATCACAAAGAACAAGAATATATATGGTTTAGCAGTGGGGATCTGCATGGCTGGAGATATAAGTGGAGGGGTTGGAGCATGCCCTGTCATTCCCAGGAAAGCCCAAGATTGTTATCCCTAAATGTGTCTCATCATAAGGACCAAGTATATATATGGTTTAGGGGTGGGAATCTGAACGGTTTCCAAGATATCCTTTCATGAAGTGGAAAGGAGAGGACTGGCCCCTGCGGACACACCTACAGTAGGTGTGCTAATAATAAGGAACAGGAACATATATGAATATGGGGTGGGGATTTAATGGTTTCTGAAATATATGGCCTTTTATGAAGTGGAAGGGCGGGGCACATTGCCTCAGCACAAAGAGACCCCCAAGTTGGTGTGACTGAATGAGTCTTATCATAAGGAACAAGAATATATATGGTTCAGGGGTGGGGATCTGAACTATTTCTGAGATATGTGGCTTTTAATGAAGTCAAGCGGTGGAGCAAGGCCCGGGCATGCCCCGGGGACTCACAAGCTGGTGTCAATGAATGTGCCTTATCATAAGGAAGATGAATATATATGGTTTAGGGGTGGGGCTCTGAACAGTTTCTGAGATATAAGGCCTTTTGTGAAGTGCAGGGGTGGGGCAAGGCCCAGGGAGACCCCCAGGTTGGTGTCAATGAAAGTGTCTTATCATAAGGTACAAGAAAATATATGGTTTAGGGGTGGGGATCTGTAAGGTTTCCGAGATATTGTGATATTATGAAATGGAGGGGGGTGGGGCATGGCCCCAGCACATCCCTAGGGACCGTCAGGTTGGTGTCACTGAATGTGTCTCATCATAATGAACAAGAACATATATGGTTTAGGGGTGGGGATCTGAACAGTTTCTGAGATATATGGCCTTTTGTGAAGTGAAGGGGTGGGGCATGGCTCTGGCGCACCCCGGAAGACCCCCAATTTGGGGTCAGTGAATGCGTCTTATCATAAGGAGCAAGAATATATATGGTTTAGGGGTGGGGATCTGTAAGGTTTCCGAGATATTGGGCTTTTTATGAAATGGAGGGGCGGGACATGGCCCCGGCGCATCCCGGGGGACCCCCAGTTTGATGTCACTGAATGCGTCTTATCATAAGGAACAAGAGTATATAGGGTTCAGGGGGGTGGGGATCTGAATGGTTTCCGAGATATTGGGCCTTTTATGAAGTGGGGGGGGGGGGGGGGGGCGGGGCATGGCCTGGGCAAATCCCGGAGGACCTCCAGGTTGGTGTCACTGAATGCGTCTTATCAATAGGAACAAGAATATATATGGTTTAGGGGTGGGGATCTGTATGGTTTCTGAGATATAAGTCATTTTATGAAGTACTGGGGGCGGGGCATGGCCCCGGCACAACCTACTGGACCCCCAGGTTGACATAACAGCATATGGCTGAGAGAAGTTTACTAAAGGAACATTTCTATGAAAGTTTTGTCAAAATATCTGCAAAGGCTTTGTAGTTAATGCCATTTTTCAATTTTCCCCATTATAAGTCTATGGAAAATTTAAGTTGCCATAGCAACCAAACTAAAGAGCCGAATTTCATAAAAAACACAAAACCTGTAAAGGCAAATATGGTGAATATTTCCATAAACTTTCAGCCTCATAGAGCATACGGTTTCTGAGGAGATGATTTTTTAAGTATTTTTTTTCTATTTTTTTTTATTTTGGTTTCCATGGCAACCAATACAAATGAGCAGTAGGCCTAAAATCATATGGCAGATAGTAGATTGCCTAAGGAATATTTCTATGAAAGTTTTGTCAAAATATCTGCAGTGGCTTGGCAGTAAATGCCATTTTTCAATTTTCCCCATTATAAGTCTATGGGAGCTCTAAGTTGCTATAGCAACCAAACTAATGGGCCAATTTTCATAAAAAACACAAACTTTCAATCCCCCAGCCCAAGGATGCTACGGATAAAATTTGGGCTGAATCGGTCCAGTGGCTTCAGAGAAGAAGATGTTTGAAAGTGTTGACGTCAGACGACGACGACAACGACGACGACGACGACGACGGTGGACAACTGCCTATCCTATAAGCTCCCCCGGAGCCTTCGGCTCTGGTGAGCTAAAAAAGCGCTTCACCGATTTTTATAATTTTTGGTACACTGATGTAACATCATAAAATACAGGTCAAGTTCGATTTCCACTACAATTCGTCAATTTTCGACATAGTTATTGCCCCTTTCAAGTGAAAAAATTGCAAAATGGCGCTGTTGTACTATCAAGGCAGTTTTTGTGGGGTATTCATCACCTTTAGTGATAGCTCTAGTTTGTTTTGTTATGACTGGTGTCCTATTAAAGACCAGAAAGTTCATTCCTACATTTTATACATGTACACATCATGTCTATATGGTTTTGACCCCATTGAACCCCAGTTTTATATAGTAAAACTGGGGTTTACAGGGTTAAACCTTATTTTCTTATTTCTGCTCTAAAATATAGATTTTGGGTACTGGTTAGAGTATCCACAATCTATATTTGGAGCAGAAATAAGAAAAATATAACAATTTTTCATCATAAAATTTTCGATTTTTCGGCCTTAAAATAGTCAATGTATTTGTATAGGCATGTTTTCCTAATGAGCTCTACACAATGCACAGCCCTGCTCTAACACATTCTGGGATCTACAGCCAATCATAATGCACTTGTGTACACTACAACCTCATTATAACACTATTGTTGGGGTCCAAAGCAGAAACCATGTCAGTTAAACAACTGACCAAACCAAAAATATACAGAAAAATTCTTACGAGTATTAACCCATTTGTTACCAGAAACCGCAAAACGGGTACCCTGACGACGCCACACAATGCATCTGATCAGGGCCTGGATTGTTTGCAAAAAGTTAAGCCATTTCCCAAATAAATTTTGAAGAAAACACAACCTGACACCCCTAAATTTTTTAAATGGACACCTGCTTTATTTGAAGAGGAAGATTTGATTGGGTACAAAAAAATGGTTAAGACCAACGGTGGTCTCTCACTAGATCACACTGAATGTAGAAAACAGAAACTCTAAATATGCTTTTAACCCTTCTCTTGCTGAATATTCATTTTAGCAACACCCATCTGTTTGAGTAGAGGTTTGATATCCCCGTCAACACTATTTAGGTCATTTTGGAGAGGTTGCTTCCAATTTTGTGGGACTTTTACCTGACACTGAGATGCAATGACATCTCAGGCCCTACCGCCCATAGATACCGCTAGGGTTTAAGGAGCGGTCCGACTCGCATCACTTTTCCTGGGCAGGCTTAGACCTAAGGGGTTAACCAGTATTCAATATGTTCTATAAAAGGGTTATCCTTTGGAAGCAAGGAATACACCGCAGAACTGAAAAATATGGAGTGTATATGTTTTCTGGGCCAGACTAGCTAGTTTCGGCCAATTAGGCCTCATCAGTGACACTCAGATATTTTCAAAATTCCACAATGGAATCAATGATCCCAAAGGACAAGAAAATATAATCTACACTATCATGTAGGACAGGGAAACGTTTTACCGCAGCCACACATTCCCACACACCAGCTGTAGTGAAGTTAAATATGTTCTATAAAAGGGTTATCCCTTGGAAGCAAGGAATACACCGCAGAACTGAAAAATATGGAGTGTATATGTTTTCTGGGCCAGACTAGCTAGTTTTGGCCAATTAGGCCTCATCAGTGACCCTCAGATATTTTCAAAATTCCACAATGGAATCAATGATCCCAAAGGACAAGAAAATATAATCTACACTATGATGTAGGGCAGGGAGACGTTTTACTGACGCCACACATTCCCACACACCAAGTTCGGTCGGTTTCAGCCCTGTGTTGAAGCATCATGCAGCCCATTTATTTCTCCAAGCCCCAGTGTTGGGGGGTGGGGGGGGATTCTTAATTTTAGGTGGTCTTAATAGCGGAATTCTACTGTATACTGCATACTAAAATGATCATTTATTTTCAATATAATCTATACATTTCTAACTGTTATATCCAAAATTGATAACAATTGAAATAACTGCAACAGAACTGTTATAACTCATTTGTTGAATTGTCTCCCTTGGCCTATAACCTGAGTAAGTGCATACTTAAAGCACACAGGGGCTATGCCTAGACAAGTCCAGGTTTAGTTTTTCCACTTTCTAAAAGACTTTCCCATGGAGGAATACATCGGTGCCAATGCACCCCTCTCAGCTCAGACTAGGTGCAATAAAGACGAAAGTGATCTATATGTTATTAGGCTACATATCGTGTCTAAGGAATGTAGTCCATTCAATTACGAAAACACGCCTATACAAATACATTGCCATTTTTTTTTGGCCAAAAAATTGAAATTTTAAGATGAAAAATTGTGATACCTGTGTATTTTTCTTATTTCTGCTCAAAAACATAGATTACGGGGACTCGATAGAACCGCCTCAACGAGGTGGTTCTATCGAGTACCCACAGTCTATGTTTTTGAGCAGAAATAAGAAAAAATAATGAATACCCCCTTAAACCCCAGTTTTACTACATAAAAGTGGGGTATGAGGGGGTCAAAATCATATAGGCATGTTCTCGTAATGTAACCTGCAAATTATTTCATTGCCCTACTGACAGAGGTGGCCTTTGTTTCGGCAAAGTATAGGCTAGCTTCTCTTGTTCTTTGGCTCCATCTCTACTTTGCTGGCATCACTGGTAAGCTGTTCCTCCACATCTTGGCAGTGTACCAGGGACAAGGTGTGTGTAGTCCGACTTCTGCCCGGGGTATGTCCTGAGAGTTTGTGTGTGTGTGAATTCGGGTTTAACGTTGCTTTCAACAATTTTTCAGTCATATCACGATGGTGTCTGGTTGCGACAGGGAGCTCAATGCTCACTTTTATCATGCTGCCTCACTGAAGTATCATGTCCCAGACACATTACATGATACCACACCCAGTCACATTATCCTGACACTGGGTCGACCAGTCCTAGCTCTACCCCGTAAATCTGAGTGCCAAGCAAGGAGCAGCTAGTACCATTTTTAACGACTTTAGTATGTCGCGGCCCGGGATCGAACCCGTGACCTCCCGTTCCCCGGAGCGGACACTCTACCAACTGAGCTATCGGGGCCGGTGTCCTGAGAGTTGAACACACCCATACTTAAAGGTCAAGATCATTTACCCTTAAGATGCTGAGAAAAACTACATCTGAAAATGCCCTCTGCTTACGTCGTCTGCTGAATCTTTTGCATTGCAAACTCTTTAAATATTTTGCATACAGGTAAAAATTGTGGACCCAGATCAGACTGCACCTATAGGAGCAGTCTGATCTGGGTCTACACTGTTTGCAAAAATGACTTTTAAAGTAACTGGCAGATGACAAAGCTGACGACAATCGTTGTGATTGCCATTTTATGGGTTAACATGATGGTTAGCAGTGTTGATCCCCTGAGGACACGGCTCATTATGGGCAGTCTCATCTGGATCTACAGTTTGTCTGGGTATCTGTACCTGCCTACACATCAAGATAACAAGTCCGTAAAACAAAGACCCCTCTAGACTCCACTTTGTATAGAGAAAAGTGGGGTGTAAGGGGGTAAACATTATCTGCCTTATTTTTGCTCCAAACCATAGATTGTGGGTACTCGTTAGAACCGCCTCAATGAGGCGGTTATAATGAGCACCCACAATCTATGGTTTGGAGCAAAAATCTTATTTTTGCTCCAAACCATAGATTGTGGGTACTCGTTAGAACCGCCTCATTGAGGCGGTTCTAACGAGCACCCACAATCTATGCTGAAAGCAGAAATAAGAAAGATGTTACAATTTTTATCTAATATATGTAATTTATGACACCATGTTGGACGCCATTTTTTCACACGGACATGTTTTCCTAACAAGGGTTGAAAGGGTAAAGCAGACTGGATACATCTTCAAGGGAGGAAACACTTTTAAAATCAAAGCACTGGCAGCACTGGTGGGTCAATTCACAGAACATTGATGTTCTATCAGAAACCCTAAAAGAGCCATCAAAATGACCTAAATCCACTTTGTGCCATAATAAGCAAGCTAGGCTTGCACTTCACAAGCTTAGCTTCCTTATTATAGCAAAAAAATTAAATACCGGCCCCGATAGCTCAGTTGGTAGAGTGTCCGCTGCGGGGAACGGGAGGTCACGGGTTCGATCCCGGGGCCGCGACATACCAAAGTCGTTAAAAATGGTGCTAGCTGCTCCTCTCTTTGCACTAAGATTTACGTGGTAGAGCTAGGACTGGTCGATCCAGTGTCAAGATAATGTGACTGGGTGTGGTATCATGTAATGTGTCTGGGACATACTTCAGTGAGGCAGCACTATAAAAGTGAGCATTGAGCTCCCTGTCGCAACCAGACACTGTCATGATATGACTGAAAAATTGTTGAAAGCTACGTTAAACCCGAATTCACACTCACACACTTATTATAGCAAAAACAGATTTAGGGCAATTTGAGGGCTTTCTTTGGGTTTCTGATGGAACATCAATGTCCTGCGAATTGACCCACCAGTGCTGCCATTGCTTTGATTTTAAACTATTGCCTCCCTTGAAGATGAATTCAGTCTGCTTTATCCTTTCAAACCTGTGGTCAATTGTCTGTGAGTGTAGGTTGGGAAAATATTCTCAAACTGAGACTTACCATAAAAATCCAAGAAATTCGGACACCTTGAGGACTTGCTGTAATTCTCCAAAAATCTTAGCAGGTTTGTTTCACGATCCAGCAAGGAGTCCATTGGCAAGGAGCATTCTGATCTGGGTCTGCACTGTTTGCTTAGGCCTGTCTGTCTCAATACTTTGGATCATTATGGTAAACTGTTTCGTTTAACCCCTAAATTCCAGGGGCCAGTTGTTCAAAGCATCATTAGCTTAACGAGCTCGTTAGTGGTCAATTTGTTAACTGTTCTAGCAAGTACAATATCTAAAATTTTGTTATTTTTGCTGAAAAAATGTGAGCAGCTTTTGCATCCGCAAAAGCTGCTCACATTTTTTCAGCAAAAATTTCAGCATAATATTATAAATAAATATAATTTGCCATATTTAATGATCAAAGTTTTAACGATACGTTAACTAACGACGTCGTTAGTTTTGAACAACTGGGCCCAGATTTTTAGGCTGATTAGATGCTTGGTCTACACTGTAAAGCAATGACCCAGTGCACGAGCACGATACAAGTTTTCCTTTTTACATAGTGCTGTGATGTCACAGGCAGAAGACTAGTACTGCTATTAATAACCGGTTCTTGAATTATGTACATGGTCTGCATTAGTCATGTGGACAGTAGCAAGCAGGAAGCTTCTGTAGTTAGTAACTTTGGGCCAATTGATAAACAATCAACATAAAAAGTTTGGATAGCCCCCGCCCATAGGGGCTTGAAGAAATATATTGGCTGCATGATGCTTCCACACAGAGCTGATTCTGGCCCGCACACTAGTACTGGTAAACCGTTTAGAGGATCTAAGCCTGTCCAGGAACCGCGGTGCGAGGCGGACCGTCCATGCTAATAAACCCTATTGGTTTCATTGGGCGACAGGGCTTGAGATGTCATTTCATCTCAATGTCGGGTAAAAGTCCCACAAAATTGGAAGCAACGTCACCAAAATGACCTTTACAGTGTTGACAGGGACGTTAAACCTCAAATCAAACAAACAAACAAAAAAGTTTGGAAACATGAATAATTGAAACTTAAGGGGAATGGGAACACCTGGCAGATTTTTCCGCCATTTTTCAAGGGAGGCAACTTTTGGGACTTCCTGTTCACTTTTCTATAAGCCCTATCCCACTGAAAAAGGAGTCTACTCTTAAAGGAAATAATTTGCTCCTGAGGAGCGCATTCTTTCCTCTCTTAAAGGAGAGAATTTGCTCCTCAGGAGCATCAGGAGCAAATTCATTCCTTAAAGAGTTGACCCCTATTGACATGGGATACAAAAATACTTTTGCAGAAGTTGCCTCCCCCTTAACTTGTATGCTGTTGAACTTTATTGATCTGTGACAATCACACAGAAAACAGCAATGAAGGTTTCTGACGAATTCTAACTACGGCTCAGACACAGAGGTAGTTTGAGCCATCTAGAGTAACTGCTAGGGGATTTTAGGACATCTTTTCCGTGTTTATAATAGACAGTTATGCTGTGTATACTCATTTGCAAGAGAAACGTCAAAAATCTCCACAGTTATCCACCAAACTATTTTTGATGTAGAGGAATTCCCTTGGGACTCAAGAACGGGTTCGACTCGGCCACAGTAAACAAGCCATCGGTGTTCGAGCCATCAAAGGTCTATGTTTGAAGAGTGAGTTTGCAAGGGCAAGTATATTCTGCTGCCTGAATCTGCATGTTAACCCTTGTTCTGCTGAATATTCATATATGCCACACCCACTATCAACCAATCAGATTAACTGTAGCAAATTATTACAACAAATTCACAATCTGAATGACAATGTAGATCCTGATCAGATGGCTTCTTCAGAAGCCATCTGATCTGAATCTACATTGTTTCAAAGAAAAGGCATATCCGGGCTCAGCAGAACAAGGGTTAATGCAACATGGATTCCCTGCACAGTCTAGATCTACACTGTTTGCAAAGATAGTTGTCATGATCAGCAGGGTAAGGATTAACTTTGGGTTGGTTTTGACATTCTGCCTAAAATGTATCGTCTTTTTGCATAGACAAGTTTATTCTACTGCCTGATTGTTTGTTTGTTTGAATTGAGGTTTAACGTCCCCATCAACACTATTTAGGTCATTTTGGAGACCTTGCTTCCAATTTTGTGGACTTTTACCCAACATTGAGATGAAATAACATCTCAAGCTCTGCTACCCAATGAAAGCAAAAGACTTATATGCATTGTATGGTCTGACTCACACCACTTTGCCTGGGCAGGCTTAGTCCTTCTAAGCAGTTTACCAGTATTCATGTGTGGTCAGTTTCAGCTCTGCGTGGAAGCACTGTGCAGCCCAATCTATTTCTCCAAGCTCCGATGGGCGGGGGCGATCTACTGCCTGAATCTGCATCATGGCACCAGATAAGGTTGGTATTTTTTTTCATAGTTGAAGGATAGTTTTCCTAATTTCTGCATATAAACCTATTTCTGCACATAAACCTTTGTTGTTGGTATTCATTAGAACCGCCTCTGCGAGGAGGTTCTAATGAATACCAACAACATACAGTCAAACTTCAATGGCTCGAACATCTATGGGACCTCGAAAATCTGTTCGAGACTAGGGTAGTTCGAGCCACTGAAGTTACTGTCAGGAGGCATCAGAGGGGCCAGGGATATGGCTTTCTGTCTGAAGGTTCCTCTTGATTCACTGCTTGTATGAGCGAGCAGCGAAGGTTCTGGCGAGACTGCGGGGATGCGCAGGCTCGCCTGAACCTTTGCTGCTCGCATAGGCGATAAGTACCAAAATCGCTTGACATCGCCCATCTGATCCTCAATCAAAGGACTGGGACCAAATCTATACGCATGGGAAAGAAATAAAGCGAAATATTTTGTTCAATAAATTATTTTATTGCTTAATATCATATTAACAACAGTTCAAGTAGACATTCATAGTCAATCAATTAACCCATAAAATGCCAATCACGACTATTGTCGTTAGCTTTGCCGTCTGCTGGATACCTTGAAAGTAATATTTTGTAAACAGAGTCGACCCAGATCAGACTGTTCCTATAGGAGCAGTCTGATCTGGGCCCACACTGTTTGCCAGTATGCAAAAATATTTTCAAAAAGTTTGCAAAAAAAATCTGTTTGCAAAAATGACTTTTAAAGCAACTGGCAGACTACATAACAGGTGACAATGGTCGGGATTGGCATTTTATGGGTTAAGACTGATTAGACTGCATGAATACTCAGTTTTATATAGAAAAGTGACTTTTGTAACTCATTTATATGACATTTCGGTGTTTGTTTCATTAACTTGTATTCAGAGAATCAAAGGACGTAAGAGCCTAATAATGCCATAGAAACATTGATATTGGCGCAAAATGGAAGACTGGATTTATGATGAAAGTTGGCATATCCTGTATGCCCTTATCCATGTAAAAATGATATGATTATGAAATGAATTACAAAACAATGAATGATGAACTATATATGGGAATTTTAAACAGAGTGTATGTATATATATATATCATATAGGCCAGCATGCCCAGGATTTTTTTAAGGTGATATTCTCCATTTAGAGTACCTGTTAGAACAGTCTCAGAAGCGGCTATTCTAACAATTACCCACGACTCTTTTTAACAGAGAAATTTGGAAAAATATCTGATTCCAGTTGTTCAAAACTCAATAGCATCATTAGTTAACATACCATTAAATCTATGGCATACAATACTACTGTTTTTGCTGAAAAACATTTTTCAGCAAAAAATATTTGTGTATAATATATACTTGCTAGAACAGTAATCATTCTGGGGCCAGTTGTTCAAACCTAATGACATTGTTAGCTAACGTATTGTTAAAACTTTGACCTTTCAATATTGTGAAAATACTAATACTTTTGCTGAAAAAAATGTGAGCAGCTGCTCATATTTTTTCAGCAAAAAAAACACAATTTCAGATCTTGTACTTGCTAGAATAGTTAACAATTTGATCAATAACGAGCTTGTTAAAGCTAAGGGAGCTTTGACCAACTGGGCCCTGATAATTATCCTGAAGGGGACTGGATACAGCAGGCACATTTTCTTATTTATACAAGGGAAACAACTTTTGGAACTTCCTGTTCGCATTCCTATAAACTAAGACCCACTGAAAAAGGGGTCTACCATGTTCTTAAAGGAGGAATTTGCTCATCTGATGGTCTCATGTCTGATGGTCTCATGGTAAGATCTGTTGAAATGGGAGAAAACTATTTTTGAAAGGGTTCTCTCCCCTTAAGTACTGGTTCCCTTTGCAAAGCTAGGAACTTTGCCAACAGAATATGAGAGACATATACAAACATTATTGTTCAACATGAGTGGCCTGTTAAAAGAGAGCATCTGATGACAATGCCGGTGATTACGCAGAGAGGACCCTTGTTATAACAACAGTATTTTTCCCTTAAAAGTTTGCAAATAAAGAAAACCTGAGTATTCGGAGATAACCTGGCCTTCTGTGGCAGACTTTGGTGTCTAAGGTGTGACATGAAGAAAGGCTCAAACCCACAGCAGTGAGAATTTGTTAGTTTGTTTGAGAGTTTAACAGCCAAGTCAACACTATTTAGGTTATATCGAGCCAGTCAGTTTACCTAACGCCACTTTCCATTTGGCTTATACATAAGCTGTTAACCAGTACAGTACACATTCTTTGGCCAGAAACTGACAACTGCCAATCATGAAAAGAACAGCTTTGATGAAGCCAATGTTCAAGAGACAGTGCCTTTAATTGCCAGACCACAGAAGCCTGTACAGAATCATTAACCCATTTTGTACCGGAAACCCCTAAAGGGGTACCCTGGCAAACAGTGCAGGCCCAGATCAGACGCCGCTTAACGCGGCGTCTGATCAGGGCCTACACTGTTTGCTAAAAAAGTTCAGTCATTTTCCAAATAAATTTTGAAGAAACACAACCTGACACCCCCAAATTTTGAAATGGACTCCTGCTATATGTAAGAAGGAAGATTCCATTTGGTACAAAAAGAATTTAATACTCCTCTTCAAACAGGTATGTGTTCTGTAAAACCATTCATGACAGCACCATAGCAAAATATAAATTTATCTTCTTATATACATGGAAACAATATAAACATCGCAACAAGGAATATACCAAAATTTATCCTTAATACTGGGAGTGGGACAAACTAAGCTTTTACCATAAATATTCTTACAAGTTAAATAAACTATTTTGGCCCAGCAGTAAACCCTTATCTTGCTGTTCACGACAACCCCTATCTTTGAAAACAGTGTAGATCCAGATCAGATGGCTTCTGAAGAAGCCATCTGATCAGGATCTACGCTGTTTGGTATTCATTTTATGAATTTGTAGCAATAAATTACATCAAGTAATTTGATTGGTTGACAGACAGAAATGGGTGTGGCTTAAATGAACATTCAGCAAGATAAGGGTTAAAAGTATTGTAGCTTAATGAGCGTGTGAGTGATTAAACTATTGACTGTTCTAGCAAGAATAATGTCTAATACTCGGTGTATTTTTGCTGCATTGCAAAAGCTACTCACATTTTTTCAGCAAAAATATTAGAATATTTGCCATACTGAATAATCAAACTTTAAGTGATATGTTAACTAACGACATTCTTAGTTTACAGAACTGGTTCCTGGTGATGTAGTATGTTTTCGGAATGAAAACTACATAGACCTTGATCAGTTTGTCTGGATAGTTTCTTTAGTTTGGAGTTGAACTGCCCAATCAACATTATTAAGGTCATTTCGAGACGGTCAGTTAACCCATTGTATGCTAGTGGACTCTTCCATTGCTATATGTTGGACACGTCCAATTGTCATATAAGAGGTGTCAGGCCTATATTTTCGTTTTTATTCTATTTTTGATGGAAAACTCTGTTAGCAAATAGTGCAGGCCCTGATCAGATGCCGCATTCTGCGGCATCTGATCTGGACCTGCACTGTTTTCCTATGGACCTCTTTAGGGGTTCCCCGCATACAACGGGATAACCTAACCACAATTTTCACAAGCAGTCTTAGTCCTTTAAAGTGGTTTACAGTTACAGTGCACATTCTTTTGCCAGTAACTGACAACTGCCCTTCTTGAATCTAATCAGCAAAAGTCTTAACAATATATTACTATCTGGTGACCCGTCAAAATACCCTGCAGAATTTTAACCATTAATCAGTCTGTCTGGCCCTACATGATTTAGGAAGACATTTCCACCCCAATATCTCGGATACTTTTGGTAAACAGCATTGAGTATTGCACTTGTATAATGATGAAATATGCAAACAAAACTGACATACAAGAAATACTTCACTGTGCAACTAACTGATCTGAAATACATTCCAGTATAATTATGGATAAAGATCTGAAATACATTCCAGTATAATTTCAGATTAAGATCTGAAATACATTCCAGAATAATTACGGATAAAGAGGATTTTTTTTTTTGTTTTAAGGCCCTTTCAAGATTATTTCACTCATATCGAGCCGATCAATCAGAGGTGGGCAAAAACCAGAGTACCCGGAGAAAAACCACCTGACCTTCCGTTGCAGAACTTGGCGTCTCACATGTAACCTGAGCGAGGCTCGAACCACAGCGGTGAGAGACCTAATGATCAAGAGTCAGCGCTCCTAACCACTAGGCCACGGAGGCCCGTACTGATAAAAAGGCGTGACAAGGATAATTTCAGGATAATTTATCTTATTTTCTCCATAAAACTTATGTTGTGGATACTAGAATCACCTCAATGAGGCAATTCTAATACCCACAACATATATTTCTGACAAAAAATAAGGACAATAATCCTTGAATTTTCCTTTTCTGGGGCTTAAGTTTCAGAATGAAACAAAAAATCAATATTTAGGTAAAAAATATAATGAGTTTATTAGAAATGACACAATTGACAAAACAAGAAGGAGAAAAAAATGACCATCAAAACATGAACCCTTAAGCACCTTGTAAAATTGTAGCAGATGAGAGACCAAATGTTTTGTTTGTTTGTTTTTTTTTCTGAGAAAATTGGGATTGACATTTCATCTGAATCATCTGCCTTACAAGCTTGACATTTCATATGAATTGTCTATCAAGCAGAAGATTCACATGAAATGTCAGGCCTTTTTTTTTCATCACGAAAACATGCCTATATAATTCTGACCCCCTTGAACCCCACTTTTATATAGTAAAACTGGGGTTTACAGGGGTAATGCCTATTTTTGTTATTTCTGCTCTAAAATATAGGTTGTGGGCACTCGTTAGAACCGCCTCATTGAGGAGGTTCTAACGAGTGCCCACAATCTATATTTAGAGCAGAAATAAGAGAAATATCACAATTTTTCATCTTAAAATTGTCATTATTTCGACCATAAGGGTGGTTATGTATTTGTATAGGCGTGTTTGCGTAATGTCTATTTTTTTGTGAAATGTCCTCTACAACTCTGTTGTCATTTATGTGTTAACCAAAAATTTTTTTAATCATTTTATGACAAACAAATTCCACTTATACATCACTATTACTGAAGTTGATATTCAAATAATGAAAGTCTTTGAACACATTATAATAGTAACAATAAAAGATAAACATTGGTAATAAAATGCAAAAAAGTCAAAAAATGTGTTCAGATCAAACAAAATTTGTTTTTGTCTAAAAATGTCTCCAAAAGGCAATCTTTTTATATAAGTTTGTGCAACGATCCCAAACCGTGTACAAAATAATCATAAAGAGGCAAAATGGAAGATTTTTTTTCTTAAAATCTTGGTCATAATATTCTGTGCATAAACAAACAATATGAAACAATGCTTGTTCCATTAAAAACCTGGAACAAATTGTTCTAAATGATCGTGAAAATGCATATATCTGTCTTCATATTTTACTAAAAGAATATCGGTGTTTCTTGAAAAACCAATGTGCAAAAAAAATCATTGTGCACTTTTTTCAACTGAATAATAAGCATATTCAGTTTCGTATTCTGAAATTTGTGCTGTAGTATACATTACAATACCATTCTCAAAATAAATACAACAACATTGGTGGAAAATATTTTCCCCACTGTATTTTAGAAAGTGTTCTCTGCATTATTTCACAAATAGATATTCTTGGCATTATTTCAAAAAGTGTGATTAAAAACTTAACAAATTCGCAATGGCACAAAAATGATATGAACTCAAGGCACTTCATGTAGCTTTTAACAAACAACTGATTCAGAGGCACAAAAAAATGTCAAGGTTGTCTACAAAACTCTGCTTTCAATAAAGTAGTACCTAACAAAAAATTAAACTTAACCAATATTGGCAGAAACATAATGTAACATTCACAGTTCTAAAAACTGTGTGATGTAGTTTCTCTTCCATCTACACAGAAATATATACCATATCTTTTTGGTATTTGGAAGAATTACACATGCAAACATGTATGTGAGCGTGACCATGTGGAGCGCGCTAGCTATATGGAGCATGAGAGCTCAGTGGTTAGTGCACTTGCCTCTGATGCTACAGGTCCCAGGTTCCATCCCCGGCAGCGGCAATAAAATTTCGGTGTCTGAACACGCTCCATTGGCATGATTTGCAGGGATGAATGTCATAAAGTGCACTGTCCTTCGCATCAGGACTTTTACTGGAGGCCCCCTGTGCAGGAAGAACCATCCCCTGTGCAGGTTAAAGATCCCTGCCATAATTACAGGATTACTGTGTAGGCTTTCATCCTGCAAACCTGGAGTGTATATAATGTACACCTGCGGTAATGGTCAAATGTGACCGATGCAGTATCAGTAGAAAGAATGTTCTTTTGCCAGAAACTGACAACTGCTCTTCTTGAATCAGCAGAAGGGAGAGAGTGACTGAAGAGATATTTCATGATCAATCTCCAAAAATGAATCTTGCTGACCCGCCATGTATTGAACTCCCGACCTCCTGAAAGTTGCCTCAGAGAGATAATTCTAACATATCTGAGGCCATTCTAACATATATCCACAAACATCTGTTTTTTTGGAATAACAAATTCAATATTCTTGAAATATCTCCAATGCCCCCCTCCTATCTTGAGATTGGGATTTGTTCCATTGAAATTGATGGTACAACGAATTTGTCGTAATGTTATATCAAATTTCGGTACAAAGGGGGTTATCTGTATTATGTTTATCACATGTCATAACAACCGATAAGGTTGGTATTTTGTGATAATTGAAGGATAGTTTTCCTTATTTCTCCATATAAACCTATGTTGTGGGTATTCATTAGAACCGCCTCAGGGAGGCGGTTCTAATGAATATCCACAACGTAGTTTATATGGAGAATAATGAAACAAGAGGACCAAGCTAGCTTGGTCCTGTATCGCTCACCTGAGTGAACAGATTCAGTTTAAGGAAGTGCCAACCTTTACTGAAGGCTTTATGGGAGGACATGGTGATGACAGGGTAAGCATTTTCTGAAAATCAAGTAGAATTTAACTCTATGATAAACAGGCTGACCTCACCGGTTTTCAAACTCATTCAAGCTTTTATTCCTGACTTGCTAAGAAGATCCGATCTAAACTGAAGTGGCTATGGTGATGACAAGTTCAAAAACAAGAGTTTTCAAACTCCTCCAAGCTTTCTGCCTGACTTCCTTGTTTGTAAGTTTCATGAAGATCCGTTCAAAACTAAAGGGGCAGCAGTGATAACAATGTCGAAAATAGGCATTTTCAGCAATCAAAGGCACGTCACTCTATGATAAATGTGCCGACTTGGCCAGTTTTCAAACTCACCTGAGGTTTTATTCCCAGCCACCTTACATGTAAGTTTCAGAAAGATCCGATCAGACTTGGCCAGTATTTAAACTCATCCAAGATTTTATTCCCAGCCACCTCACGTATAAGTTTCAGAAAGATCCGATCAAAACTGAAGGGGCTACGGTGATGACAAGGTCAAAATTTGGCATTTTTAGCAATCAAAGGGATGTTACTCTAAAATAAATGAGCCGACTTGGCCAGTTTTCGAACTCATCCAAGGTTTCATCCCCAGCCACCTTACATATAAGTTTCAGAAAAATCCGATCAAAACTGAAGGGGCTACGGTAATGACAAGGTCAAAAATCAACATTTTCAGCCATCAAAGGGACAGAACTCTATGATAAATGGGCTGACTTGGCCTGTTTTCGAACTCATCCAAGATTTTATCCCCAGCCACCTTACATATAAGTTTCAGAAAGATCCGATCAAAACTGAAGGGGCTATGGTGATGACAAGGTCAAAAATCGGCATTTTCAGCAATCAAAGGGACGTAAATCAATGATAAATGGGCCAACTTGGCCGGTATTCAAACTCATCCTAGGTTTTATCTCCAGTCACCTTACATATAGGTTTCAGAAAGATTCGATCAAAACTGAAGGGGCTACTGTGATGACAAGGTAAAAAATCGACATTTTCAGCCATCAAAGGGACATAACTATATAGTTAATGGGGCAACTTGGCCGGTTTTCGAACGCATCCGAGGTTTTATCCCCAGCCACCTTACATATAAGTTTCAGAAAGATCCGATCAAAACTGAAGGGGCTACAGTGTTGACAAGGTCAAAAATCAACATTTTCAGCAATCAAAGGGACCTAACTCTTTGATAAATAGGCCACCTTTGCCGGTATGCGAACTCATCTGAGGCTTTATCCCCAGCCACCTTGCATATAAGTTTCAGAAAGATCCGATCAAAACTCAAAGGGCTACGGTGATGACAAGATCAAAAATCGGCATTTTCAGCAATCAAAGGGACGTTACTCTGTGATAAATGGACCAACTTGGCTGGTTTTCGAACTCATCCGAGATTTTATCCCCAGCCACTTTACATATAAGTTTCAGAAAGATTCGATCAAAACTGAAAAGGCTACAGTGATGACAAGGTCAAAAATCAGCATTTTCAGCAATCAAAGGGACGTTACTCTACGATAAAAGGGCCAACTTGGTCGGTTTTCGAACTCATCCGAGATTTTATCCACAGCCACCTTACATATAAGTTTCAGAAAGATCTGATCAAAACTGAAGGGGCTACGGTGATGACAAGGTCAAAAATCGGCATTTTCAGCAATCAAAGGGACGTAACTCTATGATAAACTAGCGGACTAGGCCGGTTTTCGAACTCATCCGTGGTTTTATCCCCCGCCACATAACATATAAGTTTCAGAAAGATCCGATCAAAACTGAAGGGGCTACGGTGATGACAAGGTCGAAAATGGGCATTTTCAGCAATCAAAGGGACGTAACTCTATGATAAATGGGCCGACTTGGCCGGTTTTCGAACTCATCCGAGTTTTTATCCCCAGTCACCTTACATATAAGTTTCAGAAAGATCCGATCAAAACTGAAGGCGCTACGGTGATGACAAGCATTTTCCCATAGTAAGTCTATGGGACCTTGTGGTTGCCATAGGAACCAAAGTTTTAGAGCGATTTCAAAAAAAAGTTGATGTCATCAATGCCCCACCAGAGGCATACTACAGGTGAGAAATGATTGAGATCAGCCTGCAGGATACTGAGATATAGCTGCTCAAAAGTGTGGACGGACGACGGACGGACGACGGACGACGGAGGACCCACTATACTATAAGCTCCCCTGGAGCCTTCGGCCCAGGTGAGCTAAAAAACTATCCTTCAATTGTCACAGAATATGAACCTTATCTGTTTCTATGACATGTTTAAGAAGCACAAATCACTTGTAACAGAACAAGTTCTCTTTCACATCCATACAATCATGTACATTCAGTCACATGGTATAAAATGGCTGAAAGACTTAGAAGCACTCTCCTATTTGAAGACAGATATAGTGTGTCCTCAGTACTATCCTAACTCATAGACAAAGTGTCCTCAATTTGATTTCTGGTCGTTTCATGAAAGACTTTGGGAATCAACCTTTACCTAATAAGTCTCTACTTTTCTCAGGACTGTCCACTTCTATTGCAATAATGCATTCCGTTTTGTGTTTTTTTTTTGCGAAATTAGGATCTTTCTTTAAGTGGAATAGTGTAACTCTACCCAGATCCTTCCTTGTGGCATGCAAAACTGAGATTTCTCAACCCCAAAAGCACTATGGGAAATTCAAGAGCAGATGACTATCTAGATTTTTTTCTCATTTTTTCAGAGAAAGAAAGGTTTGGCATTACATGCGAATCGTCTGCCCAGCAGACGATTTACATGTAATGCCAAACCTTTCTTTCTCTAAAAAAAAAGAAAAAAGAATTTTCTTTTTGAAAATGTCGTCTGCTTCCAATCACAGCCTAAAAGGTTAGAGTATTCTGTCCCTCATTTTAATCTGTGGAGAATAATACTTATTTCTTGTTGTCATTCTCCAAGAAACTGAATCCCCGCAAATTGAGCTGAAACCCGAAAAGTCACAAGTCTCAAAACATCTGTATGTTCTTAACCATCCTCAGTTTGTCCTGACAAATTCAGCTCCAGGGAACTTCTAGAACGTGTTGGCACCACTGCTTTCACATTTTGTTCCCATTAGCAACTACCACATCTAGGCCAGCTGAAGATGTTGCCTAGCAACCACTGAACAGCAACAGGAACTGCTATTTTTTGTTGCCTAGCAACTGACTAGCTTCAGCCATCACTCCATCTGGTGGTAGTCTCTTCTGAATAGCACCAGTGTAGCTAGCAGCATGTGCTAACTGGAAATTTGGACAACATTTGGTGTTGTCATGGTTACTTCTTGTTGCCTAGCAACCATCAAACCTGCCATATGGTGTTGTCTGAGCCATCTTCAGTATCTGAACTGCTCTTGGACTGTCAAAAGAAGAAGTAAACCGATTAAATTACTAAGAAAATAAAAGCATCTACTATAGGAAGACATACAGATTGTATTTAACCCTTATCCTGGTGAATGCGAAAAACCCTATCTCTGTAAACAGCGTAGATCCAGATCAGATGGCTTCTGAAGAAGCCATCTGATCAGGATCTACACTGTTTGACATGCAGTTTGTGAACTGAACAAATTAAGTAATTTGATTGGTGGATTGTCCGAAATGAGGTGGGGCTAAATTAAATCATTCAGTACTAGGATAAGGGCTTATTCTTGACTACTGCCAATTTCAATGTCTTAGCAGACTGTTAGCATCAGGAATCCAGCTCAGCCATCTTAGGTCATTAAAGATTGGTTACTGAACTGGCTATGGTTACAATTCACTTCTCATGGAGTAAACACTGACACATGACTGGCTTTATAGCAATGCCTGGGCCCAGTTGTTCAAGTATCCTTAGCCTAACAAGCCTTTTAATGATTAACCCTTATCCCGCTGAATAGTTTAATTAGCCACACACTTTTCTGACTATCAATCAATCAGACTAAATCAATCAGACATGATAAAATGTTTTTGTTCAAATTCACAAACTGAATGACAAACAGTGTAGATCCTGTTCAGATGGCTTCTTCAGAAGCCATCTGATCTGGATCTACACTGTTTGCAAAAGTTAGGGTTGTCATTAACAGCAGGATAAGTGTTAAAATGTCAACAGTTCTGGACAGTATTATATCTCATACAGTGATATGTTCACTGAAAAAGTGAGTGAAAGTTGTTTACCTAAAAGTGAACATGCCTTTGTTTTGGACACTAGCAAAGGTGCAATTAAGCAGTAATGTTGTAACCAATGGTTAGCCGTGATATGAAGATTATAAGAGAAAGAAAGAAACAAGGATATATACCTCAGTCTGTAAGCCTTGTATTTTCTGAAACAAGTCGTCTTGAGACAGTTTACTAGAGGTCTCAAGTGCACTTGAACTTGCAGTCTTCTTGTGTTTGATGAACAACGATGCATCCTGGCTACCCTGACGACTTAACGACCCTGTTGCTATGAGCGATGGCCTCGGTGAGTGATGAGGTGTACAGTAAATTGTGTGCACACTGCTGCTGCGAGTCATTGGCGACCGCTGGTACACTCGTAACATGGCATCTTTTTCAGAAAGCTGTGATTGTAGGGATTTCACTCTGCAAAACACAAACAAACATAAATATCCATCAACTTAACTAGGCCAACTGTTTAAAGCATCATACAATTCATGATTTTCATTATAGTGGTCAGAATATTAACTGTTCGAGCAAGTTCAATATCTGATATTGTTATTTTTGCTAAAAAGATCAGCATATCTCCCATAATAAATGATCAAAGTTTTAATGATACTTTAACTAATAACATCATTACTTTAAAAAGCTGCGTCCATATCTATTATGTGAAATTCTTTGCCGCAATTTAAAACAGTTCTTTGCCGCAATTTTAAACACAGACGGAGGAATGAACAGAATTTTAAAGCTATTCAACTAACCAGGGCCTGACAAATCCACCATACTGCCCGGCAGTTTGGTTTAGAAATACAATATTCCTATGAGATCATAGACATTTTTCTGGGCATGTGAAATTAAAATTAACTTGCACAGCCAAAATTTGGGCTTGTCCCTAGCAGTTCTAATGCAATAGGAAACTGAAACTGGTCTTGTTAACAGCATAGTTTAATCAAAGCCGTGACAAGCAAGGGACATATCTCTGCAATGTCCTGGGCCAAAACAGAACAGCAAAACCCCTGATCAAACTGCAAGTTCTGAATTTACAGAAATATTTTGCTATTTAGACCACCTAAAATTAAGACTAATTCTGCTCTAAAAATCTTAATTCGTAGGTTACTTATTCTTTCTTCTTTTTCTGCATACAGTGTCCTCTGGTCAGAGACCACCTTTGGGACTGTTCAAAAGTGGTCTTAAAGACCACTTTTGAACAGTCCCAAAGGTGGTCTTAATATCGGTATTTTACTGCATTTACTAAATCAGCAACTTACTGTGCTTCAAGTTCTGTTACTTTACAATTTGCCTGATAAACTTCCTCCATATTTTTCAATTTTTCCGCTTTAGCCTCATTTATCAAGGTCTCTGTATTCACTGGTGATGAAGACTGTTCGTAGGTTGGAAGCCGTAATGTTTCTGCATTTAATGGTGGTAGGGACTGGTCGTATGTTGGAAGCCTTGGTTCACATTCCACTTCTTGGAGTTTCAGTTTTCGAATACTTTCTTCTAAATGTTGCTCTTTCCACTGACAAAAAAAAAAAAAAAATGAAATGACAATTGCTCAAATGGCTCATTATGTATTGTGGTTCATTCTTTAGTACTGCGGACCCTCGTTATAACGACAGTATTTGTTCCATATTATTGTGCCGTTATAAAGAATCCGAGTTAGGAGTATGATAGGTAATAAAAGGTCTTTTCCCCATAATTACTCCAAGAATCGAATGTTATAGACATTTGTTAGAATTCTAACAAATATCTATACCATTTGTTTTTTGGAGTATTAGATTACAAGACCCTTTCATGACTATGGACTCGATTTGTGCATTTCCAACCCGAGGGAAGCCCTTGCCGCTCGGAACCGAGGCTAAGCCTTTAGCTAAGTAGTCATTCCATTCAAATTGGCGTTATAACGAGTTTTGTGTTTATAACGCAGAGATACAGACTAAGCATTTTGCTTTAGGCGCCCAGATTGCCTTAAATCCAAATTTTACAGTAAGTTAATAGGCATTTTTATTCGAAACTTAGGCACCCAGGCCAAAACTTGGGCGTCTTAGGCGACTGGGCACCTGTTAGTCTGTATCCCTGTAACGAATGTCGGTATAAGGAGGTTTGACTGTATAATGTGCATACTCATAATTTATCATCATAAAGGAAAGTCTAATATCAGTAGCTGAGGAATATTTACCATCTATAACCTGATTTTTCAGACATTTGAAATAATGCATTTTGCAGTAAAGCCTTATTTCTTTCCGGTAATCCTATTATAGTTTGCGTTTTTTATGCTAAAACCTCTTGCCATAAGTCAATTAAAACCGTTTACAACTTATATTTTTCAGCAAAATCAATAGCTTATTTCCATTACCTGTATAACTTCTTTTTCCAACTGTAAAATCTTTGCTTCTTTTTCATCTAGCATTTTCTTAATATCACTATTAAAGTCCTTTTTGGAATCAGTTTTCTTCCCTAAGGTTCCCTGTTTATGATGCGTACGGCAATATTCGAGTTCTTTTTCTAGTTTCTGTCGAATACTTCTTTCAGTTTGTTCTTTCTTTTCGTATGCTTCTTTTAGAGAACCTAATTCTTCTTGGATTTGTTCGTCATAGTCGGACAGTATCTGTTGTCTTTGGCACTGCAAAAAAGAAAATTAAACTATTCATTTCGATAACACATCCGTGTGATATAGTGCATTTTTCAAACCTCAAAAAACGTATTTTGTCTGAAGAAAATTTGTTATATTTTCCTAATTTCTGCTCCAAACATAGGTTTTGGGTGCTCGTTAGAACCGCCTCATTGAGGCGGTTCTAACGAGTACCCACAACCTATGTCTTGGAGCAGGAATAAGGAAAATAATGTTTACCCCCGTAAACCCCAATTTTCTCTATATAAAATGTGGGTCTTAATTTCACGGACCTGTTCACGTGATGTAGTTTAAACAATATTTTATTTATTTATTTTCAATTACAGATATATAACAAGAATATAACATTAGAAAGATAAACAGGATTTGAAAACAATTGAACTATTAATTTAAAAGAACAAGGGAAATTACTCTTACAAGCTTAACAAATTAACCAACTCAAACACAAAGAGCAAGTCCAGATCAGGCGCCGCAGAGGGCTACATCTGATCTGGGCTTCAACTGTTGTCTAATTTGTTTAACCCTTTTGTACCAAATGGAATCTTCCTACTTATATATAGCAGGAGTCCATTTCAAAATTTAGGGGTCAGGTTGTTTCTTCAAATTTTATTTGGAAAGTGGCTGAACTTTTTGCAAATAGTGTAGGCCCTGATCAGATGCCACATTCTGCGGTGTCTGATCTGTGCCTGAACTGTTTGCCAGGGTACCCATTTGGGGGTTTCCGATACAAAATGGGTTAAAAAAAATCTAAATTTTGATAAATTTGAAATGGACTTCTGCGAAAACTATATATCTTAGGAAGATTCTATATCCTTTAATAACCCTTAACATAATGAATAAATTAATCTAGCCACACCCATTCTGACTATCAACCAATCAAATTACTTGACATGATGTATTTGTTCAATTCACAAACTGCATAACAAACAATGTAGATCCTGATCAGATGGCTTCTTCAGAAGCAGAAAACAGTTACAATTTTGTCTTGACTAAAAGGCTTCGCAATACATGTAAATCATCTGCCTGCAGACGATTAATCTGTAAAGTCAAGACTTATTTTCTTGCACCTGATTAAATAATATGTGAAACCTTATTTTCACTGAAAAATAAGCACCAGAATTTCCTGTCTGGCTTTGCGGGTGTATATTTACCTCTTCTTCTAATCTCACGTTAGACTGCATTGTTCGTAGAATATCTATCTGCTGTTTTTGATCAAGTATCGTTGACCTTGCATTGGTTAGTTCTATATCCTGTCTTTCCTTGACGGTGAGCAGTTCTTTGTCTGTAAGAAAGAAAAAGTGTCATACTTATAAATAGCACTTTTATCTCCTTGACTGTGAGCTTTGTCCTTTAGACTGAAAACGTCTGGCTCCAGTTGTTCAGAGCTAACATTGTCGTTAGTTAACCCTTAATCCTGCTGAATATTCAATTTAGCCACACCCATTTCTGACTCTGAACCTATCAACTTACTTGATGTAATTTATTCCTACAAATTCATATACTGAATGTCAAACAGTGTTGATTCTGATCAGATGGCTTCTTCAGAAGCCATCTGATCTGGATCTATACTGTTTACAAAGGAAGGATTTGTTGTGAACAGCAGGATAAGGGTTAACATGTAGTTATAACTTTGATCATTCAATTTGGAAACTATACTAATATTTGTGAGCAGCTTTTGCAATCCACCTCAGATGGATCATACCAAAAGTCTGATCAAGGTTGCTGTGGCTACCAAATTTTCAAGTCCAAGTCCAATTACCATTGGCCTTCAATAAGAGTGCAAATACATGTTTTCATGTTTAATAGTTTGCATGAAATTTTATAGTGGCTGCATTTGCTTCAAAAACATCTGCTATTAGGTTTTATTAGGTTTTAGCACATGGTATAACACTGCATCAGTGAAACCAAAATAATCTGCATATTTATGGAAACACGACACTTAATATATGCATCATTAATTACCTTGTATGCAAGATAACATAAATTTGATACATCCATACATTTTGTCACGTTATATTGCCATCAGATACCTATTAGGAAAACTTTCTTTTCCAAAATTGTAACATAATAATAATGAATATGCACAAGGGAAAACCTGCTTTTGCCATTTGCAAACACCAAAGGCGCTGATCAGACTGTGCTAACAGTCTGATCAGCGCCTTTTTGTTTGCTTCTTTGCACAGAACAATGGCTATAGCTTTTATATAAAAAAAATCAAGTGTTGTTAGTATGTTTAGCAGAGCAGGCCAAGTCGTGTCTTCCCGATGATGACAGATTTTCGAATGATGGAGCTACTTCAAAGTGCAAGCCAGAATTCCTTAAATTACAGCAAGTTGTGAAGGATAATGGTGCGTGTCAATGTCACCTAATGTCATTACATGTGACATTGTGCATTCTTTCACACATGATCTCAAAAATGGTTATTTTTGGGATGATTTTTTTTTCTTAAACATGTATTTTGGCCACAACCATAGTATGGTGTACAGCAAAATACTTATATTAAGACCACCTTTGGGACTGTTCAAAAGTGGTCTTTAAGACCACTTTTGAACAGTCCTAAAGGTGGTCTCTTATTGGGAGACACTGGGTGTGAAAAACACTAGTGGATTAGAGGGCAGACTGTAAATCATTTGGTCTCTCACGGCTGTGGTTCAAGCCTGGCCAAGGTCACATGTGAGACGCCAAGTTCTGCAACAGAAGGTCAGGTGGTTTTTCTCCAGGTACTCCAGTTTTTGCCCACCTCTGATTAATGATTGGCTCGATATGAGTTAAATAATCTTGAAAAGGCCGTTAAACCAAAATCAAAAGATATTAGGTAAAATTGGAAATCATTTTCCTTATTTCTTCAATCAGATATACCATATTGATACTCATTAAAATTGCCTTAACAAGGTGGTTCTAAATTCTAATGAGTAGCCACCATGTATGTTTCCATCAAGATAAAAGGAATTCATCCACATTTTAATGTTGTAACTTCCTTTCTCGAGGTATGCATCTACGAAAAAATTTGTCAACAACTTACGTCTTGCTAATAAAGTTTCCATACTGCTGTCCTGAGGTTCAATACGAGAAGCCCGCTTATCAGTTGGCCTGAGCCCAGCATCCTCTAACTGGCGTGCATGGCTCTCGTTCTGCTGCCGAATGGCTTTCAACTCCTCCTCGAGACGTTTCTTCATGACTTGTTCGAGATATTCCCGCTTTTTGGATGATTTTACCAAGGACTCGTAGGCTTCATGGACCTTCTGTATTTCCAGTTCAAACTGTCAAAAGACAGAAAAATAACACATTTTAACCTCTATCCTGCTGTTCATGACGACCCCTTACTATGCAAACAGTGTAGATCCAGATCAGATGGCTTCTGAAGAAGCCATCTTATCAGGATCTACACTGTCATTCAGTTTGTGAATTTGAATGAAAACACTATATCATGTAATCTGATTAGCTGGTAGCCACAAAGGGTGGGCGGACGATTTGGCCAGCGGACGATTTGGCCCGGACGATTTGGCCTAGGACAATTCGGACTAGGACAATTTGGCCAGCCAAAAATACCGGGTAGGACAATTTGGCCAAACTGATTTCTCCTAGGGGTTTTACCAATTCTTATTCTATCAATCATTTCAATAGCATTTTTTTTTCATTTGGCAACATATTTACATCAAATATTTCATGTTTTTTTTTTTCAGTGATTGTATCTGTCATTTCTTGGCTTTGATGAGTGAAAATCAAATGTTGACATAAAAGGAAATTGCATAGTTTGAGCGGTTTCTTCATTTGACAACATATTTTTATCACACATCATTACATATTTTCTGCTCGTTTATAGTATCTGAGTCCAGTCAACACTATTTAGGTCATATTGAGCAGATCAGTTTCCCTAAGTGTAAGGGGTGCACATGCTTGAACCAGGCTGGCATCACGTGAACAAGTCCGTAAAATGAAATATATATAGAGAAAATTAGGGTTTATGAGGGTATACATTATTTTTCTTATTTCTGCTCCAAGACATAGGTTGTGGCTACTCATTAGACCAGTCAAAGAATCAATCAGCCAATTAACCATGCAAGCAAGAAAATATGCTAATTGATCTTGTATTCCAATGCATACACAAACAAACAAACAAAACCAACAAAACACGTGCGGAATAGCTAATTAAGAAAGCAAGGAACCAGTCAGCAAATCAGTTAGCCGATTAACCATGAATACAAGAAAATGTAATTAATCTTGTTTTCCAGCCAGTTTAAACAAAACCATTAAATTTATTTATTTATTTTATTTCATTGTATTTTTTGTGTTTGGGGATGATTATAGTTAACCATTTCTGTTAATTTGCACATAAAGAATATCTCGGGCCAAAATTTATAAAAGTTTAAAAACAACAACAAAAAAAAAATCTAATTGTTTAAAATCTTCTTTAAAATGTTCCTTCCACATATTCAAACATTATTGTATATTAAAATCAAACCTAAAACATTAAATTTTCAGTTTAAACTAGTCATTATATTTATCTGGCCAAATTGTCCTACCCAATATTTTTGGCTGGCCAAATTGTCCTTGGCCGAATTGTCCTAGGCCAAATCGTCCGGGCCAAATCGTCCGCTGGCCAAATCGTAGCTAATTAAATTATTCAGCAGGATAATTGTTAAAACATTTCAAATGGAAAACACCAGTGAAAGCCAAGATCAGAGGTCACATTCTGTAGTGGCTAAACAGGGTCTTTTGTTAAAAGTTCAGGTATTTTCTACATAAATTTCTATTGTGTCTGGGTTATTTGTTTACTTTTGTGAGCACATTTTTGAAAGCAGAAAAAATTCAAGTTCCCCCCGGAGTTATCAGACGAAAGTTCAGTCAATATTTTTCTTTGCAAAATAGGCCAAATATTTGTCTTCTCATAAAACACTGGACATATAGACATTGTCTGACACCTTCATACTGAGAGAATGGGAAAACAATTGACATAATTATCGCATATAATCTCTTACATCAATAAAGACTTCATGGCAAGTATGTCTTGCCCCCAGGGGGCATGTTACACACAGATGTGTCCAAATGATAAGTGTGACTTTTAACATGTTTTGATGATTGAAATCGGTCAATACCACTCTTAAGTCGGTCAATGTTATTCACGAAAGTTGCCGCAATGATCAATCAAAGAAAATGTCATCAGACAAATTTATTACAATTTCGGTTCTAGCTGAATAAACACAGCCCAAAGCCAAAAGTGACAGGAGTGAGCGTAAAATACCTGTGAAGCATACCTGCGATGATGAAATACTTTTCGAATACAACCCATATTGTACTGAATGGAATATTCCAACTTAACCCATTTAGTACCAGACTCCAAAACGGGTAGTTGGCAAACAGTGCAGGCCCAGATCAGACGCCACAGAACGCGGTGTCTGACCAGGGTCCACACTGTTTGCGAAAAGTTAAGCCATTTTCCAAATATAATTTGAAGAAAACACAACCTGACATCCCTTATTTTGGAAATGGACTCCTGCTATAAATAAGGAGGAAGATTCCATTTGGTACAAAAAGGGTTAACCCATATTGTACTGAATGGTATTCCAGCTTTTCAAAAAGGTCCTTTTCAAAATTTAGGGGTGTCAGGGTGTTATTTTTTTTTCAAAATTTATTTGGAAAAGTGGCTCAACTCTTTTCAAACAGCCTGTAGGCCCTGATCAGCCACCACATTCTGCTATGTCAGATCTGGGCCGTCACTGTTTGCCAAGTATCCGTTTTGGGGTTTATGGTACAAAATGGGTTAAATCTGAAATCCTTTTGCACTGAGGCACCAGGTTAAAATTAAAAGCATTCAGAGGTCATTTTAGAGCAGAAAAACAGCATTCACTATTCCTCTTTTCAGCAGAAATTTAATATCATTCAACACATTTTATAGAGGTAAAAGAGTGATTTAGGCCCCCGTCCATCAGGGCTTGAAGAAATAGATGGGCTGCTTGTTGCTTCCACGCAGAGCTGAAACGTGAAACCTACCGCACATGAGTACTGGTGAACCTCTTAAAGAATCTAAGCCAGCCCAGGCAAAGTGGTGCGAGTCCGACCATCCATGATTATAAACCCTATTGGTTTCATTGGGCATCAGGGCTTGAGATGTCCAAAATGACCTATACATTGTTGACGGGGACGTTAAACGGCAAATCAAACAAAAGAGGATTTTACTATTCAAATGTATAGTATGTCATTTTTTTCTCAACTAGTTTTTTTTTTCTTTCACATCTGAATATCTAGTTACATCGAAATAAACCATGGTTATCTCCAACATGATTGGATGATGGCGGCGTTACGTCAATGAAGCTCTTCCGCTGTTCATAGGAAAATTGGGTGCAAATATTTTCTTGTTTCAATTAAAGCCCTCAAACCAGAATTTTTGGTTGCATAATGGATGAAAAATAATGTTAATTTAATTACAATTGATGAAGGTAATTTATTTAACTTTCACTGAAGTTTGAATAACATTGGACCACAGGCAAAGTTTGAGACCCTTAGGGGTTCGCTTACTTTTCACATAACATGATGTCATTCATACTTTAACCGTTTTTTTACCAAATGGAATCTTCCACCTTATATATAGCATGAGTCCATTTCAAAATTTAGGGGTGTCAGGTTGTGTTTTCTTCAAAATTGATTTTTTTCTTCAAAATTGGTTTGGAAAAGGACTGAACTTTTTGCAAACAGTGTAAGCCCTGATCAGACGCCGTGTTCGGCAGCGTCTGATCTGGGCCTGCACGGTTTGCCAAGGTACCCCTTTAGGGGTTTCTGGTACAGAATGGGTTAATGAATGTTAAATAAATTACATTCATTTCTTAACCAATAAAATGCCAATCACAACAACTGTCGGTTGCTTTCCCATCTGCCAGTCACTTTAAAGCTATTTTTTTGTAAACAGTGTGGACCCAGATCAGACTGCTCCTCTAGGAGCAGTCTGATCTGGGCCCACACTGTTTGCCTGTGTGCAAAAATATTTTTAAAACGTTTGCCAAAAGATTCAGCAGACGACATAAGCAGACAACATTTTCAGATGTAGTTTTTCTCAGCATCTTTAGGGTTAAGTGTAAAGCTATATACATGTAGTTTCTTTAAGTCATCTGCACTTAGTGACCTTAATTACCACAAAATTATGTGCATCCACATTAATTAACCAGAATTTGTTGTTGTTTTTTTTCTACCAGAATGCTGGTGAAAGAAATATACACTACCACCTCACTATAACACAGTCCATTATAACACAATCATGGATATAGCACGGTTTAGTTTAGTTTATTTTAGTTCGATTTCGATGAAAGCTTCAAGCTTAATGAATCACTCTCGAAAATATATCACGGTTTCAAGATGGATTCCAAAAAAGTATAGATTATATAGAAAAATGACCATTTTATGGTCATTTTTCTATATTATCTACATATTTTTGTTTGGATATAATACGGCTGTTTAACTAGCACGGTTTCTGCTTTGGAACCCATTAATAGTGTTATAAAGAGGTTTTGGTGTAATTTCCTAACAGCCTAGACCCCTATCCAGCCTCAAAACTAATCTAGGACCTACCTTCTGCAATTTAGAGACTTTCTTGTCATAAACGGCAAGTTTTTCTCGGAGTCCTTTGTTCTCTTCGGTCAATACCTCTACCATTCTTGTGGCTTGTAGTGCTATGTTGTCGTATTCTTGTATTCGAGATTCGGCACTGTAACATCTGTGAATAGAATTGTATTTTTCTTTTTCAAGATTGAAATATTTCAAGATTATACTGTTTACCAAATGATTAAATCTAGGGTGTGTCATTGCACCCTGGGCCCCGCTTTTAGCATGAATGGTGCACTATAAATCATTCCATAGGCCCTTCAGGTGCAACAGTAGAAGTTTCTGCCTTTTCAATCAAGAGTTCTTTTTGTAATTTTCTCACGATTTTCCTCTGTATGGTGCAAATTTATGAGTTTGTCTTAACCATATATTGTACATACTATCAAAATTGCACAGTAAAAATGTTTTGTTTTATTTTCTTTTTACCTACAACAATCCTGATTTTTTTAGGGCATATCGATTTATTGTTTTACCACTATTGTGCGGCCTATACTTGATTCATTTACACCATATACAGTCCCTTTTGGAGATTAAAAAAAAGCACTATGTTGCATGGGTGTGTTATCGTAATGTTAGTTTACTTACGTTTGTTCTAGTGACTGTTGTGAGCCCTCTTTAGATCCTGATGATCCACCATGACTATGATGGAGCCCTGTTCCACTGCCACAAGATTCCCAAAACGTCGATAAATCAGGCTGAGACCGGACACCAGGAATATCCGGTTTTCCCAGGACTTCGTAGGACCGTCTCTGCTCAGGTCTTTCTAACAGATCTTGTTTATGTAATCCAGGATATTCAGGCGGTGGCGGGAGAGACGACAAATATTGCGGAATCATTTGTCCTGATTGAGCAAACTGCAACAGATTAGGGTCCACACCGGAAATTTGCGTGAAAGGATAATTAGCGTAGAGTGTGCTGCTGTTATACGAAGAAACACTTGCCGGTGAATGGTACGTACTCGACTGTTTTGACACATTCGGAGAAAGCGTTTGATAATCCTGTATTGTTAGCTTAGAACTAGAATTTGATGCACTAGAAAATCCACTTTCACTTGATACATAATATCCTTGCCCGTGAGACGGACTCGTAGCAAAATGAGGTCCGTGTGTCGGTGTATTGCCAGTCACGTATATCTGTGGAGTATTTTGAGACTTTAATTCCATTCCAGAAGTTGGCATGCCCAGTCGCGCTAAAATACTGTAGTCACTTTGTGTACTTGTGCTGATATCATAAGGGAAGCAACTCTGCTGAGTTTGAGTTTCCTCCCCTTGTGGTTCCTGTCTCTGACATGTCGCTAAGTTTTCTGTTGACGACACCGAGACATCTGTGCTTGTTTCACTGCCAGAGAAACTTTGCCGTAAACCTGAAAGCAAAAAGGGACAATTTTGCATTTCTTTTTCTTTCATTAACATTATATCAAACAGATTAACCTCGTACTAACCCTGTATATTACAAAACAGTTTTTTAACCCATTGTATACTAGTGGACTCTTCCATTGCTATATGTTGGACAAGTTCATTTATCATATAAGGCATGTCAGGCCTATTTTTTTCATTTTTTATTCCATTTTTGACAGAAAATCCTGTTAGCAAACAGTGCAGACCCTGATCAGATGCCGCATTCTGTGGCATCTGACCTGGGTCTGCGGTGTTTGCCAAGGTACCCCTAAAGGGGTTTCCTGCATGGGGCTAAAAATGGATCCCAAAAATGTAAGGATTATATAGAAACAAAACAATGACCATAATATTTAGAACTATATTATCTGGATAAAATTGTTTTTTTTTTTTTTTTTTTTTTTTTTTTGTTTTGGGTTTTACGGCCCTTTCAAGATTATTTCACTCATATCGAGCCGATCGTTAATCAGAGGTGGGCAAAAACCAGAGTACCCGGAGAAAAACCACCTGACCTTCCGTTGCAGAACTTGGCGTCTCACACGTGGCCCGAGCGAGGCTCGAACCTACGGCGGTGAGAGACCTAATGACTAAGAGTCAGCGCTCTTATCCACTAGGCCACGGAGGCCCGTGGATAAAATTGTTCCGTTTGAATTGAGGTTTTATGTCTCTATCAACACTATTTTATTTTTTAGGTCATGTTTGAGACACTATTTAGGTCATTTTGGAGACAATGCTTCCAATTCTGTGGGATTTTTACCTGAAATTGAGATGAACCCTACTGCCCAAATAATCCAACAGGGTTTATATGCATGGATGGTCTGACTTGCACCACAATGTCTAGGCAGGCTTAGACCTTCTAAGTGGTTTACCAGTACTGAAGTGTTTTTATGTATTGTGAACTGACAACTGTTTCAACAAATAAAAGAAAGGATAAAATCAGAAATACATGCAGAATCTACATTTCTGATTTTATTCCTTCAAAAAATGGGGTCATTTTTAAGATGAGACAATTAAAATAAGAAATGTATTCGCAAGTTTTCCTCGGACTTGTTGTCACGTTTCATTTGTTTCCCAACAAGAAACAAAAGTATTCTCTAAATTTTTAAAACCAAACCTTGAAAATGACAAGCCCTTTCTTACATGTATTCTGACGTCATTTAATTGAACGTACTAAGTTTGTAGACAATACAAACTGATGCAATAATGCATTCTAAACCTTTTTAAACTTCCCTTAAATATATGTGGTAATGATATTAAGTTACTCAATTTTTACAAAGTATTATTCAAAAGCCATTGTATGAAATATTTTCTACCACGACCCATATTTTCTAAATGCGTCAATGTATCAAGGCTGGGTTTCAATTCGTGCTTCCTTTCCCCTTTTGGGGGAAAAAATAAAAGATGACTTACATAAGCATGTCTATGCACAAAATGTTCTGGAAAGCAAATACATAGCTTTCCAGTATACAAAGACACATTTGTAAAAATTCCCATAAAAACAAAATATTACATGTTTTTTGTTTGTTTGTTTTTTCATTTGACAGAGTACAAAATTTAATGTAACACGTTTGATGTCTTATTAACTCTTATCCTACTGAATAAATTGATTAATTACAGTCCTTGGTAACTCAAATTAGGAGTAATTGACTCCAACTGTTCATTTCTGACTCCAACATTTTGGAAAATCTAAATAGATAAGTATGGATTTCTCAGGAGGACAGCATTTATACATCAATTTTTAAAATCCTAGTGGGAACCCTGTTAATTTATTCAGCAGGATAAGGGTTTAACGAATTTTCGTAGTCTGAAACAAAACGAGAAGTTGTAGTTACGAACTGGACTCCGCCCTTCACACTTTGACTGGATAAACCCATCTTTGTAAATGATTTTCTGTGTTCTCCAGTTTTGCATGACATTTGCCAAAATTTTCTGCAAAGTTAGCGACAATCTTACCTGGTTGGTTAGTTTGTTTTGTAAGACCTGGGTATGGTGGTGGCTCCCTGAACTGAGACATGTTGGTATGAAATTCTCTGTATAAATCTTCTGGACTGTTTATGTTAGGGTTTGTTCTCTCTGAAAGAAGACAAATTTTTTTTTTATATGTATTGCATTTAAATATACAGTAAAATTCCTCTATTAAGACCACCTTTGGGACTGTTCAAAAGTGGTCTTTAAGACCACTTTTGAACAGTCCCAAAGGTGGATTCTGACCAGAGGACCCTGTATGCAGAAAACACAAAGAAAGAATAACTGCAACCTATTAAATAAAGTTTTAAAAGCAGAATAAGCCTTAATTTTAGGTGGTCTTAATAGTGGAATTTCACTGTAGATCTTAAATGAGTGGTCATTTATTCCTGTTAGAAACCTATATTGTGAGTACTCATTAGAATTGCCTCTTTGAGGCAATTCGAAAGAGTACCCACAATGTATGGTCTTATGCAGAAATACGAAATACTCCTAGGCATGGTACAGCTTAGCTGCTACCCCTGCTATACCAGTCTCTAAATTTAACAAAGAATAGTTTGTTTGATTTGAGGTTTAACCTCTCCGTCAACACTGTAAAGGTCATTTTGGAGACGTTGCTTCCAATTTTGTGGGACTTTTACCCGACATTGAGATGAAATGACAACTCAAGCCCGCATGGACGGTCAGCCTCGCACCGTGGTTCCTGGACAGGCTTAGATCCTCTAAGCAGTTTACCAGTACTAGTGTTCTCTCTGTACATCAATGATATTTCCACTGACATTGACTCAGAAATAAGACTGTTCGCAGATGACTGTGTTTGTTACCGGGAAATTAGAGATACAGATGACTCATTGAAACTTCAGGCTGACATAGATAGATTAGGATGTTGGGCACGTAAATGGGGCATGAGATTTCAGCCAGTTAAATGCAATATTATGCAGATAACTAGGAAGAGGTCTAATAAAGTTGAGGCTTCTTACACCTTAGAGGGTACGGTCCTCGAGAATGTGGACTCGATTAAATACCTTGGAGTGACAATCTCACACAACTTGAGATGGAATACTCATATTAGCAACATGTGTACTAAGGCAAATAGAACGCTTGGTTTCCTTAGGCGAAATCTTCATCAGTGCCCTCAGGATGTAAAAGAGGCAGCATATAAAGGTCTTGTTCGCCCAATCTTGGAATATGGTAGTTGTATCTGGGACCCCAGTGGAGTGGTCCTTAACGATGAAATTGAGAAAGTTCAGAATAGAGCTGCTAGATTTGTAACAGGCAATTACTGCTTTGAAACTGGGAGCATGACTGGAATACTTGGAAAATTAAAATGGGAGTCTCTCAAGAAAAGGAGAAAAGACAGTAGGCTAATCCTTTTATACAAAGGTCTAAAGGGTGCTGCCAGCATTCCAACAGATGACCTTGTTCCCCCAGCTAGATACTGTAGAAATCACCATTCGTTGGCATTTCAGACCCTTAGCGCAAGAACTGACATTTATAAAGAGTCGTTCTTCCCCAGAACCATTAGAGATTGGAATGCCCTTCCCGATTCGATAATTTCGACAGCTGAAGGTGCTGATGATTGTGTAGCTAAATTTACCTCTTTGGTTAGAGCTAGGGACTAACTTCCCACATCACAGGTCCTGGTGTATGAATGTCATTTGACGTGTCACCAGTAACAATTCTGATTCTGATTCTGATTCTGATGTGTGTGGGCCGGATTCAGCTCTGCGTGGAAGCATCATGCAGCCCATATATTTCTTCAAGCCCCTATGGGCAGGGGCCAGTTAACAAAGAAAAGAAAATTCAAAATAATTCTTATTGAATGCAACAAATTCAGGACTTCATTCTTAACAAATATTGTAAGTAATTACAGTGAATGAATGAATGAAAAAATGAAAAAAAAAAAAAATCATGAATGAATGAATTAGTTTTATGACAATATGTTATGCGACAATTAAGGATTCATTTTCACAAATATTGCAAATATGTTCAATGCATCACGAAAACACATGGTGACACCTATATAAATTTGACCGCTTGAACCCCACTTTTATAGAGTAAAACTGGGGTTTACAGGCGTAAACTTAATTTTTTCTTATTTCTGCTCTAAAACATAGATTGTGGGTACTCATTAGAACCGCCTCATCGAGGCGGTTCTAAGGAGTACCCAGAATCTATATTTTGAGCAAAAATAAGAAAAATATCACAATTTTTCATCTTAAAATTTTCATTTTTTCGGTGATAAAGATAACAATGTATTTATATAGGCGTGTTTTCCTAATGGAATGGATGAATAAATATGTACAAACAAATGAATGGATGTAAAAACGACAAAATTGTCATTTAAAGAATGAGTATTAGGACAATATGTTTATTTTAAATAATAAATAACAAAAAAAAAAAAATTGGTTTGCCTATTTCATTTCATCTTTTTTTCCTTACCTAAAATCATCCTTTAATGGTTATCCCTGATTTGGTAAAGAACTTCTAAAATATATTACTAATTTAAGGCTCCAAATCCAACTGTTTAATTTTCTGTTAAAATAGCACTTTTTTACACCACCACTATTTAGTCTTAAATAAAGGTCGGGTATAAAAGCCAAGGCCGCGCCGGGCCGGGCCGAGCCGCCGAGCCTACCGAAAATTTTATTTTTAGTCTCTAGGTACAAGTAATCATATTTCATATTATTAACATTATCGTATTAAAAATTACCACTAACATTTCTTCTTCGGTTAGAATTCCGAATAATAAAATCTTCGGATCGGCAATTTTTGGCTCGGCGGCTCGGCCCGGCCCGGCGCGGCCTTGGCTTTTATACCCGACCTTAAATAAATCCTTAGGTTATAATAATCCCTATTTCCGAAAATTCTTAAATCCTTAAATCTTAAATCCAGCACGGGCAATCTTGTAAGTTTTTCACTTTTTAAGCCACACTTCTTTGCCAACTTCTCTTATCAAAATCCGAAATACAATTGATCGCTTCAAACACTATTATAGCCTATCCGACAATTATGGTGTTTGTACCTGTTTAACATATTTGGGCTGTCGTAAATATCATGGTCTGATAACCAAGGAATTCAGCAAGTAAATAAATACCTTGTGTGTCAAACCATCTCGCATTCCATAGCTTAAGGGCATTGAATCCACCTGGTGAATTACACAAGGGAGAAAACATTGGTGAACTAAACTGGCTCTTTGAAAAAGAGATCTATAAAGACATCTATTCTTACAGGAAAAAAAGATGATCCAAGGGATCTATTCTTAAAGGAAAGAATTTGCTCCTTAGGAGCAAATTCTTTCCTTTAAGAGTAGATCCTCAATTGAATGAAACAAACAAAAACAATTTTTACAGAGTTACCTTCCCTGGATGTTTAATTGTTCCTCTAAAGGTAAATTGGCAACCAGTCAATACCTGAATTTTAACCCTTTTCAATTCTTCTTTTTTAACATTCCACAAAACAGTTTTGAAAGGATCAAGTATTGTTTAATAAAAAAGGAGATTGGCAATTAGTCAGTAGACAGAATTTTAACCCATAAAGGTCTAGTGTCCCATTTTTGGGACATTGGCAAATGGTTTAGTGCAGATCAGATGCTGCAGAATGTGGCTTCCGATCTGGGTCTTTATATTTTACTTAAAAATCATACATTTTTTTTGTAAAATTTACCACTAACAAACTTCTATAATTGGAGATATTATTGGAGGTGAACCACTCCAAAATTTAGGTGGAAGACTCCGTGGTCATGTATGGGTTAATTAATATGCTTCCCACCCCAACAGGACATTCACTGGCAAAATGACAATACCTTGTAGTTCGACTAAATTTGGTGAATATTGAATCATATGACAAGTCATTGCACCATAGACCACAGACACAGGTCATGTAACTTTATTTTTTTCTTAACAGTTTGGTGCCTTACCCATTTTGTACCAGAAACCCCAAAACAGGTACCTTGGCAAAAAGTGCAGGCCCAGATCAGACCCACATTTTGCGGCGTCTGATCAGGGCCGTACACTGTTTGCAAAGAGTTCAGCCATTTTCCAAATAAATTTGGAAGAAAACACAACCTGTCACCTCTAAATTTTGAAATGGACTCCTGTATATATTAAGGAGGAAGATTCTGCTTGGTACAAAAAGGGCTAGAAGACATTCAACCGTTGATCCCTTCACAACATAACAATCACATGACACATATTTTCATATCCAAGTGTCAATTTGTTGAGAAGTTATTTGCACGTAATCTACTATCGTTGACACTTAACAAAATATCTACAGTTTTTGTATCTTTTTCTTCAATATCTGTACATTTTTTTTTTTTTTTCACATGACAGTTACGTATTCATGATGACACACTGCGAACTTGATGATTAACATACAAAAAGAATGTCACTGTCAAATAAAGGTAAAATTTCTACATTAAGAACACCTTTGTGACTGTTCAAAAATGGTCTTTAAGACCATTTTTTGAACAGTCACAAAGGTGATCTCTTACTAACAAGTGAACTCGCAAGGAATGTATTCTATACTGTATAATTATATTGAAAACAAACCCAAAGCGTTAAATTGTCAATTTGAACTGGCCATTATATTAATCTGGCCAAATTGTCCTACACAATATTTTTGGCTGGCCAAATTGTCCTAAGCCAAATCGTCTGCTGGCCAAATTGTTCTAGATTCCAGAAATACATGTACATGTTCTTCGCAAATGTATCAACCCTTAGTAGTCTAATTGATGTAACCAATAGAAATAGTGTAGATCCAGATATGATACCCCTTACCAAACCATATATACCTTTTCAAACAGTGCAGATCTAGATCCCATCTGATGAGGATCTTGTTTGTTTTGTTTGTTTGTAGTGGAGTTTTAACAGCCCAGTCAGTACTATTGAGGTCATTTTGAGCCGGTCAGTTACAAAAAATTACCTATCCACCCTTTTCTTGTAAGCAGTTAACAAGTACAGTGCAAATTCTTTCGCCATAAACTCACAACTGCCCTTCTTGAATCAGCCGAAGGGAAAGAATGACCGCAGAAAAGATTTCATGATCAATCTCCATGAAAGAAAGTTGCCGACCCCGAAATCAAACCGCGTCCTCATGATCACCAGTCAGACACGCATCCGACTGAGCTACCGAGGCCCGCATGATCAGGATCTATCCAGCTTGTGCATTGAATGAATATAATATATCAAGTGATCTGATTGGCTGATAGCTGGTAATCAGGTAATGGGTGTGGCTTAATTAATATATTCAGCAGGAAAAGGGCTAAACGAGCTGCCTCACTGGGATCTACTATGTGCCATCCTAATAAGATTTTTACCAAACAGTCCCTAATTTTCAAGAATGGACTTGTCCAAAATCAGAAATGGAAGAGCCCACTACAGATACTTTGGGGATGAAAGTGCTATATTCTGAAAATCATACCTGTTTGGAATGCAATTTAATCCCTTAACCCATTTTGTACCGGAAACCCCAAAACGGGTACCCAGGCAAACAGTACAGGCCCAGATCAGACGCCGCAGAACACGGCGTCTGATCAGGGCCTACACTGTTTGCAAAAAGTTCAGCCATTTCCCAAATCAATTTTGAACAAAGCGCAACATGACACCCCTAAATTTTAGAATGGACTCCTGCTATATATAAGGAGGAAGATACCATTTGGTATAAAAAGGGTTAAAGTATATTCAGAAAAATGTAAGCAATTTATGCTTCAGACATGCATGTCATACTGTTTACTGTCAATAATTATGCATCTGATGAACATGATGAAATTAAGCCCGAAAACTTAACAATCCATCACGGGATTGCAAAATGGCTGATTAGCCTCATCACCGCCTTTCCCAAAGAAACACATACCTCCAAACACATCACGAAGACACGCCTATGTGGTTTTGAACCCCACTTGTCTAGGCGGGTCTCTGTGATGAGAGCACAGGTACTAGGACTCTTTGCAATAGCCGGAATTGGCTGGTCTATTAGTCACCCATCCTGGCTCACTTTAGATGCCTGTTAAAAATTCAAAAATTTCATGAGTTATCACCCTTTAACAAGCATCATGACCAACGGGTTTTTTCTTTGCCATGTCAGGGGTGGGGGCAGAGAATAATGGAAGCCAGAACCGATAATGTATGTTAGCTTTTTTCCTCGGCCAGACATTCGAAAACAGGGCTGTGCTCTGACACATTTGGCAGCCGAAATTGGCAACATGTCATCACACACTAGAGCCCGTCTTTGGTCCGATTCCTGCACTCAAACGCTGTTCCTTGGGTGTGATTTGTGCCTTCCTCCGAGCAAGAGATCAGTATATTCCCATTGGTCAGCTGACACCTGTCGAATGGACAAGTGCCAGCACATTGGAGGCCTTGGGAAGAGCAGTTCATAAACTAATCCCATTTAGCGAGATGGAGGTAGCCCCTATGTGCTTTTAGCGCCTGGTTACCTTACAAAATCTATCAAGTCAACAATCCATCAGAATAAAACATCCGGAAAAGTTAACACTCCATCACCGTAACACATCCGTGTGACATAGGTCATTCCTTCAGGTCTCCAAAACCGTTAATTTTCAGATGAAAGTTTGTGATATTTTGCTTACTTCCATTCAAAACATAGATGTCCCCTGCCCATCGGGGCTTGAAGAATGGGCTGCATGATGCTTCCATGCAGGGGTAAACCTTATTTTTCATATTTCTGCTCAAAAATTAGAGCAGAAATATGAAAAATTCCGCAATTTTTCATCTTAAATTTTTTTCCGCGGTAAAATTTACAATGTATTTGTGTAGTTGTGTTTTCGTGATAAAGAAACAGAAAAGTTCACTATCTACAGACTCAGAAGATTTGAACATTTTCGACTGATAACTGAGTGTTTAAGGTGAAGGGATGCATCTTGGGAAAAATAATTCACCATTTTTATAAGGAAGCCAACTTCTATAAAATCCCATTTGTTTTCCTGTTTAACAAGCTTCTTTGAAAAAGGGGTCAAACTCTGAAAGGAAAGAATTTGCTCTTTAAGAGCCAATTCTTTCCTTTCAGAGTAGATCTGTATTGATAAGAATGGCAATCATTACTGCTACAAAAACAAAATTTTTAAGATGAAAAATTGTGAGATCTTTCTTGTTTCTGCTCAAAATATTGGTTGTGGGTACTTGTTAGAACCGCCTCATTGAGGCAGTTCCAGTGAGTAGCCACAATCTATATTTAGATCAGAAATAAGAAACATAATTTTACCCCTGTAAACCCAAGTTTTACTATATAAAAGTGGGGTTCCAGGGGCGTGAGAATTATATAGACATGTTTTCGTGATGGTGATTTCTCTCTGAGAGTTTTTTGTTTGTTTGATTTGAGGTTTAACGTCCCCGTCAACACTGTAAAGGTCATTTTGGAGACGTTGCTTCCAATTTTGTGGGACTTTTACCTGACATTGAGATAAAATGACCTCTCAAGCCCTGTCGCCCAATGAAACCAATAGGGTTTATAAGCATGGACGGTCCGACACTCACACCGCTTTGCCTGGGCAGGCTTAGATCCTCTAAGCGGTTTACCAGTACTCGTGTGTGGGTCGGATTCAGCTCTGCGTGGAAGCATCGTGCAGCCCATATATTGCCTCCCCTGTAGAGTGTATCGATTACCCATGATTCATGACTCACACTTACTTCCTCTTTTCATACCTGTAGTTGTATTTTTCGATGATAAAAACTTCCATTTCTGAATTGTGGTTTTCGTCAAACCTGACAGAATGATTTCAAATTGTGTATTTGTAACTGCATGCATTA
The DNA here is from genome assembly GCA_963580285.1 of Lucinisca nassula. Lineage (NCBI taxonomy): Eukaryota > Metazoa > Mollusca > Bivalvia > Lucinida > Lucinidae > Lucinisca > Lucinisca nassula. The sequence continues at coordinate 103,519,457 of OY757024.1, read as the reverse complement.
TTTATGTGCTTTAGATAGTGAAATAAGAAACATATTTTTTTTTCTTCCTTTTTTCATGAATATAATGTCATTGGCCCCACCCCCTCCCCATATGACCTTAGTAGTTGGTGGGGTGTAAAACTGAAGCACATAAACACATTGTCACTGGCAAACAAAATCTGGACATATACCTCTGAAGGAATAGCCATATTAATCCCCCCCCCCCCACACACACACACACCACCACCAAACACACACACATCACGTGAACAAGTCCATGAAAGACCCCACTAAACCCCATTTTATATAGAGAAAACTGAGGTTTATGGGGGTATTCATTATTTTTCTTATTTCTGCTCCAAGACATAGGTTGTGGGTACTCGTTAGAACCGCCTCAAAGAGGCGGTTCTAACGAGCACACACAACCTATATTATGAACATTTATAAGAAAAAATATCACAGATTTTCATCAGAAAACTAGCCATTTTGGAGATGTGAAAAAATGCACTATATCGTACTGGTGAGTTATCGTAATGACAAGTTTTACATTCACGTAGCCCAAGACATTAATTTAAAAAAAAAATCTTTTTTTTTTTAAAGATCTTTTAAAATATAAGGAAATGTTACTTTATTTACAGGTTATGTAAGAAAAAAGTTTGCTTACTTTAACACTGCAAGGAAATGATCTTCTATCTTCAAGTCACGCAGCATACCAAACTTATGAATAAACTGGTACGGGGCCAAAAATGCTTGATATCGCCTTAAAAATCATAACAATATATAACTTCTCACCTCATATAACACATTGAAAAGACATTTAGAGCTTTTTTAACAGGACTTAAATACCAGATTTAATTTAATAAGTGTAGTTTTTCAGGACTGCTCAAGGCTGTTTGGGGGAAAAAATGTTAGTACCTTAACAACTCTAAAAAAATTATTGGGATTCCTGATCTATTATTACAGTACTTATCCAAAATCTGAACAAAATTATTTTGTTATCTGATAAAATGTATTACATTTTTATTTAGATCTATACTGTTTCACATACTGATGGTACAGTCATGATCCTGAGTATTTAGGACAGACAGCAAACAATGTAGACCCAGATCAGACTGCTCTGGAGCAGTCTGATCAGGGTCTACACCTTTGCCATTCCACCTGCATTTTTGGACTCCTTTGCTTGATTGTGAAACGAGTTTTCAAGATTTTAGGAGTATTACAGCAAGTTCTCAAGGTGTCCAAATTTTTCAGCCACACCAATTCTGACTAACGAACCAATCAAATTACTTGATAATAGTGTACATGTATTTGTTCATTCACAAACTGCATCACAGAAGCCATCTGATCTGGATCTGCAACATCTGCAGCAAAGGTCGGGGTTGTCATGTTCAGTGGGATATTAGGGTTAAAATTGCTCACAAAAATGTATAGAGATCCATGAATGGCCACTTTTCAATATAATTAAAACATTGTTGTTTGATAAACATTCTCTGATACTGTTTCTGCTTAATAGACCCAACATTGCCCCTGCTCATGGGGGCTTGGAGAAATAGACTGGACATTGTGATGCTTCCACGCAAACTGAAACTGAACAAACATGAGTAAACAGCTAAGAAAGACTAAGCCTGCCCAAGTCAGACTGTTCAATGCATATAAGCCTTTAAGTTTCATTGGGCGGCAGGGATTGAGATGGCATTTCATCTCAAAGTCGGGTAAAAGTTGCATAAAACTGGAAGCAACATCTCCAAAATTACCTGAATAGTATTGACGGGGACATTAAACCTCAATTCAATCAATCAGAGGTTGTGGTGAATGTTATTTTTCAATAGAATTTCAGAACATTTTGCTCTCAGTAAATGTGGTAATTCGATTTCGAAGGAATACACAAGAATAAAAACTTGCTTTTTAGGGTCATCTGGGGCTGAATGTTCAAAGGGCCAGGTAAGGCTCTCATGGTCCACATTCCCCACCACCAGGTACTCTAGCATTCATGAAAGAGATTACATTCCATGTAATAATGTGTTAACACTTCTTCAAAAGATTATCAATTGAAGATCTGTCAAACTATAATCAGATGAACAAGATAGCTGACTACTACCAATTTAAAGAGGAATTTTTGGTATGTATTCCAAATGATCAAAGGGCATTATGGTGATGATTAGTTTATCACATAGTTAAATAATTTCCTCCAGCTATTTTTAGATAGTGCACAGAAATACAAAAATATTAATGCAAATTGCATAATTCACCTGAATATCACCCTTTTCTGCCATTAACATTCCACATGTTGCTTTTTTTAGGTAAAAAATGTCCTCAGCATAATTTATATGTTAATAATTATAGCTACTTTTTTTCTATTTTTATTTCCTCAAAGTTTCTTATTGCTATCAAAATTCAACAATTTGAAGTTACTGTCAAATATGTCAAAATTTTTAAGGGAACAAATACATCCTCAAGGGCGTTAACTCTTCCAAAAATAATTTCACCGCAATCAAGAGGGCCTAACTCTTAAAGGAAAGAATTTGCTCCTTTGGAGCAAATTCTTTCCTTTAAGGGTAAGGCCCCTTTTTGGGAGTGGCTCAGAATAAGGGAACATCAACAGAAAATCAAGGAAGTTGTTTCCCTTCATGAAAGTTGTTTCCCTCGAGAAAATTGCCGGATTTATGTTAGGCGTACTGGTTCTCCTTAAAATTATGAAAATTCCTTAAAGGAAATCGTGCAATACACAAGTCAATAAAATGCTAGTCAGCACACAACAAAAGCTAGCGAGGCCCAACAACTAACACAGTAAAAAGTATATGTGTACAGTACAACTCCGCTATTAAGACCACCTAAAATCGAAACTAAATCTGCTTTTAAAAGCTTATTGAGAAGAGTTTATTTATTCTTTCCTCGTCTAATGTCTCAGCCCCAGCCCATCGGGGCTTGAAGAAATAGATGGGCTGCATGATGCTTCCACGCATAGCTGAAACCAGCCCGCACAGGAGTACTGGGAAACCGTTTAGAGGATCTAAGCCTGTCAAGGAACCGCGGTGCGAGGCGGACCGTCCATGCTAAGAAACCCTATTGGTTTCGTCGGGCGACAGGGCTTGAGTTGTCATTTCATCTCAATGTCGGGTAAAGTTGCACAAAATTGGAAGCAACATCTCCAAAATGACCTTTACAGTGTCGACGGGGACGTTAAACCTAAAATCAAACAAACAAATCCTCGTGTTTTCTACATCTAATGTCTTGGCCCCGAACCCATCAGGGCTTGAAGAAATAGATGGGCTGCATGAAGCTTCCACGCAGAGCTGAAATCAGCCCGCACATGAGTACTTGGAAACGGCATAGAGGATCTAAGCCTGCCCAGGCAAAACAGTGCGAGTTGGCCTGTCCATGCTTATAAACCCTATTGATTTCATTGGGCATCAGGGCTTCAGATGTCATTTAATCTCAGTCCCACAAAATTGGAAGCAATGTATCCAAAATGACCTTTACAGTGTTGACGGGGACATTTAACCTCAAATCAAACAAACAAACATCTAATGTCTCATAAGAGACCACCTTTGGAAGTGTTCAAAAGTGGTCTTAAAGACCACTTTTGAACAGTCCAAAGGGTGGTCTAAATATAGGAATTTTACTGTATTTTGTTTGTTTGTTTGGACTTTAACAAAACAGTCAGCAGTACTAAGGGCATATGGAGCCAGTTTACCTAACCACACTGTTCCTTGGCAGGCTTACTGACTGTTCCAATGGGGTTCTTCTGTCCCAGTTTATTTCTGTTATAGTTTGTCTTTGAATGTGTGTATCGCTTATATATTTTTGTTTTTGATAGCCAATAGACGTTTCCGAGAACATAATCTTATGCTCCGCCTACTTGGTTACTGTTGCTACGTCCCACAAGCTTTGCAGCCAATATGGCGGAAACAAAGAAAGTCTGTGTAGATCTCGGAGGAGATTTATCAAGTATTCCGGACAATATTGGCGTTTCTTACTTACCGAGACATAAAACTTTGACAAAAAAAAACAAAGACACAAATAAAAACAGCCTAACCAAAGGGCTAAGGAATTATAAAATAATTATGTGCATAATTTCAAAATATTCAGACTGGAAAACTATCTCCAAGTTACCGCGAAGTGTTGGCATTTGGTGCGGAAAACGAAAACACACACACAAAAGCCAGCAGACTATAGAAGGGCAGTTGCGATCCGCGAGGGCCCCAGTCAGACTGCGCAAATGTGCAGGCTGGTCCCTGTCCTTGTTGCTCGCATAAGCCCCAACGCTGGCCCCGCAGCACACCAACCATACAATATTTGTGACTTCATTGCAGTCCGGGGAGAAAAGTCTGTAAATAAGAATAAAAATCAAGTCGAGTACCCCGACCGGGGATTGAACCCACGAAACTAGGGTTACAAAGCGAGCGACACAACCACCAGGCCCGGACCAACCAGACCAGTCAGTTATGCACTCTATATGGATATCTATTAAGGTTGTACTAATACATTCCTCCATACTACAGAGAGACATTTGTTTCAAATGTTTAGGAGATACTAATGTAATAATATCACATTTCCAGCTTCTTTTGACTCCGCTGCATCTGCCCCGTCCCAGGGCTCAAACGGTTATCATCGTGGCAGCAGGCACCATTGTAGTAGGAGGAGGGAAAAATCTGTTGAGAAAAATCCAGCCGAGTGCCCCGACCGCGGACTGAACACACGACCTGGGGTAACAAAGCGAGTGACACAACGACCAGGCCAAAAGGCCCGGAGCAGTTAGACCGGCCACTTATGCACTCTCATGTATATACACATATACATGTTTGTTTGTTTGATTTGAGGTTTAACGTCCCCGTCAACACTGTAAAGGTTTGTTTGTTTGTTTGATTTGAGGTTTAACGTCCCTGTCAACACTGTAAAGGTCATTTTGGAGACGTTGCTTCCAATTTTGTGGGACTTTTACCCGACATTGAGATGAAATGACATCTCAAGCCCTGTCGCCCAAAGAAACCAATAGGGTTTATTAGCATGGACGGACCACGGTTCCTGGACAGGCTTAGATCCTCTAAGTGGTTTACCAGTACTAGTGTGCGGGCCGGATTCAGCTCTGCGTGGAAGCATCATGCAGCCCATTTATTTCTTCAAGCCCCTTTGGGCGGGGACCTACACTGTAAAGGTAATTTTGGAGACGATGTTTCCAATTTTGTGGGACTTTTACCCGACCTTGAGATGAAATGACAGCTCAAGCCCTGCCACCCAATGAAACCAACAGGATTACTTAGCACTGACCGGCCGACTGGCACCGTTTTTCCTGGGAAGGCTTAGATCTTCTAAGCGGTTTACCAGTAGTCGTGTGCGGGTCGGTTTCAGCTCTGTGTGTAAGCATCATGCAGCCCATCTATTTCTTAAAACCCCGATTGGCGGGGGTCATCATATATACATGTACATATTTATCTAAATACTACAACATGACAATTGTTTGACAGTCCTAATAATAAACTTCCCACACAACCCCATTACCCTGAAATGCCCTTCCCCACTACCTGGTTTCTTTGTTTGTGGGAGAAAATGGCCGTTAGTGACCAACACAGCGGCACTAAATAAAATCGATTTTTTCGATTGGCTGAAACAGCGCTCTTGATTGACAGCTCGGAAACGTCTATTGGCCAGTTTGTGGGTTTTGGCTTTCTGCTAGCAATTTTTCCATTAGGTCTAGTTATTTCATGTTCATGTTTCTTTCCCTTTGCTGTCTCTGCAGGGAGGTGTGGGTTGACTGTTTGTTTTAGTTTTACAGCCCTTTCAAGATTATTGTACTTATATATCAGAGGTGGCCGAAAACCGGAGTACCCGTAGAAAAACCACCTGACCTTCCTTTGCAGAACTTGGCATCTCACATGTGACCAAAGCCAGGCTCGAACTCACAATGGTGAGACCTAATGATTAAGAGTCGGCGCTCTTATCCACTTGGCCACAGAGTCCCCCCCCCCCCACTAACCTCCCCACCACCACCACCAACCTGGTTCCCCTTAATTTCAAAATGGCCTCCTGCTTTATATTATATTCAGGTAAAAAAGGTTAAAAGATTCTATTTACCGTAAAAACCCTAAAAAAATTTCGACATCTTGAGGACTTGCTTTGTTTGTTTGTACTGGAGTTTAACAGCCCAGTCAACACTATTTAGGTCATTTTTGAGCCGGTCTGAGTTCACCTATTCACACTTTTCCTGGGCAGGCTTATACATAAGCGATTAACCATTAATGTGCATATTCTTTCGCCAGAAACTGACAACTGCCCTTCTTGAATCAGTAGAAGGGAGAGAATGACCATAGAAAAGATTTCATGATCAATCTCCACGAAAGTATGTTACCTACTCCAGCAGGTATCGAACCCGCGTCCTCCTCTGATCACCAGTCAGACGCGCATCCAACTGAGCTACCGAGGCCGGTAAGATTGCTGTAATTCTCCTAAATTTTTAAGAAATTTGGTCATGATCAAGCAAGAAGTCCAAGGTTCTACGAAGGTTATAATAATCGCCATCTGCTACAATTCAATATGTGCTGTAAGGTTTATCATCAACATACCACAAATTCAAACACCCTGAGAACTCCTGTGATTCTCCTAAAAAATTATACGGGCTTCATGATGCTTCCACGCAGAGCTGAATCGGGCCCGCACACCAGTACTGGTAAACCACTTAGAGGATCTAAGCCTGTCCAGGAACCGCGGTGCGAGGCGGACCGTCCATGCTAATAAACCCTTTTGGCTTCATTGGGCGACAGGGCTTGAGATGTCACTTCATCTCAATGTCGGGTAAAAGTCCCACAAAATTGGAAGCAACGTCACCAAAATGACCTTTACAGTGTTGACGGGGACGTTAAACCTCAAATCAAACAAACAAACAAACAATAATCGCCATCTGCTACATTTCAATTGGTGCTGTAAGGTCTATCATCAACATACCATAAATTCAATCACACTGAGAACTCCTGTGATTCTCCTAAAATTCCAACAAATTTGTTTGCAATCAAACAAGGAGTCCAAGAGGTGCAAAACGGATTATGGCAAACAGTGTAGACCATGATCTGGGTTTGCGCAGTGTTTGCTTAGGCCTGTCTGTCCTAATACTTACGATCATTATGGTAGGACAGAAGGGGTAGACACTTTTATAGTATTTTCAATACCTTGTTGACAATTTTTTTTTTTACGGAAATTTTAAGGAATTTTCTTTATTCATCTTCAGACATTTTGATTTCATAAAAAAACTCATAAAATTTGAAATTTTACTGCCCATTAAAAGGCATTAACCCATTTGGTACCGGACACCCCAAAACGGGTATGTGGCATGCAAACAGTGCAGGCCCAGATCAGACGCCGCAGAACGCGGCGTCTGATCAGGGCCTCCACTGTTTGCTAAAAGTTTGGTCATTTTTCAAATAAATTTTTATGAAAACACAACCTGACACCCCTAAATTTTGAAGTGGACTCCTGCTATATATAAGGAGAAAGATTCCATTTGGTACAAAAAGGGTTAATAGGCATTAAATTTAAGAAGTGTGCAATTCTGCACACAAGCTTCAGCTACTTTATTTTAGTACAAAGCTTGTTTGTGTTTGGAGTTTTATGGCCCAGTAACATTTTCATGGTCATGTTGTGTGTGTGTGTGTGTGTGTGTGAATGCGGGTTTAACGTCGCTTTCAACAATTTTTCAGTCATATCACGACGGTGTCTGGTTGCGCATGGTCATGTTGACCAAACCACAGTTTTTCAGATATAAACCTTAAACCTTTTTGGACAGCTATGGACATGGACTTCATTCAAATAAACCTTACCCCTTCAGGATTGCTAATAAAGACGGGCAGACAGCATTTTCAAAGGAATTTTCTTATTTTTCATAGACCTATTCCCCTGCGTACATACTTATAGTCGGGCCCAGCACATCGGGGCTTAAAGAAATAGATGTGTTGCATGTGCATGCTTCCATGCAGAGCTAAAACCCACTGCACACAAGTACTGGTAAACCGCTTAGAGGACCTAAGCATGCCCAGGCAAAGCGGTGCGAGTCTGTTAACCCTATTAGTTTCATTGGGCGACAGGGCTTGAGATGTCATTTCATCTCAATGTCGGGTAAAAGTCCCACATAATTGGAAGCAATGTCTCTAAAATGACCTATACAGTGCTGATGGGGACGTTAAACCTCAAATCAAACAAACAAACAAACTTTCGAAGTGAATTTTCTATATTCTTCTAAGTGCATACTTATAAATTTTCAATAGCATGAGCAGGCATAATTAATTTTCAATAGCATGAGCAGGCACTTGAGTGTGTGTGAATTCGGGTTTAACATCGGTTTCAACAATTTTTCAGTCATATCACGACGGTGTCTGGTTGTGACAGGGAGCTCAATGCTCACTTTTATAGTGCTGCCTCACTGAAGTATCATGTCCCATACACATTACATGATACCACACCCAGTCACATTATCCTGACACTGGGTCAACCAGTCCTAGCTCTACCCCGTAAATCTGAGTGCCAAGCGAAGAGCAGCTAGTACCATTTTTAACGACTTTGGTACGTCGCGGCTTGGGATCTAACCTGTGACCTCCCGTTACCCGGAGCGGACACTCTACCAACTGAGCTATCGGGGCCGGTAAGCAGGCACTTGAAGAACTTAATTTCCATAATTAGCCTAGATGTGTTAGTATTTGGACAAAATAATAGGCCTATTAGAGACCAGTGCAGACCCAAATCAGACTGCTCCTTCAGGAGCAGCCTGATCAGTGTCTACACTGTTTGCCATTCAGTCTGCATGGATTGTGAAACAAATTTGTTGAAATTTTAGGAGAATTATAGCAAGTCCTAAAGGTGTAGGAATTTTTACCGTATTGCAGATGACAATTATCATAACCCTTATAGAACCAAAGAAAATGCAACATGTTTTGCATCACGAAAACATGCCTATATACGGTAATTTTGACCCCTTAACCCATTGTATGCTAGAAGACTCTTCCATTGCTATATGTTGGACAAGCCTATTTGTCATATAAGGGATGTCAGGCCTATTTTTTTCTTTTTATTCTATTTTTGACAGAAATTAAATTTTATCAGCAAATAGTACAGCCCTGATCAGACGCCGCAATCTGCGGTGTCTGATCTGGGCCTGCACTGTTTGTCAAGGTATCCCTTAAGGGGGTTCCCCGCATACACTGGGTTAAATCCCACTCATACATAGTAAAACTAGGGTTGTCAGGGGTATGCATTTTATTTCTTAATTCTGCTCAAAAACATAGACTATGGGTACTCATTAACCCTTAAGATGCCAAGAAAAACTGCATCTGAAAATGTCGTCTGCTTATGTCCTCTGCTGAATAATTTTTGCAAATGTTTTAAAAAAATTTTTGCTTACAGGCAAACAGTGTAGACTTAAAGGAGCAGTCTGATCTGGGTCCATACTGTTTGCAAAAATGACTTTTTAAAGTAACGAGCAGATGACAAAGCAGACAACGATTGTCATGACTGGCATTTTATGGGTTAAAGGCAGTTCTTAACCCTTATCTTGCTGAATATTCATTTAAGCCACACCCATTTCTGTCTGTCAACCAATCAAATTACTTGATATAATTTACTGCTGCAAATTCATAAACTGAATGCCAAACAGTGTAGATCCTGATCAGAAGCCATCTGATCTGGATCTACACTGTTTGCAAAGATAGGGGTTGTCCTGAACAGCAAGTTAAGAGTTAAACGAGGACCCATTACCGGTATCTATGTTTTTGAGCAGAAATATGACAAATATCAGTATTTTTCATCTGAACAATTACTTTTTTTGTTAAGAAAATTTTCACTATATTTTCGTAATGTCTCTTGCATATATGACAATCTAAAATTTTCTATCTTATTGTTCAGAGAAAATAAGGCACAGCATTTCAAGTAAATTTTGTCTACTGGTCTGGGCAGAATTGATTGACATTGTAATGTCAAGCCTCAGAGACAGTAGGACTTATTTTCACATAAAAATGACACTGACAATTCACATGTACCTGTGGTATTCATTATGTCATGCCTTATTTGCTCTGAAAAATTAGAAATTTTAAGAATGCTATTATTGCACTGGCCTTTCAATGGTTAAACAGAAACCAGCACAGGTCAACAGATAAAAGATATATGGAAAAAATTTCTGCTTTTATTCTTTGGGCTTTTGGCGGGCATTTTGACACTGTATTCAGTACTGGTGACACCTCTATTTATCAGATAATTCGGAAGTGGCGTGAAAATGTACTTTACAAATTGTAAGCCCAGCAAGGAGTCAGATCAGATCTTTGCTGGTTACTTAGCTAGATAGACAATGATCATGTCCCAAGGCAGCCTTGTATAATGTTGCATTCTGAGCCGAGTTGCTTTCTAATTTTCATTTTCGCTTTGCAGACATAACTGAAGGTACATTTTCTCTCGACGTGGCTCGTTTATCAAATTACACGGCTGTCTCCAAATATGGTAATAAACTTTGCGTGGGTTTGATATAGCATTATAATCAAAACCATTGTGTAATGAATGAAATACAATTGTATGGCCTTTAATAAGGTAGGAATTATAAATCATAAAGGCATATAACTTTAACCCATTGTATACTGGTGGACTCTTCCATTGCTATATGTTGGACAAGTCCATTTGTCATACAAGGGGTGTCAGGCATTTTTTTTCGTTTTTATTCTATTTTTGAGGGAAAATTCTGTTAGCAAATAGTGCAGGCCCTGATCAGACGCGGCAGAACCACTACGATAACTCACCGTGCATTTTTCACATCTCCTAAATGGGTACTTTTCTGATGAAAATCCTTGATATTTTTCTTATAAATGCGTTAAACATAGGTTGCGGGTGCTCGTTAGAACCGCCTCAGTGAGTACCCACAACCTATGTCTTGGTGAAAAAATAAGAAAAATAATGTTTACCCCCGTAAACCCCAATTTTCTCTATATAAAGTGGGGTGTAAGGGGGTGTTCATTTCACGGACTTGTTCACGTGATGACAGACGCCGCATTCTGTGGCGTCTAAACTCGGCCTGCACTACTTGCCAAGGTACCCCTTTAGGGTTTTCCCGCATGCAATGGGTTAATTCTAGCTTTATTTTTTTCTAATAAGGATGTACAAGCATGATGAACTAGAGTAAAACGTATACCCCCGGCCAGCGCCACCCTCTGATATATCTTTTGAGCTTGTATGTAATATGAATGAAGAAGTCAAGAAGCTATAAGAATCTATAATGTGCTTATAAAATCTAAACCAAACATAAAATTTCTAAATGGACCAAGGGAGTGAGGGCATCAAAGTTACTGAAGGGGTGGGGCATCAATTTTTTGGGGGGTGGGGGTCATCAATGTTACTGAAGCAGCAGGGTGGGGTATGCACCAATGAAATCTTTGGACTGGTATGCAACATCGATGCAAGTATCAAATGAATTTGTCTTAGAGTTTAGAACATACAGGCATCTATAAACTTTGTCATAAAACTTTAACCAAATGAAAAACCAAATGTAAAATTTCCAAGTCCATGACCTTGACCTCAAGGTCACGGTCACCATGGGTGGGGGAAGGGACATGCATTATAAACTATGAAGCATTGAATCAAGTATCAACTGAATTTGTCTTAGAGTTTAGAACATACAGGCATCAATATAAACTTTGTCATAAAACTTAATGAATGTAAAATTTCTAAGTCTGTGACCTTGACCTCAAGGTCACTGTGGGGGATGGGACATGCATAAATGAAATCTTTAGACCAGTATGTAACTTCAGTGCAAGTATCTACTAAGTCTATCAAAGGGTTCAGAAGATAAATCTCTTAGAAACTTTAACGCAAAACTTTAACCAAAATGTTAACGGACGGATTAATGGATAGACAGATGGAAGGACGGACAAATGGATGGACAGACCGATGGATGGACAGACAGACGAAATTCGTGACGAAAACTATATACCCCCATAGCATACTTTGTTTTTTGTTTGTTTGTTTGTTTGAGTTGAGGTTTAACGTCCCCGTCAACACTTTAAAGGTCATTTTGGAGACGCTTCCAATTTTGTGGGACTTTTACCCGACATTGAGTTGAAATGACATCTCAAGCCCTGTCGCCCAATGAAACCAATAGGGTTTATTAGCATGGACAGTCCGCCTCGCACTGCGGTTCCTGGACAGGCTTACATCCTCTAAGCGGTTTACCAGTACTAGTGTGCGGACCAGATTCAGCTCTGCGTGGAAGCATCATGCAGCCCATATATTTCTTCAAGCCCCTATGGGCGAGGGCCGTCCACCAACCTGTGTTAAGCAAGCACCTAAGGGATAATCAAAATGCACTGTGTGGAAGCACCAGGCACCCCAATTTCTCCAAGCCCCGATGGAAGGGTTCAACATTAAGGTTTTAACTCTTATCATGCTGTTCACAACAATTTAACCAATATCTTTGGAAACAGTGTAGATCCAGATCAGATGGCTTCTGAACATTCAGCAAGATAAGGGTTAAATAACTGGACAAGTTGGCCCTGTAACTCTTGCCTGATCTAAGTTCAACTGGACCAAAGAAATAGTGAAAATCATATTACAGTGATACATTTTGTTCTATAGTCAGATTATTTCTATTATTATCTACTTACAACTACTGCAAGAAACAGAAACCCATTTTACGTTTGTTTGATTTGATGTTTAAGGTCCCCGTCAACACTATATAGGTCATTTTGGTGACGTTGCTTCCAATTTTGTGGGACTTTTACCTGACATTGAGATGAAATGACATCTCAAGCCCTGTCGCCCAATGAAGCCAATAGGGTTAAAAAACCCATTTATGGTAAACAATGAGTTTCAAAACATGGATTTTAATAATTGTGGTGGCAGATTTTCAACCAGACCATCAAACCAGCCAGCCTCTAAAGACAATGTGCATCGTTTGTTTGTTTGTTTGATTTGAGGTTTAAAGGTGCATTATTGAGCTATCTGGAAAAAATGCTTCCAAAAATAAAATACATATAGCCGGAATTTTTCTTTAAAACAATTCAAATGAATGCATTTTATGCAAAAATGCGAACAATTATGATGACAGGTAAACGAGTTTGAGAGGGATTCCCTAACTAGGTTTCAAACACTAGTTAGATTTATTTTTAGTTCGTGACAAAAATAGAATCCCCAAATATGACGTTATGCGACGTTCATTTTTGGCCTTGTTTGCTTAGGCCATGCCAGAATCGGAAAAAATATGACCCTGAATGCCATGCCATAAGTAACGACACTCAGAGACCATACTGTCGCCATGTATGTGTAAAGTGACAGATTTATTTTTAGAACAGAAATTCCGAACACATGTTCAGAGCGAAGGGTAAACACAAATGAAAACGACCATTTTCACAAAGTCCGGAAGCTGTATTTGGCTCCAAAAGTGTACACATGACAAAGGAGTATGCATTGAAGATAAAAACCAGAAAAAAAAAATTGAGACCCGGTAGCGCAATAATGCACCTTTAACATCCCCATCAACACTGTATATGTCATTTTGAAGACGTTGCTTCGAATTTTGTGGGACTTAAATTTTACCTGACATTCAGATGACATGACATCCCAAGCCCTGTCGCCCAAAGAAACCAATAAGATTTATGAGCATGCATGACCAACTTGCACTGGTTTGCCAGGGCAGGCATAGCTTCTCTAAGCGGTTAACCAGGAACTACCGGTAGTGTGTGGACGGTTTCCACTCTGCGTGGAAGCATCATGCAGATCATCTTTTTCTTCAAGCCCAGAATGATGTCAATGTCCATTGGTCTTCGGTTAATGCCAAAGCCAGGATGGTCAGGGAACCTAAATGTATGTCATGTGTACTCATAAGAATTGCCTCAATGAGGCAATTCTAATGAGTAAACACAACATACATTTATTATGTCCCTGATATGTCTCCTGAACAGGTGCTACAATAAGCTACTCTGTCATTCATACTTCCCCAGTCTCCAACAAATTTTCTTGGTCCAAAAGGTGTACAAGCCACTGAAGTTGGACTGTAGTTGTCTCCCCTGGAGATGTACCTTAACCTTTAACCTGCTGAATATTCAATTAAGCCACACTCAGTTCTGACTTTGAACCAATCAGATTACTTGATGCAGCTTATTTCTACATATTCATAAAATGAATGTCAAACTGTGTAGATCCTCATCAGATGGCTTCTTCAGAAGCCATCTGATCTGGATCTACACTGTTTGCAAAGATAGTGCTTGTCGTCTACAGCAGGGTAAAGGTTAAAAAGTCCTAAAAGTTTGGACACCTTGAGGACTTGCTGTAATTCTACTAAAATTCTAACAAATTTGTTTCATGATCCAGCAGTAAGTCCAAAAGGTACAGATGAGTGTTTTGTTTTGTTTGTTTGAGGTTAAATGTCCCTGTCAACACTATAAAGGTCATTTTAGAGACGTTGCTTCCAATTTTGTGGGACTTTTACCCGACAATGAGATGAAACAACATCTCAAGCCCTGTCGCCCAATGAAACCAATAGGGTTTATAAGCAGTGAACGGTCCGGCTCGCACCACTTTGCCTAGGCAGGCTTAGATCCTCTAAGCCGTTTAACAGGTATCGTGTGTGGGTCGGATTTAGATGTGTGTGGAAGCATCATGCAGCCCATTTATTTCTTCAAGCCCCAATGGGCGGGGGCCGTCAAAAGGTGTACAAGCCACTGAAGCTGGATTACAGTTGCCTCCCCTGGAGATGTACTGTTAAAATCCTAAAAGTTTAGACACCTTGAGGACTTGCTGTAATTCTCCTAAAATGCTAACATCCAGCAAGAAGTCTAAAAGGTACAGATGATTGTAAGTGTGTAGGCAAACAGTGTAGACCCTGATCAGACTGCTCCTTTAGGAGCAATCTGATCTGGGTCTGCAGTGTTTGCTTAGGCCTGTCTGTTCGGATACTTAGGATCATCACGGTATGGGCGTACCTGCAGTCAGTCCAAGCATCTTCAGGTTGGCATATGTCGGAGACTTATTTACTTCATCTATCGTCATGCTTCTTTTTTCAATGCCAGCGAAAAGTCACTCCTTGAAACTGTTCCTGTTTTTTCACTTACGTTTGAACGTCAGCTGCAATCTTGGATTTAGTATTGACGACTTTTGCGTTTTTTCAATGTCTTAATATATTACACATTCACTTGTATATTTCTATTTTTCTATTTTTCATATTTTTACTGCTCTTGAAAAGGTGCTGAATTATTAAATTGTTCTGTTGTTTCTTTTTCTATTTTTTTCTCTGTCTTAGTTTTCACTTAATTTTTTTCAGTTTATAATTGTTATCTATTTTTTCAACTACCTGATTTTTTCTCAATTTTAACTTTTTTTTATTTTATATTCTTTGTTTAAACTATTACTTGCAGATCTACTGCATTATACAATGAATGAATACAAAATCTCTAATGTATATTTTTTTCCTGTCTAATGTACATTTTTTTCTGTCTTTTTCTTTTTTTTGTGTTCATGTCAATTTATTATATCAATTTTACACAAAGTCCAGTAACTTTTAAGCTTTTTCTTAAATCCATTCACAAAGAACATTATTCGAATTCCTGGCTCATAAGTCTCTCTTTATGAAAACGAAATAAAGCCACATTAATTCTGCATCAAATGAAGAAAGGTTTTAACCGATTTGCCAAAGATTTTTATGAAGATTTTATGTCCAACGAAAAATAATAATCCTTCATAGTTTTTGAAGCAGTGCCATGAAAGGTATTTTGAATGAGCCGAAAATACTGATAATTATTAATTTTTCTACTGTTTATGCATGCCTTCACACCACTTTCACTAGAAAATATATCTTATTCCTTACAAGCCACGTGGCAAAAAAATCTCTTTTCACAATAGCTGCAGCAAGCAAATGCTCTGATCAGAATGCACATATGTACAGTTTGATCACATTCTTTGCTGTATGCAAGAACCAGCAAGGGGCTTCTGTAGCCCCCAGCCCATGTTCAACAAGGACTGCAGTTGATCCATATCTTCACTGGTAATAAAGATCCTCACAACCTTTTCTTGTGGCAGGGTACACATACCAGAGTAAAGCTAACAGTGTAATTGCACTAAATATTGGGACCTTGGTGCTTTGAGAATTCAAAGCAACTGGGAGGGGCTGAAGGGACAAATTTAACCCTGTGAATCCTTTAGTTTTTGTTTGTTTGTTCGATTTGAGGTTTAACATCCCGGTCAACACTGTAAAGGTAATTTTGGAGACGTTGCTTCCAATTTTGTGGGACTTTTACCCGACATTGAGATGAAATGACATCTCAAGCCCTGTCGCCCAAAACAACCAATATGGTTTGTAAGCATGACCGGTCTGACTCGCACCGCTTTGCCTGGGCAGGCTTAGATCCTCCAAGCGGTTTACCAGTACTCGTGAGTAGAACTCTCGTGTGTGGTCGGATTCAGCTCTGCGTGGAAGCATCATGCAACCCATCTATTTCTTCAAGCCCTGATGGGCGGGGGCCCCAATCTTGAGGGTAAGGGAAGTGAATATTCAAAAATGACAGTAAAATTCCTAATTATTTTTTTTTGACCACCTATATAAGCTTTGAGACTGTTCAAAAGTGGTCCTTAATCCATAAAATGCCAATCACAACAATTGTCGCTTGCTTTGCAGTCTGCTGGTTACCTTAACCCTTTTCCTGCTGAATATTCATATATGCCACACCCACTACCAATTATCAACCAATCAGATTACTTGATGCAAATTATTACAACAAATTCACAACCTGAATGTCAAACAATGTAGATCCTGATCAGATGGCTTCTTCAGAAGCCATATGATCTGGATCTACATTGTTTCAAAGAAAAGGCATATAGGGGTTCAGCAGGACAAGGGTTAAAAGTACTTTTATGCAAACAGTGTGGACCCAAATCTGACTGCTCATGTCAGAATGTAGGTCATGTAATGGTTATTATGTGCGTGAAGTTTCATGAGAGTAGTGAATTTATGACCAAGGTTAAGTGTTTTTGTTAAGGCCTTACATGAAGAGTTAGCCGGAAATGAAATATTCCATCACGTGAACAAGTCCGTTGAATAAAGACCCCCCTAAACCCCACTTTATATAAAGAAAACTGGGGTTTAGGGGGTAAACATTATTGTCCTTATTTCTGCTTCAAAACATAGGTTGTGAGTACTCGTTAGAACCGCCCCAACGAGGCGGTTCTAACAAGCACCCAAAACCTATGTTTAGAGCGTAAATACGAAAAATATGATAAATTTTCATCAGAAAAATTACATTTTTTGGAAGTTTGAAAAATGCACTATATCACACGGATATGTTATCGTAATGCAAAGGGTCATAACTCTGTAAATATTTGGTGGACTGTAATCTCCAAACAATATGCGCTACATCACCTCATAGTATCGACCCCGCCCATCGGGGCTTGGAGAAATAGATTGGGCTGCATGGTGCTTCCACGCAGAGCTGAATCTGACCACACACGAGTACTGGTAACCACTTAGAAGAACTAAACCTGCCCAGGCAAAGCGGTGTGGGTCAGATCGTCCAATGCATATAAGCTTTCGGGTTTCATTTGGCCACAGGGCTTGAGATGTCATTTCACCTCAATGTCAGGTAAAAGTCCCACAATATTGGAAGCAACGCCTCCAGAATGATCTACATAGTGTTGATGGGGACGTTAAACCCCAATTCAAACAAACAAACTAACAAAATCATCTCATAGTCTAACCATCTAACAAGGAAAACTGTAGGAGTTATCCAGAAACGAAATAGTTCACAAAATTTTCAAAGGGGTATAACCTTGAAACAATATGCCCTAAACCACCTCAAGGTCTAACTATCTACCAAGTTTCAGCTTCATCCGATGAAAACTGTAGGAGGAGTTATCCAAAATGAAAGAATGCACAAATTATTGCAAAGGGACAGAACTCTGTAAATATTTGGCAGACTATAACTTCGAAACAATATGCGCCACACCACCTCTACCAAGTTTCAGCATAATCATATGAAAACTGTAGGAGGAGATATCCGGAAACGAAAAGTTTACAGTCTTAGGGATGGCCAGACGGTGACCACAATACCATAACGCGACTATTTTTACAAAATGGGCATATAAAATCAAGGCTGAAGACATCATTTCTTGTAACAGGGTTAATGTTATTTGGAAAGGTCCTGGAAAAGGTAAGAAAAAGCAGATGGGAATGCTAGAAACAATTCCTAAACATTTAATCACAAAAGCCAGTAATGTCAAGGCCAGTCTGTCTGATCTGCACAATATACAAAGTCTGGTACTACACTGCAATACCGTAAAAATCCTAAAAATTCAGACACCTTGAGGACTTGCTGTAATTCTCCTAAAAATTTAACAAATTTGTTTCACTATCCTGTAAGGAGTCGAAAAAGGTGTAAATGGAATGGCAAACAATGTAGACCCCGATCAGACTGCTCCTTTAGGAGCAGTCTGATCTGGGTCTGCACTGTTTTCTCAGGCTTTTCTGTCCCAATATTCAGGATCATTACAGTATGTCAATGTTCTAGTGTGTTTGTTTGATTTTAGGTTTAAGGTCCCCGTCAACACTCTTTAGGTCATTTTTGAGATGTTGCTTCCAGTTTTGTTGGACTTTTACCTGACATTGAGATGAAATGACTTCCCAAGCCCTGTCGCCCAATGAAACTAATAAGGTTTATATGCATGGATGGTCCGGTCCGACTAGCACCACTTTGCCTGGACAGGCTAATAGACCTTCTAAGCAGTTTACCGGTACTCGTGTGCAATGTCGGTATCAGCTCTGCGTGAAAGGAAGGTCCATGCAGATCAGTCCATTTCTCCAAGCCCTGACGGGTGAGGGTGCCCACAACATCTGCACAGATGTTCTGGTAAGATGTAGTAAATTTAAGGTATTTGTGCTGAACGTGTGACTTATCAAAAAAAAAATCTACTGCACGCTACTGTATATCTTCATAATTTTTGTTATGTAGGGTATGACAAAATCCCAATATTTTTCACTTGTCCATGGACATTTGACCACTATGGCGCTAGACCTTTTGTTAAGAGATAACCGGTATGTGCATGTCAGTGCTCTTTAACCCTTATCTTGCTGTTCACGACAACCCCTATTTTTGCAAACAGTGTAGATCCAGATCAGATGGCTTCTGAAGAAGCCATCTGATCAGGATCTACACTGTTTGGCATTCAGTTTACGAATTTGTAGCAATAAATTACATCAAGTAATTTGATTGGTTGATATAACCAAATGGGTGTGGCTTAGATGAATATTCAGCAAGATAAGAGTTAACTTCAGACCATCTTCAATTTGGAAAAAGCAGGTTTTCTGAGGAAAAAGCTAAAAAAGACAAATGATAATGACAACAAATAACATTACCCAAATGACAGACATTTTTGAATTGGAGTTTAACCCATTTAGTACCGGCAACCCCAAAACGGGTACCCTGGCAAACAGTGCAGGCCCAGATCAGGCGCCGCAGAATGCGTCGTCTGATCAGGGGCTACACTGTTTGCAACAAGTTCAGCTTTTTTCAGAATATTTTTTGAAGAAACCACAACCTGACACCCCTAAATATTGAAATGGACATACTTATAACATAAGGTGGAAGATTCCATTTGGTACAAAAAGGGTTAACCGCCTGAGTCAACACTATTTAGGTCATATTGAGTCAGTCAGTTTACCTGTCCACTTTTTTTCCTGGGCCGGCTTATATGTATATCTTCCACAATTGGGCCTTTTCAAAAGTTGTCTTCACCCTTTGGAACCACCTTTGGGACTGTTCAAAAGTGGGACTGTTCATTAGTGCTCTTCTGCCATTCAGATTTCCACCTTTGGGGCTGTTCAAAAGTGGTCTTAGAGATCACAGTTTTTGTTTGATTTGAGGTTTAACGTCTCCGTCAACACTGTAAAGGGGCTCTTACACTGTCACGACTTTGACCACGATTGTCCACGACTGTCCACGACCAATCAGTACCATGAAAATCGTGGCAAATCGAGGCATACACGGTTCCGATTTCACTACCCTACGAATACTCACGACATTGCTACGATACTTCTACGAACAATCACGATTGCTGTACGATAATGGAGCCAATTTACAACGATCCTCTACGATCGACCACAATGTCTTACGATCCTCTAGGATTCTTCTACGACTGCACCACGATTGCTTCAAGATATCAGACGATCATACACGATTTCTCAAGATCCCTGCAAGACTGCTCTACGACCAAGGCACGATGATCAAAGACTCAGTACGATCATGGAGGATTCGATACGATTTACTCACAATTAAGCAAGACCTCTCCCGTTTCGTCAGGATTTATAACGATCTGGGTATATAAAAGTGTTCATCAAATAAACAGTGTCATTCAGTTTCAACCATTTCTGTAGAGAGCATCTGACGAAAATGTTCTTGCAGCCAGGTCAAAGGCTTCTGTATCTTCAAAATTTAGTTCAGCTCGGACAAGACATGATCGAAAATGACATTGCAATGGCTGAACAACTGGAGGCGCAGAGGAACAGTAGGGACAGGTGACAGTTGACCATAGTTGCTTGGGTAATTAATAATTATATGTACAAAGTTACGTGGAGAAAGTAGTGCGTTCGACGTAGCGTCGGGATAAATCGTGCTAGCGTCGTCATCAATCGTAGTGTATTCCTGGTGAATCTTGCATTGTCGTGAGCAGTCGTCATGATATCGTAGTAGATCGTACGGCAGTCGCAACGGAATCGTAGAGGCATCGTAGATGATCTTGTCTCGTCGTTGCACAATCGTGGTAGAATTCAGTCACGATTATTCACGATTGGCCACGATTACCACTACGACGGCTCACGACTTAGCTACGATTTCTCTACGACCGCTCTACGATTTGAAAAATGATGCCGACTCGTCACGAATGTTTTGAACATGTCCAAAACAGTCGTGGTCACTCCCGAACTATCACGATCAACCACGATTCCTCAAGATCTCTGCCAACTTCTCTACGACGTTGTTCACGATTTACCACGATTTATAAAATCGTGGTGAGTCGTGGCCAAAATCGTGACAGTGTAAGAGCCCCTTAAAGGTCATTTTGGAGACGTTGCTTCCAATTTTGTGGGACTTTTACCCAACACTGAGATGAAATGACATCTCAAGCCCTGTCGCCCAATGAAACCAATAGGGTTTATAAGCATGGACGGTCCGACTCGTGCGCACCGCTTTGCCTGGGCAGGCTTAGATCCTCTAAGCGGTTTAAGATACTCATGTGCAGGTTGGATTCAGCTCTGCGAGGAAGCATCATGCAGCCCATGTATTTTTTCAAGCCCCGTAGCCAGGGGCCAATTGAAGATCACGGTCCGGTTCATTATAAGTACAGTAAAATTACTATATTGTTTGTTTGATTTGAGGTTTAAAGTCCCCATCAACACAGTATAGGTCATTTTGGAGGCGTTGTTTCCAATTTTGTGGGACTTTTACCCGACATTGAGATGAAATGACATTTCAAGCCCTGTCGCCCAATGAAGCCAATAGGGTTTATAAGTATGGACAGGCCGACTAAAATTACTATATTATGACCACCTTTTGGACTGTACAAAAGTGGTCTTCCACCTTTGGATCTGAACTAAAGCGGTCTTCCACCTTTTGGACTGTACAAAAGTGGCATTCCACCTTTGGCACTGTTCAAAAGTGGTCTTTGATCTTCCACCTATGAGACTATACAAAAGTGGTCTTCCACTTTTGGGCTGTACCAAGTGGACTTCCACTTTACCCAAGTGGACTTCCACTTCAGTGACTGTTCAAAAGTGGTCTTCAAGGTTATTTTAAGGATATTGAGCCAATTGTGAATTCAACTAATGATGCCAAAAACTGGAGTACCTGCAGAAAAAAGACCTGGGGCCAGTTGTTCAAAGCCTTGTTAGCTTAACAAGCTTGTTAGTGGTTGAATTGTAACCTGTTATAGTTAGTAGAATATCTAATACAAAGGTATTTTTGCTGAAAAAATGTGAGCAGCTTTTGCAGATGCAAAAGCTGCTCACATTTTTCAGCAAAAATATTAGCATATTTGCCAAATTAAATTACCGAAGTTTTAATGATATGTTAACTAACAACTTCGTTAGTTTTGAAATACTGGACCCAGATCTTCCGTTGCAGAACACTTCTGTTGTTGTGTGTTTTACGTCTCACAAACAACTAAGGTCATTTGGAGACTGGACCTTGATTTAAAGACTTAGAATCAAACTCACAGGCCACTACAACATGCTAGCTTCATCTTCTGTGAACATTTTTTTTTATATTACGATAATTATGCCAATAGGTATTCAATTTTTCATCTGAAACCTTCTCCCCTCACACACCCTTCCCCACCCCACAAACATTGAACATTATGATGTTATGTAAATTAATATGTGCCTCTTTTTGTACCATATGGAATCTTCCCCCTTATATAGAGAGCAGGAGTCAAGAGGTGTATATTATAAGGTCATGTTTTCTTCAAAATCTATTTGAAATTTTTTGCAAACAGTGTAGGCCCTGATCAGACGCTGCGTTCTGCCTGTTTACCTGTTTTGGGGTTTCCGGTACAAAATGGATTAACACAAAGTTTAGTCACCCCTGGACTCTGAGTCTACCAAACTCCATGAAAACCAACCCAGTACACAAGATTCCAGGATACACAAAAATTTGGGAGAATGTATGGTATGTTATTATGCTTTGCAACATTCCTGAGATATTATTATTTAAGCCAATGCATAGCAAAACCTACAAGATAACATGTAAGGTCTGACATACATGTACATGCAGAAATCAATGGGTAATTGGGGATAATTTTTTTCATTTCTTCATAAAATCATATGTCGTGGCCTGCCTCAAGTATCCAAAGCATGTTTCTTAAATTATATACAAGAAATTATCACGTTATTATTCTTGAAATGACTTCTTTTTTGTGCAACACACCAGCAAAGTCTGATAATTTGTTGTGATCTTTTGCATACCCCAGCATCAATTTGAGGTTTAACATCCCTGACAACACTGTATAGGTCATTTTGGAGACACTGTTTCCAATTTTGTAGGACTTTTACCCAATATTGAGATGAAATAACATCTTAAGCCCTGTCGCCCAATGAAACTAATAGGGTTTATAAGCACGGGCTGTCAGACTCGCAGGCTTGGATCATCTAAGTTGTTTACCAGTACTCATGTGCGGCAGGTTTCAGCTTTGCTTGGAAGCATCGTGCAGCCCAGATTCTATTTATTCAAGCACTGAGGGGGTCTATATCAGCAGTCTGAATTTTGATCCAGACTGATGCCAGTCTTCACTGGTGGCATCTGGCATTTTTTGACTTTATGTGCCCTGGCCAAATATTTCCCTTTTCCTGCTAACACATTGTGACAACCCCTACCTTTGCAAACAGTGTTGATCCAGATCAGATGGCTTCTGAAGAAGCCATCTGATCAGGATCTACACTGTTTGTCATGCAGCTTGTGAAATGAATGAAAACAATATATCTAGTGATTTGATTGGTTGATAGTCAGAAATGGGTGTGGCTAAATTAATTTTTTTAACAGGATAAGGGCACTTCATGAGAAAACCTGTTTTTGCTATTTGTGAAAAAAGAAGATCCAGTTCAGCCTGTGCATTCCCCAAAGTCTGATCAGCACCTTAGTGTTAGTTGCTGGCTGATAGTTTTGGATATCTCTATTTTTGCTGGTTGATAGTATAAGATATCTCTATTTTTGCTAGTTGATAGTCTTAGATATCTCTATTGTCTTAGATATACATGCATCTATTTTTGCTGGTTGATAGTCTTGGATATCTATTTTCGCTAGTTGATAATCTAAGATATCTCTATTTTGTGCTGTTTGATAGTCTTAGATATCTCTATTTTGATTATCTTAGATATCTCTATTTTTGTTGGTTGATTGTCTTAGATATCTCTTTTTTGCGGGTTGATAATCTTAGATATCTATATTTTTGCTGGTCCCTAGTCTTAGATATATCTATGTCCTTTATGATCCTAAGTAGGGATGGTTGGGTAGGAAAAGGTGATGTGTATCTTGCGTCACTGGGGAGTCGGTTTGACATGCCTGCTGTTCTTGCAGCAGGTTAGCGTAGAGGTTTCTACTGTTTCTACACTTTCATTCATTTTCCCTTTCTCAGTCCTACGACTATCTCTTCCATCTGTTTTCTCTCTTTCTCTGGGAGACACCACAAAATGACCCACAAGGGTTGACGTGTCAATAAACCCCAAACAATCAAATCAAATGATCCTAAGTATTAGGACAGACAGGCCTAAGCAAAGAGAGCAGACCCAGATCAGAGCAGTCTGATCAGAGTCTACACTGTTTCTGATTCCATTTGCACCTTTTAGAGTCCTTAATATATTTGGTTTAAACAATATTCACATGTATACATGCATAATAGCACATGGTACAGGATTTGATAAAAAGCTAGAAGCTTATATATTTGTAAAGTGCAAGACCTTTTTTTTTGTTTTGTTTTTTATGCTAAAATTTCATGACTCTATATAGCCAGTCTGTGTGGCTGTGCAGACTGATTCATGTTTCGCCTGATAATAAATCCAGAACACCTTGTTTTTCTCACAACACGGCTTGTGTACACCTCTCCAGGCAGTGATAGGCAGGTGGCCTAATAAAGAAGGAAATTCCTTCAATATTTATTTCCTTTGATCTTTGAAGCATTAATTTTGTTTACCATGAAGGACAAATACAGTGTAACTATCCCCTTCAAGTTTGTTTTGTTTGTTTGTTTTGAGGTTTAACATCCCTGTCAACACTGTATAGGTCATTTTGGAGATGTTGCTTCCAATTTTGTGGGACTTTTACCCGACATTGAGATGAAATGACATCTCAAGCCTATTTACCATGAAAGACAAATCCTCTTGAACACAATAAGCCATCACCTATGGAAACAGTGTAAATCCAGATCAGATGGCTTCTGAAGAAGCCATTTGACCAGGATTTACACTGACATTCAGTTTGTGAATTTGTAGAGAATTAACCCATTTAGTACCGGAAACCCCAAAACGGGTACCCTGGCAAACAGTTCAGGCCCAGAACAGATGCCGTAGAACACGGCATCTGATCAGGGCCTACACTGTTTGCAAAGCCATCAGCCATTTTCCAAATAAAATTTGAAGAAAACACAAACTGACACTCCTAAATTTTGAAACAGACTCCTGCTATATATAAGGAGGAAGATTCCATTTAGTCTTAAATTGGTTAAGGGTCTGATTTTACCCTATTGGTACAAAAAGGGTTAAACAGATATGTCGGGTAATTGTAAGGGACATTCTGAAGACAATCATTCACAACTTCGTGACAAATCTTAAAAACGTCATACTTAGTATGGGATATTTTGCTGTCAATCGTGAATGGTATGTCATTTTTGTAATTAAGACAATTATATTAATGAAGCAATATAATTAATTAGTAACTCTACCCTCTGAAAAATGACTTGCAGTCAGAAAACAAAACCATGTCAATATCAATGACGTCACTGAAATATTCGTATCGTCAAGGGGTAAGAATTAATATAACTGTCATATTTTTCACTACAATATTAAGGGAAATAACTTCTGTGACCCCTTGTGGGGTTCCTCTGAACACAAAGACCCTTTGGCAGGGGGTTTACCCTTAAAGGAAAGAATTTGTTCCATAGGAGCAAAAATTCTTTCCGCAGAAAAAAAATTGCGTCTGAAAATGTCGTATGCTTATGTAGTTTGCTGCAGCTTCTGGCAAACATTTAAAAAATATTTCTGCCTGCAGACTAACAGTTTGGACCCAGATTAGACTGCTCCTAGAGGAGCAGTCTGATCTGGGTCCACACTGTTTGCAAAAATGACTTAAAGTAAGGGCAGATGTCAAATCAGACGACAATTGTCATGATTGGCATGATATGGGTTAAAGGTAGACCTCAAGCAGAGGAAACAGAGAAGGCCCAGATGTTGTTGTTTCTTCCCTTTCTACATATACAAGAAACAGATGGGCTGCATGATGCTACCAACGCTTCCACGCAGAGCTGAAACTGGCCCGCACATGAATACTGGTAAACCGCTTAGAGGATCTAAGCCTGCCCAGGCAAAGAGGTGCGAGTCGGATCGTCCATGCTTATAAACCATATTGGTTTCATTGGGTGGCAGGGCTTGAGATGTCATTTCATCTCAATGTCAGGTAAAAGTCCCACAAAATTGGAAGCAACATCTCCAAAATGACCTTGACAGTGTTGACGGGGGCGTTTAACCTCAAATCAAATAAAAAATCTTTCTCCCTTTCTCTGGGAGACGACACAAAATGATCCACAAGGATTGATGAGCCATTAAACCAAACAATATCAAACAAGACCTCGTGATAAAACGTTGATGGCTTGACGAACGAACATATGGAAAACCTGACTCCTATACTGCACCATACTGCAGGTGCAGCAATGAGAGAAAAATTATTTTGAAATGGATGTGTATCCATTCAAAGTTAAGAAAAACTACATCTGAAAATGCCGTCTGCTGCTGAATTTTTTGCAACTTTATAAAAATATTTTTGCATACAGGCAAACAGTGTGGGCCCAGAGCAGTCTGATCTGGGTCCACACTATTTGCAAAATACTTTTTCGGTAACCGGCAGATGGCAAAGCAGACGATAATTGTCATGATTGGCATTTTATGGGTTAATTCAAGAAATGACCTTTGTGACTTATTTTTGACAAATACTTATGCTCAATGGCAGGTAACTCCAAGGCAAATATTACGATTCGGCCCAAAATCGAACTTAACCGGGATTTTATGCCTGTCCTCGTTACCTGCAAGTTTGAAGCTGATCTGAATACAAGAGGGCCATGATGGCCCTGGATCGCTCACCTGATCCATAGTGTAACAAGTGGGCCCCAGAGAGGGCCATTATTGGCCCCAGGGCTTTAATGTACATAATGTTGAGGGAGGTCTTAAAGGTGAAGCTTCATACCAAACATCAACAAAGGCTAAAATTTGAACAATCTTGTCAAAGGTCCACTAGATGAAGCTACACATCAAATATCAAAGACCTGGGCCTAGCGGTTTCAGAGAAGAAGATTTTTAAAGATTTTGCCTATATAAGCCTATGTAAAATCAAAGGGCCACGGGACAGGGGCATTTTTTGCCCCAGCACTATAGTTTGAACAATCTTGGTAGGGGTCCACTAGATGAAGCTTCATACCAAATATCAAAGTTCTGGGCCTTGTGGTTTCAGAGAAGAAGATTTTTAAAGATTTTCCCTATATAAGCCTATGTAAAACCAAAGGGCCCCGTGGCAGGGGGGGATTTTTTGTCCCAGCACTATAATTTGAACAATCTTGGTAGGGGTCCACTAGACGAAGCTTCATACCAAATATCAAAGTCCTGGGCCTTGTGGTTTCAGAGAAGAAGATTTTTAAAGATTTTCCCTATATAAGCCTATGTAAAACCAAAGGGCCCCGGGGCAGGGGCATTTTTGGCCCCAGCACTAAAATTGGAACAATCTTGGTAGGGGTCCACTAGATGAAGCTTCATACCAAATATCAAAGTCCTGGGCCTTGTGGTTTTAGAGAAGAAAATTTTTAAAGATTTTCCCTATATAAGCCTATGTAAAACCAAAGGGCCCCGTGGCGGGGGCATTTTTGGCCCCAGCACTATAATTTGAACAATCTTGGTAGGGGTCCACTAGATGAAGCTTCATACCAAATATATAAGACCTGGGCCTTGTGGTTTCAGAGAAGAAGATTTTTAAAAATTTTCCCTATATAAGCCAATGTAAAAGCAAAGGGCCCCGTGGCGGGGGCATTTTTGTCCCAGCACTAAAATTTGAACAATCTTGGTAGGGGTCCACTAGATGAAGCTTCATACCAAATATCAAAGTCCTGGGCCTTGTGGTTTCAGAAAAGAAAATTTTTATAGATTTTCCCTATATAAGCCCATGTAAAACCAAAGGGCCCCGTGGCGGGGGCATTTTTTGTCCCAGCACTAAAATTTGAACAATCTTGGTAGGGGTCCACTAGATGAAGCTTCATACCAAATATCAAAGACCTGGGCCTTGTGGTTTCAGAGAAGAAGATTTTTTAAGATTTTCCCTATATAAGCCTATGTAAAACCAAAGGGCCCCGGGGCGGGGGCATTTTTGGCCCCAGCACTGTAATTTGAACAATCTTGGTAGGGGTCAACTAGATGAAGCTTCATACCAAATATCAAAGACCTGGGCCTTGTGGTTTCAGAGAAGAAGATTTTTAAAGATTTTCCCTATATAAGCCAATGTAAAACCAAAGGGCCCCATGGCGGGGGCATTTTTTGTCCCAGCACTATAATTTGAACAATCTTGGTAGGGGTCCACTAGATGAAGCTTCATACCAAATATCAAAGTCCTGGGCCTTGTGGTTTCAGAGTAGAAGATTTTTGAAGATTTTCCCTATATAAGCCTATGTAAAACCAAAGGGCCCTGGGGCGGGGGCATTTTTGGCCCCAGCACTATAATTTGAACAATCTTGGTAGGGGTCCACTAGATGAAGCTTCATACCAAATATCAAAGACCTGGGCCTTGTGGTTTCAGAGAAGAAGATTTTTAAAGATTTTCCCTATATAAGCCAATGTAAAACCAAAGGGCCCCGTGGCGGGGGCATTTTTCGTCCCAGCACTCAAATTTGAACAATCTTGGTAGGGGTCCAATAGATGAAGCTTCATACCAAATATCAAAGTCCTGGGCCTTGTGGTTTCAGAGAAGAAGATTTTTAAAGATTTTCCCTATATAAGCCTATGTAAAACCAAAGGGCCCCCGTGCGGGGGCATTTTTGGCCCCAGCACTATAATTTGAACAATCTTGGTAGGGGTCCACTAGATGAAGCTTCATACCAAATAACAAAGACCTGGGCCTTGTGGTTTCAGAGAAGAAGATTTTTTAAGTTTTTGGTGAAAAAAATCTGTTTTTGGCTCCTGTGACCTAGATGTGCAACGGACCGGAACCATTTGACCCATATTCAAACTTGACCGAGATATTGTCATGATGATCATTCTGAGCAAGTTTGATTAAGATTGGACCAAAATTGTGGCCCCTAGGGTGTTCACAAGGTTTTTATATGATTTGACCCGCTGACCTACTTTTTAACCCGATATGACCCATATTCGAACTGGACTGAAATATTGTCACAATGGTCATTCTGAGCAAGTTTCATGATAATTGGACCAAAACAGTGGCCTTCAGAGTGTTCACAAGGTTTTTCTATGATTTGACCTACTGACCTACTTTTTGACCGGACATGACCCATATTCGAACTTGACCAAGATATTGTCATGATGATCATTCTGAGCAAGTTTGATTATGATTGGACCAAAATTGTGGCCTCTAGGGTGTTCACAAGGTTTTTCTATGATTTGACCCGCTGACCTACTTTTTAAGCCGACATGATCCATATTCAAACTTCACTAAAATATTGTCACAATGATCATTCTGAGCAAGTTTGATGATGATTGGACCAAAACTGTGCCCTCTAGAGTGTTCACAAGGTTTTTCTATGATTTGACCTACTGACCTACTTTTTCACCCGACATGACCCATATTCGAACTTGACCGAGATATTGTCATGATGATCATTCTGAGCAAGTTTGATGATGATTGGACCAAAACTGTGGCCTCTAGTTTGTTCACAAGAAAAAGTTTACGCACGACGGACGACGGACGACGCACGACGACGCCGGACATCTTACGGTCACAAAAGCTCACCATGACCTTCGGTCAGGTGAGCTAAAAAATAAAGTTGCTATCGTGGTCACAACGTATTTTTTCATGCTCAAGGGCAGGTAACGTCTATGGGAGCTATATGTTGCCATGGTAACCAGAGTTCCACTCAGATCTGCATGAAAACCTTATGCAGTCTTTCCACTTGCCCAATAATGTTACACATGAAATTTGATCAAAGTCGGCCAAGTAGTCTTCAAGATATACATTTTTGAAATTCACATTAACCCTTATGCAAAAATGCACAAGGGCAGGTAACTCCTAAGTGTATGATCCGATTCTGCCAATTATAGAACTTGACCGAGATTTCATGGCTGTGCTGGTTATCTGTTAGAATGAAGCCAATCCGAACAAAATTGAAGCAGCTACAGTGATGACAACATTTTCCCCATGTTAAGTCGATAGGCAATTTTTCGGGCGCTCAAGGGGACGTAACTCTTGAGTGAATTATCTGACTCGGCCCAAAATCTAACTTGACCGAGATTTTATGCCTGTACTGGTTATCTGCAAGAATGAAGTCGATCAGAAAAAAATTGACGGAGCTAGAGTGATGACAAGCTTTTTCCTATGTGAAGTCTATGGGAGCTAGATGTTGCCATGGCAACCAGAGTTCCACTCAGATCTGCCTGAAAACCTAATGAAGCCTTTCCACTTGCCCAATAATGCGACACATGAAATTTGATCAAAGTTGGCCAAGTAGTCTTTAAGATATACATTTTTGAAATTCCCATTAACCCTAATGCAAAAACACACAAGGGCAGGTAACTCCTAAGTGAATGATCCGATTCTGCCAGTTATCGAACTTGACCGAGATTTCATGGCTGTGCTGGTTATCTGCAAGAATAAAGCCAATCTGAAAATAATTGAAGCAGCTACGGTGATGACAACATTCTCCCCATGTTAAGTCAATAGGCAATTTTTTCAACGCTCAAGGGCACGTAACTCCTGAGTGAATAATCCGATTCAGCCCAAAATCGAACTTGATCAAGATTTCATGCCTGTCCTCGTTATCTGCAAGAATGAAGTCGATCAGAAAAAAATTGACGGAGCTAGAGTGATGACAAGCTTTTTCCTATGTTAAGGCTATGGGAGCTCTTTGTTGCTGTGGCAACCAGAGTTCTCATCCGATCTGCACGAAAACCTAATACAGCCTTTCCCCCTACCTGATGATGGTTCATATGAAATTTGATCAAGGCCGGCCCACTGGTTCCAGAGATATACTTCGTTGAAAGTGTGGACGACGGACGCCGGCTCGTGGTATACTAATACCTCACATGGGCCTTCGGCTCAGGTGAGCTAACAAGAGGACCATGATGGTCCTATACCGCTCACCTGAACTATGAGATTTACATGTGGGTCCCGGAGAAGGGCAACTTTTGGCGCCAGGTCTATAATTTGAACAATCACTATATAAGTCTGTGACCAGTGGGCCCCGGGGTAGGGCCATTTTTGGCCCCAGGCTATAATTTGAACAATCAAAGTAGAGGTCCACTAGATGAAGCTTCATATCAAATATCAAAGACCTAGGCCTTCTGGTTCCAGACAAGAGGATTTTCAAAGGTTTTATCTTATTTTACCCTTTTCGTTGCCATGGCAACCAGAGTTCTGCATGGAACAGAATTCTTTGAACAATTTTGAAAGAGGACAACCCAAAGATCATTTCTGCCAAGGATGGTTGAATTATTTTAAGAAATTGTGGACGGACAGGCACAGACAACGACGAAGGCTCCGGGTGAGCTAAAAAGGCATGCTAGGGTTTTAGAGATGGTCCAACTTGCAACATTTTTCCTGCGCAGGCTTAGAGCTTCTGAGCCATTTACCAGTACTCAAAAGTCAGGTTGTTTTCAGCTCTGTGTGGAAGCATCCCAATCTATTTCTCCAAGCTCAGATGGGTAGGGGCATCAGAGAAAGGGAGAAAAGGGATCGAAGAGACACTAGAGATGAAAGTGAAAAATGTAAGAACAAGGAAAATGAATGGAAGTGTAGAAACTGAAGAAATGATAACCTTCTCCCTCTACTCTTACCTGCTAAAAGGTTGCCCAACTTAACCCTTGTCCTGCTGAGCCCGGATAAGTCTGATCTTTAAAACAATGTAGATCCAGATCAGATGGCTTCTGGATCAGGATCTTCATTGTTTGTCATTCAGTTTATGTATGAATTTGTTGTAATGATTTGCATCAAGAAATCTGATTGGTTGATATTCAGTGGTGGGTGTGGCATATTTAAATATTCAGCAGGCCAAGGGTTAAGCCAATAACAGTTGGATGCCCCAGTGACGCCAAGATACACAACACCTTTGCATCACCCAACCACCCCAAAAAGAGACAAGAAAATGTCTGAGCAAACAATGTAGATCCTGATGAGTGCCTGCAACAAACTCTGAGGCTAATGAGGCTCATTATTCAAAGCACTCATTGCTCAGTTTGGAAAAAGTTTGTTTTTCGCAATTCTTTACAATTTTTGGCTCCATCTCTAAACCTTACTGAAAAGGTATGTGTGTAATGACTGTTACGCAAACAATGATGGTCGTTCATTGGAGCTTAAAGTAAATCAAAGCGCCAAAGGCACTGAAATGACAGATTCTATGAGAGAATCACAACACTGTGAAAACCGGTGGTATTATGAAACGCCATTCGATGTTTCAAATTTTTGAAAGAAACTATTTACGTTTTCAAAACCAAACATTAAAATTCAAGTTTTAAAAATGCTACTGTCCATAAGTAACAGTTTTTGTCTGGTTGGTTGTGGACACCTCTACCCAAAGATACTCTATGGGAAAGAGATCGGAGGAGAAAGGCTGGCTAGTCCAGTACATGAATTCCATTGGCTTGAAGACATTTTTGAGTAAGAGCAGCACTATGAGCCCGCTCGTAATCCTGCTGGATAAGATATCCCGGATTCTGAGCGAAACAAATAAATGGAACCATGTGAGGCCGAAGCACTTGATTGATGTAACGTCTCGCTGATCAATCCGCGTCTCAGCTATGATCTTGAATGTTCTTAATGACACTTAGCTGCGTTCGCTAACTAAACGCAATAGCTCGCCACACAATTACGCTTATTTCACCCGATATGTATGCTCTGTTACGCACGCGTCGCCTCGGCATACCTTACACATATACGTCGAAACACCCGGAAACGACAACCGGCGTGATTCACGCTGAAGTGCGATTTGTCACTGAAACGCACATGTCAGTCGTTTAGACGCCAATTTACGTATTTCATGCACTAGCGTACGTGTTCCGTACTGTGTCGACACGTTAACTTTGGTCGTGACAGGAACGTCTAGCTCTCAAACGTGCATCGCATAAGGGCGGCGATCAGTGTCAGTGCTTATTAGTCGGTAGTTGAGACCCCTTGTTTATCTATAGGTACAGTGTAGCAGCTGCCGGCGGAAATCTGTTTCGCATATGCGTCTGACGGTCGAATCGATCTTGACGTACGGACGTCGGTCTTCCGCTAAGTCGACGGCCACTAGCGTCTTCTGTATATAGTAAGATGTCGCTCCAATAGACGATAGATCACACACATGTGGCACCCAAAATCAGAGTCAACGTCATCCGCTTTCCGACCAGCTTCTAACTGTCCAGGGGCACGCTTACGATCCTTTAATGAAAAATGTTGCAATACGCTCTCACTAAATGCTTTTTTGAGAACAAATTTCAGTTTCTTCTTTTCTAGACACGACCTTACATTACACATCAAAAGTTTGATCCTGAACATGTGGTTTCTATCCGTACTGGTGTGAGGGTGGTGCACAGGATCTACGTGGCCGGACTGGTAACCAGACGTCACGGTTGATTGATTTAACCTTTTTAGCTTAAGGGCATGGTGCCTAAGTGTGTTGTTCGGTTTCATAATCAAAGCACTGAGAGTGTGGGGTGTAGGTTGAGTAATAGGCCTGGGCTGAGATTTAAACTGTTTCATTTAACTCTGAAATTCCAAACAAATAGTGAACATTTTGATAAAAAGACGCGTTCGGCCACGTCTGATCTTGGTCTACACTGTTTGCCAAGCTCATCCTATGATTCCAGGATAACCCTCTTCCGTCTTATGGAATACCCCGATCTCACTGCGGCTATTTTCTACAAGACAAAAAGTTATTCTGACAAGCCAGTGATAGTCACGTAGACATTAACACTGAAGCGCTTTTCGTATTATCAACTTCGGGTTGAATGCCAAACAATCAACCCAAACATAGCAGCGTCGTTTGTCAGTGTTGGGTACATGTAAGTGTTATCTGTAAAATCTGCACATGAATCAAATGTTGGATCTTGCAAACAATTTAAACTCAGTTCAAAAGCCACACAACACAGTGCTGATCTTGTTGCACACTTTTTTGCATTAGTTACTAACAACTTAAGTTTAAATGAATCAGTCCAAGTCCCCGTTCATGACCAGCCTGCATTTAGAGACAATCGGCATGAGTGTTGTCAGTGCTTTGATTTATTCACTGGCTTGTGTTTCTGGCTCGTCCATTCTGCTAAATATATGGCACCTAGAATTATATCACAGGACCTATACTAAGTATCTGTACCATTTTCCAGGGTTGAAAGGGACAGCCTTTATTTCCAATTTCTCCACGCAAAGTCAATATACGCCTAAGTTGTAACTGACCTAAACTTGACCTTGAAAGTCAGAAAGAAAACCCATTAATATTCTTGTCTACAGCTGACCTGGTCCAACAGCAGGCTGGTCTTTAAGGATTAAATATTGACAGCGCTGATAGAAAACAGTGTTAAACCTGAGCAGACACCGCATTGATCGCCAAACCCGTCGCATGATGCAGCTGATTCATTTGAAATGCTGAATCGTCAAGTCGTCTGCTTCAAAAGTTTGAATTACGCTTACAGGATAACTAATACCCTTCCTTGTACAATTTGATTACTGCGCCAAACCGGACTACATTTTGTGCGAACTCATATTTCTATGGCGGTCAAAGCCGGAAGAAAAAGCCTGAATTACTTTAAACGTGCAGCACAGCAAGAATAGACAGATGGAATCTGTCATTAAAAAATTATATGAAAAAAAATATGAGAAGAATTCCGCCAATTTAAGTACATGTCTCGCAGTCCCATAAGCATGAAATGTAGGTCATGTTCAAACATGGATACTTGTATAAAAGTTGCCATCCCATAGATGCAAGTTTGTACCACGGGTATCATCTTCTAGTTCTTTAGAAATAGACTTAGACTAGGGTTGATGCATCAGTGAACAATAAAATGTAGGTCATGGTCAAATATGGATGCTTGTATTAACCCTTTTTGTATCAAATGGAATCTTCCTCCTTATATATAGCAGGAGTTCATTTCAAAATTATGGGGTAACAGGTTGTATTTTCATCAAAATTTATTTGGAAAATGACTGAACTTTTAGCAAACAGTGGAGGCCCTGATCAGATGCCGCATTCTGCGGCTTCCGATTAGGGCCTGCACTGTTTGCCAGGGTACCCATTTTGGGGTTTGTGGAACTAAATGGGTTCAAGTTGCAATCCCTAGTCTAGTAGATGCAAGTTTGTTCCAAGTAGCATTAATGAAGCTCTTAATAGTTCTTGAGAAATGGACTTTTACACTAGGCTAAATGCTAGAGTTGCCGCAACAATTTACACAGTCAGTGGAGTATAAAATGTAGGTCAAGGTCAAATATCAACACTTGCATTAAAGTTGTCATCCCTAGATGCAAGATTGTACTTAGTATTATTAAAGAAGCTCTTCAAGTTCTTAAGAAAGGGACTCTTATGTAACACAAGGGTGAAAGCTACTTTACAAAGTCAGTGAATCATGAAATGTAGGTCAAGGTCAAATATGGATGCTTGAATTAAAGTTGCTATCCCAAGATACAAGTCTGTAGCAAATATCATTAATGAAGCTCTTATAGTTCTTAACCCTAGTCCTGCTGAGCCCGGATATGCATTGTTCTACATTGTTTGTCATTCATATTGTGTATTTGTTGCAATGATTTGCATCAAAAAATCTAATTGGTTGATAATCAGTAGTGGGCGTGGCATATTTAAATATTCAGCAAGACAAGGGTTAAGAAATGTACTTACAAAGTTACATTAGGGTGAACACAAATGTTGACGACTTGACGGATGGATGGAAAACTGGACTCCTTTATCGTGCCATGCTTAAAGCAGCAACAGAATGAATCCTTAGCGGGAAAATCTAAGCATCTGTTGCTATCGGCATTGGCTTCCTTCGGGCTGTCGTATCGAGTTCATAAAAGATTCTTGCAAAGAAAGAAATGTTATAGATATTTGTTAGAATTGCCTCATCAAGGCAATTCTAACAAATGTCTATAACATTTGTTTCTTGGAGTAATGAAGGGGAAGACCCTCTGTTGCCTTTGATAATCTTAACTGGGATTCTTTACAACGGTAATTGTTTTATAATGGCACAATATTAGAGAAAAATAGCAAGGGTCCCCTGTTCATCTCAAGCCCTACTGCTCAAAGAAACCACTAGGGTTTACAGGACGAACTGACTAGTACCCCTTTTCCTAGACAGGCTTAGACCTGGGCGATTAACCAGTTCTCAAAAGTTCAGTCAGTTTCAGCTCTGCAGCCAAATCTATTTCTCCAAGCCCTGCTGGGCAGGGACCCAATCATCTTCATTATACACTTTTATATAAAGTCAAACTTCGATGGTTCGAACCCCTTTGGGACCAAGAAAATTTGTTTGACACAGCAGTAGTTCGAGCCACAGAGGGTTACTATTAGTGCTGTACCAGGAGGCATAATGGAGATAATTATGGGCTATCTTTTCGGTGTTCTATATTATAAATGTATGTTGTGTGTACTCATTAGAATCGCCTCATGGAGGTGATTCTAGTGAATACACAAAGCATACATTTGCAAGATAAAAGCAAATCACCCTAAATTATTCCTATATCGTATTTGGAGGAATTCCCTGCGGATAAAAGAACATGCTCGACTCATCCATGGTAAACAAGCCATCAGGGTTTGAGCAATTGCAGTTCTACTGTAAATGTTCAAAATGATTGGCGCAAAAGTGTGATCGTGAGTAGCCACCACAGAGCAGTAGGGAATGGCAGAAATGGCCAATCCAATAAAGCTCGAATTTTTCTAAGTAGGGTCCAAAATAACTGATGGAGCCTAACCAATCAAATCATCAGCTCAATCCAATATTAATTATAACTTTTTACCTTGTCATTTGAATTTAGGTTTAACGTCCCCATCAACACTGTAAAGGTCATTTTGGAGACGTTGCTTCCAATTTTGTGGGACTTTTACCCGACATTGAGATGAAATGACATTTCAAGCCCTGTGAAACCAATAGGGTTTATAAGCATGGACGGTCCGACTCGTGCACACCGCTTTGCCTAGGCAGGCTTAGATCCTCTAGGCGGCTTACCAGTACTTGTGTGCGGGTTGGAGGAAGAATCATGCAGCCCATATATTTCTTCAAGCCCCGATGGCAGGTATGTGATATATATAATTATAGTTGTCTTATTTATGCTTCAAACACAGGTTGTAGGTGCTTGTTAGAACTGCCTCTTTAAGCATGCAATAAGAAAATTATTGTATACCCCCACAAACCCCAGTTTTCTCTATACAAAGTTGGACTTAAAGGGGTGTTCAGTGCATAGACTTGTAATATTGTGATTGGAAGAACCTGTTTTAGCCATGACCCAAGGGGCCGCAAACTGGATACTAACTACCTGTCCAAAATCTAATCCAAAACGTGCTTTACAGTTAAACCTAAATTGACATTCCAACAATTAATATTTGCCATAATTCCCCCCCCTACAAAGATTGACATAATACCTGGCATTAGTACTTAGTCAACTTTATCAAACTAACATTAAACCATAATGATCCTAAGTAATGTGACAGACAGGCCTAAGCAAACAGTGCAGACCCAGATCAGACTGCTCCTGAAGGAGCAGTCTGATCAGGGTCTACACCCTTTGCCAATTGGTTTTGTTTGTTTGTTTGATTTGAGGTTTTACGTCCCCGTCAGCACTGTATAGGTCATTTTGGAGACGTTGCTTCCAATTTTGTGGGACTTTTACCCGACATTGAGATGAAATGACACCTCAAGCCCTGTCGCCCAATGAAACCAATATAGTTTATAAGCATTGACGGTCCGACTTGCACCCCTTTGCCTAGGCAGGCTTAGATCCTCTATATGGTTTACCAGTACTTGTGTGCAGTGCATGGAAGCATCATGCAGCCCATCTATTTTTCAAGCCCCGATGGGCGGGGCCATTGCCATTCCGTCTCCACTTTTTGGACTCCTTGCTGGATCATTAAACAAACTTGCTAAAATGTTAGGAGAATTACAAGTCCTCAAGGTGTCTGAAACTCAGGATTTTACGGTAGATTTCCGGGCAAATGGATACATGTTCAAGGGGAAGCCACTTTTTGGTTTGACTGTTTTCAAATGACACAAAGTTACCAGGCATAAAAATTCTTCAGTGCTAAAATCTAACTTATTTACAGAAAATAGCAATATTTATTTTAACGCAATGCCTTATAATATGGTTATCTATAGAATATGGACTGGAATCACGGGTTGGGCTTGGCAAACAGTGTAGAACCAGAACAGATGCCACATTTCTGATCCCAAGTTTCTGATGCCACATTCCTGAAGGAGCAGTCTGAGTAGGGTCTACACTGTTTTCCATTCCATCAGCACATTTTGGACTCCTTGCTGGAATGAAACGAATTTGTCAAAATTTTAGGAGATTTACAACCAGTCCGAATACAGAATAAGCATTTTGCTTTAGGCCCCAAGACTGCCATATATCCAAATTTTACATTAAGTTGATAGGCATTTTTATTCAAACTTAGGCACCTTGGCAAAAATTTATGTGCCTTAAAGACAGGATTTTCATGCCGGGGGGGGGTCTGGTTCCCAGCTTAAACATGTACAGGTAACCAGCAGATAAATGTAGGTGTGGCTTGGTCTTGGTGGGCTGGCTACCTATAGGGGCCATAAAACTGATATGGATTATAGGATATAATTGACTGTAATAATCAGCTGCTATCCATATAATTATCAAACAAATACCTGCAAAACTTGGACATAAATTATGCTTCATAAACAAAGATTTATTTATTTATTAAATTTAAATAGAAAAAAAATCTACTTTTGTGTAGTAGAAAATAAAATAGCAAACTTGACTGAAATCAGAAAACGAGTTTATCTGAATGTCAATTTAGGGTTTGGAAGAGTTAATATTTTTCTGTGTACACAATAATCTCTCTGTAACATGATTCACTGTAAAAAGATTTTGGGATATAACACAATTCTAACACATATACAAAAAATCGTTAGAACCGCCTAGTCCTAGTACTCATTAGAAATAGACCTAGTACCAACACTCTATCGGCCCCCGCCCATCGGGGCTTGAAGAAATATATGGGCTGAAGCCGACCCACACACGAGTACTGGTAAACAGCTTAGAGGATCTCAGCCTGCCCAGGCAAAGAGGTGCGAGCCGGACCGTCCATGCTTATAAACCCTATTGGTTTCATTGGGCGACAGGGCTTGAGAAGTCATTTCATCTCAGTGTCGGGTAAAAGTCCCACAAAATTGGAAGCAACGTCTCCAAAGTGACCTTTACAGTGTTAACGGGGACGTTAACATCAAATCAAACAAACCAACACTCTATAGTATATTGTGGGGGCTGGTTTGAATTGCCTCATTGAGGCCATACAAATGTATACCCTCACTTGATAGTATATTGTGGGTGCTCATTAGAACTGCCTGATTAAGAGTAAGACCATTCTAACGAGCACCCAAAATCTATATTTTATTTTAAAAAAATCTAAACTGAGATTAGAATGAGATAAGCCTGGACATCTGTTTTATTCATTCAGCCATCCCATCATTTGTTTAGCTGTGTCAATTTTATTTTATTTATTTTACTAGGACTGCCTGTGTATAATTCATTTTACTTTTTATTTTTCTTCTTCTATAAGAAAAAAAAAACAAGAGGATCAATGGAAAAATCCTTCTATCAAATTTAAAAACAATTCTTTCATTCAAACATTATTTATTTATTAATTAATTTATTTATTTATCGGAAGAAGCTGTTTTCTATAGTGTCAACTAATAATTTTTCAACAAATTCGAAGGTTTAATTTTTTATTATTTATTTATTTGTTTAATTTTTTTGGTATATTAGAACTAAATATGCTCTATAATTAACCTTTATGAAATATGTTTCTTTGTAATTTAAAAATAAAAACATTAAACATGACTAAATTGTTTTGTTTGTCTATTGAAACCAATTTTGGAGTGTGCCTCCTGTTACATAATTGAGATAACAAGGTTAGCTTTATACAGAGCAGAGCCGTCAATCACTTATTATTAAAATGTCAATCATTATGATGTCACAGTACGTCTCCATTTACAGCCAATCAGATAAATAGAATTTGATGTTAACCCTTCAGAGGTCAGACAAAGAATGACTCAGGTTTTCCTGTGCTCCCTTAAATAGTCCAGTCCTGTCTTTAAGCGACTGGGCGCCTGTTAGTCTGTATCCTTGCCTAAAAGTGTCCGAATTTTTATGATTTTTACGGTATCTATGTACCCGTGTTTTTGCATGGAGGCAAACCCAAAGGACAAGGTTTTCTCTAGACAGGGTGCATATACATATATAACTACAATCACAGTAATTCAGAGCTCCAGATACAGGCCTCATACTGACCAAGCTTTTCCATGCCTGAAAGACCCGATTTTGCAGCCTTAACCCTCATCCTGCTGAACATGACACCCATTACCTTTGCAAACAGTATAGATCCAGATCAGATGGCTTCTTCAGAATTTAAAGAATTTAAAGGATTTGTTTGATTTGGGGTTTTACGTCCCTGTCAACACTGTAAAGGTCATTTTGGAGATGTCGCTTCCAATTTTGTGGGAATTTTACCCAACATTGAGATGAAATGACATCTCAAGCCCTGTCGCCCAATGAAACAGATAGGGTTTATTAGCATGGACAGTCCGCCTCGCACCGCGGTTCCTGGACAGGCTTAGATCCTCTAAGCAGTTTACCAGTACTAGAGTGCGGGCCGGCTTCAGCTCTGCGTGGAAGCGTCGTGCAGCCCATATATTTCTTCAAGCCCCTATGGGCGGGGGCGGTCATCTGATCAGGATCTACACTGTTTGTAATACAGTTTATGAATTGAACAAATACATTACATCATGTAATTTGATTAGTGAATAGTCAGAAATAATGTAGCTAAATAATTTCATTCAGAGGATAAGCCTTTAACAGTCATTTTAAACAGAATAGAGGAGGACAAATCAAAACCTAAAAAGCCTGAAATCAAGAAAAAATCAAGCTTTAAAAGCCTGAAATCCTGAATATGCCTGAATAATATGAGGCCTGCAGATAAGGCACTTTTTTCATCCGAAAAGTACTGATAATTTTTCTAATTTCTACATGAAAACATGTTGTGGGTATTCATTAGAAGCGTCTCATCAAGGCGCTTCTAATGGGTACCCAAAAAAGAAAATTATGTGTGGGTACCCCTTCTTATCTGGTGCTATGGAGTGAAACACTGATTATTAACCCTTGTCCTGCTGAATATTCATATATGCCACACCCACTACCGATTATCAACCAATCAGATTACTTGATGCAAATTATTACAACAAATTCACAATCTGAATGGCAAACAATGTAGATCCTGATCAGATGGCTTCGTCAGAAGCCATCTGATCTGGATCTTCATTGTTTGGAAAATAAGGCATGTCCGGGCTCAGCAGAACAAGGGTTAACATTAGAAAGGGACTTCACTGTACTAAGACTATCAGACTATCGTCACTTACCTGTCAAAAAAACCTTTTGTTGTCAAATCAAGTCAGTTTAGTGGCAGTTGAGGTACCCTAAAACAGAAAATGCGTAATAGACTAACAGTAGTATAATATACACACTACAATATCATTCTTGTCTAAGCTAAATAAAAATATGCCACCCTATCTAACTTCTTTGGCAAAAACCTAGAATTTTTTCATGTTTTCTGAAAATGAAAAAAGGTTTAAATATGCTTTTTTGCCAGTACAATTGGGCTCTTTTGTGCTAATTTGTGAACCATATTTGCCCTAATTACTGCACATGCCCCTATAAGCACACACCAAGGTTATTTCTGAAAAATTGCACAAGCACAGACTTTTCTGACAGGGTATTCCCCTTTCAAGCTCTCTCAGAAAACAACGGTAAAACTTACAGATTAAGGGGAATGGGAACACCTGGCAGATTTTTCCGCCATTTTTCAATGGGAGACAAATTGCAGAACTTTCTGTTCACTTTTCTATTAGCTCTGTCCCAAGAAAAAAATGGGTCTACTCTTAAAGGAAAGAATTTGCTCCTCAGGAGCAAATTCTTTCCTTTAAGAGTTGACCCCTGTTGACATGGGTGACAAAAATACTTTTGCAGGAGTTGCCTCCCCTGAAAGTGTTCCTATTCCCCGTAATATGTATGTTTACAACAAAGAAACCAAACCTTCCTTCCATTGCA
Organism: Lucinisca nassula; assembly: GCA_963580285.1. NCBI lineage: Eukaryota > Metazoa > Mollusca > Bivalvia > Lucinida > Lucinidae > Lucinisca > Lucinisca nassula. The sequence continues at coordinate 103,477,275 of OY757024.1, read as the reverse complement.
ATGAAAAATAGGAACACATGGTGTCTCGAGTCCTAAACCATGTTTTCTCTTTCCTGTCACTTTACAGTTTCCTTTAAGAGTTGACCCCTGTTGACATGGGTGACAAATAATACTTTTGCTTAATCAACAAAGAAACCAAACCTTCCTTCCATTGCAATGAAAAATAGGAACACATGATATCTTGAGTCCTAAACCATGTTTTTTCTCTTTCCTGTCACTTTACATTTTGCACCCCCACCCCCCCCCCCCCCCCCCCCGTCTAATATACAGTAAAGTTTCTGCTGTTAAGACCACCTAAAATTAAGACAACTTATGCTTTAACTAGAAAAAGTGTCCATAGGACACGGATGCCCCCACCAAATGCCATTCATAAAAAATATTACAAATGTACTTCAAATCATCATAAATTATATTAAAATCATAAATGTAGGTGGTAGAGTGATAACAAAGTTTTTCTAAAAATAGGCACAGTGACCTTGACCTTGAGGTCATGACCTTAAAAGTCAAAGCAACTCGAGATATTATCATAAGAAACATTTGTGTGAAGTTCTATTAACATCCATCAATAAATATAGGCACTAGAGCGATGACAAAGTTTTTCTAAAAATAGCCACAGTGACCTTGACCTTGAAAGTTGAAATAGCTCGAGATATTGTCATAAGGAACATTTGTGTGAAGTTATACTGAAATCGGTGAAGAAATGTAAACGCTAGAGCCATGACAAAGTTTTTCAAAAAATAGCCACAGTGACCTTGACCTTGAAAGTCAAACTCAAGGTATTGTCAAAAGGAACATTTGTGTGAAGTTATATTGAAATCAGTGAAGAAATGTAGTCGCTAGAGCGATGACAAAGTTTTTCTAAAAATAGCCATTGTGACCTTGACCTTGAAAGTCGAAATAGCTTGATATACTGTCATAAGGAACATTTGTGTGAAGTTATACTAAAATCGGTGAAGAAATGTAAGCGCTAGAGTGATGACAAAGTTTTTCTAAAAATAGCCACAGTGACCTTGACCTTGAAAGTGGAACTCGCTAGAGATATTGTCATAAAGAACATTTGTGTGAAGTAATACTGAAATCGGTGAAGAAATATAGGCGCTAGAGTGATGACAAAATTTTTCTAAAAATAGCCACAGTGACCTTGACCTTGAAAGTCGAAATTGAACGAGATATTGTCATAAGGAACATTTGTTTGAAGTTATATTGAAATCAGTTAAGAAATGTAGGTGCCAGAGCGATGACAAAGTTTTTCTAAAAATAGCCACAGTGACCTTGACCTTGAGGTCATGACCTTGAAAGTCCAACTCGCTCGAGATATTGTTATAAGAAACATTTGTGTGAAGTAATATTGAAATCAGTGAAGAAATGTAGGCGCTGGAGCGATGACAAAGTTTTTCTAAAAATAGCCACAGTGACCTTGACCTTGAGGTCAAGACCTTGAAAGTCAAACTCACTCGAGATATTATGACAAGAAACATTTGTGTGAAGTTAAATTGAAATCAGTGGAGAAATGTAGGCGCTAGAGCGATGACAAAGTTTTTCTAAAAATAGCCACAGTGACCTTGACCTTGAGGTAATGACCTTGAAAGTCAAACTCGCTCAAGATATTGTCATAAGAAACATTTGTGTGAAGATATATTGAAATCAGTGAAGAAATGTAGGCGCTAGAGCGATGACAAAGTTTTTCTAAAAATAGCCACAGTGACCTTGACCTTGAGGTCATGACCTTGAAAGTCTAACACCTCGAGATTTTTTTATAAGGAAGTTATAATGAAATTGGTGAAGAAATGTAGGCGCTAGATCGAAGACAAAGTTTTTCTAAAAATAGCCACAGTGACCTTGACCTTGAGGTCATGACCTTGAAAGTCTACATCGCTCGAGATTTTTTTTAAAAGGAACATTTGTGTGAAGTAATATTGAAATCAGTGAAGAAATGTAGGCGCTTGAGCGATGACAAAGTTTTTCTAAAAATAGCCACAGTGACCTTGACCTTGAGGTCATGACCTTGAAAGTCGAACTCGCTCGAGATTTTTTTATAAGGAACATTTGTGTGAAATTATGCTATATCCCCCCCTCACAACTATGTTGTGCGAGTGGAATAAAAATATTACAAATGTACTTCAAATCAATCATAAAATATATGCATCAAGGGCAGATAATTCAAAAACAAGAGTTGTCTTCCTTGATCATGACACATCGTCTCAGTGTGATGAATGCACCAGTGAAGTTTCATGAATATATTCCATATGGTTTAGGAGTTATGGCCCGGACACGGTTTACTATTTGGTAATAAGTCAAGGGCAGATAATTCAAAAACCAAAAATGCAAGAGTTGTCTTCCTTGTTCATGACACATCGTCTCAGTGTGTGTGATGAATGCACCTGTGAAGTTTCATGAATATATTCTATACGGTTTAGGAGTTATGGCCCGGACACGGTTTACTATATGGTAATACGTCAAGGGCAGATAATTCAAAAACCAAAAATGCAAGAGTTGTCTTCCTTGTTCATGACACATCGTCTAAGTGTGATGAATGCACCTGTGAAGTTTCATGAATATATTCCATACGGTTTAGGAGTTATGGCCCGGACACGACATACCATTTGACTATATATGGATGTAAGTCAAGGGCAGATAATTCAAAAACTAAACAAGCAGGAGTTGTCTTCCTTGTTCATGACACATCGTCACAGTGTGATGAATGCACCTGTGAAGTTTCATGAATATATTCCATACGGTTTAGGAGTTATGGCCCAGACACGGTTTACTATATGGTACTAAGTCAAGGGCAGATAATTCAAAAACCAAAAAAGCAAGAGTTGTCTTCCTTGTTCATGACACATCGTCTCAGTGTGATGAATGCAACTGTGAAGTTTCATGAATATATTCCATACGGTTTAGGAGTTATGGCCCGGACACGATGTCACCGGACGAACGAAAGAATGGACGTACAGGGATAAAACTTAATGCCCTTCCGGTATTCTCCGAATACGCGGGGGCATAAAAAGTATATTTAGAAGGTATTAGGTACACTTTCTTTGTGTTTTCTTCATCCAGTGTGCTCTTGTGGTAGATCACCTTTGGGACTGTTCAAAAATGGTCTTAAAGACCATTTTTGAACAGTCTAAAAGGTGGTCTTAATATTGGAATTTTACTGTAGAATGCAGAAACTTTGTTCACCTGCAGCATTAACTTACCATTTGATCATCCTTTACGACAGCAACAGCATTTTTATCATACTCATTAGCGGGTTCTATTACCGGTATACAAGGTATAACTGGTTCCTTTATATAAAACACACAGATAACTGACTTGAATTTGAAAGAACTTACATTGTCAAAAATTAATCAGGTAATCTACTCATCACCACAAATCTATTCACCAAGTTTCAAGGCTCTAGCTCTTATAGTTTTGAGATATTTTGCTGACAAGATTTTATAAAAAAAAAAATTCCAAGGGGCATAATCCAGATGAGAAACAAGATGTGTTTGTGAAACATTGATGCCCCCGGACAGCGCATGTTAAATATGAAAGCAGTATCACTAAGCAATCAAAAGGTATGGATGGCCAATGTTCAAGTCTTAAAAAAGTAGGTCAAGGTTACAAGGTAAACAAGAGATATCTTTAAAAAAGATATGCGGCGTAGATTTAATTGGAAGGTTGTTTAGAAACCAGTGCTTCAGCTGAAGTGCACGACCCGCCGGATGCTTTTAGCTTTATGAGTGTTACCATATATGGGTATGGTGGCCATTTTGGTCATATGACCTGGACCTAAAACGGTTCCCCCAATAAATGCGCCTTATCGTCAGGAGCAAAAATATATCTAATACTTTAGTACTGTATTCTGAATCGTTTGCAGGATAAAATGAATTCTCACTTTTCCAATACAAAAGCATATGTGTCAAAGTTTGACCTAGGCACAAAGAAGGTCAAGGTCAACCCAGGGTCACCATTTTAGCAATTTATGATGGGCCTACGTCCCAGATGTTATTTATCAAGTTTCGTGGAAATCTGCCAAGTGGTTCTGGAAAAGACTATTTTGAAGGGTTTTTACCATATATGGCTTGGCGGCCATTTTGGTCATGTGACCTGGACCCCATGAGCAAATTTTGGTTTCCTCCATCCCATAGAGGCTCCATATGAAATTTGACCTTAATCGGCCCAACGGTTTCCGAGTAGAAGCAGTTCGAAAATTTTCACATTTTTCGTCTTGGCGAGGCTATACTAAATGGAATGTAATATTTCGCAAGTTCATTGGTTAGACCTCATTGATACTATCAGTATGCCAAAAATTGTTTAAATATTCCAAGCGGTAAAGTCACTATCACCAATTTTCACAAACGGGTTACGGACGGACAGACAGACAGACCATATATGGCTTGGCGGCCATTTGGGTCATCCGACCTGGACCCCATGAGCAAATTTTGGTTTCCCCCATCCCTTAGAGGCTCCATATGAAATTTGACTTCAATCGGCCCAACGGTTTCCGAGGAGAAGCAGTTCGAAAATTTTCACATTTTTCGCCTCGGCGAGGCTATACTAAATGGAATGTAATATTTCGTAAGTTCATTGGTTAGATCTCATTGATATCTATCAGTATGCCAAAAATTGTTTAAATATTCCAAGCGGTTACATGTAAGTCACTATCACCAATTTTCACAAACGGGTTACGGACGGACAGACAGACTGACAGAATGACACGGTGATTTTAGGGCACTCTTAGAAAATCAACCGACTTCAGTCGGTCGCTTTTTCTACGGGTCGTGCAATATGAGCTACAATAGTGACAGCAACAATTGTCTAGCTATGAACTGGTTTACTGTATTCAAACAATTCAGATGTCACGCGAGGAAAAATAACTTTGCAGAGGGCGGTGTCCCGCCTGTTTGAGCTCAGATCAATGTAAAAGGTCAAGGTTAAAAACATGACCTCATTTCAAGAGCATATGATCTCAAGTATATGCACAACAAATAAGAAAACGTTATCATTTACTCTTTTTGAACACAAATTCTAGGGTTAACATTTAGGGTTGTCGCTATGGTGAACGTAAACGCATAGGCGGACGAACAAACGGACGAGCAGACAAACGGACGGAAACTTGATCTTATGTGCACCTAATTAAAACTCAAATTACACTTATTCCTTTTCAGAATTTATAATATTAATGGTATTCGAAAATGTCCATTTTGTGTTAAAATGGAGGACATAAAGTATGCTGAAGACAAATGATACACTGCAACTTTTATTTAGCATATATTGTAAATTAAACATCTGTCAATTTGTAATGCGATTATTACATGTTTTTGTCATGCTATATCTCTTTATTGGTTTCATTGGGCAACAGGGCTTGGGGTGTCATTTCATCTCAATGTCGGGTAAAAGTCCCACAAACTTGGAAGCAACGTCTCCAAAATGACCTACACAGTGTTGATGGGGATGTTAAACCTCAAAACAAACAAACAACTCCTTTCGCAGAAAATTCTTCCTTTCGCGAAAGGAACCTTCCTTTCGCGAAATGGTTCCTTTCGCTATATAGACCAACCACGTGAAATTAGGTCAAAATAGCTATTCACCGCAGCAGTTACCGAATTCACTAGAAATACAATTATACATATGACGTATGGTCATCAAAGGACAAGATGGTGAGCAAGCCGAAACTGTATATATTTTTCATTCATGTCTCACATATAAAACGAAACATTTCCTAGGTTAAAACTTCAGTAAACTGTCGTATTTTTGAGTAGATTTATTTATGCAAATCATTGACCAATGAAATGGTCATCTCCTTGGACATGTGGTTTTATTGACCAATGGAATAATGAAAAATGTAGGACAAAAGCAAAACAATAACGGCTACGCCGTAAAAATTATGGGATTGTTGAAAAGGTCTTGTGACATAGTATGCACATGTGAAATATGAAAGCCCTATCACATACCAATTGAAAGTTATGGCCAATGTTAAATTTAAAAAAAAAGGTCAAACATCAAGGTAAAGAGGTAAAACTAGAGTGACGACAATGTTTCTCTAAAAATAGCCATAGTGACCTTGACCGCGAAAGTAGATCTTGCTCAAGATATTATCATAAGCATCTTTTGTGTGAAGTTATATTAAAATCTGTTAAAAAATGTAAGCGGTAGAGCGATGACAAAGTTTTTCTAAAAATAGCCACAGGGACCTTGACCTTGAGGTCATGACCTTGAAAGTCAAAGCAACTCGAGATGTCATCATAAGAAACATTTGAGTGAATTTCTATTAAAATCCATCAATAAATGTAGGTGCTAGAGCGATGGCAAAGTTTTTCTAAAAATAGCCACAGTGACCTTGATCTTGAAAGTCAAACTCACTCGAGGTATTGTCATAAGGAACATTTATGTGAAATTATATTGAAATTGGTGAAAAAATGTAAGCGCTAGAGCAATGACAAAGTTTTTCTAAAAATAGCCACAGTGACCTTGACCTTGAAAGTCGAACTCGCTCGAGGTATTGTCATAAGGAACATTTGTGTGAAGTTATATTGAAATCAGTGAAGAAATGTAGTCGCTAGAGCGATGACAAAGTTTTTTCTAAAAATATCCACAGTGACCTTGACCTTGAAAGTCGAAATCACTTGAGATATTGTCATAAGGAACATTTGTGTGAAGTTATATTGAAATCGGTGAAGAAATGTAAGCGCTAGAGCGATGACAAAGTTTTTCTAAAAATAGCCACAGTGACCTTGACCTTGAAAGTGGGACTTGCTAGAGATATTGTCATAAGGAACATTTGTGTGAAGTTCTATTGAAAAAGGTGAAGAAATGTAAGTGCTTGAGCAATGACAAAGTTTTTCTAAAAGTAGCCACAGTGACCTTGACCTTGAAAGGAAATGTAGTCGCTAGAGCGATGACAAAGTTTTTCTAAAAATAGCCACAGTGACCTTGACCTTGAAAGTCCTAATCGCTCGAGATATTGTCATAAGGAACATTTGTGTGAAGTTATATTGAAATCGGTGAAGAAATGTAAGCGCTAGAGCAATGACAAAGTTTTTCTAAAAATAGCCACAGTGACCTTGACCTTGAAAGGGGAACTCGTTAGAGATATTGTCATAAGGAACATTTGTGTGAAGTTATATTGAAATCGGTGAAGAAATGTAAGCGCTAGAGCGATGACAAAGTTTTTCTAAAAATAGCCACAGTGACCTTGACCTTGAGGCCATGACCTTGAAAGTCGAATTCGCTCAAGATATTTTTATATGGAACATTTGTGTGAAGTTATATTGAAATTGGTGAAAAAATGTAGGCGCTAGTGCGATGACAAAGTTTTTCTAAAAATAGACACATTGACAGTGACCTTGAGGTCATGACCTTGAAAGTCGAACTCGCTCGAGATATTGTCATAAGGAACATTTTTGTGAAGTTATATTGAAATCAGTAAAGAAATGTTGGCGCTAGAGTGATGACAAAGTTTTTCTAAAAATAGCCACAGTGACCTTGACCTTGAGTGGGGGGGGGGGGGGGGGGGGGGGCGGTTGTCTGGATGGACAAAAATTATGGTACAACTAGAAACGTCTTATGACAAGGAGTGCAGGTGTGAAATATGAAAGCCCTACTACTTACCAATCGAAAGTTATGGCCAATGTTAAAGTTTATAAAAGTAGGTCAAATGTCAAAATCAAGGTAACAAGATTAAAAATTATGGTACGACTAGAAAGATCTTGTGACAAGGAGTGCACAATACTGCACATGTGAAATATGAAAGCCCTACCACTTACCAATCGAAAGTTATGGCCAATGTTAATGTTTTTAAAAATTTTGTAAAAAATAGGTCAAAGGTCAAGTTCAAGGTCACGAGATAAAAAATTATGGTACCACTGGAAAGGTCTTGTGATAAGGTATACACATGTGAAATATGAAAGCTCTATCTATTACCATTCAAAAGTTATGCCCAATGTTAAGGTTTTTGTAGACAGACAAACAGACAAACGGAAAATTTTTGTAAAAAATAGGTCAAAGGTCAAGTTCAAGGTCACGAGATAAAAAATTATGGTACCACTGGAAAGGTCTTGTGATAAGGTATACACATGTGAAATATGAAAGCTCTATCTATTACCATTCAAAAGTTATGCCCAATGTTAAGGTTTTTGTAGACAGACAAACAGACAAACAGACAGACAGACCAAAAACTATATGCCCCCGAATCTCTTAGATTCCGGGGGCATAAAAAAAACAGAGATTCAACTTTGGTGAAGTTGATGTCGCACCTGCTCCCCACCTGCCCCACACAAAAAATAAAAGTTTATTTAAGGCAGAAGAAATGAATATAGGGCTTTGAGAAGAATCCATAGCCTATATATGTGAGGTAAAAAACTAAGTTCACAATGTGGAAAAAGAGATAAAAACTGATCCCAACATAAAGTCCAAGCCACATGCACATCCTCATACCATAGCAAAAACACAAACAAAGTTTCAAAATGATCAATATAAAACTGTAAGAGGAGTTGCGATGACAAGAGGTACCTATCGTATATCAAATGAAGCTTAAAAATGGCTAAGTTCATAATGTGCAAAAAGTGAGAAAAAAAAAAATTCTCAGAATTATGTCGAAACCACATGCACATCCTCATCACATGGCGAAAGCACATGCAAAGTTTCAAAATGATCGATATAAAACTGCAAGAGGAGTTGCGATGACAAGAGGTACCTATCATAAATCAATTGAAGGTTGAAGGTTAAAAATGACTAAGTTCACAATGTGGAAAAAGGGACAAAAATGATCCGACGATAAAGTCCAAACCACATGCGCATCCTCATACCATGGCAAAAGCACACGCAAAGTTTCAAAATGATCGGTATAAATGACAAGAGGTACCTATATCAATATATCAATTGAAGATTAAAAATGATTAAGTTCACAATGTGAAAAAAGCGACAAAAATTTATCCAAAGATAAATTCCAAACCACATGCGCATCCTCATACCATGGCAAAACACACAAAAAGTTTCAAAAAAATTGGTATGAAACTGTAGGAGGAGTTGCGATGACAAGAGGTACCTATAAAATAGCAAATGAAGCTTAAAAATGGCAAAGTTCACAATGTGCAAAAAGTGATAAAAAAATTTTCTGAGAATTATGTCAAAACTACATGCACATCCTCATCACATGGCAAAAGCACACACAAAGTTTCAAAATGATTGGTATAAAACTGCAAGCAGTGTTGCGATGACAAGAGGTACCTATCATATATCAATTGAAGGTTAAAAATGACTAAGTTCACAATGTGGAAAAAGTGACAAAAAATGATCTGACGATAAAGTCAAAACCACATGCGCATCCTCAAACCATGGCAAAAACACATGCAAAGTTTCAAAATAATCGGTATGAAACTGTAGGAGTTGGGATGACAAGACACCCAGTGTAAAATGTTGACGGAAAGACGGATGGACAACCGAACGGATGGAGAGATGGACGGATGGAAACTCGCATGCCTATGTCTTCCTGCTAAAGCAGGTGTGACAAAAACGCATCAGCTATTTTTCCAGGAGGAATCCATATATGAAATTTCAAAACCCTAGCATACACGATTCTTAAGTAATGTTATTTATCAAAAGCGTAACGGATGGACGAACAAACCAGAAGCAATATGCCCCTATGCATAACTAGAGGGATTGTACTATTTACAGAGAACACAAAGGTGCTGAGCAGACTGCACACTGCACAGGCTGTTCAATCATGGCCAAAAACAGTTTTCTCATGAGGGAAGAAAAATCAACTTTACTATTTGAGCCGGTGCATGACAACCAGTGCAACCAGCAGAGACACAAATCAACCTGCATACCCAGCCACTATCAAAAGACCTTTTGCTTATGTCTCTGTGCATCGATATTAGCCTATAGTAGGTACATGCGATCAGCGAAGACCAGAGCTACAGATAATTTTTAGGCCAAAGAGTATTTTACTCCCTGATTTTCTTTTCAAAGGGTATTTCAGGTCCTAGAAATTTACTGAAAGAGTAAAATGTTACACAATTTTTTGGAAAGAGTATTTTGACACATAATATGCTTTTTATTCCCAAGTGTGTCAGTTTTTAGAACATATTGATGATATTTATAATCATAAAATAATTATCATAACTTCAGATAAGGCGCTTTTTCATCAGAAAAGTACATATATTTTTCTTATTTCAGCATAAACATAATTATGTTGTTGGTATTCATTAGAAGTGCCTCACTGAGGGTCTGTTACTTCCTTCCTTGTTAGGAAGTTCAATATGTTGCCCCCATTTGTTGGAATTTTCGGTCTAAAACGACCGGACTTCGACGATTTCTGCGCCATTTGTTTGCATTGGAAACCAACAGAGTAATTTCCCTTGCCGATCTGTAATTCTAATCACGATTGGCCTAACGAAAATGAAAGTACCAATCAGACAACGTATTATTCAGCGGCTTTTGGTAGAACCGGATATGAAGTTGGGTTGCTCGATTTACCGAAACAAAGTCGGTTTACTCCAACTTTTATTTTGCACCCGTCGGGACGATGACATACCCGTTTTTTCCAATGCGTATCAGTACGCGAAAAATCGATTTTCAATGCGTTTTTAATGAAAATTAATGCGTATTTACGCGGATACGCGCCTTATCTGTAGCTCTGGAACACTCTGATCAGACTGCAAAAATGTGCACAATGTTCAAGCTAGGATTTGGGGTTTGGGGGCCTCTATGCCCAAAGACCTTGGAAAAGGGGGACATCTGGAAATTTAGGGGGGGGGCCCTTCAAATATACTACATGTATATAAAGTTGCCAGATTTATCTTTAGGTTTTGCCTGCATGATAAAAATGGACACAAAACAAGTTAGACATCACAATCAGAATCTATTTTGTCTATCTATCCATCTTCTTGTACTGAGTTGCCCATTACCTCAGTAAACCAGTACAAAGCAATTTGGCCAAGGACTAAATGCATGTTTTATTTAGAATAAATGCCATTAAATTTATTTGTAGAAGACAAGATCTCTATAATAAACAGTGCCCGCCTCAATATTTTGCGGTATTTTGGTCCGGTATTTAGTATAAGCTGCACCACGCACACGAATATGGTGTAAGCTGCCCGGTGCACACAAGTAGACCGAACATGGCCGCATCCCCGATAAACAAAACATCAATTTGGGTTTAAAAATTAAGAATTGTTACTGGTTAAACAGATAAAACAAAACATTTCCTGAGTTATTTTTATTGGGCAACATGTGGTTTGTGATTAACTGAATAATTCGCACCAGACAGCCGAAAAATTGTGAGAAAGTCGCAAAAATGAACTCTAGAAGTTGTAGTCACTAAATTCTACAGTTGCGCCTAAAGGACCCATTGAATGATCTCTAGTGTGCCCTGATAAAAGCAGGCCCAGGGCGCAATGGCGCAGCCTAGATTGAACACTGGTGCAGGCTGATTTGAGTCTTCGCTGGTAGCTCAAGACTTCTTGTAGATATTGTCATGGGCTGGCTCAATCATTTAGTTTTTCTTGAATCAATGGAAGGGAGAGAATGGCTGTAGAATATATTTCATATCAAACTCCATAAAAGTGGGTTTCAACCATTCTGATCACCAGCATATCCCACAGAGCTACCGAGACTGGCTGTCGAGTGAGGATGCAGTGCATTTGTGTGTCTTATGTTTTGTTTGTTTGTTTCATTTGAGGTTTAACGTCCCGTCCACACTGTATAGGTCATCATGGAGACTTTGCTTCCAATTTTGTGGGACTTTTACCCGACAGTTAGATGAAATGACATCTCAAGCCCTGTCGCCTTATGAAACCAATAGGGTTCATAAGCATGGATGGTCTGACTTGCACACCACTTTGCCTGGGCAGGCTTAGATCCTCTAAGCGGTTTACCAGTACTCGTGTGCAGTCAGTTTCAGCTCTGCATGGAAGCATCATGCAGTCCATCTATTTCTTCAAGCCCCAATGGGTGGGGGCACGCATGTATGTGTCTATATAGTTACTTCAAATTACTTGGTAGACATCAGTTACCAAGATCCTCCAGCCATTATTTTGGTATCTTTAATCCCTTGTCTTGCTGAGCCCGGATATGTCTTATCTTTCAAACAATGTAGACCATGATCAGATGGCTTCTGAAGAAGCCATCTGATCAGGATCTACATTGTTTGTCATTCAGATCTGTCTACATGTGCAATTTTAATACATTGACTTCCCACATCACAGGTCCTGGTGTATGAAAAATGACATCTGACGTGTCACCTGTTGCAATAATTTGCATCAAGTAATCTGATTGGTTGATAATCAGTAGTGGGTGTGGCATATTTAAATATTCAGCAGGTCAAGGGTTAAATGATAGTGGTTAGGGCTCTAAGAAAAGAGTTTCCTCTTCTTCAAGCATTGCCTTGCATCAATCTTTGAATTGTATATATACTGTCATTTGCCCTTGCAGATATTTTAGGCAAGTCTTCCTTGGTACAAACGGGTACTAGCATTGTGTCTTGCTAAAGGATAAAACACTTGATGCTTAAGGGGGTCAAACTTCATGTACTATACCACCCTGAAAACGTTCTTTCAGTCGCTTGCAATTTTACAATGTAGATCTAAGAGCGCATTGGTAAAACACAACCAATTCTGGATTCCATTCCCATGCCAGGCATCATGTGTTGTGTCCTTGAGCAAGACACTTTATCCACAATGCATAGTACTGGTTTCTACCCAGGAATTACTTTAGGCAATGGTCAAATTTGAGAGACTCACAGATATGTGTCTCCCTATCTTTTAGTGTGACTCACTAATTTCTGGCTCCTAAACCCTGTTTCATGCATTGTCTCCCAATTTTTTTTTTCAGAAATTTCCCTAAATATTTAATATAAAAATAGTGATCTCGCTATTTTTTTTTTTACCTGAACCTCATTCATTTTTATTTTCGTAACTTAGCATGTGGACTAGCAAATAAAAAACAAGATAACATCATATAGTGTAAGTCGGCAAGAACTCTTCAGTATAAAGAAACAAAGAGCGGTTATCTTTCTAGCAGTTTTTCTCATTTGGCGGAGGTGAATGCTTCAGATTTCATCGCAAACATTTCATCGTTTTTAAACAGATTTTAGAGCAAAATGTGTAAGATCATTTAATCACATATCATCAGAAATCAAAGGAAATGTATCAAGCATTGTACAGAGTTATTCTTTGTCAAGGGTTTAAGACTGATTTAACCATTAAGATGCCAGAAAAAAACTACATCTGAAAATGTTGTCTGCCTATGTTCTGTGCTGTTTCCCCCCAGCTCCTAAAAAGGGCATGGTGCTGGTCAGGAAAAAGGCCACTTTCAGTGTGCGAAATTATGTAAAAAGGGCACTTTAATTATTAACAGCTGTGTAAAAAGGGCATATTCACATGCAGCACCTTGCTAAAAGGGTACATCTTTCAACTTGAAATAAAAAGATCCTTCTCTTGCCCTTTGTCTTCAGTGTTAAATTATAGGCTGCGTCTCCTGACAACCGGTTGTCAGGAGCATTTTTGCTTTGTAAAATGCTCCTGACAACCGGTTGTCAGGAGCATTTTGGTATTCAAAATGCTCCTGACAACCAGCAATATTTTTTTCCAATAAAAACCTTCTATATTAGTATTATTTTGGTTACTTAACACAGTATTTTTAGTTTCTTGATACATGTTTAATATTTTTTGTCTTCTCTTATCTGGTATTTTAACATAACTACTGGATTGAAAATTAAAGAGAAAAAACATATGGTACTTGCAAAATTTAATGTTTTATTTAATACTGAAAATAAATACCAACTAAATATAGGGTCAATTTCACTTGAGTGCTATGGAAAAAACATGTCATCCATTCCCTTTTAGAGAATATATATGGTTAAGGGGTGGGGATCTGAACGGTTTCTGAGATATATTGCTTTTAATGAAGTTAAGGGGTGGGGCATGGCCCCTGGCACCCCCAGGGCGACATGCTGATGTCACTGATTGGGTCTTATAATTAAGAACAAGAATATATATGGTTTAGGGTCGGGGCTCTAAAACAGTTTCTCAGGTATATGGTCTTTGTTGAAGTTGAGGGGTGCAGCATGGCCCAGGCACGCCTTGGGTGACCCCTAGGTTGGTGTTACTGAATTTGTCTTATCATAAAGAACAAGAATAAATATGGTTTAGGGGTGGGGATCTGTAAGGTTTCTAGTTTGTTTGATTTGAAGTTTAACGCCCCTGTCAACACTGTAAAGGTCATTTTAGAGACATTGCTTCCAATTTTGTGGGACTTTCACCCGGCACTGAGATGAAATGACATCTCAAGCCCTGTCACCCAATGAAACCAATAGGGTTTATTAGCCTGGACGGTCCACCTTGCACCGCGGTTCCTGGGCAGGCTTAGATCCTCTATGGGGTTTACCAGTACTGGTGTGCGGGCTGGATTCAGCTCTGCGCTGAAGCATCATATAGCCCATACATTTCTTCAAGCCCCTATGGGCGGGGGCCGGTAAGGTTTCTGGAATATTGGGCCTTTTATGAAGTGGAGGGGGGGTGGGCATGGCCCCTGCACATCCTGGGGGACCCCCTGGTTGGTGTTACGGAATGCCACTTATCATAAGAGACAAGAATATATATGGGTTAGGGGCGGGGATCTGTAAGGTTTCTGGGATATTCAGCCTTTTATGAAGTGGATGGGAGTGTGGCATGGCCCTGGCACATCCCGGGGGACCCCCAGGTTGGTGTCACTGAGTGCTTCTTATTATCAATATATATGGTTAAGGGGTGGGGATCTGAATGGTTTCTGAGATAAATGGCATTTTATGAAGTGGAGGGGGTGAGACATAGCCCCGGCACAACCTCGGGGACGCCCAAGTTGACATATAATCGTATGGCTGAGAGAAGTTTACTCAAGGAAAATTTCTATGAAAGTTTGGCAAAATATCAGCAAAGGTTTGACAGTAAATGTCATTTTTTCAAATTTCCTCATTATAAGAAGTTGCCATAGCAACCAGCTATATGGCTGGATTTCATAAAAAAAAAAAAAAAAAAAAAAAACTTTAAAGGCAAATATGGTGAATATTTTCATAAAGTCTCTGCCTCCTAGAGCTTATGGTTTTTAAGGAGATGATTTTTTAAGTATTTTTTTTTTTTCAATTTTTTTTCATCAACCAATAAAAATGAGCAGTAGGCCTAAAATCATTGCCATTCCCTGTTAATAGGGTAGTAGATAGGTCAGATAGTAGATTGCCTAAGGAACATTTTTAAGAAAGTATTGTCAAAATATCTGCAGAGGCTTGGCAGTAAATGCCATTTTCAATTTTCCCCATTATAAGTCTATGGAATCTATAAGATGCCATAGCAACGAAACTAATGAGCTGATTTTCATTAACAAGAGAGCCATGAAGGCCCTGGATCGCTCACCTTATCCATATAGTAACAAGCGGGTCCCGGGGAGGGCTGTTCTTGTCTTCTTGATCCCATGGCTATAATGTGCATAATGTTGAGGGAAGTCTAAAAAGGTGAAGCTTCATACCAAATATCAACAAAGGCTATAATTTGAACAATCTTAGTATAGGTCCACTAGATGAAGCGCTTCCTAACAAATATCAA
Organism: Lucinisca nassula; assembly: GCA_963580285.1. Classification (NCBI taxonomy): domain Eukaryota; kingdom Metazoa; phylum Mollusca; class Bivalvia; order Lucinida; family Lucinidae; genus Lucinisca; species Lucinisca nassula. The sequence continues at coordinate 103,461,715 of OY757024.1, read as the reverse complement.
CAAAGGCTATAATTTGAACAATCTTGGTAAAGGTCTACTAGATGAAGCTACACACCAAATATCAAAGACCTGGGGGGTTGCAGTTTCAGAGAAAATGATTTTTTTTAAAGATATTCCCTACGGGCCTTGCGGTTTCAGAGAAGATTTTTAAAGAATTTCCCTATATAAGCCCATATAAAACCAAAGGGCCCCAGGACAGGGGCATTTTTGGTCCCAGCACTGTAATTTGAACATTCTTGGGTCCACTAGTTGAAGCTTCATACCAAATATCAAAGACCTAGGCCTTGTGGTTTCGGAAGAATATTTTTTTTAAGTTTTCGGTGAAAAAAATCTATTTTTGGTTCCTGTGACCTATATGTGCAACGGACCGGAACCATTTGAACAACTTTGAAAGGTCACCACCTAAGGATCATTACTTTGAAGTTTGGTCAAAATCTGCCTATATAAAACCAAATGGCCCTGAGGCGGGGGCATTTTTGGCCTCAGGGTTATAATTTAAACAATCTTGATAGAGGTCCACTAGATGAAGCTTCACACCTGGGCCTTGAGGTTTCAGAGAAGAAGATTTTCAAAGATTATCTCTATATAAATCTAAGTAAAACCAAACGGTCCTGGGGCTGGGGCATTTGTGGCCCCAAGGGCTATAATTTTAACAATCTTGGTAGAGGTTCACTAAATGAAGCTCAATATATCAAAGACATCATATGGGCCTTGCAATTTCAGGGAAGAAGATTTTTTAAGATGTCCCTATATAACTCAATATAAACCAAAGGGTCTTGGGGCGGGGGCATTTTTGGTCTCAGGGCTATAATTTGAACAATCTTGATATAGGTCCACTTGATGAAATTTCAAACCAAATATCAAAGACCTAGGCCTTGTGGTTTTAGAAGATTTTTCAAGATTTTCCCTATATATATATACAAGTCTATGTAAAACCGTAGGGCCCCGGAGCGGGGGCATTTTTGGCCCCAGGGCTATAATTTGAACAACCTTGGTAGAGGTCCACAAGATGAAGTTTCATACCAAATATCAAAGACCTGGGCCTTGCGGTTTCAGAGAAAATTTTTAAAGATTTTCCCTTTATAAGCCCATATAAAACCAAAGGGCCCCAGGGCAGGGGCATTTTTGGTCCCAGCACTATAATTTGAACATTCTTGGGTCCACTAGTTGAAGCTTCATACCAAATATCAAAGACCTAGGCCTTGTGGTTTCGGAAGAATATTTTTTTTAAGTTTTCGGTGAAAAAAATCTATTTTTGGTTCCTGTGACCTAGATGTGCAACGGACCGGTACCATTTGAACAACTTTGAAAGGTCACCACCTAAGGATCATTACTTTGAAGTTTGGTCAAAATCTGATCAGGGGTTTAGGAGGAGATGTGTTTACGCAAGGATGGATGCACGGACAGCGGACAAAAGGTGATCCCAAAAGCTCACTTGTCTGTATTTGACGGTGAGCTTAAAACATAAACTTTCAATCCCCCAGCCCAAGGATGCTACAGATAAAATTTGGGTCAAATTGGCTTAGTGGCTTCAGATGAGATGTCATTTGAAAGTGTTGACGCCAGTTGACGACATATTTCAGACGACGACGGACAACTGCCTATCCTATAAGCTCCCACGGAGCCTTTGGCTCTGGTGACCTAAAAAATCTGAATAAAAATTACATGAATTAACTTCAATTAAGTTCATTTGAATACTAAAAAAATGACAAAAAAGCATTAAACATGTATCAAGAACCATGAAATACTAAAAAGGTAACTAAAATAATACTAATATTATAGGTTTATATTGGAAAAATATTGCTGGTTGTCAGGAGCATTTTTGATAGCAAAAATGCTCCTGACAACCGGTTGTCAGGAGCATTTTTTATAGCAAAAATGCTCCTGACAACCGGTTGTCAGGAGACACTTCCTAAATTATACTGCCTGTATTTTTATGCTCAGTATAGATATGTTACATTAACCATTGGTGACAAGAAGTTTAAGTTTTGCAAGCAACCTGATCACTACAAACAAGATAAGTTTGGACACAGCTCCCTAATTACACACCGACACTGACCTGACACTGGTCAGGCACACTTTCACACTTCATTTAATTGACATCATTCACACTTGTTATCAAAACACAGTTCTTCTTAAATAATTAAGTACAATACAATACAAGAGGCAATAATTTATTGGTAAAAAGTATCTTAAATGGTCCTTATTTAAACAGGTATAACTTTGTTATTTTTTTGTCAATTTCAGTGATTTTTGTATCAAAATGTTGGGCAACATTTACTCTATCTGAAAAGGGGCATGGCACTGGAAAAAGGACATGGCACTAGAGAAAAGGGGAATGGCACCGCGCCATGCTAAATAGGGCTGGGGGAAACACTATACAGGAGCAGTCTGATCCGAGTACAAGTAGAAAGAAAGAAGATCTGGGTCCACACTGTTTGCCAAAAAAATCCTTTAAGGTAACCAGCGCACGGCAAAGCTGACGACAATTGTTGTGACTGGCGTCATATGGGTTGAAATAGTTTTTGTGCACATTTGTTAAGGTCATATAACAGAATACCTGTTTTCACCTCGGAAAATGGCGGATCTCAGTGGAAGTGTCGTCACGCTGACTTTATTAATATACAAATAGTGTAAGACGTTTTTTGCCAACCACCGGTAAGTTCCGGCAAATAGTATGACTTGAGTATGTGTCAAAGGAAACCCTGGCAAATTTTGCATGTCACTATTAAGCTGTAATCGTTTTGTGGGAAACGATAATCAGCTGTTATCTTAATTTGAGTCACGAAATCCTATGACTAGCGAAATTTTACCACCGATATCAGAATTTGGCTTCGCATCTGCTTTACAGAAACAACACGTATATTTTAGAGGTCATGTAATTAATACTTAAGTGACTTATACGCTTACAATTAACTCAATTTTTAAGGATATTAAATCGCTAGTCAAAAATAAATAGCAGCAGGTGCTTGCAGGTGCGCGCGTACAACCTTGTCGCCAATTAGTCATCGAAACTGACAAAAATCGTCGCATACTGGAAGAAGACGACCCAAACATATACTGGAGTGATTTGATCTACCTTTTCATGTTCATGTCAATCAATTATGCACACGAATTAAAGCCCTTTTGTTCAATCAACGAAAGAGTACACACAAGAAGAACAAACATGGCCGATAAGGAATGTAAGGAATTTCTCCCGCTGTGTCGATTGACGTCATTCAGGGGAGATTCCGCAGCAGTATCTATATATAGAACGAGCGACTTCGGCTGGAACTCGGGTAGCTACCTTAGTAACCAACATTCAAGGTAGCTACCGGTCTACCATTGTTCAACACACCCATAGGGTAGAGTTGCTGAGGTACAAAGATTGACAGCTAAATAACAACTTCTGGACATTTCCCAGAAACTTGTGATTACAGTGTATACAGAAAAGACAGGAATGCTCACGGTGGTCACGGTTTGTTTGTTTGATTTGAGGTTTAACGTCCCCGTCAACACTGTAAAGGTAATTTTGGAGACGTTGCTTCCAATTTTGGGGGACTTTTACCCGACATTGAGATGAAATGACACCTCAAGCCCTATCGCCCAATGAAACCAATACGGTTTATAAGCATGGACGGGCCCATTCGCACCGCTTTGCCTGGGCAGGCTTAGATCCACTAAAGCGGTTTACCAGTACTCGTGTGCGGGTCGGTTTCAGCTCTGCGTCGAAGCATCATGCAGCACATATATTTCTTCAAGCCCCGATGGGCGGGGGCCGTTCACGGTGGTGGAGTGATACTGCTCATTCATAAAGACATCTCTCACATGCCAATAACGGAACTGGAAAATGATTCAGAGTCAATTTGGGTTAAAGTGTTCACAAACAAAACTTCTCCTTTCGTGGCAAGCTGGTATCGTCCACCGGGTGGAACAGTCGAAGACTTGCAGTTGTTTCGACAACAGCTTGATCGCATAAAGTTCCAACATAAAGGCAAAAAAAAAAAAAAAAAAAAAAAAATACATCGGTCCATGTCCAAGGTGACTTCAACTTCAGGGAATCGTTTGGCCTAACAGACTCAGCAAATCAGGTAAAAAGCTGAGTCAGAATCAGAACTGCTTACTGGTGGACAAATACTATTGGATATAATGGATGAACATGGCTTGGAACAAATGATTAACTTCCCTACTCGTGATCAGAATACTTTAGATTTGATCATCACCTCTTTACCAGGTCAGTTTGAAGATATTCATTCTCCAGACAATTTTAGTGATCACGACGTTGTTGCAGTATCTTTAAAAATCCGCATTCCAGTCCCAAAGAAACCTCTGAGAAAAGTGTTTTCATACCAGAAAGGTGATTATGAAGCTATGAGGGAGGATGCGTTAAGATATGCAAGGCCCGGAAAAGTGTTTTAATGACCACTCAGATGCCCGTACTGTTCAGGAGAACTTTAATCTAATAACTTTCTTCATTCAAAATACAGCTGATATACTTATAGGAACAAGGTAGAAGTTATGAAAATTCAGGCAGCATGGTCATGAAATCTGATTATTTACACAAGTCATTTTTGATGACCGCTGATGGGAGATTCACTGCTAGATACCAGCTCCAGTTTTAACTCAGTGCTGTGGGTATTATATCTGCCTATAGGTGATACCATATCATTTATTCAACCAGTTGAAACAAACCACTATAACAACCCTTCATGAATTATCCTTTCCATTCAAAAAGCACCTCTTTTGCATGTATAAACATCAAGTAAGTGATATTAGAGATAAGTGCTACAGCCATCAACTGGTGTTTATTTAATGAATTCTATCACTGTTAAGAAGCTAATAAATTGAATTCTCTGATAAAAATAATTTGAAACTTTTAGAGGTGAAATTAAAACAGACATAAAACAACAGCATGATTTATATGAAGGAAATGAAAAAATAAATAAATAAATAAATAATACTTCATTACACCACGAAAACACTATATAATTCTGACCCCCCACTGAACCTCACTTTTGCATGGTAAAACTGGGATTTACAGGGGTAAATCTTATTTTTCTTATTTCTAAGAACATCACATTTTTTCATCTGGAAATTTTCATTTTTCGGTGGTGAAATTTACAATGTATTTGTATAGGCGTGTTTTTATAATGTTTATTTTGCATTGCATCAATGGTCTCCTCACAATTCTTTCCTTAAAGAGTGGACCCGATTTCCCGGACGGGTTTAATTTACAGGCACTATTTTTAAAAATGGTGGAAACAGCCATTGCCCAAAAGTATCTGGCTGTCTGAGGTCGACTTTTTGGTCACCCTTTTCCGTTCTGTTTTGACTTTCATTTGTTATAGCTTTTCTTCATTCCAGCAATCCTAAGTAGGTAACTGATGTGTTTAACGGGTGCTTTCAGGCAACAGAATCTCTCTCTCTCTCTCTCTCTCTCTCTCTCTCTCTCTCTCTCTCTCTCTCTCTCTCTCTCTCTCTCTCTCTCTCTCTCTCTCTCTGGGCCTCCGTGGCCGAGTGGGTAAGAGTGCTGACTCTTAATCATTAAGTCGTTCACCGCTGTGGGTTCGAGCCTCGCTCGGGTCACATGTGAAACGCCAAGTTCAGGTGGTATTTCTTTTCGCCCACGATCGACTCCGGAACGAAATAAGTGAAACAATCTTGAAAGGGCTGTACCCCGCTCCACTCCTTCTTCCCCCCCCCCATCTCTCTCTCTCTCTCTCGTGCGCGCGTGCATACGCACGTGGCTTTTATCTATATAAGCAGGATAATCAAAATACGATATGAGAACTATCTTGTATGGAGTTACCTCTCTTGCATAAGTTACTTGTTATCCCGTTGAATAATTAATTAAGCAACACCTACTGCTGAATTTGAACCAATCAGATTACTTGATGTAATTCACTCCTGCAAATTCACAAACTGAATGTCAAACACTGTAGATCCTGATCAGATGGCTTTCTGATCTGGAGACTGGATCTACACTGTTTGCAAAGATAAGGGTTGTCATGAACAGCGGGATAAGCGTTAACAAATCGTTGAAACCTTGATCACTTAATACGACAAACCAACATACCAAAATTTTTGCTGAAAAAGTGTGAGTAGCTTTTGCACACATTTTGACCATGGGCCCCTGCCCACCGGGGCTTGGAGAAATAGAATGGACTGCATGGTGCTTCCACGCAGAGCTGGAATTGACCGCACATGAGTACTAAGTAAACCGGTCACGAAGGGCTAAGTCTGCCAAGGCAAAGTGGTGCGAGTCGGACCGACCAATGCATATAAGCCCAAAATGTGGTTTCATTGGGCGGCAGGGCTTGAGATGTCATTTCACCTCACTGTCGAGTGAAAGTCCCACAGTATTGGAAGCAACGTCTCCAAAATGTCCTAAATAGTTTTGATGGGGACGTTAGAAACATTTTTCCTCTAACGTACCTTTCATTACGAAAACACGCCTATACAAATAGGCCTACATTGTAAACTTTACCGCCGAAAAAAAAGAGGAAAATTTTAAGCTGAAAAATTGTGATAATTTTCTTATTTCTATTCAAAATCTAGATTGTGGTTATTCGTTAGAACCGCCACATCGAGGCGGTTCTAACGAGTACTCACACTTATTTTAGTGCAGAGATAAGAAATATAAGGTTTACCCCTATAAACCACGGTTTTACTATATTAAAGTGGGGTTCAAAGGGGTCAAAATTATATAGGCGTGTTTTCGTGATGGAACAATTGAGCCTTTGTCAGATTTTTATGATGCTCGTATACATAGGAAGCCTTTTTGCCTCCCATGTAAAATTTCAATGGTGGGAAAATCATATTTTTTATGAAGGGACTAGGAACTCACAAAGTTGACTCCCTGTAAAATGACGGCACAGACATCTATGGGACGCCGTTTTACTATTTAATCCGTATTTATAGATATATCCAAAATTCGAATTATGGGTATCCATAATTCGAATTATGGATATCCATTATTATTTGGTTTAAACTTTATTTCTTTGTATAATACATACATTTTTTTACACATCTAATGTTGACAAAGAATACAAGTATCATACAAAGGGATTCAGAAAAAAGTCAAATGACTTATTCAAATCTGTATCCCTCGATTGCAATATCAATGTACTAAGTATAGTTGTGATTGTCAAGTTTGTTCGAATTTGCAAATTATTGTGAAGATATTCTAGGTGAATTTCATTTTGGTTGCAAAATGAATAGTATAGTAGTGAAATAAAGCATAGATATATGGCTCCACGGGGAATGGATTTTAAGGTAATTATTTTGTTTCATTTGCACTGATGAATCAAGTCTTGGGCGTGTGATTTGGGGCTGTCTCAAGAGAAACAATACAATGTAGAAATTCAGTTGCGCTCTTCGAATCGTGATGTGAGACAGAGGCTGAAGATCGGTTCGGTTGGACGCTGTAGCTGTTTAACTCGAGTAAGTAGATGTGTTATTCAAACTTTTTCGTGTAAGAACGCGCATGTATATATTTACGTGTGTAGATATATGTATGTGTGCCCATGTAGAAAAACTACACATATTTATATATCTGTGATAAGTACTAGAAAGGCATTTGAAATCTGTGATTATAAATTTGAGGTACACAATCTTTTAGACTTAAGAATAAAATCTTGTACTGCTAAGAATATTTGTATGTTATCATTCACAGAGAGATCAGTACTGCCGTATAGAAGGATGTTTAAAGCAGGTTGGCAAATAGCTGAGACAATGTTTAACATGTCCTGTCTAACGTCAGTGTACTGTTCACAGGCCATGAGGTAGTGATGCGTGTCCTCAACAGCTCCACAAGCACATAAAGAGTTATTTAGAATATTCTTTTGAAAGAGATGATCGTGTAGCGAGCTGCAATTAAGTCTTAGTCTGGCATGATGTACTTGCCCAAATCTTTTACCTGCACAAAAGTATGAAGGTGGTTTTCTTTCGTTAGACTGTAGTTTGTGCTTAAAAGCTGCTAACGAGGGTGCATTTTTCTTGTCATCTTGCAAATCGTTCCAGTTGCGAGTCGCCGACGAGAGAAATGATGTATAATAAAGCTGCGAGTTGGCTCGGACGGTCTGTAAATTGGCATTATTTCGCAAATCGTAAGCTGTGCTACTGCCTACCGTGAGGGGTACTAATGAAGATAGGTATTCAGGTGTGAGAAAATTCTGCATTTTGTAATAGAGTACAAGTTTGTGTTTTTGTCTCCGAGCTTCCAGTGATTCCCATCCAAGATCATAGAGAAGAGAGTTGATTGATACTAGTTTTGTTGCCCCAGTAACGATTCGTGCGGCTTCATTTAGGATTTTTTTCTAATTCGTTCGCCTCGTATCGGGTGCAATTATCCCAGACAACATCGGCATATTCAAGAAGTGGCCTTATAAAAGAAGTATATATTGTTTGTAGGGATTTTCTATCGAGTGTGAATTTAAGTTTGCGCATTATATTAATCCGAAATCATGCTTTCGTTTTGATGTTGTCTATGTGGTCATGCCAGGTGCAATCGGTCGAGAAAATAAGACCTAAATGCTTATGAGAATGCACTTCGTTAATATGTTGCTGGTTCATTGATATAGGAGGATGATAGGGTTTATTTATTTTTCGCGAAAAAATCATTGACTCTGATTAAAAGAAACAAGCCATTTCGTTGCCCATGAGTGAATCTTAGCCAGATCAGAGTTGATCTGGGCTGCCGCATGCATGGGGTTCTCCACCACTATGTACAGACTAGTATCATCTGCAAAGAGCCTGATAGAAGAATGTATGTCTACAACTATGTCATTAATATAAATCAGGAACAGAAGTGGGCCAAGTATAGAGCCTTGTGGGACTCCTGCATTGATAACAGACCAAGACGATGCAGCTCCAGGTAGCACTACTCTCTGTTGTCTATTATGCAAATAATCTGTAAACCATTGCAGTAGCGAACCAGAAATACCAATGCTGTGAAGTTTGTATAGAAGGCCTTTATGCCATACTCTGTCAAAGGCTTTACTAATGTCGCAAAAGACCGCACGTACTTCTTTACCTTCGTCGAGAGCTTTGCAAAATGTATTGTAGATATGAACTAGTTGATTAACAGTTGAGTCTCCAGGAATAAATCCTGACTGAAGAGATGTTAGTATATTATGGTCACGAATAAAGTTAAAAAGGTGCTTATGAACGATTTTTTCTAGGACTTTGCCTATAGTACTTAGGAGAGAAATTGGTCTATAATTCGATATGATTGAAGGGTCGCCCTTTTTGAAGATTGGGGTCACGTTTGCCTCTTTCCATGTATTTGGAACTTTACCCGTATTAAGAGAGAAGTTAAAAAGATCACTGAGTGGTACAAGTAGTAAGCGGGCCACTTTGGAGTCATGGACTGCGCATGCGCAGCATTTGTATCACTTCCGGTGAAACGTAAGGGAAACGATTAGATGACGAAACTACCCTAAATATCGGACGAGTGTTCGAATGACGTAACTCGCGGTAATTACGCCGTAAGTATCCTAAATTTTGAGGCGAAAGATGTTCCCGCGGATTGGCGCAGTTCGCCGTCCCCGATCAGGTCGGGGGTGATCGGGGTCTACCCCGTTCGCTCGAGCGATCCTATCCCAATATTTAGGGAGATACTACCCGGTATAATAGCGATGAAATTAAGTCTCTCACCCGCAAAACAATTATCGCCTCGAAAACCGGGAAACAATGGAAGGTGTTGGAAGAGCTCGACTCGATGCGAGAAACTAGGAATGGACCGCGTCCCGGGAAAAAAAAGTTTGGTTCGTTCGATTTGAGGTTTCACGTCCCCGTCAACGCCGTATAGATCATTTTGGGGGGACGTTGCTCCCAGTCGCGCGAGACCTTTACCGGACATATCTACAACATTTGAATCTCGGAGAATCTTTCTCGGCTACGGAATTTATACGGATATCGCGGGGGCGTAGCCAGTATGCATTATGAGAGTGGAGCGTAAAATGAGAAGCAAATGATGATAGGATTTTTGATCAGCTGTAATTACCCTAAAAATTGGGGGCACCTGAAGGGAGGTCACCGTAAATATCCTAAAGTTTGATCTCAAGCGATGTAGCAAACGTGTTCTGGTGGAATAGTGGAATGACAAACAGTGCAGACCCTGGTCGGGGTGATCGGGATCTACACCGTTTTTTTCTGTCCCAATATTTAGGGTAATACTACCCGGTGCAGTCCTGCGATATTGACAAATCGATTGTCTCCGACACTCAGCGCGAAACGCTTATCGCCTTTAAACTAGAAAACAATGAAACTCGCTGGAAGATAGCGTTTAGAAGGCTGATGTTATCGTTTAAATTTCTAAACACGCTCGCTTCTGAATGGGCTGCAGCTGAGAAAAAAAGTTTTTATCAAACATGTTTGTTCGATTTGAGGTTTAACGTCCCCGTCAACATAATTTAGGTCATTTTGGAGACGTTGCTTCCGAGCCGACATTGCGCTGAAATGACATCTCAATCCCTGCCGCCTAATAAAAACGATAGAGTTTATACGCGTGGCCGGGCCGACTCGCGGCTCTAAGCCCCCGATGGGCGGGGGGCGGATCAATCATTTTGCCCCGTTTTCGACATAGAAATATTTTTACCCAAACGAAATAGATTTAATACGTCCGCAAAGTCTGCGCGGCGTGACGGGACTTTGTAGGCCTTATACCGTTACGAAATTCCGCCCACGCGAATATATGGAAAAAATTACTAACCAATTTTTTTGGTTCGGGTTTTACGACCCTTTCAAGACTATTTTACTCATACCGAGTCGATCGTTATTCAGAGGTGGGCGAAAACCGGAGTGCCCGGAGAAAACACCTGCTGTCACGAAACTTCACACACGCATACCTACCATCACAACGGCCCCCGCCCATAGGGGCTCGAATAAATATAGGGGCTGCATTACGCTTCCACGCAGAGTTGAAGCCGGTCCGCGCACTAGTACTCGTAAACCGCTTAGAGGATCTAACCCTGTCCGAGCAAAGCGATGCGAGTCTGTCAGTTCGCGCTAATAAACCCTATTGACTTCATCGGGCGACAGGGCTTGAGATGTCATTTTAAACTTGAGCGAGGGCTACGTTCAAGTCTTTGAAATGTTGGTACCACGCGTCGTAGTCCGGGACATAAGGCACCCATTTATTCAGTTTCTTGTCAAATACTTCTATAGAACCCATCTTTTTTCTGTAAATATGGGGATGCTTTACCCTTCTTACGTATATTTCATTCGGCATCGGATTCCTGGTTTTCATCGGTTTCTGTCAAGACATGGTCGGGCCAAACGCTGGCGAATAAATCCTTCCTCAGTTTCACGGCTTGCTGGATGGATTCGTCGACATTCATGTCATGCTGTATTCTTAACGTTTCAGCCGACTGTAGAATCTGCCGTTGAGTAGGATCCTTTTGCAGCCGGTGATAATCCATCAGAAACCTCGCGTAATCGTGCCTTAGTCTTTTCCTGAGGGAGGGCAAGTCCTCGTTTGCTGCGCGATGATAAGCGTCCTCGGGAGCAGTCCCATCTTCGATGTAGCTATTAACCTTATCTTTAAAGAGCTCTGCATTCGATTGCCTTAGAGGTTCCTTAAACCTTCTCTCCCATATTTCTAGACACGGGCGGTCTTCTGCCAGCTCATCTTTGACGCGTTTACCCGGAGGTCTCATATAGGGGTAATGCGTGTCGTTTACGTCGCTTATCGATTCCCTGTCATCGTCACTGTCATCGTCACTTATATCGGACTCTTCGGATACCTCTAATTTCCGCTTTCTTTCTACCGGAAATATGTCACTGCGTAAACGCTCTTGTTCGGGCGTGCTCGATTTTAGGTCGACTATCAGGTACCCGTAAGGCTGACTCGTAGCCTGTTCGAATCGTTTCATAAACGCGGAATGGGATGCTGGATAAATTCTTCTCGCCAACGTCGCCACTTGTTGTCTGTCGATGGGATTATTGAAAAGGACGAGGTATTGCGTGTTCAAAGCGATGTCTCTACAGGCTTTTCCTTGCGGAAATAGATTCTGCGTGAGATATACGACGGACAAGTTTCTGTGATGACTTCCCTTAGTAAAGAGGTCCGCAATTCTTTGATCGCATTTAGCCTCGGTCATCAAGTCGTCAAAAACCAGGACGTTCCTTTTGCGGGTATCCACATACTCGGAGCTAGTCAGGTTGTCCGGTATACCGCGTACAAACTCTATCTGGGGAAGAGTGCGTTGCAAGTCGTCGTACAATCTTTGCCATTGGCCAAAACACCATACGATACGTTCGGGTGGAGGGTATATGAGGTCGGACAGGAGTAATTTTCTAGTCCATTCCGTTTTACCGCTTCCGCTAGGGCCAGTCACCACCATAGAAAACGGGTGTTGGAAGGTAATGTCGTTTGTCATGTCTGGGACTATCCCACTACCGTGCGTATTGCGTTGGTGTCTTAACAAAGCATCACGTCTCGAGAACCCGCGGTTACAGTCCGAGCATCGATTCATTTTCGTTTCAAGAGTTTGCGGTTTGGTTATTCTTACAAACTTTTCCCATCATTGACCACCACCACTACAGTCAACACCACCACAGCCACCACCACCACCACCACAGACACCACTGCAGACACCACCCGCCCATAGGGGAAATATATGGGCTGCGTGATGCTTCCAAGCAGAGCTGAATCCGGCCCGCACACGAGTACTGGTAAACCGCTAGAGGATCTAAGCCTGTCCAGGAACCGCGGTGCCAGGCGTACCGTCCACGCTGATAAACCCTATTGGTTTCATTGGGCGACAGGGCTTGAGGTGTCATTTCATCTCAATGTCGGGTAAAAGTCCCACAAAATTGGAAGCGACGTCTCCAAAATGACCTTTACAGTGTTGACGGGGACGTGAAACCTTAATCTATTGGAAAGGTCAACTATCAACACTACCTATAATAATTACGCGTATTCTTTCTACTTTCTCCAACCAGTCTTCTACAGTCACACGGTGTACTTTTCTCAAATGACAAACGATATACAACACATTCTTTCTACGGCATATAGGACATTCGTATACGTATCTGTGAGGCATATTTTATCACAAATGGTTAAAATCGTCGGGGGTTACATTCAAAACGCTGTAATGCACCCACGCCTCGATGAGGCGATTCTTACGTATATCTATAACATTTGTATAGAAAGATAAAAGGCGAGGAGGTCCTTAAAATGTACCCGTCATACTCCAAATCGGGATTCTTTATGACGGTACCATAGAAGGGAACGAGTACTGTCGTTATAGCGAGGGCCCTCCGTACGGGATATTTAGCTCCCCCACCCCCTCTAGGGCTCAAATAAATAGATCGGGCTGCACATGTCTTTCACCCCCCACGAGTACTGGTAAACCGCTTAGAGGGTCTAGGCCAAACATCCCGCTTATTAAGCTTGCCATGACACCGCGCCAGCGTTTGACAGTAGTTATATCCTAAATGTTGGACTGGAAGATCGCTGCTGCCGTGCACTGGCAAACGCCGCGCGTACAACGTTAAAACGACGTCGTTTCGTTTTACACGCGCAAGAATTCGCGTGAACGGCTGACCGACTGCCCCTGACCAAACGGAGCTAACCCCGATCGAGCGCGTATATCGCTCCGCCTCCGCTATGCCCTCAGTCGTTGGTCGGTTATAAAAATGACATCTCAAGCCCTGTCGCCCGATGAAGTCAATAGGGTTTATTAGCGCGAACTGACAGACTCGCATCGCTTTGCTCGGACAGGGTTAGATCCTCTAAGCGGTTTACGAGTACTAGTGCGCGGACCGGCTTCAACTCTGCGTGGAAGCGTAATGCAGCCCCTATATTTATTCGAGCCCCTATGGGCGGGGGCCGTTGTGATGGTAGGTATGCGTGTGTGAAGTTTCGTGACAGCAGGTGTTGCTGTCAGGTGGTTTTTCTCCGGGCACTCCGGTTTTCGCCCACCTCTGAATAACGATCGACTCGGTATGAGTAAAATAGTCTTGAAAGGGTCGTAAAACCCGAACCAAAAAAATTGGTTAGTAATTTTTTCCATATATTCGCGTGGGCGGAATTTCGTAACGGTATAAGGCCTACAAAGTCCCGTCACGCCGCGCAGACTTTGCGGACGTATTAAATCTATTTCGTTTGGGTAAAAATATTTCTATGTCGAAAACGGGGCAAAATGATTGATCCGCCCCCCGCCCATCGGGGGCTTAGAGCCGCGAGTCGGCCCGGCCAAGCGTATAAACTCTATCGTTTTTATTAGGCGGCAGGGATTGAGATGTCATTTCAGCGCAATGTCGGCTCGGAAGCAACGTCTCCAAAATGACCTAAATTATGTTGACGGGGACGTTAAACCTCAAATCGAACAAACATGTTTGATAAAAACTTTTTTTCTCAGCTGCAGCCCATTCAGAAGCGAGCGTGTTTAGAAATTTAAACGATAACATCAGCCTTCTAAACGCTATCTTCCAGCGAGTTTCATTGTTTTCTAGTTTAAAGGCGATAAGCGTTTCGCGCTGAGTGTCGGAGACAATCGATTTGTCAATATCGCAGGACTGCACCGGGTAGTATTACCCTAAATATTGGGACAGAAAAAAACGGTGTAGATCCCGATCACCCCGACCAGGGTCTGCACTGTTTGTCATTCCACTATTCCACCAGAACACGTTTGCTACATCGCTTGAGATCAAACTTTAGGATATTTACGGTGACCTCCCTTCAGGTGCCCCCAATTTTTAGGGTAATTACAGCTGATCAAAAATCCTATCATCATTTGCTTCTCATTTTACGCTCCACTCTCATAATGCATACTGGCTACGCCCCCGCGATATCCGTATAAATTCCGCAGCCGAGAAAGATTCTCCGAGATTCAAATGTTGTAGATATGTCCGGTAAAGGTCTCGCGCGACTGGGAGCAACGTCCCCCCAAAATGATCTATACGGCGTTGACGGGGACGTGAAACCTCAAATCGAACGAACCAAACTTTTTTTTCCCGGGACGCGGTCCATTCCTAGTTTCTCGCATCGAGTCGAGCTCTTCCAACACCTTCCATTGTTTCCCGGTTTTCGAGGCGATAATTGTTTTGCGGGTGAGAGACTTAATTTCATCGCTATTATACCGGGTAGTATCTCCCTAAATATTGGGATAGGATCGCTCGAGCGAACGGGGTAGACCCCGATCACCCCCGACCTGATCGGGGACGGCGAACTGCGCCAATCCGCGGGAACATCTTTCGCCTCAAAATTTAGGATACTTACGGCGTAATTACCGCGAGTTACGTCATTCGAACACTCGTCCGATATTTAGGGTAGT
This sequence comes from Lucinisca nassula, assembly GCA_963580285.1. NCBI lineage: Eukaryota > Metazoa > Mollusca > Bivalvia > Lucinida > Lucinidae > Lucinisca > Lucinisca nassula. The sequence continues at coordinate 103,446,452 of OY757024.1, read as the reverse complement.
TTCGTCATCTAATCGTTTCCCTTACGTTTCACCGGAAGTGATACAAATGCTGCGCATGCGCAGTCCATGACTCCAAAGTGGCCCGCTTACTACTGGTACAGATAGAGGACCAGCTAGTTCCTTAAGAATGCGATTGTTAATTGAGTCAGGACCAGCTGCTTTACCTAATTGCAACGACTTTAATATTAATTCAACTTCTGCCGGAGTGGTTGAGATTAAGCTGAGGAAATTCTGAGCTTGAGGAACATCAGTGGTTAGAGAGGCATTGTCATCATTTAGCATTGTTTGTTCTATAAAGAAGTCATTCATTAGATTAGCCTTGTCTTCGTCTTTTGAATAAACATTATCTTCTTTGTAAAGAGGCGGGAGTGTTGAAGATTGGTCGGTTTTAATAAACTGTTTTAGAGTTTTCCACCAGTCTTTCTGTTTGATTTCTTCGTTATTTAATTTGTCTGCCAATTTTTCTGTTTGTAATTGCTTAGATTTTCGAATTTCTCCTATAATTTTGTTTCGTATTTGTTTGTAATTGTCAAAATCTACCGTGCTTTTTGATTTTTTGAATTTGTTGTATATACGTTTTCTCTTACGGATCATTTTCTTTATTTCATTAGTTAGCCATGGAGGATCGGATTGACGAATTTTTGCTGTTTTGTTAGGAATGTGTTTGGAAGTCAGGTTGGAAAATTTTTCAGTAATGTTTCTAGCATATGTATCAACGTCGTTGTCTTTTAGCTCATTCCAGTTAGTGTTTTCGACCCGTGCGAAAGGGATTGATAGTCCCCACGATCAAAGAGCCAAATATGCCGGTGAAAGACTCGTGTAGTGTATTTTCTAAAATTCAGAACAAAAAAAATTGGACTGTGATATCTAATGTTTTGATCTTGAAAGGGATCACCAACTCCGCTTAGAAGTATAGCATTTTTGTCAGAAGTAAATATCAAATCAATAGCGGAAGACGAATTCTCTGTTTTGTGTGTCGGTTCCGTTATGAGTTGCTCCAAATTGAAATGTTTACATATGTCGCGTATTTTATTACCCGTTGCTTGCTTGAAAATATCGAGGTTAAAATCTCCTGTTATAAAAATATTACTAATGTTTGTGTCAAAAGCCAATGGAATCTTCTATGGAAGCCAGGGTTGCAGCAGGAGAATTTGGTGGTCTGTAAAATGTACCCAACAAAAATTTTCTATTATGAATGTTGAGTTCCATCCAAATGCATTCTATATCTGGAATTTCGAGATCTAATCTACGGCGTGAATATACATTGTTTTTTATGTAAACACATATACCTCCGTGACTATCCCCTCCGCGGTCACGCCTATAAAGTTTATATCCCTCTATAGTAACTAAATCATCTATCACTCCCTGATTTAACCAAGTTTCTGTTAGACAAATAATGTCAAAGTTTTTTAATTCTGCCCCGATTATTTCTATTTTATTTGAAATACATTGTACTTTGAATATTATAATGAACTATGGAAAAGTTGTTTATTATAGCGGCTTCTTCAATATTATCTGATCCTTGGGAGGAAACGCTAGTATCGTCCCGCAGATCCGTTGGGCCTGGATTCAATTCAATGTCACCTGAGCGCACTAACAGCAATGGCATGAACATTAGATCAAGTTATGTTTGTATAAATACGGGTCCTGGATTGGTTTCTATGTCGCCACACATCACGAGAAGCATTGACAAGAATGATAAGAGTTCAAAATGGGTAAAGTGAGACAAGCCTTTGTGTTTTAGATGCCGATAGTTATGCAGTCCTATTATTATTTATGAATGTCCATAATTATTTATGGATATCCATAATTCGAATTATGGATATCCATAAATCGAACTGAATTAATGATATCCATAAATCGAATAATGGATATCCATTATTAGATTTATTGATATCCATAAATCGAATTATGGATATCCATTATTCGGCTGATTTATGGATATCCATAAATCAAATTATGGATATCCATAAATCGAATTATGGATATCCATAAATCGATTTATGGATATCATTAATTTAGATCGAAATATGGATATCCATAAATCGAATTATGGATATCCTTAATTCGAAAAAAAAAGTAATAAATAATAAATAAAAACTCGACTATTCGCGTCAGATTTCCGATTTAGGTGTGTAATAAAAGCAGGGATGGAGGTGTAGGTAATGTAGGCTTAGTGGTGGCCTATGGTGTGGGAGAGATATATATTATTTGATTTGAGGTTTGGCGTCCCCTTCAATAGCTTTTAGGTCATTTTGGAGACGTTGCTTCCAATTATGTAGGGCATTAAGGCTTCATTGACATTAAATAACATCTCAATTCCGCCGGCCTCGGTAGCTCAGTCGGATGCACATCTGACCAGGAGGTGATCAGGAGGACGCGGGTTCGATACCTGCCGGGGTCGGCAACATTCTTTCGTGAAGATTGATCATGAAATCTTTTCTACGGTCATTCTCTCCCTTCCGCTGATTCTAGAAGGGCAGTTGTCAGTTTCTGGCGAAAGATTGTGCACAGTACTGGTTAACTGCTTAGGTATAAGCCCGCCCAGGAAAAGTGTGGATAGGTAAACTGACCGGCTCAAAAATGACCTAAATTAGTGTTGACTGGGCCGTTAAACTCAATTACAAACAAACAAACAAACAAACATCTCAATCCCTGTCGCCCATTGACTCGCACGAGTTTGTTTGGACAGGCTTAGACCTTCCAAACGGTTTTCCAGTACTCTCAGCTCATGCAACCAAATCTTTTTCTCCAAGCCCCAATGGGCGGAGGCCAGGAGATAATATGGATATATGTTTATACTATATATAACGACCATTTGCATTTTTCTCCAGAAAGCATGCACGGATTGCCTGTTTGGATCATTATAATCTTCCGTCCGACTTTCAGTGTCCTTAGGTGCGCAGTCCTCATAGAGGTGATTCCAGAGGGACCGGATACGGTGGCCGGAATTTCCAGATCTTACGGCTGGTTTCGATATTTAACTGCACACATGGCGGGCGTTCAGCGTATGCCGTCCGTTGCTTTGGAAGCCTTACGGGCTGAAAAGGCTGCACGACAGATAGGTCCCTTTGACCGGCCATCATCTTCCAACGATGATTTTTGAAGAATTTTACAATAAACAATCACGTGTTTTCGGGAGAAATCATTAAACCAAAAACTTTGGCGGTGACTTTTGGATATCCATAATTCGAATTATGGATATCCATAAATCGATCTGAACTATGGATATCCATAAATCGAATTATGGATATCCATAATTCGAATTATTGATATCCATAAATCGAATTATGGATATCCATAAATCGATCTGAATTAATGAAATCCATTAATCGAATTATTGATATCCATAGTTCGATTTATGGATATCCATAATTCGATTTATGGATATCCATTATTCGGCTGATTTATGGATATCCATAAGTCGAATAATGGATATCCATAATTCGATTTATGGATATCTTTAAATACGGATTAAATAGTAAAACGGCGCCCCATAGACATCAGGTCTTTACGGTCATTTAATCCGTGAGGTGCTGCAGAAAACTCGAGAGCAGACGGCAATTTTTTCATTAATTTTCAGCAAAAATAAGGTTTGACATTTCATGTGAATCGTCTAGTAAGCAGACGATTCGCATGTAATGTCAAACTTAGTTTCGATGAAAAATAATATTTTGAAATGCCGTCTGCTACGTGTGCTCAGCTCTTGAAGGGTAAAATCTTTTCATATGATGGCTTGAAAATGATGGGTTTTTTTGTTTTGGTCGATTTTATGTCTTGTTTGTTTGATTTGAGGCATAACGTCCCCGTCAACACTGTAAAAGTCATTTTGGAGACGTTGCTTCCAATTTTGTGGGAATTTTACCCGACATTGAGATGAAATGACCTCTCAAGCCCTGCCACCACAGGCAATGAAACCAATAGGGTTTATAAGCACGCACCGCTTTGCCTGGGCAGACACAGATCCTCTAAGCGGTTTACCAGTACTCGTGTGCGGGCCGGTTTCAGCTCTGCGTGGAAGCATCATGCAGCCCATATATTTCTTCAAAGCCCCGATGGTCGGGAGCCGTCGATTTTATGTCATTCATTCACAAGTTAACCCTAAGGTGCCGAGAAAAACTACATACATCTGAAATGTCGTCTGCTTATCTAGTGATTTTTGTATTTGCAAACATTTTAAAAAATATTTTTGCTTACAGGAAAAAATATGGACCCAAATCAGACACGCAGTCTGATCTGGGTCCACACTGCTGGCAAAAAATGACTTTTAAAGTAACCAGCAGACAACAAAGCAGACGACAATTGTCGTGATTGACATGTATATGGGTTAACAATATTGCAACAGGCATCGGTCCTGTTGTTAACCCTTGTCCTGCTGAGCCCGGAGAAACAATGTAGATCCAGATCAGATGGCTTCTGAAGAAGCCATCTGATCAGGATCTTCATTGTTTGCCATCCAGTTTATGAATTTGTTGCAATAATTTGCATTAAGTAATCTGATTGGCTGATAATCAGTAGTGGGTGTGACATATTTAAATATTCAGCAGGACAAGGGTTAACGTGATAATCAATGGGCATGCAGTAAAGTGAAACCGGGCTTATGTAATGTTTAATAAATAGAGCGCAAATAAAACAACGGACCGCATGTACTAGGAAGTGTTTTAATACTCAATGATCTGAGTGCACGGTTTTCGTTTTGTTCTATCAATTGACCCAAAGTTACTAACCACGTGACTATCGCTGACAATGTACAAAATCCAGGTAACGGCTATTTATAGCAACGCAATTACTGTGACGTCAGAGTGCTGTGTAACAGTAAAATATGGACTGAACATTGAAAAACAGCGTAGACCCAAAACGCGGCGTCTGATCATGGTCTACATTGTTTGCTATATACTGGAATTTAAAGGTTAAACGAAACGGTCAAAGTCTCAGTTATTGAAAAGCTGTGTCTTGCGTATTCAATAGAATCGCCTCGATATGGCGATTCTAATGAGTACACACAACATAGGTTTTTTGATGGAACATCAAAAACATATACACATGCCTCCTGACCCGGCCTTTAGAGTCACCCTCAATGACTCAAACTACCTCTCTCTTGAACAAGTTTATCATCATGGTCCCAGAGGTGTTTGAGCCATTGAGGAGCCGTGATAAACAGTGGTATGTTCGCTCAAAGACTCAACTAAGCCGGCATATCCACTATCTTAGAATGTTATTTTCGGATCGATTGTTTATCAATCGACTCAAATCGACCCAAATTTATTACCTGAATCCGACTCATGTCTCTTATGTTTTCATGACTGTCACTTATTTTAATAGACTTTCGGATGAGTCTTTAAACCGAGGTCCCGTCTCCGTATGACCTTAGCTGTTGGTGGGACGTAAAACTAAAGCTCACTCACTCACCCACTCACTTATTTTTACGAAATCCAGATAGGGAAGGAAGGATCGATTTGCTGGTTGAATTGATTAATTTACTGAGCGACTGCATGGTTTACTGGTTATTTTTTCATAAGACCTTCCTTCCTTCCTTCCTTCCTTCCTTCCTTCCTTCCTTCCTTCCTTCCTTCCTTCCTTCCTTCCTTCCTTCCTTCCTTCCTTCCTTCCTTCCTTCCTTCCTTCCTTCCTTCCTTTCTTCCTTCCTTCCTTCCTTCATTCGTTTGCTCTCTCGCTCGCTCGACCGCTCGACTGGCCGCTCTATCAAACGATCGATCAATCCATCAATCTATCAATCAATCAATCATTCCATCATACCGTCCGTGGTGTAGTGGTTATGGTGCTCGATCCGAGCTGCTCGATCCGAGAGAAAGTCTTCAAACCGAGGTCGCGTCTCCATATAACCTTAGCTGTTGGTGGGACGTAAAACTCAAATACACACATATACCGTTAGTAATCACTTAGCTTAATTGACTAAATATATTACTGTTAAGAAATCTGAATGTTTGGATTCCCCTCAACGTTTTCTTATTGAATTATTTCTCTAGCCAATCACAACCGCCAAAACACCCGCCTTCAGCTAAGCTCGAGCAAAAAACATTTGTTACAATGATCAGCAATCGATACAATTAACCCACAGCTCCCCGCTTAGAGGACATAAGCCTGCCCAGGCAAAGCGGTGCCGTATCGGCTTAAATCGATTTTACGTGGCCAAATTCCTCGCCATTACTTCCGTCGCGATTTAGACAAATAATTTGTTCAGTTCGCATGAAGGGCTCCTAACTCATCAGTGCTGAAACAACTGTGAGGACTCGACAGCAAAATCTGTGAGAAATGCAATGCGGTTACCACATCGTGCAGCCGGCCTCGGTAGTTCAGTCGGACGCGCGTCTGACTGGTGGACGCGGGTTCGATACCTGCCGGGATCGGCAACATTCTTTCGCGGAGATTGATCATGAAATCTTTTCTACGGTCATTCTCTCCCTTCCACTGATTCAAGAAGGACAGTTGTCAGTTTATGGCGAAAGAATGTGCACTGTACTGGTTAACCGCTTACGTATAAGCTTGCCCAGGAAAATGTGGATAAGTAAATTGACCGGCTCAATAATGACTGACATAGTGTTGACTAGGCCGTAAAACCCCAATACAAAACACATCGTGCACGCGCAATATTTGCACGGATTTACATCGCTCAACAATAAAAGAGCCGGAGTACAGCGTTTCCTACAATTTACATGTGCACCCAACAAAGACTCAGATCAGCCTGCGCATCCATATAGTCTACCCAGAGACTTCCTGTTTGTTTCTTTGTTTCTCTGTAAACTCTTTCCCACGGAAAAAGGGTCAACTCTTAAAGGAAAGAATTTGCTCCTCAGGAGCAAATTCTTTCCTTTAAGAGTTGACTCCTATTGACATGGGAGACAAAAATACTTTTGCAGGAGTTGCCTCCTCTGAAAGTGTTCTCATTCCACTAAACAAAGGTATGTTGTGTGTACTCGTTAGAATTGCCTCAATGAGGCAATACTAATGGGTGCAAACAACATACCTTTTCAGGATAAGTAAGAAAAAAACTTGAATTATCAGTTACTATTTGGGCCAGCGCTCAACAAAACCTACAATAAGACATGTGCACCCAACGAAAACTCAGATCATCCTGCGCATCCGCGCAGTCTGATCAGAATCTTCGTTGTGCGCTCTAAGGATAGCTAAGGGCCCAATGCTCCTTCATGCAGCAAGAAAAGTCTCTGGTCAGACTATATGGATGCGCAGGCTGATCTGATTCTTCGCTGGACTCACATGTAAACTGTAGGAAATGCTGTTCCACGGCTCAAAATTAGAGGGTGTGAACAGGCCTGGCCCAGTTCACAATGGGAACTTTTTTTCGGAACTTCTTTCCTGTAAGTGTAGATCCCTTTTGCATGTAGACCTCCATTGACAAAGAGACAGCTAATTAAATAAAGCGTCTCACAGGGCATGGAGAAACAGATTGGGCTGCATGATACTTCCGCTGTAACCGACTGGTAAACCGCATGCCCAGACAAAATGATGCGAGTCGGGTCGCTCCTTCAACGGTAGTGGTTTCTTTGGCGATAGGGCTTGAGATGTCACTTCATCTCAATCGGGCGGAAGCAACGTCTTCTAAAAAGTGTTGACGGTTCGTTAAACAAACAAATAAACAGGTACTGTTGCAGTAAATTTGCACAAGAAAGCACAGTCAAGTTTTCTCGCGGATCGATCGGACATGATACTTATACTATTGTATACTAGTATATTTTGACCACACAAAGAGAAAGAGAAAAAGAAAAACCAGCCTGCTCACAGGCGAATTCCAGTCTAGATCTGTACTTAGTATTTCGTCATTTGCTTTACTGAAAAAAAAAAAAAAAACCTAAAGGAAAAAAAAAAAAAAAACAAAAAAAAAACTAATAAGCTTCGAAATGGCTACATATCCTTTGCGAGGGATCCAATCGTAAGCTGCGCAACACGTGTGAGCAATATATCAGTGTTCAGATCAGACAGCACATCCGCACTGGATGACTCCCGCAGAATCTCAACCACGGTTACGGTATAAGGCAGGATTGTCATGGACAGGCGGAAGAACTCTGCTTGGGACCCAGTAGGCACATGACGTAATTGTGACGTCACATCAACGTCGGTTCAACGTCATTTCGTTTATGCAACGTCACATCAACGTCAAATCAACGTCGTGACGTTGTACCGACGTTGATTTGACGTTGCCCTAGCGACGTGTGCCTGCTGGGTCGGAACCAGGAAGACAGGTTTATTCGCAAAGTGCCTTTTATTATATAAGTCTTGAAACTTGAAAGCGGAAGATGTATTTTTATTGGGAAAATACTTTGAAATAACCGCTATCAGTCACGGCAATATTTCCTATGGTTATTTCTACTATTCCATATTTTTAACTATCGAAAGGCAATTATTGTCCATTTATCAAACAACTTCTCTGCCCATTGCTTCTTTGATTCTTTAAAACTGAACCGTTCCACTGGATTAAACTCAAGAACTGAATATCACGGAGGGAGAAACAATCGAAAATTATACTTGACTTAAAAATTTTGAAGAAGAAGAAGAACAAAAATATATGCACTCTAGAATATCAGCATCTGAAACAGAAATTTATCTATAAATAAATATTTCTGCAAAAATGGAAGGTCCGTACCCAGAAATTAATACCGCTTCTGAGGCCGAATCCACTGTATCCGATTCCGGCTCTAGTGCAGAACTCTACAGAGGAGATATAGCTTCATCGAGCGGTATTTCTGAGGGGAAAGGAGCAACAATAATTATTTCGCAACAGAAGTGTTGTAAATATTTAATTCTTTTCTGTTGTATGATATTGGTATCAGGCGCGTCCTCCTTCGTAGTAATGAACTATTTTCACCATTTAGCCCACCAGGAGTCGTCTGAATGCAGAAACCGCAGTGTCACGGACACTGACATTGACGAACAGAAGGCGGACAAACAGAAAATACCGGTAAGTCTTAAGGGAAATGGGAACACCAGGCAGATCTTTCCGCCATTTTTCCTGTTCGCTTTTCTTTGAGCCCTGTCCCACTGGCAAAGGGGTCTAGACCGCTTTTGGTATGGGAGACAAAATACTTTCGCAAGTGTTTTACGTCCCACCAACAACTAAGGTCATACGGAGACGGGACCTCGGTTTAAAGACTCATCCGAAAGTCTGGAGAAGCCCGGGATCGATCGTGCGATCCCTGGTTTACAAGGCGAGTAACATAACCACTGCACCACGGAGGCTTCTTTCCCAAATGATTCTTTTCAATACAGTTATCCCGAATGATACTTTTCTATACAGTTATCCCCTTAGATCCTCTAAGCCGTCTACCAGTACTCGTGTGCGGATCGGTTTCAGCTCTGCGTGGAAGCATAATGCAGCCCATATATTTCTTCAAGCCCCGATGGCCGGGGCCAAAAATAATTCAGGTATATCTTTTCGATGTTCTGTGAAAGAAAAGGTAGGCCTATGTTGTATTTACTCATTAGAATCGCCTGTCTGAGGCGATTCTAATGAGTACATGCAACATACATTTTGACGATAAGAGAAGAAACTGCATTTCATAATACCTTACTATTTTGAAATTTAGACTTGAATTTTAATGTGTAAAGGATTTTGACGATCTTCGCAACTTTATTGAAAATACTAAACAAGGTTCAAACGTTGCAACCGGAAAACTGAGGTTTACAGATTGTTATTTCTGCTTCAAATACCAGATTGTGGATATTCCCCCAAGTTCATTAACAAAACCGCCACTTTAGAGAGCATGTGAAGTATAAAAAAATAAGCACGATTGATTTCCAATTGCAATTATTAATAACTATTTAAGTATATGTTACTGTAAAAATGACGTCAAAATCTCAAGTGCTTTGCATTGTTTTTTTATTCATTGAGTCAAAATATAAGATTTTAAACCATGTCAAGAAGTCCCAAATAAGGAAACGGTGGTGTTAGTGAAACTTCAGCTGGCACAGAGCAAAATCTTCAAGGTGGCCTGGGCGACAAGCTAAGACTCAGATTAGACAGCGCAACGCGCATCAGTCTTCGCTTGTCGCATGATAGTCTATATAATTGAATTTGTGAATAGACTTCGTTCAGTTTTTTTCTTGGGAGAATATGCCAACATATTGACTCAGTTTGGTTACCTTTTCCTTCTGCGTAAGCTTGGAAAAGAGATACGTAAATCAGTTCCTTTGATGAATAGTATGTTGCTTAAAATGGCAGCAGAAATGTCCATATTTAGAACAGTAGTATGAAAAATGAAAAAGAAAAAACGAAAAAAAAAGTCAAATTTTGAAATGTACAGAAAAGGTTATCCCCCCAAATCCACATTATAGACATATAAAAAAAATCTGGACAAAATAACTCATTTCAGTAGTCTGTGCAGTGTGCGAACTATATTCTGTAAACTTTAACAAATATTTTGAATGCACTTTCTATAAGCGAAAACAATAACGGTGTGAATAATAATAATTAAAATGGTCTATTATGAGAGTGTTGTAGATATTGGCCATGGAATGGCATTTGAAAACGATAAGGGTGGCCTGGTTACCAAGGAAACTGGAGGCAAATATTCCGCTGCTACAGCTAAAATGAAGAAAATTTTAGCGTATATTGGATGTGCATGTTCTGTCATCTGTATATGTTGCGCTTGCTCATTTGCAATGGTGAAGTATGTTTCTGCACGTGCAGCCACTCAGACCAATCTGTCAGAGCATGAACGGAAATGTTGTGACTTTGATGATATAAATCCTGATATTAATGACGTACGTATTAATTATTAGATGATCTTACACGAGTGGTCATTTCATATGAAATTTATGAAACGAGCCTTCGGCGAAATTCATAAATTTCGTATGAAATGACCACGAGTGTAAGATTCTGTTTATCATATGACCACTTGAAAGTCGATTTTTCGCCTATAAATTTGACAAATTTTCCACAAAAACGCATGGTTGACATGGACGTTACTTAAACCCGCCAAAGCGTTATTACACTAGTGGTCATACAATTTTTATTACCGATTACACGACATTATCCACTGCTTATCAACGACGTCATATGATAAAGACATGTTTACACTACACTGAGACGTGATCCGTGCCAAAACCATTAAAAGAATGACAAATGGTGTAGACCCCAATGAGTCGGCTTGTTATGAACTGTCTCATTTGGAACTACGCTGTTTGCGCATGTAGCTTTAATTCGAACACACTTCATTGAGATCAAATCACAGTGAAACTTCCATGATCCGAACACCGATGGTACGATAACCACGGCTCTTTCGAAAACATGCCTAAACAAATACATTGTAACCTTTATCGCCGAAAAAATGAAAATTTTAAGATGAAAAATTGTGATTTTTTTCTTATTTCTGCTAAAAATATAGATTGTGGGTACTCGTTAGAACCGCCTCATCGAGGCGGTTCTTACGAGTACCCACACTCTATATTTTAGAGCAGAAATAAGAAAAATAAGGTTTACCCCTGCAAACCCCAGTTTTACTATATAAAAGTGGGGTTCGAGGGGTCAAAATTATATAGGCGTGTTTTCGTGATGTTGAGCCCTTGGTAAAAACATCCCGTAACTGCAGATATTTAATTTATATATTTGGATTTTTTTTTATTCAATCTTCAAAAATCATATGTTGTGTGTACTCATTATAATCGCCTCGACGAGGCGATTATAATGAGTACACACAACATACCTTTACTATAAAGAAAATGGAGAATGCAGTAAAACCTGTCTTAGTGGCCACCTCTAATAAGCAAGGAATCTGTCTTAAGCAAGCGTGTTTTTGGCCACCGAAAGAGGAAAATACATTAAAATCCACCTGTATTAAGCAAGCACCTGTCATAAGCAAGCAAATTTTGAATATCCCTTAGGTACTTGCTTAATACAGGTTGGACTGTATATCCCTTTTATGCCTGCTTACCAGGCGCTATGATTAGCCCTCAGTGGCTCAAACTACCCCTGTCTCAAACGATTTTTATGGTTCCATGTGTTCGGGCCATTTAAGTTTGACTATAGTCCGATCTTAATGTGTTTGTTTGCTTATTTGATTTGAGGTTTAACGTCCCCGTCAACACGGTAAAGGTCATTTTGGAGACGTTGCTTCCAATTTTGTGGGATTTTTACCCGACCTTGGGATGAAATGACATCTCAAGCCCTGCCGCCCAATGAAACCAATAGTGTTTATTAGCATGGACTCGCACCGCTTTGCCTGGGCAAGCTTAGATTCTCTAAGCGGTTTACCAGTACTCGTATGCGGGACGGTTTCAGCTCTGCGTGGAAGCATCATGCAGCCCATCTATATCTTCCAGCCCCGATGGGCGGGGGCCAGACCTTAATGTGTATCAAGTTTATTTGGATATCCATGTTTCAGTATGCACAGTAGACTGGAAACAGTCCATTCATTTAATCATTTCACTTATAAGAATATGCTTATTAATTTTAACCCAGCTCAAAAGCAATGACTTCAATCCCATAGCACCAAAAGTTTTGGAGATCAGAAAGTATTAGAGAGGAGAATAATATAAATCAATGCTAATACAAATGAGAAGATATTGGTTAAACTTTTGGACTGATTCAAGTCTATATGCACAGTAGTGTAACATGATAATGGTGGTTAATTCACGATTTTTGTTGCACATTTGAAGCATTTTGATTGGTTAAGAGCGACATAAACGGGTAAATCCCCAAAGCGGAAACTGGCACCTTTTCTGGCATGGCAAAATTTCAGATTAGCCGACAGCCCTGGATTTTTCAAGAAATAAATTTTCTGTTTGTTGACTCTATCGGTAAACTTCGCCGGAAAAACAGGCGTTATTTAAATAAGAATCGACTCGGAAAGTGATCAAAACCACAGATTTAGATTAAGTCTTTTTTGTCCGACTTTCGAAACATTAGGAAAACTTAATTCTACATCTCATTCGCTTATGAAAGTCTTTTTTCATATTATAAAAAGTGAGCATGGGTTGGGCTTGGCAAACAGTGTAGAGGCTGATCAAACGCCGCAGAACGCGGTATCTGATCAGGTCCACACTTTTTGCTTAACAAAAACAAACCAATCTCAGTTCAGGACTATTTTCCCAGCCTACACTCAGAGACAATCAGCTGAAGTCCACGACCCGCCGGATGCTTTTAGCTTTATGAGTGTTACCATATATGGGTATGGCGGCCATTTTGGTCATGTGACCTGGACCTAAAACGGTTCCCCCAATAAATGCGCCTTATCGTTAGGAGCAAAAATATATCTTATACTTTAGTACTGTATTCTGAATCGTTTGCAGGCTAAAATGCATTCTTACTTTTCCAATACAAAAGCATATGTGTCAAAGTTTGACCTAGGCACAAAGAATGTCAAGGTCAACCCAGGGTCACCATTTTAGCAATTTATGATGGGCCTACGTCCCAGATGTTATTTATCAAGTTTCGTGGAAATCTGCCCAGTGGTTCTGGAGAAGACTATTTTTGAAGGGTTTTACCATATATGGCTTGGCGGCCATTTTGGTCATGTGACCTGGACCCCATGAGCAAATTTTGGTTTTACCCATCCCATAGAGGCTCCATATGAAATTTGACTTTAATCGGCCCTACGGTTTCCGAGGAGAAGCAGTTCGAAAATTTTCACATTTTTCGCCTCGGCGAGGCTATACTAAATGGAATGTAATATTTGGCAAGTTCATTGGTTAGATCTCACTGATATCTATCAGTATGCCAAAAATTATTTAAATATTCCAATCGGTTACGTCACTATCACCAATTTTCACAAACGGGTTACGGACGGACAGACAGACTGACAGAATGACACGGTGATTTTAGGGCACTCTTAGAAAATCAACCAACTTCAGTCGGTCGCTTTTTCTGCGGGTCGTGCAATCGATGTACCAGTACTCTCAGTGCTTTGATTCCCCTTAGGGTGTTAGGTAATCGTCTTGATTCCTGATCCTTGCCTTAGGATTATGGGTCGCCCTTTTACTATTTATTCCCTATTTATAGATATCCATAATTATTTATTGATATCCATAATTCGAATAATGGATATCCATACTTATTCATGGATATCAATAATTATTTATTTATATCCATAATTTAAATTATGGATATCCATAATTCGAATTATGGATATCCATAAATCGATCTGAATTATGGATATCCATAAATCGAATAATTGATATCCATTATTCGAATTATGGATATCCATATTCGAATTATGGATATCCATAAATCGATCTGAATTTTGGATATCCATAAATCGAATAATGGATATCCGTAATTCGATTTATGGATATCATAAAAAATTCAGATCGATTTATGGATATCCGTATTCGAATTATGGGTATCATTAATTCGAAATATGGATATCCATAATTTGGTCCAATTATGGATATCCGTATTTCGATTTATGGATATCCGTTATTCGTCTTGGCATATAAATACAATAAATAATGACTGAAACCAAAGGCTTTTGCGGTGAATTATGGATATCAATAATTCGTAATATGGATATCCATAATTCAGCCCGATTTATAGATATCCATAATTCGATTTATGGATATCCATAATTGAAATTATGGATATCCATAAATCAGCGGAATAATGGATATCCATAGTTTGATTTATTGATATCCATAATTGGAATTATGGATATCTATAAATATGGATTAAATAGTAAAACTGCACCCCATATAGGATACTATTTACAAGGATGTAGTTTACGATGATATGTATCATGATGACCTTGGTAAATTCCTAGAAACAACAAAAGGAACTTTTTAAAGTTATATCTGCATTATCGTGCAATTAAGGGGAATGGGAACACCTGGCAGATTTTTCCGCCATTTTTCAAAGGGAGACAACTTTTGGGACTTCCTGTTCGCTTTTCTATAAGCTAGTCTAAGCCCAGTCCAACTGAAAAAAAAAAAGATCTACTCTTAAAGGAAAGAATTTGCTCCTCAGGAGCAAATTCTTTCCTTTAAGAGGTGATCCCTATATACTGACATGGGAGACAAAAATACTTTTGCAGGAGTTGCCTCCCCTAAAGTTGTCCCCATTCCCATTAAGTAACACTGCAAACAATGCATTTAGAAATTTAACTGCGCCATGATAAAAGTGTCCTATACCTAGGAAGTTTTGGCAGTGATTAATTGTGTTTGGGTTTAACGACACGTCAACCCTTGTAGGTCATTTTGTGTCGTCTCCCAGAGAAGGGAGAAAAGAGTTAGGAGAGATAGCAGAGGAGATGGACGTGAGGGACAGGTGGGGAAGAGGATGTGTAGGCCCAGAAGAAATAATATCCCCCACTACCCACACCTGTTGCAGGGACAGCAGGCCTTGTCACGCTGAAAGTCAATATCAGTCGGACGCCCCCTTGGCCCCCGCCCATCAGGGCTTGAAGAAATAGATGGGCTGCATGATGCTTCCACGCAGAGCTGAAACCGACCCGCACACGAGTACTGGTAAACCGTGCGAGTCGGCTTGTCCAGGCTTATAAACCCTATTGGTTTCATTGGACAACAGGGCTTGAGCTGTTATTTCATCTCAATGTCGGGTAAAAGTTCCACAAAATTGGAAGCAACGTCTCCAAAATGACCTTTACAGTGTTGATGGGGACGCTAAACCTCAAATCAAACCAATCTTTATAATCCGCCATATGCAATATATTTGTATGTTTGCAAAGGAGAAGAACAATATAAGCTCAGCTTCCGTTCTGATCCTTTTCTTTTGTTCTCACATTTAATTATCTGTAATGAATATCGTTGTGTATATCTTTTTGAATAAAATATGTTTAACTCTTATCATGCTGTTCACGGCAACCCCTATCTTTGGAAACAGTGTAGATCCAGATCAGATGGCTTGAAGAATCCATCTGATCAGGATCTACACTGTTTGACAATCAGTTTATGAATTTGTAGGAATAAATTACATCAAGTAATCTGATTGGTTCAAAGTCAGAAGTGGGTGTGGTTAAAATGAATATTCAGCAAGAGAAGGGTTAAACTAAACCTCAAATCAAACAAACAGTTGGTCGCCCCAGTGATGCAAGATACACAACACAACCACCCTATTGCGCTCACAAGAAGTTCCTTATTTACATTACGCTCGAGCGAGCACATTCATGCGTTACTGAATACAGTAAAATTCTCCGCCCCTGCCAATCGGGGCTTGAAGAAATAGATGGGCTGCATGATGCTTCCACGCAGAGCTGAAACCGACCCGCACACGAGTACTGGAAAACAGTTAAGAGGATCTAAGCCTGCCCAGGCAAAGCGTTGCGAGTCGGCCGTCCATGCGTATAAACCCTATTGGTTTCATTGGGCGACTGGGCTTGAGATGTCATTTCATCTCAATATCGGGTAAAAGTCCCACAAAATTGGAAACAACGTCTCCAAAATGTCCTTTACAGTGTTGACAGGGACGTTAAACCTCAAATCAAACAAAAACAATACAGTAAAATTCTACTATTAAAACCACCTAAAATTAAGACTAATTCTGTTTTAAAAAGCTTGTTTGGTGGGTCGCAGTTATTCTTTCTTAGTGTTTTCTGCATACATGGTGCACTGGTCAGAGACCACCTTTGGGACTGTTCAAAAGTGGTCTTAATATAGGAATTTTAATATATTTCGAAAAGACTGTGCATGCGCACATCAGTGCGATGTTAAAATCTTTCAATATGGTTATAATCATCACTCACGCGGAATGTTTAATGCATATAAGTGCAATTAAGAGGGAAACTGATTTCAATATATTTTTGTTTTACTTTATTCTGGACATTTATGACATATTGCACACTATTAAGGCCATATTGGGCCGCTTATAACAATGAGGTAATCGTTTTAGGGATCTTAACCCTTGTCCTGCTGAGCCCGGATATGCCTTATCTTTTAAACAATGGAGAGCCAGATCAGATGGCTTCTGAAGAAGCCATCTGATCAGGAACTTCATTGTTTGTCATTCAGCTCATGAATTTGGTGCAATAATTTGCATCAAGTAGTCTGATTGGTTGATAATCAGTAGTGGGTGTGGCATATATAAATTTTCAGCAGGTCAAGGTCAAGGGTTAATAGCAGATGTTGACTGACTATGTGTTTTGTTTATTTTAGGAACCAGCGAGACAAACAGTCAACAAAACAGTGACTAAGAGAGCGGGAGCTTTGCTAACAATCAATCAGACTCTTTTGAAAAGTGAGTTTCGTAGTTTGATACAAAGAGATCCGCCTACCGCCAACCCCCCCCCCCCCCCCCACACACACACACACAAATACACGCGCGCACTCCGCGAATGTAGAACATTTTCATACTCATCCCACTTATCCATGAATCGCCCCCGCTCATCGGGGCTTGGAGAAATAGATTGGGCTGAATGATGCTTTCACGCAGAGCTGAATCTGACCACACACGAGTACTGGTAAACAGCTTAGAAAGACTAAGCCTGCAAAGCGGTGTGAGTCAGATCGTCCAATGCATATAAGCCTTCTGGTTTCATTGGGCGGCAGGGCTTGAGATGACATTTCATCTCAATGTCGGGTAAAAGTTCCACAAAATTGGAAGCAACATCTCCAAAATGACCTAAATAGTGTTGACGGGGACGTTAAACCCCAATTCAAACAAACTTATCCATGAAATTTGTCTTGCTCATACATTTTAAAATGCCAATAATTTGTTGGCATTGCTTAATAAATAAAATTCTCGGCAATTCGCCACAATCGTTGGCAAACATTTGAAATTCCATTATGCTGAGCTGAGTTGGGTATATTTCTTTTTTTAATTGACGTCCCCGGGCCTTAATTGACGCTTCCAATTAGGCGCATTGAGAGATGATCTTTCGACGAAGTTTTTATTAACAGAAGTATGATGGCCTAGCCCCGAGGTTATAAACCCTTTTTTTACATGTTCAACTCAACTAAAATGGATTTTTTTACTCAAAACTATTAAGATGCATTTAAAATTTCATGCTCTAGTTTGTTGAGCATGAAAAAAGTTTTATATCCGCGGGACCGTCAATGGTGAGAACAAATTCGATTTATGGATATCATCCATAATTCAGATCGCTTTGTAACTCTGGGTCGATTGATAAACACTCGACCAATCGACCCCAAAACCGGACTGCTCAGCTACGATGAGTACGGAGTGGCATGGAATTTTGCATATAAAAACTAGAGATATTGTACTTTATTATATACCTAGAAAATGTCCCGTTTACTTTCTACAGAAGTTACCGGTCAATATTTTTCCATATTGCCCGTAGTCAAGTTCATATTGCCCGTAGATAAGCAGTCAAGAAATCAGGAGTATTTTGAAAGAAATATAACCGACGCTTCGGAAAAAAATGGCGTCCTGTGTAGGGAAACGTCAATGTCTTTAATGACGTCACATCCACCAACGTTAACGTCGTCTTCACTTTGGCGCCGTTGGGCGTGGTTTTTCAACGTGTAGACTTAACGACCTTCATTATTTTCCATTTAAAACCACTTAAAGATTTATAATCTGATTTTACGTTCAGAAATTTATACCAGGCAATCCTGAATTCTAGCCGACAGTTGAATTTTTGGGTATATAATAAAAAGGATTTGGGTATATAATAAAAAGGTTATTGACTCTATATTGTGAAATATTCTGCACTCGTTCATATAGCGAAGACGCACTCGCAAGCTCGTGCGTCCTTTGCTATATGAACTCGTGCCGAATATTTCACAATATAAAGTCAATAACCTATAAATCCAAGCAGGAAACACAAAGCAGTGATTAGATTGCACAGACTGTCCACGTGACCAGTTAAATTAAACCGCGCACACAAAGAGTTTGTACGAATTCCAGGTAATGGTTATTTTTAGCAGACCTCTTCTTGTCTCTTTGACAGCAGAGTGCTAGGTAAAGAGGGTTATCTGTAAAACCTGGCCCCGAGGTTATAAAACTTTTTTCATGCTCAACTCACTTGAGCATGAAATTTGTCCTGCTCACAAATTTTAAAATGCCTACAATTGTTGGCATTTTAAAATTTGTGCAGGACAAATAACATTATCTGTCAGCTGAGAAAGAAAATCGCCCAACTTCTTAGTATTTTAATTTTTATGAGCACCACAAGTTTCATGCTCAGCTGAGTTGAGCATGAAAAAAGTTTTATAACCTCGGGGCATGGGTTGTGTTCATGTGCCTTGACAATGACACACAGTGTAGACCCAGATCAGGCGCAACTGCATCTGATCATGGTCAACACTGTTTGCTTGAAATTCAGAATGTTAGGGAATAAACGAAACAGTCTAAGTGTCCTTTCAGATCCATTTTCTCAGACTACACTCGGAGACCATCCAGCAGGTGCATGACGTTATTGTGACGTCACATCAACGTCGGTACAACGCCAGGAAGTTTATGCAGCGTAATATCCACGTCGGTGCACCGACGTTGATTTGACGTTGCCCTAGCGACGTGTTACTGCTGGGAATCGACCCACCAATCCTTTCAGCGCTTTGCTTATGTTTATTTTGTTGCAGGCTCTCACCCAAAGCTCGGCTGGTCAGATAAAGGGACTGTTTCATACTTGGATGGCATCAACCACGTGATGCATAGCGGGTACGACTGTCTTGAATCGACTATAAACGACCGGTATCTAATCACAGTTCAAATGACATACCGTTATTCTTTTACCAAACCGGATACGCCAGTCGATACCTACTTCACTTTGGTACGGTTCAGAAAGCATCTAGGAAACCACGAGGCTCGTCTGATCGCTAAAAGTAACTACAGGGTGCCACCACGAAGCCACCGCAGTTTGTTACCACAGACAATGGTGCTGAGTTTACCACTGCGGAAAGGCGACCTGTTGTGTGTTACAGCCAAACACCCTGAATTGATCTACGCCAGTAGTATAGACAATTTCTTTGGCGTTGTCTCGGTAGGAAACTCGTGAATGGTGCTCTATAATTTGCCTTATACCATCCGGTGATTCGTTATACCTACTAACCTTGTTTGGTGGCTGCATTTATTTGGTCCCGAGAGTCGCGAGATTTGAGGGAGTCCTGGAATAAATGGTTCGCTGGCAATGTCCGGGGAGGCTCAAGTCTGCTGGGAGTTTTAACTCATAAAGTGCTGTGTTCAACTTGAGCAGACTATACATCCATGTTTTTTTTCCAAGTCGTCCGCCAAAAACTGTCAAACTTTTGTCGTCTGTTATTGATGTGCTTGGTGCATTCAAGATTAATCACTAGACCTTACATGTTTTTTAAAATGTTTTAAAGTACATGCTGCTGTTTTCTATAAACTGTTGGAATTGTATTGAGAAATGCGTGAGACATGCTTGAAGAGTGTAAACGGTGCAGAATATTTAATACTAGAAAATCATGACGTGAACAATCGGTATGTTTATATAGCGAAAGGAATTTTTCTTCACAAAATGAAGGCTCCTTTCGCTATAGACCCGCCGTGAACAAGGCCATGTATTGGAATACCTTGTGTACACAACATCATATATAGAAGAGCATGGTTTTACTTATTTCTGCCCTGTAACATAGCACCAACAATCTATGTTTAACACAGAAATAAGGGAAACAGAACAAAAATTGTCAAAAATAACAGTTTTCGCACAGAGCCATGAAACAATTCACTATGGAGCGCGGGTGCCCCAAAATGACAACAGAAAATATACACAGGGAAACCCTACCATTCAAGTATGTGGTGGGGTTTGCAGTGGTGTACATTACACGAACGTTTAAGTGCGATGTAGTGCGGACATAGCGATTAGTTAGATACTCGAATTAGCCAGACACTATGCGGAATGGCTAGAGCGGTCGAATTGTCCTTTTGATGTTTCAGGCTGAATTAAAATTGATTATGTTGTACCGTTTGTTCCTGCCTCCCCCGTTCTTATACAGTAAAATTCCTATATGAAGACCACCTTTAGGACTGTTCAAAAGTGGTCTTAAAGACCACTTATGAACAGTCCCAAAGGTGGTCCCTGACCAGAGGGAATTCAGTGTTCCCTTCAAAATAAGCTTTTTATATCAAAATTAGTCCTAATTTTAGGTGGTCTTAATGGCGGAATTTCACTGTATTTAGTTTCGATAAGAATGGATGCGAACGGAAGACTCGGTGACCCACTACCAACATAGCTAATTCGGTTTTACGCCAATGAAAAGTGGCCACCAGAGCTATAAATAGATGAACGTCAACATTTTGCATTAAATGCCAGCTCCCTTTTGCCATTTTGATTCAAACTTCACAGGGACCGTTGCCTAGGTGGCTCCCTACTAAAATAGTCAAAATCGTACTGCTTCGATGAACAAGATGGTGGCCAGAACTAAAATAAATAAATAAATAAAAAAAATCTTAAAATGACAATTTCTCCTATACCCCATGGCCAATTTCTATAAAACAGGAATGTTGCTTAAATGACCTTCTACCAAACTTATTAAAACGGTTCTGCTCTGCACTTATTAACAAATTGCCACCTGAGCTAAAAGTACAAAAAAACTACTTTTACACCTTTAGTCCAATTTCACTTGGAGGAATGTTGCTTAGGTGACTCTCTTTATTAAGTAGCTAAAACGGTTCCACTGATGAACAAGGTGGCTGCCAGATCTAAAACAATAAAAAAACTTTAATGGACAACTTCTCCTACACGTTTGATTCGAGTTTATTCAAACTTCACAAGAAGATTAGTAGTATGCTTAGAAGACCCTCTACCAAACAAGATAAAACGTATCCGCTCGAAAGAACAAGGCTGCCGCCAGAGCTAAAAGTGAAAAAAAAAAACAACATTCTAACACAGCGCGCCTATATAGGCAATGGAAAATAACTGTGTTTTATTCTACAACAAATCACAGCTCGGAAGAGCGTGACGAGTGACGTCATTAAAATTCCCAATTTATGACGTCACTAGTCGATTTACTTGACGTTAGACGGTGTAGCGTCATTTTCTCGCATCGAAAACGTAAGAAAAGGATATAAATGCATGTGTTTCAGTCGATAATTTTAGCGGGATTTCTTATAACAATGGCGAAAGGTTGTGAGATTTTGAAGGAAACAACAACATTATTGCCGATTTTCAGCGTGTTAGAATCGAAATAGATCAGCTCTAGCCAGTGATTTGTTGGGTAATAAATCACAGTTTGTCGGTCAGTTGTAAGTAGACAAATCACGCGCGCTACGCGCTCGTGATTTGTCTACTTTACAACTGACCTCCAAACTGTGATTTATTACTCAACAAATCACAGCTAGATCTAATCTATTTCTTAAACAAAAAACACAAAAACAAACAAACAAACACACATAAAAACAGCAACAACAAAAAACAAACACACAACAACAACAACAAACAAACTTTAAATGACAATTCCACCTACACCTTTGGTTGAATTTCATTCAAACTTAATAGGAGTTTTGCTTTTGTGACCGGCTACAAAAGTAGTTATAAAAGGTTCTACTCCAATGAATAAAATGGCCGACATAGCTAAAACTAGACATCACATTTAAATGGTAATTCCTTCTGTACCTTTGGTCCAATTTCATTCACAGGCATGTTTCTTAGGTGATCGTTTACCAAAATTGCTAAATGGTTCCACTCCGATGAACAAATTGGCTACCGGAACTTAAATAAAACAAGAATGTTGTTGAATGTTAAATGGCAACTCCTATATCTTTGGTCATTTTTTCACACTTCAAAGGAGTGTTGCTTAGCTGACTCTCTATACCAAAGTAGCTAAAACGGTTCCGCTCAAATGAACAAGATGGCAGCCAGAGCTAAAAGCAGATAAACTTCTCCAATTCCGTTGGTCCAATTTCATTCAATCTTCATCTGAATATTGCTTAGGTAAACAGCTGCAGAAATTGCAAAACAGTTCCGCTTTGATAAACACGATGACTACCGGAGTTAAACGACAACTATTGCATTCAATATAGTTATAACTCAACCTCAAGACATTTAGATGATCTTTTAAATATTGACAAATTTTGCTTTGAATGAACGGTCACCTCAGACCTTCAGTTAAGCAAAGCTAATAATTCTGATGTCGAATCACCGTTTTATAGCTCAGCCGAGCCGAAGGCTCCTCGGGAGCTTATAGTATAGGCGGTGGTCCGTCGTCATCGTCGTCTGCGTCTGTGGCTGCGTCTGTCTGCATCTGCGTCGTCAACATTTTCAAACGACATCTCCTCTGAAATTGTCAGGCCAATTGTAACCAAATTACATGTGGAGCCTCTGTGGGAAGGGGGAACAAAAATTTGTTCGTAAGGACTGGATCACATGATCAATCTGGCTGCCATGCCCATTGGTGGTAAAAACCTTTATAAATCTTCTCAGGAACCAAGCGGCTGGTAACCTTGAAACTTGGGATGCAGCAGGTACTACCGAGTTGTTAAAATGGTGACCTTTTGTTGACCTTGACCTGTTTTACGTCAAGGTCAAATATGGTCATTTAGACATTTTCATGCCAAAAAAGGCAAAACAGTGTATTTTTCTGATTGCATGGTAGCCTGTTATCATCATTACCCTCCTCCACCTCATTATCCTCCTCCTCCCCCTCCTCACCATCATCATTATCATCATCATCATCATCATCATCATCATCATCATCATCATCATCATCATCATCATCGGAGTTTTATAAACGTGCAGGTACAGAGGCAACATCCACATAAATGGGCCCCCTATCAGGTAGCTGGCTTGCTGTACGCATGACAGATCTCACACCAGATCTCCAGGTTTGTCTATCATGAGTGTCGATAGCAGAGAGCTTCCACTCTCTGCGATCTCTCTCTGTCAGCTGCTTCCAGGTCATCTTTGGCCTCCCAGGCCCACGCCTTCCATCTACCTGTATGTCACAGGCAGTCTTGACTGCACCGCTGGAGCGTTTAACATGTCCATACCAGCGCCTCAATGCCAAGCCGTGCAAGTTGCTCACTGGACCTAATGGTGACAGTGTCCTGTGGCTTGTCATTGCAGATCTGTCTGATCATTGCTCTGACATTCCGCTGCAGATGCTGGAGGTTTGGCTTTGTCAATGACCAAGTCTCACTGGCATGAAGCATTGCGCTCCGCACACAAGAGTTGCACACGGCCGCGTGTCTTGAACGAGGGGTGGCGGGAAGAGAGAATTGGTAGCCGCTCCTTGAATTTCTTCCTGGCTGTTTTCACACGTGATGTGGTCGAAAAATCTCAGCCACCCGCTGCACAGAGCATGTCACCTAAGTAGCAAAAGGAAGCTACCATTTCCAGCTTGTCAGGTCGGACTTGGACTTCCCTCTGTGGTCTCCCATAAGGGGCGTGTAGTTCCTTTGCACCATGGACAAGTGTAATCAGGGTCCTCTGTCAAGCGCTTAAGCCCACTGCATTTCTTGTGCACCCAGATTTTCCAGCCATTGCAAAAATTACTGTTGCTGCCCACTCCAGTGCGACATACAATACATGGGAACTGGCCCGTACTCTGCAGGAGGCCTGGACAACAGATCGTGATCTTCGTCTTTCCTGCATTTACTCTCAGCCCTTTTTCCTCCACTGCTTCTTTCCAAGTTTAGTGCCAATGACACATTCCTCGAGTGATTCAGCTATGATGACAACGTCATCGGCATACAGGTCCTCCCAGGGAATTCCAGAGCGGAAATCGCAACGATCAAAAGCAGTGGGCTGAGACCAGAGCCCTGATGAACACCAACCTTAATTCGAACTCTGCACTATAACCATCAACAACACGGACACGGCTCCGAGCATTAGCATACATCCCATGCAAGTTCTCTCATTTCCCACTAGACGACTTTCCGAGGCACTCGATCAAATGCCTTCTCCAGGTCTACGTAGCCATGTTGAGTCTCTCGTTGGTCGCCATATACTTTTCTTGCAGCTGCCTTACAATAAAGGTTGCGTCGGTTGTGCCTCTTCCTGGGACGAAACTGAGAGCCGTGAATCGACACCAACTGTCTAATGAGGCCATCCACAATCCTCTCCAGGACATTCGGTTCTGTCAGTTTGAGACCACG
This sequence comes from Lucinisca nassula, assembly GCA_963580285.1. NCBI lineage: Eukaryota > Metazoa > Mollusca > Bivalvia > Lucinida > Lucinidae > Lucinisca > Lucinisca nassula. Next base: position 103,421,512 of record OY757024.1, on the reverse strand, counting down.
GTAGTTGCCCCTGTCCAGTGCATCGCCATTGCTCTTGTAGAGACAGACAATGAAACTCTGTTCCAGTCAGAGGGTATTTTGCCATCACGGATGATTGAAGCTGCAAGGCCACGGATCGTTGAGGCACCCACATCACCTGCTGCTCTTATCATCTCCACAACTACGCCCGATGGGCCCGGTGCTTTGCCATTTTCATCTGAGAGATAACCTTCTTAACCATGTCAATAGTGATATGGATGGGCGGCCCTTCCACTTGTAGTTAATCAGAAAGGTGGTTCGGAACTGGTAGCACGTTGAGTAGCCTTTAGTAGTGTTCTAACCAGGCCCTCTGCTTTGATTCGTCACTCATTGGCATCTCTCCTGCATCATTCTTTACTGGGTTTGCCATCTACAACATCGGCATTCTCTCTTCCATAGCGGTATACTTCTAAAAACGTAGGGTCAATAGAAATGCCATCAGCTATGCTATTTGTAATCTGCTGAATGGAAGTTTATCCATTCCAAAGGTCAATGTCATTTACTGGCCTTTGTTCTGGATTGCTCAGATTCAGTAATGTTATCTTCGTCTCTACTTAAACTGCAGGGTTGATTGAAACCAAATTACATTTAGAGCCTCTATGGGAAGGGGGGAACGGAAGTTTGATCGTAAGAACTGGATCACATGACCAATATGACCGCCATGTCCATATATGGTAAAATTTTTTAGAAAGCTTCTTCACAGTAACCAAACGGCCGATGACCTTCAGACTTGGTCTGTCTTGGTATTTCTCTAAATCGCGACGGAAGTAAAGGCGAGGATTGCGGCCGCGTAAAATCGATTTAAGCCCCTCAGTGGAACTCGTTTCACTGACCGTTCCAAGGCGGTTCTTCTGTCGCTTACATTTTTTTGTTTTTGGATAGCCACTTGAACATTTTGTGGGAAAGTAACTGTCCTTTTGGCTTTCCGCTATTGATGTTACCATTAGGGTCTTGTTATTTCAAGTTAGTGTTTCTTTCCCTTTGGTGTCCCTGATGGGAGCGGTGGGTTAATTGTATCAATTCCTGATCATTGCCTTCACTTCTATTTCGGTGTACAAAATTAGGAACTCAGGCCCTGCCGAATTTGTGCAAATAATGACCTTTGGTTGACCCTGACCTGTTTTACGTCAAGGTCAAATTTGGTCACTTAGACATTTGTATGGAAGAGGGCAAAACAATTGAGTTTTATGATTCTATTGTAGCCTGTGACATCAGAATTGATATTTGCAATCAGATGAATTTTAGTTTATCAATTCCAAAGGTCAAATTCCTTTGCTGACTTTTGTCCTGAATGACTTCGATTCAGTATTTTTTATCTTCTATTCCTCTAAAACTGCTGGACTGATAGAAACAAAATTACATGATAAGCCTCTATGGGATGAGGCAATGTAAATTAATTCGTGGTATTATAGTCACATGACCAAGATGGGTGCCATGCCTGTATGGTAAAAACACATGACCTCTGGTTTGCCGAATGGCCCATGGGCCTCTTATTTGGATATGGATTTGAATATTTCAAATCTTTATTTATGATATGTAGTTGAGGTCGTAGTACCAAAGCGTTAATCCAAAACCATTAGTCCATAGACAAAAAGGCAAATATCAATGTTGAGATCAACAGACATGGACTCCAGAAGAGTGTAATCAGGCGTCCGCGGATAGTAAGCATTACTAGGTAAGCAAGCTTCGCCCACCTTGCCCATCGACCCGAACGAAGAAAAGGTGTAAATGCCGAGAAGGGTATGTCCGAGATTTTGGAAGTCTGCCTATGGCTTTCCATTGGCAAACATATCAGAAATAATCCTGGCAATGGCCACATTGTACGGATCAACAAGATCATGGTGCCTCCCATAGAACTTCTTTAGTGTTGATACCAGTTTGGTTTTTTGATACCCCTGGGATAACAACCTGGTAGTTAGCACCTTCCCACGTTCCATAAAGTCCCGATACTTGGAACAGGCTCTTAAAGAACTGGATCACATGATCAATATGGCCGCCATGCCTATTGATGGTAAAAACCATTATAAATCTTCTTCTTAGGAACCAAACGGCTGGTGACCTTGAAACTTGGGGTGCAGCAGGTACTACCGAGTTGTTCAAATGGTGACCTTTGGTTGACCCTGGCCTGTTTTACGTCAATGTTAAATATGGTGATGATTTTGACTTTAATATAGTTAACTTCCCATTTTCAGATGGTGCTGTTCCACGTTTGCGTCTTACGGTGTTTGCTTTGCAAAAGTGTCAAGTCATGTCGCTGATTTTAACACTCGTAATAAAGGTTTAATTGCAGGCCCACCGCCCATAGGGGCTTTAAGATATATATGGGCTGCATGATGCTTCCACGCAGAGCTGAAACCGACCCACACATGAGTACTGGTAAACCGCTTAGAGGATCTAAGTCTGCCCAGACAAAGCGGTGCGGTCCACGCTTATAAACCCTACGTGTTTCATTGGGCAACAGGGCATGAGATGTTATTTCAATTCAATGTTGGGTAAAAGTCCCACGAAATTGGAAGCAACGTCTCCAAAATGACCTACACAGTGTTGACGTGGACGTTAAACCTCAAATCAAACAAACAAACAAAGGTTTAACTGCTAAACTACTATATATCAGGGATATCGATATTATAAATTTAGTAAAACTATTCATAGTATTATTGCCGACACTATGAATTAATTTCTAAATTTAAGGTTAGATTGCAAAGACTTTTGCTGCAGGGGAAGTCACAGCCTAAGTGTTTTTGGCGACATTACATATAAATTAAGAAAAAATAAAGGCAAACCTAACTTTTCGGGATAATTTCAGAAAGCTATCAAACGTTACAAACGCATGGGATACAATATAAATGCTATTAAACAGACTGTATGCATTGCGTTTGATCCAATCTCGGTCAGACATTATGCTTTCCTCTTTAATTACACGCCGGTGCATCGGGGTTCAGACTCCATGTTATGTTGGTGATTTGATTCTTCCCCCTTTTTAGTTGTTCATTTTTAGTTACATTTGTCCTTCCTATTTAATGTTTGTCATGTTGGTGATTCTGATTCTTTCCCCCAATATGTACGTTGTTCCTCTTTAATTAGGTTTGGATTATCTGAGTCACCAAGAGCTGCTGACTCGGTTTATCAGTGGTCTGTTTTGTTTAATACCGTCACTCCATGTTTCGACTTCTTTCCCTTATGATATTGTGGAGAGGATTTGGGGTCTGATTGTATCAGTTCCTAATTGGTTCTCTTTTAAATTTCCTCTCATACATTTTGGTCAATTTCCTTAAAATTTCAAAGGGATGTTGCTTGGTTGACTTTCTACCAAATTGGTCTTACTCCAGCCATTATCTTTCACTGGCAGACGTAAAAGCAGATAAATTGACGACCTCTTCTAAACTCTAAAGCCAGTTCCATTCAAACTTCGAAAGAATGTTAGCCAGGTGACCGTGCAACAATTATGCTTCATAGAATAAGATGGTTGTCAGTTATTCACATGGCTTTCCGATGCTATTGACATCTTTGAATCAGGTGAACGATTAAGGGCTTTCTTGGCCCTCTTGTTATTGTATACATGTTTGCCATTACCATTCACTGTGAATGTGTTTAAAGCAAATTAATCGTTGTCTTTGTATAACTCATCTTCTAGGAGCAAATGAAAACTATCTAATATGCTAACCTCCCTCCCCACATAAACAAACACTGTTGAACAGAGTCTAATCTGATTACTTCAAGTGTAAGAGCTTCTTTTCAAGGAATGCAATGAACCAGGTACCACTAATATTTAATTGGTAAAAGGCCTGGTCGAAGCTATAAGGTGGAATAATCCAAATGCCATTTATGTCTAATCATATCACCATCCATACACACATATAAAAATCAAAGCACTGACAGTACTGAAGGTTCGATTGTCTCTGAGTGTATGTTGGGAATATTTTCCTAAACTGAGACTAAGACTGTTTGGTTTAACCTTAAAATTCGTGTACATTCAGCAAACAGTGTAGACCCTGATCAGACGCCGCGTTCTGCGGTGTCAGATCTAGGTCTACACTGTTTGTCAATGAATCAGGGTACCAGATCAGTCCAGATTTTACAGATAACCAATGCGTTACTGTCACTTTGTTTTGTTTGTTTGATTTGAGGTTTAACGTCCCCGTCAACACTGTAAAGGTCATTTTTGAGACGTTGCTTCCAATTTTGTGGGACTTTTACCCGATACTGAGATGAAATGACATCTGAAGCCCTGTCACCCAATGAAACCAATAGGGTTTATTAGCATGGACGGTCCGCCACGCACCGCGGTTCCAGGACAGGCTTAGATCCTCTAAGCGGTTTACCAGTACTGGTGTGCGGGCCGGATTCAGCTCTGCGTGGAAGCATCATGCAGCCCATATATTTCTTCAAGCCCCTATGGGCGGGGGCTAGAGTTACTGTCACAGGAAGAAGAATAGCGATACTATTAATATCCGTTTTCTGGGTATTTTGTTCATGATTAGCGATCATATTCACGTGGGGAATAGCAGGCAGGCAGGCAGTTTCTGTGGTTAGTAACTTTGGGTCGACTGATAAACAATCGACTTAGGGGCATGGTATACATTTCATACCCTTGTAGAATCAGAATGCTACCCAAAACCTCTGATAGCTACTGAAACTTTCAGAGTTTAATAGCCTGGCAACGTCATAGAAGAGCTGTTGAGGGACCTAGTTACTTTGGTAACCGATTTGTACACGCATCTCATTATTGCAGTGGCATGCATTGAATATCATTGTCCTGTGATTTGACCCAAACATGCCTAGCGGCCCTTTTTGGGACATTAGCAAACAGTGCAGACCCAGATCAGACGCCGCAAAACGCGGCGTCTGATCTGGGCATACACTATTTGCTTAAAGAACATCCATTTTTTTGTGTAAAATTTGCCACAAACAAAAACATACCTGACACCCCTATAATTGGAAAGGGGCCACTCCAAACTTATTGGGTAGGAGATTGCATTGTCATATATGGGTTACTATACTAAAATTTGGTTTTGTTGATCTCAAATCAATTCATTCTGCGTTTTTATGATGACTCAATAACATGTAAAGGGAAGTGTGATACATGGCGGCTAGTTCAAAACGTTGTTTACAATGACGTTAATTCCGGAACGACGTTTTGACGTCAACATACAATTTCAAATGCTATGTTCAGGGCGACATCGTTACGTCGCTCAACGTAACGTAAACTAATGCAAGGTTCATCTTGTGATATCAAAATTCAAAACCCATGTTCAAACAGCACGTGAATTACATGATTTGAACATGAGTTTTCTGTTTGAACATGACTTCTGCCATATTCAAGAATAGCTTTAAAGAGCTATGTTCATAGGATTTTATTCAAGAATAGAGGGGTTACCCATGTTTTTTTTTCCTACATTTATTAATTTTTGCCTGGTACCGAGGAAGCTGTTTAAACACAAAACCGTTAGGCCGAGTAGCGGCCTCGTGTTAAAATATCTTCAAAGTTATTGCAATGAAACAACCATGGATGATCACTTACGATTCCGACGACAGAGTGTGACAAAAACGCACCCAAAGTCCATATAAAACTCTTCAAATGCTACCGTAAAACCAACATAGCGGCTAGTTTACAATGACGTCAGTTTCGCAATGGTGTTCTGATGTCATCATTAAATTTCAAAAAGCTACACTCAGATTGACAACATTTAGGATTAATCGATCGATAAATTCCACAAAAATGATTATCATTTCTGATTTGCTTTTAATCGATTACTTGATAGGTACAATTTACTACCCAAAGTTATGCCTAAAATAGCTGGATGAGTGGCAAACAGTGCAGACCCTGATGAGACGCCGCATTATGCGGCGTCCCATCTGGGTCTACACTGTTTGCTCAGGCCTGTCTGTTCAAATATACATATGGTAAAGTGCAACATATGGTAAGAGTCATGCTCAGACAGTAAGTCAAACAGGTAAAATAATGACAAAAACCTTAGCGATTACTAATCGATTATCGATCGCAGTGACATGACTGATAATCGATTATCATTTCACCTCCGATTAGCCAGCCCTAGACAACATTACGTCGTTCAACGTAACGCAAACAACGCAAGGCTTATCTTGTGATATCAAAAGTTCAAAACATATGTTCAAACAGCAAGTGAATTACATGATTTGAACATGGGTTTTGTTGCTTGATCACGGCTACTGGCTCATTCAAGAATAGCTTCAAACAGATCCCAGTAGGCACACGTCGCTATGGCAACGTCAAATTAACGTCGGTGCAACGTCATGACGTTGTACCGACGTAGATGTGACGTTGCATAAAGGTCATAACGTTTTACCGATGTTGATGTGACGTCAGAATTACGTCATGTGCCTGCTGGGATATGTTCATGACATGTTTTGCAATAGTATGTATAGGTTTTCGCTACAATTGCCTCAGTGAACAGAAAGAACCTACAAGGGCACTTCAAAAAGTTATCGGCTTCAACTATAGGAAAAACTACAGTATATAATTGCAACACGCAACACTATGACCTTGTCCGGAACAGTCCTTCGTGGGCACACACTGTCCGTGTTGGGGACATTGCAGTTGGCGTGTCATACTAAGTTATTTATAAGACTTTCAAGACAAACAAAAAAATCAACACTCTGCATATTTTGCAATAGTTTGGTTAATCACTTTAATTTTAATTTTCAATTAAAAAATACATAAAAATATGCCTAACATAAAGTTTTATGAATCTATTCCAGTTTGTATTGGTGACAAAATATTTGCTGGTAATAAACCTTTTCATAGTTGAAATTATTTTGATACTAATAGAAAGTTGCGGTCCTCCGCGAAAGAAGTCACCTAACTCCCAATCGGCTAGCTGATAACTGTCAAGCATACAGGAGTCAGCATATTGGCAGCCTAGGGAAAAGACCTACAACTAATCCCAGCTGGCGAACTGGGGGTATCCCCGATGTGCCCTTGGCGCCCGGTTACCTTAAAACATCCGTCAAGTCATCCATTTATTTTGCATCAGGACAAAGAAGAAGAACAACGTTGAATTCGAAGGGATGTTTTTTATTGTATCGTGATCCCAAATGAATATCAAAGGATTCAGTAAAATGTCCATTTAAAGAAGCATTTAACCCAGCTAATTAAGAATCAATTAGTCCTTACAAAAGAAACATTCTGACTAAAAGACAAAAAATATTCTATTGTGGAAGCAGGCTACAAACCGCATACAAATCCACACACTTTCCACTTGTCTGGAGCAAAATAATCCGTAATCAAAATTTGCCGCATGACGTTAAATTAAACTGGAAATTTCTTCTGACGTAACGTCAACTTTCAACGTCATTTTCCACGTTTTACGCTGATACTCGTAACCGCTGATACTCGTTTTCAGCATTTCTTTTAGGGCTACTGATGAGGCCTTGATGGCCGAAACAAGCTTGTCTGGCCCAAACAACAAATGGATTCTGCTATTTTCGTTTTTGAATGCGTTCATGGTTCTCAAAGGGCATCCCTTTTAGCCTTATTTAATACACATGATTTAAAGCAAACTAGACATTTGAACAATTTCCTGCAATTGTTTTTAGCGATTGGTGGATTCTATACATGGACTCCTTTAATAGATTGTTCCCAGCAAGGACCACGCACAGACACTTCTGTAGGTATGTTTATAGACTGTTCCCAGCCCGGACAATTATATAGGTATGTTAAATAGACTGTTCCCACCAAGGACACTTTTCGTAGTTATGGTTAGTAGACATTTTCCAGCACGGACACTTTCTAAAGCTTTCATTAAAAGACTGGTCCCAGCATGGACACTTTCTGTAGGTATATTTAAAAGACTGTTCCCACCACGGACACTTTCTGTAGTACGCTTCATAGTCTGTTCCCAGCACGGACACTTTCTGAAGCTATGTTTAATAGACTGTTCCCATCAAGGACACTTTCTGTAGGTATGTTTGATAGATTGTTCCCAGCACGGACATTTCTGTAGATATGGTTAATAGACTGTTCACACCAAGGACACTTTCTGAAGGTATTTTAATAGATTGTTTGCAGCACGGATACTTCTGTTGGTATGTTTAATAGACTGTTTCCAACAAGGACACTTTCTATACGTATGTTTAATAAGAAGTTCCCACCAAGCACACTTTCTGTAGCTATGTTTAATAGACTGTTCCAAGCATGGACACTTACTGTTGCTATGTTTAATAGACTATTCTCACCAAGGACACTTTCTGTAGCTATGTTTAATAGAATGTTCCCACCAAGGACACTTTCTGTAGCCATTTATAACAGATTGTTCCCACCAAGGACACTTAATGTAGCTATGTTTAATAGACTGTTCCCAGCATGGACACTTTTTGTAGCTATGTTTAATAGGTTGTTTCCAGCACGGACACTTCTGTATATATGTTTAATAGACTGTTTCCAACAAGGACTCATTCTATACGTATGTTTAATAAACTGTTCCCACCAAGGACACTTTCTGTAGCTATGTTTAATAGAATGTCCCCACCAAGGACACTTTCTGTAGCCGTTTTTAACAGACTGTTCCCACCAAGGACACTTCATGTAGCTATGTTTAATAGACTGTTCCCAGCATGGACACTTTTTGTAGGTATGTTTAATAGGCTGTTTCCAGCACGGACACTTCTGTATATATGTTAAATAGACTGTTTCCAACAAGGACTCTTTCTATACGTATGTTTAATAAACTGTTCCCACCAAGGACACTTTCTGTAGCTATGTTTAATAGAATGTCCCCACCAAGGACACTTTCTGTAGCCGTTTTTAACAGACTGTTCCCACCAAGGACACTTCATGTAGCTATGTTTAATAGAATGTTCCCAGCATGGACACTTTTTGTAGCTATGTTAAATAGAATAATCCAAGCAAGGACACTTTCTGTAGCCATTTTTAACTGACTGTTCCAACCAAGGACACTTCATGTAGCTATGTTTAATAGACTGTTCCCAGCATGGACACTTTTTGTAGCTATATTTAATAGGCTGTTTCCAGCACGGACACTTCTGTATATATGTTTAATAGACTGTTTCCAACAAGGACTCTTTCTATACGTATGTTTAATAAACTGTTCCCGCCAAGGACACTTTCTGTAGCTATGTTTAATAGAATGTCCCCACCAAGGACACTTTCTGTAGCCGTTTTTAACAGACTGTTCCCACCAAGGACACTTCATGTAGCTATGTTTAATAGACTGCTCCCAGCATGGACACTTTTTGTAGCTATGTTTAATAGAATGTTCCCACCAAGGACACTTTCTGAAGCCATTTTTAACAGATTGTTCCCACCAAGGACACTTCATGTAGCTATGTTTAATAGACTGTTCCCAGCATGGAAACTTTTTGTAGCTATGTTAAATAGGCTGTTTCCAGCACGGACACTTCTGTGTATATGTTTAATAGACTGTTTCCCACAAGGACTCTTTCTATACGTATGTTTAATAAACTGTTCCCACCAAGGACACTTTCTGTAGCTATGTTTAATAGAATGTCCCCACCAAGGACACTTTCTGAAGCCGTTTTTAACAGACTGATCCCACAAAGGACACTTCATGTAGCTATGTTTAATAGACTGTTCCCAGCATGGACACTTTTTGTAGCTATGTTTAATAGGCTGTTTCCAGCACGGACACTTCTGTATATATGTTTAATAGACTGTTTCCAAAAAGGACTCTTTCTATACGTATGTTTAATAAACTGTTCCCACCAAGGACACTTTCTGTAGCTATGTTTAATAGAATGTCCCCACCAAGGACACTTTCTGTAGCCGTTTTTAACAGACTGTTCCCACCAAGGACACTTCATGTAGCTATGTTTAATAGAATGTTCCCAGCATGGACACTTTTTGTAGCTATGTTTAATAGAATGTTCCCACCAAGGACACTTTCTGTAGCCATTTTTAACAGACTGTTCCCACCAAAGACACTTCATGTAGCTATGTTTAATAGACTGTTCCCAGCATGGACACTTTTTGTAGCTATGTTTAATAGGCTGTTTCCAGTACGGACACTTCTGTATATATGTTTAATAGACTGTTTCCAACAAGGACTCTTTCTATACGTATGTTTAATAAACTGTTCCCACCAAGGACACTTTCTGTAGCTATGTTTAATAGAATGTCCCCACCAAGGACACTTTCTGTAGCCGTTTTTAACAGACTGTTCCCACAAAGGACACTTCTTGTAGCTATGTTTAATAGACTGTTCCCAGCATGGACACTTTTTGTAGCTATGTTTAATAGGCTGTTTCCAGCACGGACACTTCTGTATATATGTTTAATAGACTGTTTCCAACAAGGACTCTTTCTATACGTATGTTTAATAAACTGTTCCCACCAAGGACACTTTCTGTAGCTTATTTAATAGAATGTCCCCACAAAGGACTCTTTCTGTAGCCGTTTTTAACATACTGTTCCCATCAAGGACACTTCATGTAGCTATGTTTAATAGACTGTTCACAGCATGGATACCTTTTGTAGCTATGTTTAATAGGCTGATTCCAGCTAGGACACTTCTGTATATATGTTTAATAGACTATTTCCAACAAGGACTCTTTCTATACGTATGTTTAATAAACTGTTCCCACCAAGGACACTTTCTGTAGCTATGTTAATAGAATGTCCCCACCAAGGACACTTTCTGTAGCCATGTTTAATAGACTGTTGGCACCAAGGACACTTTCTGTAATTATGTTTAATAGACTGTTCCCGACAAGGATACTTTCTGTAGCTATGAATATTAGTCTCTTCGCAGCACGGACACTTCTGAAGGTATGTTCAATAGACAGACGGACACTCCTGTAGGTATGTTTAATAGACTGTTCCCACCAAGGACACTGTCTGAACCTATGTCAGGTAGACTGTTCCCATCACGGAAACTCACTGGAGCTATGATTTATAGACTGTTCCCATCACGTACACTTCTGTAGGTATGTTTAATAGACTGTTCCCAGCACGGACGGTTTCTAAAGCTATGTTCAATACACTGTTCCCACCAAAGACACTTGTTTCATATGTCGGGGGCTGGCAAAACGTATATGTGACGGGACAACACGAGGGAACCTCGAATCTATGTCCACTTGTGGGGCACTAACGCAAAGGAAATTCTAAGATACTTAGAATCCTTTACAATATTTATATGGAATAAGTCTAATATTTATAAACAACACTGGTTACATAATTTTACAAAGACAAACTTAAAGGGACAGTTGACTCGCAATCTATTCCACTTAGGTTAAGACAGAATGAAAATTAGTCTGGGCCCAATTAAATTTCTGTCTTAATACAAGTGGAATACACTTGAATCACACTTGAATTACACATGAAGTACACACACTCATTCACACCCTCAAATACTTAACATAATGTTCTTTCTCCCTTCCTGTTGATGATAAGGACCTGATGAGTGTTTATGGCACCATAATGTTTTATATAAACTTTATATTAACCAGTATATTCACAGTAATGACTGTTTCACCAACCAGTTTTTGCCTCTGTGTTATACCGTGGCGATTACATCTATAGCTGCTCACCGCCGAATAAAATGTAGTAACAGGGGTGGGGGACACATAAACCCCTTTACATCATTCTATACTCATCATCCGTATCATCACTGCCTCATATCACTGATGCCTCATATCACTGATGCCTCGTATCACCGTTGTCTTATATCAACGATGCCTCATATTAACGATGCCTTATATCAACAATGCCTCATATCAATGACTGACGTCAGGTGAGCGATTCAGGCTGCAATGTTGATATTCTATAAGTGTAACTGCAATGTCTCCAACACGGACAGTGGGCGCCCACGAAGGACTGTTACGGACAAGGTCATAGTGTTGCGTGTTGCAATTATATACTGTAGGCCTGTATTACGTGCTATTCGACGTTTAACATTGACAGAGTGCAAATGCCATTTGTAGTTTTGCTTTTTTGTGTTTCATGTTAGCACGTATGGGCATGAAGTTGTAAAACAATAAAACAACGGGCTAAATCCCGCCCACAATATCGCAACATTTTCTGACTCCGAGAGAACGCATTGTTTGAAGAAAGGATAGGCATGCCCTCTGCCAGGCTGATCAGGCTCGGAAGAGCCCAGAGGGACCTAAGGTCCGTGTCAATGAATGCGTCTTAAGGAACAGGAGAATATATGATTTAAGGTTGAGGATCCGAACGGTTTCTTATATAAGGACTTTCATGATAAGAGGGGTGGGTCATGCCCCAGGGGACCCCGGTGTATCCAAGGTCAATGTCGTTAAATGCATCTTACCATAAGAAACAAGAATACATTGTTTATGGGTGGGGATCATAAGCAGTTTCCGAGTTATTGCACATTTTATGAAATGAAGGGGTAGGACATGCCCACGGGTGACCCATTGGGAACCAAGATCTATGTCAGTATATGTGGTTTATCATAAGGAACAAGAATATAATATAGTCTATAGGGTGTTCCATTAATTTTGTCACTGTTTTGTGACCATACTGCACTAAAAGAGTAAGGGATGCAATAAAAAACAACAAGAGGACCATTATGGTCCTGTATCGCTAACCTGAGTACAAGTCTGTTCAACACTTCCTCAGAATAAACAATTTGAAGTTTTCCACAATTGGCCATTATGACCTACATAGTGGAACCAGGTGAACGAATCTGAACAAGGTCGATGTCAGGATGTATCTGACCGAGTGTGATCAAAATCCACGAGAAAAATCCGTTTGAAAATTTCCATCATGTCAGCCATAATATGACCTGCTTATGAACTGGAGCAGAAACATTTGAACAAATCTGAGAAAGATCAATGTCAGGATGCTAATGACCAAGTTTGATCAAATTCCAATCAAAGGTTCATGAGAAGTTGTTTGAAGTTTTTTATGATGTCAGCCATTTTGACCTACTTATGCACTGGATAAATTTGCATAAATTTGAGACTGGTCCATAATTATATGAATGCTTCTGACCAAGTTTCATCAAATTCTGTTTATCTGTTCATGAGAAAAAGCCATTTTATTTTTTTCAAGATGACAGCCATTTTGACCTACTTATGCAGTAAAGTGAACCATTTGCATAAATTTGAGACTGGTCCAAATAAGGATGCTTCTGACCAAGTTTGATCTGTTCATGAGAAAAAGCCATGTAAATTTATTTCAAGATGGCGGCCATAATGACCTACTTATTCATTGGAGAGGGCTCAGTTGAATAAAACTGAGAAAGGTTGATGCCAGGATGCTTCAGGTCAAGTTTGGACATTAGTTTTTGAAGAACTGTTGTTTGAACAAAATACACTTCGTAAATACAAACTATGTCACTGTGACCTAATTTCACTACAGATTTGGATGATATGAATAATCTTGAGAACCAAGGTCCCAACGATGTCTCATACCAATTTTGAGTCAACTATACCAAGCTTTTTCGGATACTAAGTCAATTTAGTTGTTTTGCTATTTTTAGCTCACTGAGACGAAGTCTCAGTGTAGCTATTGTGATCACTTTTTGTCTGTCCGTCCGTCCGTCCGTCGTCCGTAAACACTTGTTCAAACGACTTCTTCTCCGAAACCACTGCACCTACGACTCTCAAAATTTATATGCAGCATGACCAGACTCGAGACTTACAAGTTTGCGAAAATTATCCGGGTCGACAATCCAAGATGGCCGCCGTTACTAAAAATAGCAAAAACAACTAAATCGACTTTTCTCTAGAACCGCATGGTATAATTGGCTGATTTTTGGTATTGAGCTTCGATGGGCACTAGGTTCTCAAATTTATATACAAAAACTCTGTAGTGGAATTAGGTCACGGTGACCTACTTTATATTTACGACATATATTTTGTTCAAATGGCATCTCCTCGAAAACCAATGCTCAGATTTTGACCAAACTTGATCTGAAGCATTCTGATATCAGCATTTCTCAGATTTGTTCAAATGGTTCCGCCTCGATGCATAAGTAGGTCATAATGGAAAAACTTCAAACTGCTAATTCTCGTGAACTGGTGAAAGGGATTTGATCAGACATGGTCAGAAGCATCCGTGCATCAACCAGTATTAGATATATTCAAATGGTTCCACTCCGATGCATAAGTAGGTCAAAATGGTCGATATCGGGAAAACTTCAAACCGCTGATTCTCGTGAATGGATGAACAGAATTTGATTAAACATGGTCAGAAGCATCCTTACATCAACCTGTATCAGATTTATTCGAATGGTTCCACTCCGATGCATAAGTAGGTCATAATGGCTGACATCGTGAAAAACATCAAATTGCTGATTCTCATTAATGGCTGAACGGAATTTGATCAAACTTGGTCAGAAAGATCCTTACATCAACCTGTATCAGATTTATTCAAATGGTTCCACTCCAATGCATAACTAGGTGATAATGGCCGACATCATGAAAAATTTTAAACTGCTGATTCTCTTTAATTGATGAACAGAATTGGATCAAACTTGGAACCGTCTATTAAACATACCTACAGCAGTCTCCGTCGTAGGAAGAGAAAGTGTACTTGTCGGGAACAGTCTATTAAACATAACTACAGAAAGTGCCCTTGGTGGGAACAGTCTATTAAACAGACCTAAAGAAGTGTCCGTGCTGGGAACAGTCCATAAAGCATACCTAAAGAAGTGTCCTTGCTGGGAACAGTCCATTAAAAATACCTAAAGAAGTGTCCGTGTTGGGAACAGTCTATTAAACATAACTACAGAAAGTGTCCTTGGTGGGAACAGTCTATTAAACATACCTAAAGAAGTGTCCGTGCTGGGAAAAGTCTATTAAACATAACTACAGAAAGTGTCCTTGGTAGGAACAGTCTATTAAACATACCTAAAGAAGTGTCTATGGTGGGAACAGTCTATTAAACATACCTAAATAAGTGTCCGTGCTTGGAACAGTCTATTAAACATACTTTAAGAAGTGTCCGTGCTGGGAATAGTCTATTAAACACCACAGGACCATTGGTCCTGAATCGCTCACCTGACGTCAGTCAGCCCAGCGGTTCCAGAGGAGAAGACATTTAAAAATGTTGACACACAGACACACGACAGACAAACTCTGACCACCCTATAAGCTCACCAATGAGCCTTCGGCTCAGGTGAGCTAATAACTACAAAAAGTGTCCTTGGTGGCAACAGTCTATTAAACATGGCTACAGAAAGTGTCCTTGGTGCGAACATTCTATTAAACATAGCTACAGAAAGTGTCCTTGGTGGGAACAGTCTATTAAACATAGCAACAGTAAGTGTCCATGCTTGGATAGTCTATTAAACACCACAGGACCATTGGTCCTGAATCGCTCACCTGACGTCAATCAGCCCAGCGGTTCCAGAGGAGAAGACATTTGAAAATGTGGACACACAGGCACACGACAGACAAACTCCGACCACCCTATAAGTTCACCAATGAGCATTCGGCTCAGGTGAGATAATAATTACAAAAAGTGTCCTTGGTGGGAACATTCTATCAAACATAGCTACAGAAAGTGTTCTTGGTGGGAACAGTCTATTAAACATAGCAACAGTAAGTGTCCATGCTTGGAACAGTCTATTAAACAGAGCTGCAGAAAGTGTCCTCGGTGGGAACATAAACATTGAATCCTTAAGATTTTTCTAAGTAAAAAAGTTTGTGCTCAAAAAAATAATCTTACCAGATCTCAATAAAATTTTTGGAGTCTGGGTGAAAAATAGTGGGTTGTTCGGGGGACAGCAAGCAAACATTTTTTTATGGATGGCCTCAGCTCCGTTTTCAGGAATGTACACTTATTTGGACTTTCTCCTACACATACCTACAGCAGTGTCTGTGATGGGAACCGTCTATTAAACATACCTAC
The DNA here is from genome assembly GCA_963580285.1 of Lucinisca nassula. Classification (NCBI taxonomy): domain Eukaryota; kingdom Metazoa; phylum Mollusca; class Bivalvia; order Lucinida; family Lucinidae; genus Lucinisca; species Lucinisca nassula. The sequence continues at coordinate 103,405,659 of OY757024.1, read as the reverse complement.
AGCAGTGTCCGTCGTAGGAAGAGAAAGTGTCCTTGTCGGGAACAGTCTATTAAACATAACTACAGAAAGTGTCCTTGGTGGGAACAGTCTATTAAACAGACCTAAAGAAGTGTCCGTGCTGGGAACAGTCTATAAAGCATACCTACAGAAGTGTCCTTGGTGGGAACAGTCCATTAAAAATACCTAAAGAAGTGTCCGTGTTAGGAACAGTCTATCAAACATAACTACAGAAAGTGTCCTTGGTGGGAACAGTCTATTAAACATACCTAAAGAAGTGTCCATGCTGGGAAAAGTCTATTAAACATAACTACAGAAAGTGCCCTTGGTAGGAACAGTTTATAAAACATACCTAAAGATGTGTCTGTGCTGGAAACAGTCTATTAAACATACCTAAATAAGTGTCCGTGCTGGGAACAGTCTATTAAACCTAGCTACATGAAGTGTCCATGCTGGGAACAGTCTATTAAACATAGCTACATGAAGTGTCCTTGGTGGGAACAGTCTGTTAAAAATGACTACAGAAAGTGTCCTTGGTGGGAACATTCTATTAAACATAACTACAAAAAATGTCCTTGGTGGGAACAGTCTATTAAACATAGCTACATGAAGTGTCCTTGGTGGGAACAGTCTGTTAAAAACGGCTACAGAAAGTGTCGTTGGTGGGGACATTCTATTAAACATAGCTACAGAAAGTGTCCTTGGTGGGAACAGTTTATTAAACATACGTATAGAAAGAGTCCTTGTTGGAAACAGTCTATTAAACATATATACAGAAGTGTCCGTGCTGGAAACAGCTTATTAAACATAGCTGCAAAAAGTGTCCTTAGTGGGAACAGTCTGTTAAAAATGGCTACAGAAAGTGTCCTTGTAGGGAACATTCTATTAAACATAGCTACAGAAAGTGTCCTTGGTGGGAACAGTTTATTAAACATACGTATAGAAAGAGACCTTGTTGGAAACAGTCTATTAAACATATATACAGAAGTGTCCGTGCTGGAAACAGCCTATTAAACATAGCTACAAAAAGTGTCCATGCTGGGAACAGTCTATTAAACATAGCTACATGAAGTGTCCTTGGTGGGAACAGTCTGTTAAAAATGGCTACAGAAAGTGTCCTTGGTGGGAACATTCTATTAAACATAGTTACAAAAAGTGTCCATGCTGGGAACAGTCTATTAAACATAGCTACATGAAGTGTCCTTGGTGGGAACAGATTGTTAAAAACGGCTACAGAAAGTGTCCTTGGTGGGGACATTCTATTAAACATAGCTACAGAAAGTGTCCTTGGTGGGAACAGTTTATTAAACATACGTATAGAAAGAGTCCTTGTTGGAAACAGTCTATTAAACATATATACAGAAGTGTCCGTGCTGGAAACAGCCTATTAAACATAGCTACAAAAAGTGTCCAAGCTGGGAACAGTCTATTAAACATAGCTACATGAAGTGTCCTTGGTGGGAACAGTCTGTTAAAAATGGCTACAGAAAGTGTCCTTGGTGGGAACATTATATTAAACATAGCTACAAAAAGTGTCCATGCTGGGAACAGTTTATTAAACATAGCTACATGAAGTGTCCTTGGTGGGAACAGTCTGTTAAAAACGGCTACAGAAAGTGTCCTTGGTGGGAACATTCTATTAAACATAGCTACAAAAATTGTCCATGCTGGGAATAGTCTATTAAACATAGCTACATAGAGTGTCCGTGCTGGGAAAAGTCTATTAAACATAGCTACATGAAGTGTCCTTGGTGGGAACAGTCTGTTAAAAATGTCTACAGAAAGTGTCCTTGGTGGGAACATTCTATTAAACATATCTGCAAAAAGTGTCCATGCTGGGAACAGTCTATTAAACATAGCTACATGAAGTGTCCTTGGTGGGAACAGTCTGTTAAAAACGGCTACAGAAAGTGTCCTTGGTGGGGACATTCTATTAAACATACTTACAGAAAGTGTCCTTGGTGGGAACAGTTTATTAAACATACGTATAGAAAGAGTCCTTGTTGGAAACAGTCTATTAAACATATATACAGAAGTGTCCGTGCTGGAAACAGCCTATTAAACATTGCTACAAAAAGTGTCCATGCTGGGAACAGTCTATTAAACATAGCTACATGAAGTGTCCTTGGTGGGAACAGTCTGTTAAAAATGGCTACAGAAAGTGTCCTTGGTGGAAACATTCTATTAAACATAGCTACAAAAAGTGTCCATGCTGGGAACAGTCTATTAAACATAGCTACATGAAGTGTCCTTGGTGGGAACAGTCTGTTAAAAACGGCTACAGAAAGTGTCCTTGGTGGGAACATTCTATTAAACATAGCTACAAAAAGTGTCCATGCTGGGAACAGTCTATTAAACATAGCTACATGAAGTGTCCATGCTGGGAACAGTCTATTAAACATAGCTACATAAAGTGTCCTTGGTGGGAACAGTCTGTTAAAAACGGCTACAGAAAGTGTCCTTGGTGGGGACATTCTATTAAACATAGCTACAGAAAGTATCCTTGGTGGGAACAGTTTATTAAACATACGTATAGAAAGAGTCCTTGTTGGAAACAGTCTATTTAATATATATACAGAAGTGTCCATGCTGGAAACAGCCTATTAAACATAGCTACAAAAAGTGTCCTTAGTGGGAACAGTCTGTTAAAAATGGCTACAGAAAGTGTCCTTGGTGGGAACATTCTACTAAACATAGCTACAGAAAGTGTCCTTGGTGGGAACAGTTTATTAAACATACGTATAGAAAGAGACCTTGTTGGAAACAGTCTATTAAACATATATACAGAAGTGTCCGTGCTGGAAACAGCCTATTAAACATAGCTACAAAAAGTGTCCATGCTGGGAACAGTCTATTAAACAACGCTACATGAAGTGTCCTTGGTGGGAACAGTCTGTTAAAAATGGCTACAGAAAGTGTCCTTGGTGGGAACATTCTATTAATAATTGTTACAAAAAGTGTCCATGCTGGGAACAGTCTATTAAACATAGCTACATGAAGTGTCCTTGGTGGGAACAGTCTGTTAAAAATGGCTACAGAAAGTGTCCTTGGTGGGAACATTCTATTAATAATTGTTACAAAAAGTGTCCATGCTGGGAACAGTCTATTAAACATAGCTACATGAAGTGTCCTTGGTGGGAACAGTCGGTTAAAAACGGCTACAGAAAGTGTCGATGGTGGGAACATTCTATTAAACATAGCTACAAAAAGTGTCCATGCTGGGAACAGTCTATTAAACATAGCTACATGAAGTGTCCATGCTGGGAACAGTCTATTAAACATAGCTACATGAAGTGTCCTTGGTGGGAACAGTCTGTTAAAAATGTCTACAGAAAGTGTCCTTGGTGGGAACATTCTATTAAACATAACTACAAAAAGTGTCCATGCTGGGAACAGTCTATTAAACATAGCTACATGAAGTGTCCTTGGTGGGAACAGTCTGTTAAAAACGGCTACAGAAAGTGTCCTTGGTGGGGACATTCTATTAAACATAGCTACAGAAAGTGTCCTTGGTGGGAACAGTTTATTAAACATACGTATAGAAAGAGTCCTTGTTGGAAACAGTCTATTAAACATATATACAGAAGTGTCCGTGCTGGAAACAGCCTATTAAACATAGCTACAAAAAGTGTCCATGCTGGGAACAGTCTATTAAACATAGCTACATGAAGAGTCTTTGGTGGGAACAGTCTGTTAAAAATGGCTACAGAAAGTGTCCTTGGTGGGAACATTCTATTAAACATAGCTACAAAAAGAGTTCATGCTGGGAACAGTCTATTAAACATAGCTACATGAAGTGTCCTTGGTGGGAACAGTCTGTTAAAAACGGCTACAGAAAGTGTCCTTGGTGGGAACATTCTATTAAACATAGCTACAAAAAGTGTCCACGCTGAGAACAGTCTATTAAACATAGCTACATGAAGTGTCCATGCTGGGAACAGTCTATTAAACATAGCTACATGAAGTGTCCTTGGCGGGAACAGTCTGTTGAAAATGTCTACAGAAAGTGTCCTTGGTGGGAACATTCTATTAAACATAACTACAAAAAGTGTCCATGCTGGGAACAGTCTATTAAACATAGCTACATGAAGTGTCCTTGGTGGGAACAGTCTGTTAAAAACGGCTACAGAAAGTGTCCTTGGTGCGGACATTCTATTAAACATAGCTACAGAAAGTGTCCTTGGTGGGAACAGTTTATTAAACATACGTATAGAAAGAGTCCTTGTTGGAAACAGTCTATTAAACATATATACAGAAGTGTCCGTGCTGGAAACAGCCTATTAAACATAGCTACAAAAAGTGTCCTTAGTGGGAACAGTCTGTTAAAAATGGCTACAGAAAGTGTCCTTGGTGGGAACATTCTATTAAACATAGCTACAGAAAGTGTCCTTGGTGGGAACAGTTTATTTAACATACGTATAGAAAGAGACCTTGTTGGAAACAGTCTATTAAACATATATACAGAAGTGTCCGTGCTAGAAACAGCCTATTAAACATAGCTACAAAAAGTGTCCATGCTGGGAACAGTCTATTAAACCTAGCTACAGAAAGTGTGCTTGGTTGGAACTTCTTATTAAACATACGTATAGAAAGTGTCCTTGTTGGAAACAGTCTATTAAACATACCAACAGAAGTATCCGTGCTGGGAACAATATATTAAACATACCTACAGAAAGTGTCCTTGATAGGAACAGTCTATTAAACATAGCTACAGAAAGTGTCCTTGCTGGGAACAGACTATGAAGCGTACTACAGAAAGTGTCCGTGGTGGGAACAGTCTTTTAAATATACCTACAGAAAGTGTCCATGCTAGGACCAGTCTTTTAATGATAGCTTTAGAAAGTGTCCGTGCTGGAAAATGTCTACTAACCATAACTACGAAAAGTGTCCTGGGTGGGAACAGTCTATTTAACATACCTATATAATTGTCCGGGCTGGGAACAGTCTATAAACATACCTACAGAAGTGTCTGTGCTTGGAACAGTCTATAAAACATACCTACAGAAAGTGTCCTTGGTAGGAACAGTCTATTAAACATACCTATATAAATTGTCCTTGCTGGGAACAATCTACTAAAGGAGTCCATGTATGGAATCCACCAATCGCTAAAAACAATTGCAGGAAATTGTTCAAATGTCTAGTTTGCTTTAAATCATGTGTATTAAATAAGGCTAAAAGGGATGCCCTTTGAGAACCATGAACCATGAACGCATTCAAAAACGAAAATAGCAGAATCCATTTGTTGTTTGGGCCAGACAAGCTTGTTTCGGCCATCAAGGCCTCATCAGTAGCCCTAAAAGAAATGCTGAAAACGAGTATCAGCGGTTACGAGTATCAGCGTAAAACGTGGAAAATGACGTTGAAAGTTGACGTTACGTCAGAAGAAATTTCCAGTTTAATTTAACGTCATGCGGCAAATTTTGTTTACGGATTATTTTGCTCCAGACAAGTGGAAAGTGCATGGATTTGTAAGCGGTTTGTAGCCTGCTTCCACAATAGAATAATTTTTGTCTTTTAGTCAGAATGTTTCTTTTGTAAGGACTAATTGATTTTTAATTAGCTGGGTTAAATGCTTCTTTAAATGGACATTTTAATGACTCCTTTGATATTCATTTGGGATCACGATACAATAAAAAACATCCCTTCGAATTCAACGTTGTTCTTCTTCTTTGTCCTGATGCAAAATAAATAGATGACTGACGGATGTTTTTAAGGTAACCGGGCGCCAAGGGCACATAGGGGCTACCCCCAGTTCGCCAGCTGGGATTAGTTGGAGGTACTGCTCTTTTCCCTAGGCTGCCAATATGCTGACTCCTGTCTGCTCGACAGTTATCAGCTAGCCGATTGGGAGTTAGGTGACTTCATTCGCGGATTGTTGTTGTTTTCCAGTTTCCCCGTGTCGCGGGTCGTCAGCTGGTGGGGTCCCAGGGAACGAATCCATGCTGGCACTACACCGTAGCCGTTCGGTGGTACCCCTATTCCCCGTTGCCGGTGAACAGGGAAACCATCGCTCGGCTCCAGTCCCGTCCGTCCATGTTTGTCGTCTCACGTCTCAGGTGTCTCCGAGCCCACGGGCATCCCCTTGCCCTGTAGCCAATCGCCGAGCTCCGTCCTGAGAGGTTTGTGAAACGGTGCCGTGACCTTTCCAGGTCTCGGTGGGGCTTATATTTTGTCTTCCCGTTTGCTTCAGGAGTACATGTTTTTTTTTTTTTTTTTTTTTTTTTGGTTTGGGTTTTACGGCCCTTTCAAGATTATTTCACTCATATCGAGCCGATCGTTAATCAGAGGTGGACGAAAACCGGAGTACCCGGAGAAAAACCACCTGACCTTCCGTTGCAGAACTTGGCGTCTCACACGTGGCCCGAGCGAGGCTCGAACCTACGGCGGTGAGAGACCTAATGACTAAGAGTCAGCGCTCTTATCCACTAGGCCACGGAGGCCCGTCCAGGAGTACATGTGTCCTGTCGCTAAAGGGCATCTTTAAATGTAGGAGTTTCTGGGCTAGGCGTGCTTCATATTTCAAGGGCTGTGGATATGTTGCACAGTTCCAATGTGAGCCTTTGTTTTTGTGCAACATAGTTTAGTTGTAGTAATTTGGAACTCCATTCTAAAGGTTTGGCTGCGTGATTGCACTGCGTTTAAGTTATAGCAGTGCTGTGCCTTGGGTTTTTGCGGTTTGCCGCAAAGGGGTGCGGGTTGTTTTGTGTAACAGGGTAGGCTCCGAGTTTGAACTTATCATTAAGGGGATCGTTTAGCAGTTAATTTTGTTTGAAAGTTTCATTGCGATTTGGAAGACGTTTCTAAAGATTGCTATACACGTTTCCATGTTACGTGTTATGCACCTTATATTCAATCAGGGATTCGAGACAAAGTTTTTTAGCCATTTTGTGGTGCTTATTTGCACCACAAAATTGTAGAGTCCATCCATTTATTTCTTCTAGCTTGTAGCTTCAGCCGCATCTACACCCTCACGCCAGCACCATGTCTATGGATGTCGTCTACGCTTTTTGTATCAATTTTGATATTGGTATTTTTGTTTTTTATTTTTTTTTGTTTGATTTTTGCATATTGTTGTAACGTACGTACATTTTTACATTATTTGGTCTGTGCCCCCAGCTTATTGAGTATATATGCGGGCGGATGTGCTCGCCCCGCCACGGACCTGTCGTGTTTGTTTTTCTTGTGCTTTAAAGATGGTGTTGTCCGTTTTGGGGCAAGCCCACCCGCTCTCTTATGCTGGGTAGGACAGTTTTTGTACCTGCAAGGTTGTGCTTGTAGATTATATTTTGTGATTTTTGTTTATTCTGTACATACAACACATAGTATAGTGTGACGGCCTCCGCCGTCTCGGGCCCAAGTTCGTGTTTATTTTAGTTTTTGGGTGACCTCTATCGCGGAGGATGTGGAAGTAGGTCAATCTCATTTTCTGCATTTTTTTGTTAAAGTTAGGAAAATGTGGTGCCCTCCTCCACGTAGGATGTCATATTCTGTGGGACCGTAAGTGGGTCATTCTGAGTCGCCATGTTTACATGTCATTATCGCATCCTACTTGAAGGAAGGCACCATAGGAGGAATTGTATTTCTACCTAGTCGTTTGAGGGCCCGAGATATCGTGTGCCGATCTCGTTAGCAATGCAGTTAGTACAAATTCATAGGTCGCTTACAAGCGTCCGCCTGCGCATGTGCGCAGTCGAGCACTCCTATGCGATCTTGTTTTTATGTGTCATATTTAAAGTTAACAATGTTTGAAATCGCTTTTTGGGAACTAAACTCTTCTTCTTCTTCTATCTCCAGATTTTTGATCTCTCTTTTCCTATACTATCCTCTCTACGGGATTCCTACTCTACAACTATTCTACAACTATCGCTTTATCTACCTAATTGAGCATTGCGTGGGTGGATGTATGTTGTTTTAGTTTTGCGTGGGTGGTTGTGTGTTGATGCCCTCCTTCAGGGTCGCGCTAAGTCATGCCCTAGTTAGTTATTTTATTTCCCTTATCTGTATAAATATATGGTCGTCTTGACCGTCCGTTTTAATTACGGTCATGGCGCGATTTGCTGTTTTTTTTTTGGTGATTCTTATGTTAAACGACAAGGGCAGTACCGAGGGCTGTTTGATGTACCAGGCGAGGTTCGGTTTTTCGGCCATGGTGGTATGCGCGTGGCGAGCTATGATGTTGACTTGTGGGACAGCGTTTCATATTTTCCGAAGGCAAAGTTGGGACAGCGATGGCCGCCTCCACAGGCACTATTATAGGGACCGTATTCATTTGTCAAGAGAGGGACAGAAGCAATGCCATGTGTGCTTAGAGAGAGCCTTCCTGTGATTTTTCTGCTAGTCAGGTGTTTATAAAAGGGTCCTTTTGTGGCCCCCAGATCATTCCGTTTGGGTAACCTTATAATGTACATCCTTTATTCGAAAGCGAAAAAAAAAAAAGAAAAACAAAGAGATGTGATAAGGCCTATTGTTTCTTATTTCTGTCCCACTAATCTATGTGCATTCCTGAAGGAGAGCCTTTTGTTTGCTAGTGTGTTGGTGTGCCGTTCTCCTTTGGGTTGTGTGGCTCTCGATCAGCCAGGATTTTGACGCAACGCTGCTCAGTGCCAAAGTCCTAAGACCGCAAACCCCAGCGTTACATCTCGTCCTGATTTCCCGTTTGCCTTCCCCCCTCCGGAGAGGCCGGGCGATGGATTTTCCTTGTGATGGATCCATGCCCAGTTCCGGCGTGTTCTCGTGTGATCCTATTTCGGGCAGTGTGGCTCCCGATCAGCTAGGATTTTGGTGCAGCGCTCATAAGTGCAAAGCCAGTGGGCCGCAACCACAACGCTACACCTCGTCTTAACCTCTCGCTTGCCACACCCCTTTGGAGGGTGGGCCGGGGCTATGGATTTTCCTTGTGCTGGGTCCATGCTCCGTTCTGTTATGGTCTTCTCACAGTGATCCAGGGATCGCTGTCACCGTTAGGCACTCCTAAGTGCAAAGCCGAGGCCGCAAACCACAGTGCCTACCGTTGACTTTGTTCCCCTTTTTGCCGTGAGACGGCCGCCGTTTGATCACTACGCTCCTTTTTGGTTGGTAGCGTCTAAGGTGCGGTTAAATCATTTGTTTCTGAAATCGGGTCTGTAACGGTTTTGGTTTCAGGCATGTTAGTGTGTAACCTCGTACGGGGTGTGTCTCTCGTAACAGTGCAATAAATTTAGTCTGCGCCCTTAGCTTTCCCCTATATTTTTGTCCAGGTAGTTTGTTTTCTCAAAGAAATTGAAAACCGCGTCCCTCATTTCCTGTGACATTAGATTGAGCAAAGAAATCGCGTTTATCTCCCCTTGGTATCCTAGTGCTGTCAATTTTAGTTCCCTCCTAGCGGGGCCGTTCGCGGACTGACTGACTGAACTGGTTTTTAAGGTAACCGGGCGCTATAAGCACATAGGGGCTACCCCTAGAACGTGTCCAGGATTAGTTTTCCCACTTTCTGAAAGGCTTTCGCATGGAGTTGTACACTAATTCCGGTGTACTCCTCTCGCCTCAGTCGCCGTGCAATAAAGGTGAAAGTGGTCTGTAAGTTACCGTGGTTTTTGACATAGTTTCCAAATAGTTGTGGGCTGTCAATCGCGGCTATGGAACCTGGTCAATTCCGACCTGCAAATTGTGTTCCATAGCCATTGCCCGTCTGGCCGTGGTAGAGGTGAAAGGCAAGGAGGCTAAGTTTTAGTGCTTCTGGGCTGCGAATCGCGGCAGTGGTCAGCGGAATACGAATCGTGCTGATCTGCCAGTGCCCTTCCCTTAGTAAAGTAGAAGCACTTTAATTTTGAATTTTGAACGCCAGGTCGAAAGTGGGCATGACGCAACAGAGAAATCAATGCCAATTTCGGCTGCAAATCGCGATTTCTCTGTTTCGCCCGAGCAAACTAGGTCATGTTGCTCTCTCTTAGGGCCGCGTGATTGGCGTCGGACTGGCTACACATGAAGTAGCCTTGCAATACCCATGGTAAACAGGTGCCGTTCGCGGAGGACCGCAACTTACTATTAGTATCAAAATAATTTCAATTATGAAAAGGTTCATTACCAGCAAATATTTTGTCACCAATACAAACTGGAATAGATTCATAAAACTTTATGTTAGGCATATTTTTATGTATTTTTTAATTGAAATCCTTTAATCAAAATTAAAGTGATTAACCAAACTATTGCAAAATATGCAGAGTGTTGATTTTTTTTGTTTGTTTTGATTTGTTACGCCCCTTGAAAGTCTTATAAATAACTTAATATGAGACGCCAACTATTCAACAAAAATGCGAGGCGTTATCAAATTTCATAACAGTCATAAAAATAAATAAATTTTAATAAACGACGACTGTTATTCGCTTGACCCAAATGAAGAGAATAGAACACGATACATTTAAATTAATATGCAAAGATAACCCAAATTTTACGGTTTTCTGTGTCTACAACTGCTAATTTCCAGTGTCCCCACCACGGACACTTTGTTCCGGCGAACGACTGTTCCCACGAGCGACATCATGTTGTGTGTTGCAAATATACCCTACTCAGGAAAAATCAATATTGCTTTCATCACCTGTATTTACATATGCAGATGACACAATTCTGATACGGATTTGGTGCAGGTAATCTGAAAAGTGGACAGACCAAAGAAATCAGATCAAATACCATCGTATAAAGTGAATGAACACAAAGGAACTCGATGATTGTAACGATTCTCCTTCCTATTCCACTGTAAACAAGTGACATAACGAAAACACGCCTATTCAAACATATTGACAATTGAATTTTACCAACGAACAAGAAAAGACAAAGTGCCATATCAGGTGACTCGATTGTGGTTGCATTTATCCATTTTGGAAAGAAAAAGGCAATGGTTTCTCATTATTAAAGCCGTTTAGTTATAAACTTAAAACTAGAATTACATGATCAGTGAATTTGCAGTACCAAATGCCGGTTGTACATTTTTTGTTTAATTCCATAGATTGAATATCTAAATTGACGTATAAACCGGTGTTGAATTTAACAATGTATATTCCACAGAGTTGAATTCGACCATGGTTGATCAGCGAGCACAGGCTTAGCGAAATTATAAATCGATAAGCACAATCAGCAAAAAGTCTGGTCTTCTTCATACTTAACACCCACCTTTCCAACACCAAGAACAACACATTATTATTATTATTATTATTATTATTTGTTATCATTATTATTATTGTTAAATGTTCTTTCCTACAAGCAATATTAGCTGTTTTTTAAGTGTTTATCCACTTAATTTCCATCACTTTAATGATAATTATAATAATAATAGTTGAAGAAGTGGTAGTAGTACAGTGATAGAAGCAGTAGTACTATTAGTAGTAATAGCATTTGGAGTAGTAGCAAGATATAATTATTATTGCCATCGTTTTGATTATTATTATTATTTTACTCAGTATTGTTAGTGAGTTGTAGTAATGGAAGTAGTAGTAAGAGTATAATTATTATTATCATCGTTTCTATTTTTAAAATCATTATTTTCGTTATTATAAGTTGTATCATCAGTAGTAGAGGTTTGTTTGTTTGTACATGTATTGAGCTTTAATGTTCCCGACAACACAATTAAGGTCAGTTTAGAGACTTTGCTTCCAATTGTGAGGCTTTTACCCGACATTGAAATGAAATGGCATCTCAAGCCCTGCCGCCCAAAAAAACCAAAAGGGTTATTATAAAGGGATGGTCCGACTCAGATCACTTTGCCTAGGCAAGCTAAGCCCTCCTAAGCAGTTTACCTGTACTCATGTGCGGTCAGTTTCAGCTCTGCGTGGAAGTGTCTTGCAGCCCAATTTATTTCTTCAATTAATGTGTTGAAGTATTGAAAACTAATATGAGTGACTACAAACAGTTAGGTAGTCAACAGCTCGAGTCACAAAAATGAATTTTTTAGATAAAAATTCTGATAATTTTCTTGTTTCGTCTTTGAACATAGATTGTAGATACTCGTTAGAACCGCGACGAGGCGGTTTTAACGAGTACCCACAATCTTTGTTTTTGGAGGAGACCTAAGAAAAATAATATACACCCCCCCCCCCTTGTAAACCCTAGTCTTACAAAACCTATACTCAAATCATGTAATTCACTTGCTGTTCGAACATAAGTTTTGAACTTTTGATTTCACAAGATGGGCCTTGCTTTGTTGTGTAACGTTGATGGTCCTCGTTCGCCATCTTACGGTGTTTATATTTCGCAGCTTATTCGCTTCGCAAGAGTGTCAAGTCATGTCGCTGATTTTAACACTCGTAATTAAAGTTTAACTCATAGACTGTTACATCAGGGATATCATAAACTTCGGAAAGCATTTTCTAAGTTTTATCGCCGGCACTATCAATTAATTTCTAAATTCAAGGTTGGAGTATATAGACTTTTGCTGCGGGGGATGTCACAGCCTGAGTTTTAGCGATATCAAATAAAATAACAAATAATAAAAAAATAAATGCAAACCTAACGTTTCGGAACAATTTCAGAAAATTTTTAAAAGTTACAAACGCATTGGATATAATATAAATGCTATTCAACAGTATGCATGCATTGTGCTTGACCCAATTATACTTTCCGCTTTAATTGCACATCGGTTGATCGGGGTTCGGACTCCATGATGGCCTTGGCTTGAAGCTATTTGTTAGTTGGTCGGAGCCGGAACATTTATATCTGTTGCTTGGTCCAAGGGGGTTCAACTGTTGTTTTTCTTTTGCTCCAGTTTGCCTGTGGCGTTGATGGCTCAGCGCGTATCACTGTCGTGTCAACTTGGCTTTAATTGCGATTTCTTTGTTTACCGAGTTGATTCACTGATGAGTTAGAATACCTTCACGCGGAACAAACAAATGCTTGTTTGAACCAGAGTGAAAGCGAGGATGAGGATTGGGATCCCGTAAAGTTAACTTAAACCAACCAGTAATTTTTACTGACCGTTCCAAGTCGGTGCTTTGCTGTGGTTCCTTCATCTTTTGCGTTGGTGATTCTGATTCATTTCCTAATCATATATGTTCTTACGTTGATGATTCTGATTCTTCCCCCCTTTTTGGTTGTTCAATTTATGTTTGTCATGTTGGTGGATCTGATTCTTTCCACCTTTATGAATATTGCTCATTTTTGGTTAGGTTTGGATATTCTGAGTCACAACCAGTTAGGGAAAGAGCTGCTGACTCGGTTTACCTGCGGTCCGTTTTGTTTACTGTCGTTACTCCATGTTTCGACTTCTTTCCCTAGTGATATCGTGGGAAGATTGATTGATTGATTTGAGGTTTAATGTCCCCGTCATCACTGTAAAGGTCATTTTGGAGACGGTACTTCCAATTTTGTGGGACTTTTACGCGAAATTGAGATGAAATGAAATCTCAAGCCCTCTCGCCCAATGAAACCAATAGGGTTTATAAGCATGGACGGTCCGACACTAACACCGCTTTGCCTTGGCAGGCTTAGAGATCTCTAAGCGGTATACCAGAACTCGTGTGTGGGTCGGATTCAGCTCTGCGTGGAAGCATCGTGCAGCCCATATATTTCTTCAAGCCCCAATGGGCGGGGCGGCGATATCGTGGGAAGTATTTGGGATCTGATTGTATCAGTTCCTGATCGTTTCTCTTTAAATTATTGTATTAAAGTGATGAGTTGTTGAATTCAAGTGAGACAACGGTTGAACTGATGATGCTGCGCGGTCGGGTCGCCCAAAATCGGCGAAACAGACCATCAGATCGAGGCAATTAACGCATGGTGAATAATGATACACGTGTAAAAGTCTTACATATAGCAGGCACCATGTGTATGAGTGTTGGTTCTGTTTATACTGCTTAGTTTCTGGATTTTGGCAAGCTGTCCGTAAAGTTTCCCCGAAACACGTCTCTAGAGCAACGTCAAATCAACGTCGGTGCAACGTCATGACGTTGCACCGACGTAGATGTGATGTTGCATAACCGTCATGACCTTGTACCGAGGTTGAGCCTGGACCTTAATTTGAAAAGATTGGAGGTGTTTCTAAACAATTTTGAGATCGTTTCAGGTAGACCCAGCCAGATTTTGCAAGACATTTGGATTCATCAATTTGACCCTGAATCTAAACCTCAAAGCAAACAGTTTCTGCTCCCAAAAATGTTCACGCGAGTTGCGTTTATTGGAAAAGAGGGGGTGCTCATGACTGACTTCTTGCAAAAGGGACAAACCATTAACGGTGCGTATTATACATCAGAACTGGGACAGCTGAAAGAAGCAATCAAAACAAAAGGAAGAGGAAAGTTTCGAACAGGCATTGTTGCTGCAGGACAAAGCTACAGGTCATACAGCACATGTTATAATGTCAGAAGATTTGAACTGTTGCCCCATGGACCTAACCTAACTGACTTTTACCGTTTCCTTAAACTGAAATCCTATATGCGTCGTGATGATGACGTCATTGATGTTGTTAGCTCAAGATGTTGCCTTCAAAGAAGGGATATTCAAAGCTAGAACATCGGTTGGCTTAATGCATCCAAGTTTTTGGAGACTATTTAAGTTGAAAAATCATAATACTGACAGCACTGGTGGGTGTATTGTCTCTGCTTAGTTTAACCGTTAAATGTCTAGAGTATTTTAATCAAACGGCGTAGACCCTAATCAGATCTGATAAATATCGCATGAATGAAGACCGCTACTTGCCAAATGTTTTTGAAGTACCCTCGTATTATTTAACTCTTAAGACGCCGAGAAAAACTACATCTGAAAATGTCGTCTGCTTATGTCGTCTGCTGTTTTTTTTTCTCTATTTTTGCAAACTTTTTAAAAAAACATTTTTCATCAGGCAAACTGTTTGGGCCCAGATCAGACTGATCCTATAGGAGCAGTCTGAGCTGGGTCCACACTGTTTGCAAAAAAAAAAAATACTTTTACGGTAACCGGCAGGCGGCAAAGCAGACGATAATAGGCGTGATTGGCATTTTATGTGTTAAAAAATGCTAAAAACACAGTGGACCTTCAATAGCTTGATTACAGATAGCTCGTTTACCATGGCTAATTCGAACTCTTAAGGGGAACGGGAACACATGCTAGATTTTCCCGCCATTATACAAAGGGAGATAACTTTCGGGGCTACCTGTCCTGTTCGCTTTTCTATAAGCACTGTCCCACTGGAAAGGGGGTCCAATCTTAAAAAAAAGAATTTGCTCCTCAGGAGCAAATTCTTTTCTTAAAGAGTTGACCCTTGTTGACATGGGAGATAAAATACTTTTGTAGTTGTTGTCTCCCTTGAAAGGGGTATCTATTCCCCTTAAGTCCCTAGAAGTTTCATCCAGCAGCTCCAGGTATAGTGAAATTCCTTAAAGTATGTTAAAAGTTTTTTTATTTTTTAGATGTACGCAGTGTCCTCTGGTAAAAGACTGTTCAAAAGACAAAAGTAGTCTTAAAGACCACTTTTGAGCATCCTAAATGTGGTCTTAACAAAGGATTTTTCTGTATCTTTAAATTTAGGCTAATTTAAGGAGTTTTGTTCTTTTTATGATAAAACGGGTATGCAGTGTGTAGTCATAAGAATCGCTTCGGCGTGACGATTGTAATGACTAGAACCGTAACTAATGTTGTAAAAACTTGTGGCCCAATCCCATGCATTTATTGAGTTGCAATATAAATTATTAAACTGAGTAGGCGAAACCACAGAAATACGACACATCGAAAATATTTACCTAATTTTTTCCTATTAAGCCCGGTGAGATGACTGTGTAGGATCACTAGGTCTATCACCGCTGTAGGTTCGAGCCTGGCTCGGGTCACATGTGAAACGCCAAGATCTGCAACGGAAGGTCATGTGGATTTTCTCTGGGTACTCTGGTTTTCGCCCACCTCTGATTAGCGATCGGCTCGATATGAGTGAAATAATCTTGAAAGGGCCGTAAACCCGAAAAAATGACTGTGTAGCCCTAAAATGGCTTGAACTACACTTATCTCGAAGATTTTTCCATTATCAACAGCCCAGCTGGCACACGTCGCCAGGGCAACGTCAAATCAACGTCGGTGCAACGTCATGACGTTTCACCGACGTATATGTGACGTTTCATAACCGTCATGACGTTGTACCGAGGTTGATGGGACGTCACAATTACGTCATGCGCCTACTGAAAGGTGTTCGAACCATTGAAGTTATGATCATACCACATCCGCTGGTAGATGGGCAGTGAGATAAAGGACACGAATTCAAAGTTCTTTGCAATATGTTTTGTCATGCTTATCACAGTATTAATCACAGTATTTATGTTAAATCAAAGACTAGTCAAATTTGCCAGATTCCATTCATCTGTAACAGTTATAAATTTGGAACATTGTAAATATTTCAAGTATACACAGATATATAACCAGTGCTTCAGCTGAAGTGCACGACCCGCCGGATGCTTTTAGCTTTATGAGTGTTACCATATATGGGTATGGCGGCCATTTTGGTCATGTGACCTGGACATAAAACGGTTCCCCCAATAAATGCGCCTTATCGTAAGGAGCAAAACTATATCTTATACGTTTGTACTGTATTCTGAATCGTTTGCAGGATAAAATGCATTCTCACTTTTCCAATACAAAAGCATATGTGTCAAAGTTTGACCTAGGCACAAAGAAGGTCAAGGTCAACCCATGGTCACCATTTTAGCAATTTATGATGGGCCTACGTCCCAGATGCTATTTATCAAGTTTCGTGGAAATCTGCCCAGGGGTTCTGGAGAAGACTATTTTTGAAGGGTTTTTACCATATATGGCTTGGCGGCCATTTTGGTCATGTAACCTGGACCCCATGAGCAAATTTTGGTTTCCCCCATTCCATAGAGGCTCCATATGAAATTTGACTTCAATCGGCCCAACGGTTTCCGAGGAGAAGCAGTTCGAAAATTTTCACATTTTCGCCTCGGCGAGGCTATACTAAATGGAGTGTAATATTTCGCATCTTCATTGGTTAGATCTCATTGATATCTATCAGTATGCCAAAAATTGTTTAGATATTCCAAGCGGTTAAGTCACTATTACCAATTTTCACAAACGGGTTACGGACGGACAGACAGACAGACCATATATGGCTAGGCGGCCATTTTGGTCATTTGACCTGGACCGCATGAGAAATTTTGGTTTCCCCAATCCCTTACAGGCTCCATAAGAAATTTGACTTCAATCGGCCCAACGGTTTCCGAGGAGAAGCAGATCGAAAATTTTCACATTTTTCGCCTCGGCGAGGCTATACTAAATGGAATGTAATATTTCGCAAGTTCATTGGTTAGATCTCATTGATATCTATCCGTATGCCCAAAATTGTTGAAATATTCCAAGCGGTTAAGTCACTATCACCAATTTTCACAAACGGGTTACGGACGGATAGACAGACAGACCATATATGGCTTGGCGGCCATTTTGGTCATGTGACCTGGACCCCATGAGCAAATTTTGGTTTCCCCGATCCCATAGAGGCTCCATATGAAATTTGACTTCAATCGGCCCAACGATTTTCGAGGAGAAGCAGTTCGAAGATTTTCACATTTTTCGCCTCGGCGAGGCTATACTAAATAGAATGTAACATTTCGCAAGTTCATTGGTTAGATCTCATTGATATCTATCAGTATGCCAAAAATTGTTTAAATATTCCAAGCGGTTAAGTCACTATCACCAATTTTCACAAACGGGTTGCGGACGGACAGACAGACTGACAGAATGACAGACTGACAGAATGACAGACTGACAGAATGACACGGTGATTTTAGGGCACTCTTAGAAAAAAACCGACTTCAGTCGGTCGATTTTTCTGTGGGTCGTGCAATTCCTCATTACCAAATCACGCCTATTCAAGTTCCCCGCCCATTGGGGATTGAAGAAATAAATGGGCTGCATGATGCCTCCACGCAGAGCTGAATCCGACCGCACACGAGTACTGGTAAACCGCTTGGAGGATCTAAGCCTGCCCAGGCAAAGCGGGCGAGTCGGACCGTCCATGCTTATAAACCCTATTGATTTCATTGGGCGACAGGGCTTGAGATGTCATTTCATCACAATGTCGGGTAAAAGTCCCACAAAATTGGAAGCAACGTCTCCAAAATGAGCTATTTAGTGTTGACGGGGACGTTAAACATCAAATCAAACAATCAAGTTCCTACATTGAAAATCCCACCACCAAAATGAAAAAGATTCAGATAAAAAATTAATATGTTTCAGTTCTTCTCAAAACATAGAAATTGTGGGCACTCGTTAGAACCGCCTCAGACAGGCGGTTCTAATGAGTGCCCACGTTCTACGATATAATGCACAAAAATGACCACTCGTGTGGGATTTGTTTCGTCTTAACCATTTTTCTTTGTATTTCTTCACCCAGCGTGCACACAGCACGTGCACACAACGTGTATTCAACGTAGTATCGACGTCGATGTAACGTCACGACGTTGCATCGACGTTGATGCGACGTTACATAGACGTCATGTGCCCGCTGGACATTATTGACCGCAACTTCAACAGAGGTTATAACGGGGCCCCTGCCCATTGGGGCTCAGAGAAATAGATTGGGCTACATAGTGCTTCCACGCTGAGCTGAAACCGACCACACCGCTTAGAGGGTCTATGCCTGCCAGGGCAAAGTAGTGCAATCAGGACCGTCCCTACATAGAAACCCTTTTGGTTTTTTTGGGTGGCAAGACTTGCGATGTCATTTCATCTAAATATCGGGGAAAAGTCCTACATAATTGGAAGCAACGTCTCCAAAATGACATAAATAGTGTTGACGAGGACGTTAATCCGCAAATCAAACAAACAAACAAACGACCAACAAGTAGTGTCAGTGTTTTGATGGATCATTGTAAAGACTGTAAAGATAAAAAAGAAGAAGAACAAAAAGGAAAAAGAAAAACACTTGGGGATAACTGTATATTAAGAATTATCATTTGGGGAGGTAAATCGACGGTTATACGACCGATAATGTTTTTTTTTTAAGGTCATAAAACTTAATTTGCGACCGACGATTTACCTTCCCAAATGGCAATTTCAATACAGTTATCCCCAACCTAATGCACTTATTCGGCTATTTAGGTGATAACTGTATTCAAAATTGTCATTTGGGGAGGTAAATCGGAGGTTTTACGGTCGATAATTTCGTTTTACGGCGACGCGTCAGCGGAGCCGTAAAACGTAATTTGCGACCGTAAAACCGACCATTTTACCTCCCAAAATTGTCATTAGGGGAGGTAAATCGGAGGTTTTACGGTCGAAAATTTCGTTTTACGGCCGTAAAACGTAATTTGCGACCGTAAAACCGACGAATTACCTCCCCAAATGACACTTTTCAATACAGCTATCCCCATTCTAATGCAATTATTTGGATGTTTTGTTAAAAATTGTACTATTGTGCACAAAGTGGCAAGCGTTGTGAGCTGCGTAAAACCAAATGCCAGCCAATGAAAAGCGACGTTACGTGATGACGTCGGGTTTCCGAAAGTATATCGCAGTATATCCTTTTGTCGCAAGTTTTTGACGTTAGTCCAATCAAATTTCATTCCGGGTTCAAACACCGATGGCTCGTTTACCATGGCTGATTCGAACTCGCTTTTGAGTCACTTAGTCTTGGTATTTTCCCACAACTCTGCATAACAAATCTTAAGGTATAATTTCAGATTTTTTAGCTAACCAGAGCCGAAGGCTCCTGGGAGAGCTTATATTATAGGCATTGGTCCGTCGTCGTCCGCGTCGTCTGCGTCGTCAACAATTTCAAACAACATTTCCTCTGAAACTACTCCGCCAATTGAAATCAAATTACATGTGGAGCCTCTATGGGAAGGGGGAACGAAAGTTTGTTAGTGAGGACTGGGTCACGTGACCAATATGGCCGCCATGTCCATATATGGTAAAAACCTTACAAAATCTTCTTCTCAAGAACCAAACAGCCGATAATCTTGAAACTTGGTATGCAGCATCGGGGACTCGGGCCCTAACAAGTTTGTTCAAATGATGACCTTTAGTTGACCTTGACCTGTTTTACGTCAAGGTCAAATTTGGTCACTTAGACATTTGTATGGAAAAAGGCAAACCAGTGGATTTTTCTGATTGCATGGTAGCTAGTGGTATCATAAATGGTATTTGCAATCAGCTGAATGGAAGTTTATTAGTTCTAAAGGGCAAGGTCATTTACCGGCCTTTGTCTGGAACCGCTCAGATTCAGTATGTTTTAACTTCTTCTTCACTTAAACTACTCTGCCAATTGAAACCAAATTACACGTGGAGCCTCTATGGAATGGGTTAACGAAAGTTTGTTCGTGAGGACTGGGTCACATGACCAATATGGCCGCCATGCCCGTATATGGTAAAACGCCTTCGAATATCTTTTTCTCAAGAACCGAATGACCGATGGTCTTGAAACTTGATATGCAGCGTCAGGGACTCTGGCCCTGCCAAGTTTGTTCAAATGATGACTTTTGTTTGACCTTGACCTGTTTTATGTCAAGGTCAAATTTGGTCACTTAGACATTTGTATGGAAAAAAGGCAAACTAGTGGATATTTCTGATTGCTTGATAGGCTGTGACATCAAAAATGATATTTGCAGTTAGCTGAATGGAAGTTATCAATTCCAAAGGTCAAGGTCATTTACTGACCTTTATTCTGGATGCCTCAGATTCAATTATTTTTTATCTTCTTCTCCACTTAAACTGGTGGGTTGATTGAAACCAAATTACTTATTGAGCCTCTATGGGTAGGGGGAATGAAATTTGTTCGTAAGGACTGGGTCACATTACCAATATGATAAAAAAAACTTTATGAATTTTCTTCTCAGGAACCAAATAGCCGATGACCTTGAAATCTGGTATGTAGCATTGGGGACTCAGGCCCTACCATTTTGTTCAACTGATGACCTTTAGTTGACATCGACCTGTTTTACGTCAAGGTCAAATTTGGTCACTTAGACATTTGTATCGAAAAAGGGAAGACAGTGGATTTTACTGATTGCATGGTAGCCGGTCGCATCAGAAATATTATTTACAATCAGATGAATGGAAGTTAATCAATTCCAAAGATCAATGTCATTCCTGACCTTTTTCTTGGATGGCTCAGATTCAGTATTTTATCTTCTTCTCCAGTAAAAGAGCTTTGCTGATTGAAACCAAATTACATGAAAAACCTCTATGGGGGTGAGGCAAATAAACATTATTCGTGGTATTGTTGGCCCATGATCAAGATGGGGATACAACATATATGCAAACGATGGCATTGGACAGTGTTACATCAAGCACAAATAATTGATAATAAACATATAAAAAAAGAATGACCAGATGCATATAAAGATTTATCATATGACGTCGTTGAAAAGCAGTGGATAGCGTCGTGTAATAAAAATCATATGACCACACGTGTAATAACACTTTGGCGGGATTAAGAAACGTCATGACGACGTCCATGTCAACAGTGCATTTTTCGCAGAAAAATTGTCAAATTAAAAGGCGATAAAATCCAATTTAAAGTAGTCATATGATAAATAGAATCTTACACTCGTGGTCATTTCATATGAAATTTATGAAACTCGCCCAAGGCTCGTTTCATAAATTTCACATTAAATGACCACGAGTGTAAGATCCTCTATGGAACATCAATTAGAATTCAAATCTCTACTACGGGGCTGTTGTTGAGAAGGTGTTATAGAGGAAGTATGTAGTTCAAATGTGCAAATAGGCATACGAGTTAATTTAACCCTTATCTTGCTGAATATTCACTTAAGCCACACCCATTTCTGTCTATCAACCAATCAAATTACTTGATTTAATTTATTGCTACAAATTCATAAATTGAATGCCAAACAGTTTAGATCTTCATCAGATGGCTGTTCTTCGTGAACAGCAAGATAAGGGTTAAACAGAGATTGCAACATGCATCGGCAGCCCTATGGATGGGGCCTTTACCCCACCCACACCACAGCCGGTGCATATCACATAAATGCATGTACATACATACATACATACATACATACATACATACATACATACATACATACATACATACATACATACATACATACATACGTACGCACAACCCGAAATATTAATGCATTGACATACACACTAATAAATATATGTACATGTATGAACTATATGTTATTGGCACGTGACCTAATTTAAGACCGGCGCAGTTGCTGTCCTTGCTTCATGGGCAAGGGCATTCAACTGCTTCGGGCTATCGATCTAAAAGCTTGTCCCATGTTCATGTGTCCAGATCCCGTCTTGCCGAAACGAAATACAAGGCTCGTGAACTGAAGGGGTTAATTGTCATATTGAATAAAACAAGTAACAATATTGTAAAACTAATCAGGGAAAAATAATGCCATATTTTGGCATGCTACAAATTATAAACTTGATTTCAGAAAGGTTATTCATGAAAAGCCACCATTAACACGGGTATAAAGGGTTACTTAGGAAAAGCCACAATCAAAGACCCCAACCATCCCAAGCCCCTTGAGGGTCCATATTTTGTCCAATATTATATTCACGTTATATGGTACTCTTTTGTTAACCCTATATAACCCAGATGATTCCCAACTATTATTAAACTTTACTCTTATATTCTACCCCTGTACAAAACATCCGTTCGAACCTTAAAAGCCTGAAAATGAAACAACATAATATGCGAATACAGCCTATATTAGATGAATTCAATAACTCTATGAATTCAAACATGTTTGGTCGTCTACAATAAAATTTTGAAATGTACATCTTCCTTAACTCTGTTTGTAATGAACATTCTATAACAAAATGGTATTCATCTTCTGATAAATGACAAGAAGTGAATATGTTTTCGTTAAAAGGTATGGCGTTCGGCTTTACCCATCTACCTGCTTCTATCTCTAAACGGTGCGATGACATCCGCAGTCTGCTAAATGCTTGACCAAATTTACTTACATTGACTTTGTCTAAACAGGGCTGAAACTGAAAAACAGTAAATGACCTATGAAAATTAGCTCGAGATGACTCTTCTAGTCTGGCTCGCCAGTTCTGTATAAAAGTATCTGTTAATCTTTGTTTTAGTAAGGATATAAAAGAATTAACGTTTCCTACCCCTAGGTTAATCCAAACTTCGTGAAACCCCAGTGATGGTAAAAGATGACGTATAAGAAAAACCCAGTTTACAGCATTCGGTATAGTATCAAAATCCTTGATTTTGTTTGATTTGAGGTTTAACGTCCCCGTCAACACTGTATAGGTCATTTTGGAGACGTTGCTTCCAATTTTGTGGGACTTTTACCCGACATTGAGATGAAATGACATCTCAAGCCCTGTCGCTCGATGAAACCAATAGGGTTTATTAGCATGGACGGTCCGACTCGCACCGCGGTCCCTGGACAGGCTTAGATCCTCTAAGCGGTTTACCAATACTAGTGTGCTGGCCGGATTCAGCTCTGCGTGGAAGCATCATGCAGCCCATATATTTCTTCAAGCCCCTATGGGCGGGGGCCGTCAAAATCCTTGAGCATCAAATTTTAACGAGTTTAATATACTTAGTTTCGTCTGATGATAACACCTTAAACCAATATTTCACAATTAATAAATATCGCCTTGTTAGATAATTTGTCCTACCAAGTTCCCCATAAACAAAGTCATTCTGTGTTGTTTTCTTTACCCCCAAAAGACGCTTACAAAATTGTAAATGTACTCTTTCAATAGCATTAGCCTATATAAATCCCCAAACTTTACAGCCATAATTTAGAATATGTGTTATCAACTTATCAAACAATTGTGATTTGTGCTTAGGTGATAAAAAGGGAAATTTATATAAATATTTACTCATTTTAAAAATTGCTTTTTGTGCTTGTCCTGCAAGTGTATTCTGTGCCTCTGCAAACGATCCCACAACAGTAAATACCATTCCAAGATATTTAAACTTTTTAACTATTTCAAGCGGCTCTCTATCATAATAAAATGTAAGATTTCTAGGCAGAAACCTTCCCTTTCTAAATATCATTACCTTCGTTTTTGAGACATTTATTTTTAACTTTCATCGCTTACAATAATCTGAAAGAAGATCTAAACCATCCTGTAATTCTTCGGCACTATGTGCGAACAGAACTATGTCATCGGCATATAATAACATGAAAACCTTAAACATATTAACATCTATTCCCTCCAACCCTGACATAATAAATTGCTCTTCTATATCATTTAGGAACATAGAAAATAGCAGCGGAGACAGGCACTCTCCCTGCCTAACACCAAGGCTACAATAAAAGTCATTTCCTATTCTGTTACAATACTTGACCTTTGACTTAACCGAGGAGTACATTTATTTAATAATATTTAAAATTTTCCCCCTTATACCAAGTATTAGTTTACACCATAAATTATCACGAACAACATAATCAAACGCTTTAGTAAAATCAACAAATGCGTGGTAAAGTTTCTTACCATGATTTAAAATATGCGAGATTAAGACATGTAATGCAAAGATATCATCGATAGTACTCATATTAGCTCTAAACCCCGATTGTGCTTCTATAAGTACAAAATAATTCTCTGACCATTCCGTCAATCTATTGTTAATAACTTTCCCAGAGTACTAAGTAATGTTATGCTTCTATAGTTCTCAACATCATTTTAACTTCCTTTTTATGCAATGGGATAATATAACCTTCCGACCATTCTTCGGGAAATACACCACTTTCAAAAATTTTATTAAAAAGATTGCACAATAATGACACCAGAATATGTTTACCATATAAAAAAAAAAGTCATTTAACAGTTTATCCGGTCCGGCAGATTTATTTGTTTTAAGCTGCTTAATTGACTTCATAATTTCATTTTGCGTGAAGTTTGTGTTTAGTTCCACAAACATTATGGAAAATTTGTTGTTAACATATCTATCATTGAAATACAAAATATCTTCATCTGGTACA
Source organism: Lucinisca nassula (assembly GCA_963580285.1). NCBI lineage: Eukaryota > Metazoa > Mollusca > Bivalvia > Lucinida > Lucinidae > Lucinisca > Lucinisca nassula. Next base: position 103,380,784 of record OY757024.1, on the reverse strand, counting down.
CAAAACGGATTATTTACCGCTTTAAAATACTCTTCAAAAGACGACAATGCAATGTTTGCAGGTTTAACACACGCTAATTCTTTTAACATATACCAGTACTGTTTTGCATTTTTATTTTTAGCATTTACAAAATTGTTGGTCTTTTCCCTATCCAAAGTGGAAGATTACATTGTCATTGTTTGTTTTGATGAGTATGATAAGGACGAATTCCATACCTATTACAAAACTTTGTCCTTTGTCCGAAACTGAATCGAGCTGATCAAAATTCTATAAACTCGGATCTATCATGTTCACAAAAACATCAGTCAGCCTTGCCCGCGTATACTCATGCTGATCAAATAGTGCAGATACGCGGGCTAAGCCGGTTTCTCGCCGGTCGACATAACAGGGTGAGTTATTTCACGATACCAAATTTGATTCCTCCTTAACCCTTGTCCTGCTGGGTATTTTAATCTGCCACACCCACTACCGATTATCAACCAATCAGATAACTTGATGCAAATTATTGCAACAAATTCATAAACTGAATGGCAAACAATGTAGATCCTGATCAGATGGCTTCGTCAAAAGCCATCTGATCTGGATCTTCACTGTTTGGAAAATAAGGCATATCCGGGCACAGAAAGGGTTAAAACACGGAGACCAGGCCGAAAAAATTATCAATGCTGCTGACATAAAGTAGTTCGGGATGAGACATGGTGACACAAACTATGTCCTTTGTCCGAAACGAGGCACTTCTAACCATTACCAGCGGTTCTTTAACCGTCCTTGTTTCACGCTGACTAGGTTCTGGGATGAGAAAATTCCTCTTGGCAACCACCAAAGCCGCATCCCTGCCAAATTGGTTGAGGGTAAAATACACATACTGTCCTGTTCGGGGGTTTGAGATATTATAACGTATTGTAAGTTGTATAGTAATGAGGTAACGACCGCCTTCGAGAATTTCTAAGCAGTCAAAAGAGTAGCCTTCGAAGAAGTGTGTCAGATGGTTTACACCATCTAAGTAGTCTGTGGCTCCTAGATGGGTCCAAACGAGTTTTGGTGGAGTACCTGAAAAGGAAATAATCATAAATAATCATACAAGTATGATTCAGAACCTAGCCATGGGCAGGAGAGCACGTCCAACTGATTGTGGCCTACAAAGGACATGGCGCTGTGGTTTGCTGCCATTGCAACATGCAGAGGTGGAGTGGGTGGGGATGTTCATTCAGTCTATTCTCATCGGAAAAATAATGCCCATTCGTTTCAATTTATATCTGCTGAAATGTAGTGATATTATTTCTTGTTTGTGTATAAAACTTGGATCATGGGTGCTCGTCAGAACCGCGTGTTTGGGGCGGTTCTAACGAGTGCCCACCCTCTATGGTTCTGACAGGTCTTTAAAGACTAGTACATACCCCGCCTTAACACCACACCTATGAAAGGTAAGATCTAAACTGGTGTCATGTTAACGCTTTGTGTGTTTCAACGGTAATAGCGCAAACGATCGCCCCAACTCGTCATAAATCTGGAAAACCGTATAGCACGTGTCACGTAACTAAAGAATTTATACAAATCAAACAAAACAGACCCGGACCAGACACCACAGGGCCCAATATTGCGATATTAAACATGTTTTGTTAGGATTTCATGTTATATACACCAGACTGGCACAAGATTAATGACGCACCTGAAAATTGCCAAGCTATAAATAGCTCAAACCCGCCAGAAAATCGATCCGTATTCACTCTCCCTTAGCTTTCTTAAGACCACTTTTGAACTGTTAACATAGGAATTATCGGAAAACATTTATCAAACCCAACGTATAAGCAACGTGGTATCAAACGACGATGCGTTTTATGACGTCGCATCGACGTTGATACGAAGTTGCCTCAGTGGTGTTAAGAATCGAATGTCCCACGTTTACCAATTAAGAGCGTTTGGTTCACCGACAGCTGGGCTCCACTTCTTGGACCAGTTGTGGTTCTCCTCTTTATCCGCAGGTCTGGTTTTCGCTGAAAAAAAGAAAGTACAGTAAAATTAATATATTAAGACCACCTTTGGGACTGTTCAAAAGTGGTCTTAAAGACCACTTTTGAACAGTCCCAAAGATGGTACCTGACCAGAGGACACTGTAGGCAGAAAACATACACACACAAAAAAACTGCCACCATCTAAATAAGCCTTTTAGAGCATAATTAGTCTTAATTTTAGATCGTTTTAAGGGGAATGGGAACACCTGGCACACCCCCGCCATTTTTCAAAGGGAGATAACTTTCGGGACTTCCTGTTCGCCTTTCTATAAACTCTGTTCCCCTGAAAAAAGTATCTACACTTAAAGTAAAGAATTTGGTCCTCAGTAGCTTATTCTTTTCTTTAAGAGTTTACCCCTATTGACAGTACAGACAAAAATACCTTTGAAGGAGTTGCCTCCCCTGAAGGTGTTCCCATTCCCTTTAATAGCGATATGTTTACTGTAGTCGATTACGGTATTTCGATACCTAGTGACTAGAAGACAAAGAATGCGGTGCTTTTAAGATCGACTGTTTATCAATCGACCCAAAGTCACTAATTCTCCAAAAGCTTACCGCCTGCTATTGTCCACGTGACAATCTCTGATCATGTACAGAATCCAGGTAACAGTTATTTATAGTCTCACAAATCTTGTCGCTGTGACGTCAGAGTGCAGTGTAAAAAGGGTTATCTGTAAAACATGGACTGGACTCATATGCTAGATCTACACTGTTTCATCACGAAAACACACCTATACAAATGCATTGTAAACTTTACCGCCGAAAAAACTAAACTTTTAAGATGAAAAATTGCGATTTTTTTTCTTATTTCTGCTTAAAATATAGATTGTGGGTACTCGTCAGAACCGCCTCGATGAGGCGGTTCTAACGAGAACCAACAATCTATATTTTAGAGCAGAAATAAGAAAAATAAGGTTTACCCCTGTAAACCCCAGTTTTACCATATAAAAGTGGGGTTCAAGGGGGTCAAATTTTAAAGACGTGTTTTTGTGATGGCTTAAAATGCAGGAATTCCGAAGTTTACTGAAACCGACTTAGTCCCCGTTCAGTACCAGATTCCCAGCCTAATCTCAGAGAGAGTCTGACCCACCAGCACTTCGCACTTTGACTATGTATGGTTTTCTGTCCCAACGTGTTCGATGACCGCAAAATATAATTGTGACGATTATAGGTGTATACTGAAAATAGAATATTTTTCTAGGAAATAATATTATATCCTTGATTGAATCCATTCATTGAGATTCATCAAGGTTATCGTGTCCGCTTCATTAGACGTTCGTGAAAAAAAGGAAGACTTTCGAGGAAATTATGTGCATTGCATAATAAAAATAATATAAACAACAGTTTCAGTTGCAGTGAGGTTTCGTTTAGTTCACTTTTGGATTATAACTTTTATACAGGATACATATTGAAAACTTAAAAGTTGAAAACAAACAGAAGACAAAGCAAATGTGTAGATTTGGAGTTTATTCAACATTTGGAACATCGTAATTTAAGGATCATAAACATTTGTTCGAAACAGGATTGTTTCGAGTCATTAGGGTCACTCGAGACAATTCTAATGAGTACACACACCACATTCATTTTCAAAATCATCACGAAAACACGCCTTCATAATTTTGTTCCAGTAAAACCCAGCTTTTATATAGTAGAATTGGGTTTTGGAGGGATATGAATTATAATTCTTATTTTTTTTTTCTCAAAAATAGTGATTGTGGGTACTCGTTAGAATCGCTTCATGGTAGGCGGTTCCAACGAGTACCCACAATCTAAATTTTGGATTGTGGGTACTCGTTAGAACCGCCTCGATTTGGCGGTTCTAACGAGTACCCACAATCTATATTTTGAGGAGAAAAAAAGAAAAATATCACAATTTTTCATCTTAAAATTTTCGTGTTTTTTTTTTCGGCTGTTAAGTTTACAATACATTTATATAGGCGTGGATTCGTAACGATAGCAAATGTGTATGTTTGGAGTTTATTGACAGCCGAACTTCAACATTTGGAACATCTTAAGGATCATGAACATTTGTTCATGAACATTTGTAACTTCTTACGAATCATGAACATGTGTTCGAAACGGTTTTTTTTCGAGTCACTATAAGGTCACTCGAGTCGATTCTAATCTTTCTTTTTCAAATTCATCACTAAAGCAGGCCTATATAATTTGACCTCTCTTAAACCCTCCTTTTATAAAGTGAAAATGGGGTTTTCAGGGGTATACATTATTTTTCTAATTTCTGCTCAAAACATAGATTGTGGGTATCTAATCTAAGTTTTGAGCAGAAAATGAACAATGTCAGATTCAATCTGATATTTTTCATTTTCTGCTGTTTTTGTACGAAAATTTCCATTTTTTTTTTGTTGTAAAAATTTTCAATATATTTGAAGAGGCGTGTTTTCGAAACCCTCCCTATAGTATTCTTTAAAATATAGGATTTACCATATGACGTCGGCAGTGGATTACGTCGTGTAATAAAAAATCGTATGATCACACGTGTAATAACTAGTGGACTCCATTGCATTGCTATATATTTACATTTCCAGTGTAAAGTCTAATGTAAACCTATAGAAAACAATTGCGTTCATACTTCCATGAACGCATCGAATCACATGATTCTCGGTGACGTTATGTGACGTCATTCTAAACCATTGTTCTCTACGGGGTTTGATGACGTCAACGCTCTTCCGCTCTTTGTAGAAAAACAGCGTGTAAATGTTTTTCAGCTTTGAAAGTTTGCCCTACAAGCATTTTTTCGCCCAGTGATGAGGACTAAATATTGTAAATATAAAAAATAAACTTAATTATTCTGCTTTTCATGAAAGTATGAACGACAGTGGGTCGCTAGCAAAGTTTACATGAACCCCTTCGGGGTCCATTTACTTTGCACGCGACCCAATGCGTTCATGCTTCCATGAACTGCAGAAAAATAAATTTCATTTCTTAAATACATTTTCCGTATATTCACTCAAAAACACAGACTTTCGTACTCGTTAGAAAAGCCTCACTGAGGCGTTTCTAATGAGACCCTACAAACTATGTTTGCAGAAATAATGCGAATATGATGAATTTTCATCAAAATAATGTTTTTGAGCCATGAAAAAAACTCAATGTGGCACGTTTATGTGCTATGTTAATTCATAGAATTTTTTTACATTTTATCATATAATGTCCGGTCTGAGAGTGTAATAAAATCGGTTATCCACTGGTGCATTAAATATGCAAATAAGTTATATACGCCCGGTAACGTTATATGTACGACGTCCTAAGGGCGTCGCGTTTACTAAAGGCGGAAAATTGACATTTTAGCAAAACAAATGATTGAGCAGACGACATGTTTAGATGTAGTTTTGGGCTCACCAGAGCCGAAGGCTCCGGAGGAGCTTATAGGATTGGCAGTTGTCCGTCGTCGTTGTCGTCGTATGACGTCAACAATTTCAGACGACTACTGTGCCGATTGAGCCCAAATTTCATCTGTAGCATCCTTGCGCTTGGGGGTTGAAATTTTGTATTTGTGATGAAGATCGGGCTCATCAGTTGGTTGCTATAGCAACTTAGCGATTCCATAGACTTATAATGGGGAACATAAAAAATGGCATTGACTGCCCAGCCTTTGCAGATACTTTGACAAAACGTTCATAAAAAATGTTCCTTATGCAATCTACTTTAGGGCCTACTGCTCATTTGCATTGCTTGCCATGGAAACTAATATGCAAAAAAAAAAAAAAAAAAGAAAAAGAAAAAAGAAAAATATACTTTAAAAATCACCTCCTCAGACACCATATGTTATATGAGGCCAAGACTTTATGAAAATAATCACCATATTTGCCTCAACAGTTTTTTATATATATATAAAATTTGGCTCTTTAGTTTGTTTGCTGTGGCAACTTAGAGTTTCCAGTACCTTATAATGGGGAAAATTGAAAACTGGCATTAACTGCCAAGCCTTTGCAGATGTTTTGACAAAACTTTCATAGAAATGTTCCTTTAGCAATCTTCTATCTGTCCTAATGATTTCAGGCCTACTGATAATTTTTATTGGTTGCAACGAAACCAAAATGAAAAAAAAAGTAAAAAAATAAAAAATGAAAAAAAAAAAAAAAAAATAAATAAAATAAAAGAATCATCTCCTCAGAAATAATATGCTTTAAGAGGCTTATGAAATTATTCCCCATATTTGCTTCAACAGGTTTTGTAATTTTTTTATGAAATTTGGCTCTTTAGTTTGGTTGCTATGGCAAACTTAGAGTTCCCATAAATTTAAAATGGGGGAAAATTGAAACATGCCATTTACTGCCAAGCCTTTGAAGATATTTTGACAAAACTTTCATAGAAATTTTCCTTAAGCAATCTACGATCTGCCGTATGATTTTATGCCTACTTCTCTCATTTTTATTGGTTGTCATGGAAACTATAAAAATAAAAAATAATATTTAATAAATCATCTCCACAGAAACCATATGCTCTATGAGACCGAGACTTTATGAAAGTATTCACCATAGTTGCCTCAACAAGTTTTGTGTGTGTGCGTGCGTGTGTGAAATTCGGCTATTAGTTTGGTTGCTATGGCAACTTAGACTTTCCATTTACTTAAAATGGGGAAAATTGAAAAATTGCATTAATTGCCAAGCTTTTGTAGATATTAAAAAAAAAAAAAATCTTTCATAATATGAACCATATAGTTGGACCGCACGGCGTGTGTGTGAGCGGGCACTTAGGCAGGTGTAGGGGACTTGCTGTTTAGACATTGGTCTGCCAGTTGTTCTCTGTCCTTGGCGGTGTCGTTCGTGGTTTGCACATGTGTCGTGTGGCCCTGAAAGGAGGTTACTACAAATGATGTTTAATGATTTTTATGGTTTTCTTTTAAAGTCGATGTACATTTCTTGTAAGTTTAATGGGTTTTAAAATTATATATATTTTTTTTGTAATAGTCTCTTATAATTCTACATAGAATGGCATGGTGAATTTGAAATTTTTTGTTTTAGCGACATAGTATATTTGTACATGTTTGTTAACCATGACGAGACCCTAATAAACTATTAAACTAGAATTATTCTTTAAGCAATCATCTATCTGCCATATAAGTATAGGCCAATTGCTCACTTTTATTGGTTGTCATGGAAACCAAAATGCCACCCCCCTCCCCCCCAAAAAATGAAATTCGACTCTTTAGTTTGGTTGCTATGTCAACTTAGAGTTTCCATAGACTTATAATGGGGAAATTTGAAAATTTTGCATTTTCTGCCAAGACTTATCAGATATTTTAGCAACACTGTCATAGAAATATTCTTTATGCAATATGATATTAGGCCTACTGCTCATTTTTATTGGTTGCCAGTTGAAACCAAAATTAAAAATAAAAAATAAACAACCTAAAAAATCATCACCGCAGAAACCATATGGTCTATGAGGCAAATATTAACCTTCACAGGTTTCGTCTTTTATGAACTTTGGCGCTTTAGTCTGGTTGCTATGGCAAGTTAAGAGTTTCCATAGACTTATATTGGGGGCAATGGACAATTGGACAATAACACCTTTCAAAACATTTTGTCAAACTTTCATAGAAATGTTCCCTAAACAATGATCTATATGTCATATTATTTTAGGCCCATTGGTTGCACAGATTGGAAATTGTCATTTGTCATCAGTTTTCTTGCAACGACATCAGACCTCTGAAGCCACAAGGCTGATTGAGTCCAAATTTTATCTGCAGCGTCCTTGGGCTCAGGGCTTCAATGGTTTATTAAAATACATGGCTGCCAGTGGGCAGTGCCTATGAGCTCTGATGAACATAGTGGCCCATGGGCCTCTTGTTTCGACGTCTTAAGGGTTACATGTTTTGTTTTTGTTTGATTTATTTGAGGTTTAACGTCCCCGTCAACACTATAAAGGTCATTTTGGAGACGTCGATTCCAATTTTATGGGACTTTTACCCGACACTGAGATGAAATGACATGTCAAGCCCTGTCGCCCAATGAAACAAATAGGGTTTATAAGCATGGACGGTCCGACTCGCACCGCTTTGCCTCGGCAGGCTTAAATCCTCTAAGCGGTTTACCAGTACTCGTGTGTGGGTCGGTTTCAGCTCTGCGTGGAAGCATCATGCAGCCCATATAGTTCTTCAAGCTCCGATGGGCGGGGGCCGTAAGGGTTACATGTAAATAACGCATAGTTACTGCCGCGTAACGCCATGACGCCATCTGTGACATCCCTATGTTTTCTAATGCAGTTCGTTTAAACTTCTTCGGCACTAAAACCTGGTTTATACTCGTTATGTGATAAACAGAAGCTTACATTAGCGGCCATTCCATATGCTATTCATGAAACTCGTCGGAGTCTTGTTTAATAAATTTCATTTCAAATGACGGCTAATCTAAGATAGTCAACTTATCATTGCACTAGTTTTGTTCGCATGAATAATCATTTCGAAAACAAGCCTATACAAATACATTGTAAACTCTTCCGCCGAAAAGTGACAATTTTAAGATGAAAAATTGTGATTTTTTGTTTTATTTCTGCTCAAAATATAGATTGTGGGTACTCGTTAGAACCGCCTCATCGAGGCGGTTCTAACGAGTACACACAATCTTTATTTTAGAGAAAAATAAGGTTTACCCCTGTAATCCCCAGTTTTACTTCATAAAAGTGGGGTTCAAGGTGTCAGAATTATTTTGGCGTGTTTTCGTGATGTATGTTTGGAGGAAGTTTCGGTTTCGAAGTCATTCGAATTTTAGTTGTCCTTGATTTAGTACAGCTTGCTGATAAAAAAAAAAATATATGGGAAACCCTGCGAAAGGGAGTGGTTTATGCACATTTTTGCGGTTGGTTCGAGTCATGAGATAATTATATTTTTCTTACATCGATTGTTAGTTTGTTTCACCTTATATGGGTGCTGTTTTATTATTTAAACCATATTTATAGATATCCATAATTCGAAATATGGATATCCATAAATCAGCCGAATAATGGATATCCATAATTCGAATTATAGATATCCATAAATCGAATTATGGATATCAATAATTCGATTTATGGATATCATTTATTCAGAGCGATTTATGGATATCCATAATTCGAATTATGGATATCTATAAATCGGGCTGAAGAATAGATATCTGTATTTCGAATTATGAATATCCATAATTCACCGCAAAAGCCTTTGGTTTCAGTCATAATTTATTGTATTTATCTGCCAAGACGAATAGTGGATATCCATAAATCGAATTTTTGATATACATAAATGGACCGAATTATGGATATCCATAATTCGAATAATTTGACTGATTTATGGATATCCATAATTATTATAGATATCCATAAATCGACTAATGGATGTCCATAAATAATTATTGATATCCATAAATAATTATGGATATCTACAAATAGGGAATAAATAGTAAAAGGGCGCCCCATATACACCAGCATACACGAAAAGACGTAAGTTCTCAAATAGACTGTCTTTTATACGGGTTCAGTTTTCCTTTCTTTGTATTTCCTACAGCCTATGCCCTCTCGCAAGAGACCACCATTGGGATTTTTCAAAAGTGTTTTACCACTTCTGAAGTGGTTTAAAAGACCACTTTATGAACAGTCCCATTTGGTACTGAAAACCCCAAAAGGGATATTTGGCAAACAGTGCAGGCCCAGATCAGACGTCGCAGAACGCGGCGTCTGATCAGGGCCTACAGTATTTGCGAAATGTTAAGCCATTTGCCAAATTCATTTTGAAGAAAAACCAACCTGACAGCCCTTAATTTTGGAATGGACTCCTGCTATATATAAGAAGGAAGATTCCATTTGGTACAAAAAGGGTCCTATAGGAATTTTATTATATATTAAATTGTGAAATCACTGAAAAAAATAGCTTGCAAATGCCATTTCATTGATCGCGGTGGGATCAGAGATTGTAGAAAGTGTATGAAGTTGGCTTGGAGTCTGCAGTATGGAGTTTGGAATTCGATTTATTCCGTAGTAGTATTCTATTCTATAGTAAAATATTTGTGATTGTTAGGCAAAATCGATACTCCAAGCCGCGAATCCTAAGCCAAGTTCACACACTCGATTGTAGAAGAGATGGAAAAATGAGGACAGAGAATAAAGAGAATACTGAATGAAATTGCATTCTCCCTCCTACCCTTAGCTGCTGCAAGGGCAACAATAAGCCTTTATCAGTAAGACGCCCTGGAGACGCAAGATACACGACACCTCGCCTCACCCCCACCCCTCCTTCAGTGCAAAAGACGACGATTGGCATGTCGAGAGATATTAACCCTTTTAGTACCAAATGGAACCTCCCACTTTATATAGAGAGCAGTCCATTTCAAAATTTAGGGGTGACATGTTGTGTTTTCTTCAAAATTTGTTTGCAAAATGGCTGAACGTACTGCGGCGTCTGATCCGGGCCTGCACTGTTTGCCAGGGTACCCGTTTTGGGAGTTCCGGTGCAAAATTTGTTCTTATCCAGATTTTAGACATGTCAAAATACACAAGAAGTGGCCTCAGTTTTTAGCTCCCCTGAGCCGACGGCTGCGGGGGAGCTTATAGGATAGTAGGCCTTCGTCGTCCGTCCGTCGTTCGTCCGTCGTCCAACATTTCAAATGTTTTCTTCTCTGAAACCACAAGGCGAATTCCATTTAAATTTCATATGCAGCCTTCTGGCAATGGGGGAACGAGAGTTTTGCAAGTATGGTCCAGGTCACATGACCAAGATGGCCGCCATATCAAACTATGGTAAAAACCTTAAAAAATCTACTTCCACAGAACCACAGGGCCAATTGCCTTGAAACTTGGTATGTTGTGACTGGGTACTACCAAGTTTGCAAATATGATGACCAAGGTTGACCATGACCTATTTTCTGCAAAGGTCAAATTTGGTTCTTTAGGCTTTTCAATGGGAAAGGGGAAACAAATGCATTTTTCGAAAAATATTGTGGTCTGTGACATGAGAATAGGTAAAAAATGAATGTCTATAAATGCTTAAGGTCAAGGTCATTCACTGACCTTGGCTCAAGGTCACTCGAATTGTAGGTCCATTGTAGGCTGTGGCCCCATTTCGCCTATCTCGTTAAAAACCCATCGATTCTTACCTGGAAAGTAGGACAGCTGATTTTTTTTGCATATAAAATGCTTAAACTATAGGTAATTCAAAACCACTGTATGGACATCCGTTGCGGATTACGAATTGGCATTTAAATGCTTTTTGTATGGAAAGCCGTTTTGTTATTAGAATTACCAAAGTGACTTCAACGTAAGTAACCTAAACAGGATTATAAATGGCATTTAATCAGCTTAATATATACTGTTGTGTGTTCTGCCAAGAGGAGACGACAGTTTGTTGTGAAAGTATTAAACATCTCGGTTGAAAATAAAAAAAGAAATAAGTAATGTATGTTATAACACCAGTTATAATACCAACACCAACAGCCCCATTGAGCATACAGCAGTTTAGCGAACTATTTGCCCCACGGTGAATAACACTATGTTCAACAGGCTCCGGACCCATTAAATCTATATCTGATAATATGTTTTGCCATTTTTTGGGTGTCTTAAATTAGAGTTGCAATGCTGGTATTAATGTCATTTGAACGAGACACTTATTCTATATAAGACAAAAAGCACGAAATATTTCATCGATTTTTGGCATTAAAAACTATTTCGACACCAATTCGCGTCATCATCAGGTGGTGTGTGCAGATTTCATAAATAGAAAACTGAAGTAGAGAGATAATTTGTCATATTTTTTCAGTATGCTATTCTGCTGTAACATGTAATAAATAAATCTACAATAGATATCCTCACGATAGTTTTTATTTATTTATTTTATTTTTTGTTTGTTTGTTTTGTTTTTATTTTTTATTTTACTTTTTTTTTTCATTTTATTCTGTTTTTATTTTTTATACTTTTTGTTCAGCTTTCATGTTTAAATAGTTTATTTGTTTTTGTTTTTCACTTGTTTATATTTTGCCCTCTATAAGCATTTTGCCTTACAGAATATTTGTAAAGCATGTAATTATTGTAAAAGCGTCAACCATTTTTCTGTAAGTAAAATAAAACATGTGTTATTTTCTTTCATAAATGACGTTACAAAATATGCCCAACGACAAACCAAAACTAAACAGGTAAAAGTAATTAGGAATCAACCAATTCATAAAAATATGAGTTTTATCAAAGAAAATTTGATCCTTTGATCACTTAATTGTGATGGTGTAAGGAGCACCACATAAAGGTATTTCACTTCGCTTCTCTAAATAATTTATATTGCACATATACACAACAGCAGTATAATTAATCCTAAATATAAAGATATATTTGATGTTTAATGAGGCAAAACATTTTTTTTTTTTTTTTTTTTTTGGTTTTAGTTTTACGGCCCTTTCAAGATTATTTCACTCATATCGAGCCGATCGTTAATCATAGGTGGACGAAAACCGGAGTACCCGGAGAAAAACCACCTGACCTTCCGTTGCAGAACTTGGCGTCTCACACGTGACCCGAGCGAGGCTCGAACCCACGGCGGTGAGAGACCTAATGACTAAGAGTCAGCGCTCTTATCCATTAGGCCACGGAGGCCCGTATGAGGCAAAACATAAAATAACGCTACATTTGTGAATACACTGACAAATACCAAACACTTTTACAATTTTACAATTCATATACTAAATTTGGGCATATTTTAAGCTATTTTTCATACCGATGTATCAATAATTACATTTACACAACATCGTAGTAAAGAATACAAATGTTTCTTTATAGTTTGACGTTTATTTTAAATTCCCTTTTTATACACCTGCTTCGATTTTAGCTTTATCTTAGTTGCTCAGTAATTGCAAAAAAAAAAAAAAAAAAAACAAAAAACAACAACAACAAAAAAACAAACAAACAAAAAAAAAAAAAAACAAACAAAAAAAACAAAAAAAACAACATAAATCCATACTTACAGAACATATCAAATCAACATAGAAATAAAATATCTTTTTATGGACTGCCTTTTAAATTCAATTCATTGCCATTTTATATACACCTGAATTAGTTATCTTAGTAGCTCAATAATTAAAAAAATAATAATTCTATAAATATATTTACAAGAATCTCAATTCAGATATGAATGAAATATTTGGTGTCTTTTATGGGTGGAGTAAGTTAATTGTATCAATTCCTGATCTTTGTTTTACTTCTACTTTATAGTTTGCCTTTTATATTCATTGGTCTTCAAGTTATACAAGAACTAATTTTGAATTGCTCTTAGTAACTCAAACGATGCAAAAATATAAGTCTATGGGTAACTGAAACATTTTCTTTTCAAACAAAACGGGCAACATGTTTCCCAACCATGATTGTTAGGAGTGCCTTTTGACTATTTACAACTCATCACCATTGGACATTTGACCTACCGTCTGTGTATCTATGGCTCTTCTACATTTTCCAATTGCACCTGTGCAGAGACAACTAACAACACATGCAACTGAAGCAATAAAAAGTTTTGTGTCAGAACTTCATTTCGAAACGGATAGTGGTTGCATCGGTATTTTGATAGAAAGACATCTAATCCAATATCTACTTAGCAACGTGCAAACCGGATTACAGAAATTTGACATAATTATAGTATTGTTTATATGACTAGTTACCTGAAACTAGTTGCCATGAAAAATATAGTGGTCTGTAATGAGAATGGGTAAACAATGAATGCCTGTGAATGCTAAGGGTCAAGGTCATTCAGTGACCTTGGCCAAAGGTCACTTGTATTGCAGGTCTATTGACATATTAGAATACATTTTCTCTAACAGCACTGGGCAAATTTCATTTTAATTTTATATGCAGCTTTAGGACACTTAGGAAACAAAAATTTATTCGGATGGTCCAGGTCACATGACCAAGATAACTGACATGCCCAAATATGGTAAAAACCTTAAAAGAACCCTTTTTTCTCCAGAACCACTGGGCCGATTGTCTAGAAACTTGGTATGTAGCATGGGGTGACTGAGTACTACCAAGTTTGCAAAAATGATGACCCTAGGTTGACCATGACCTATTTTACGCCAAGGCCAAATTTGGCTCCTTCGGCTTTCCAATGGGAAACAGGTAAATCAGTGCATTTTTCGAAAAAATATTGTGGTCTGTGATATGAGAATGAGTAAACAATGAATGTCTGTGAATGCTAAGGGTCAAGGTCATTCACTGACCTTGGCCCAAGGTCACTTGTATTGCATGTCAATTTACATTTTCAATACATTTTCTCTAACATCACTGGGCCAATTTCATATAATTTTTTTATGCAGCCTTACAACATTAAGGGAACAAAAATTTATTCGGATGGTCCATGTAACATGACCAAGCTGGCCGCCACGCCCAAATATGGTAAAAACCTTAAAAATCTTCTTCTCCAGAACCTCTGGGCCGATTGTCTTGAAACTTGGTATGTAGCATTGGATAACTGAGTTCTGCCAACTTTTAAAAAATGATGACCCTATGTTGACCATGACCTATTTTACGCCAAAGTCAAATTTGGCTCCTTAGGCTTTTCAATGGGAAATAGGTAAATCAATGCATTTTTTCTAAACATATTATGGTCTGTGATATGAGAATGGGTAAAAAACTAAACAAACGAATGCCTGTAAATGCTAAGGGTCATAGTCATTCAGTGACCTTGGCCAAAGGTCACTTGTATTGCAGGCCTATTGACATCTCTCTAACACCATTGGGCCAATTTCATTTAAATTTTATATTCAGCCTTAGGGTACTTAGGAAACAAAAATTATTTGGATGGTCCATGTCACACGACCAAGATGGCCACCATGCCCAAATATGGTAAAAACCTTAAAAAATTTTCTCCAGAATCACTGGGCCGATTGTCTTGAACCTTGGTATGTAGCATAGGGTGACTGAGTATAACCACGTTTGCCGTGTCGGGTGCGGACAGTGTGCTGGGGACGTCATATATATGACACTTGACTTTCTTGCTAGTATCACAACTCACTTTTGCCATTATCATTATAGTTTTATATCCTTTTTGGGTGGGTGTGTGGGGGGGGGGGGGTGCGGGAGGGCTGGGGGCTCCTAGTTTTATACATTTGGTTTGTTTTGTCGTTTGCAATGTAGCAGTTTGACGATGTAAGCAAAGGCGATTTTACAACTTTATGTTATGAACCTATATTTCAGCTTCAATCCCAGTTCTTATTTCATCCAGTTGTAATAATGTTTTATTCATAGACTACAAATATTGTTCATATTTATATTTTTATTGGCCGCTTTTGTTTGTTTGAGGGTTAACGTCCCCGTCAACACTGTAAAGGTCATTTTGGAGACGTCGCTTCCAATTTTGTGGGACTTTTACCCGACATTGAGATGAAATGACATCTCAAATCCTGTCGACCAATGAAACCAATAGGGCTTATAAGGTATACTTTACATCTTAAAAATTTCGATTCTTCGGGGTTATCATCATCTCAACGCAGATAAAAGTCCCACAAAATTGGAAGCAACGTCTCCAAAATGACATTTACAGTGTTGACGGGGACGTAAAACATCAAATCAATCAAACAAACGTTCGTAGTGGACTTAGTACCCTTGCCTTGCGAAGATGGGGGTGGGGGTGGGGGGTAATGTTTACAATGTATTTGTATAGGCGTGTTTTCGTAATGAATGATCAGGGCCGCGTTTTTTACAAACCTCATGAATCTCATAACTGTAGGCTGATAACAATTTTTTTCATAATTAGGTTTATATATTGTTTCTCTTGACAATTGTTTAACTAGAGAACAGTAACCGACTACTTTTTTCGGCATTAGTACAGTAAAACTTCGATGGCTCGAACTCCGATGGCTCGTTTACCATGGATGAGTCGAACCCGTTCTTGAGTCCGCAGGGAGTTCCTCCAAATACAATATAGGGGTAATTTAGCAAGATTTTCTTCATTTATCTTGCAAAAATATGCTGTGTATACTCATTAGAATCGAGGCGATTCTAATGAGTACACACCACGTACATTTATAATACAGAACACTGAACAGATATCCACAATTATCTTCATTATGCCTCCTGGTTTGACACTAATAGTATCCCTCTGTGGCTCGAACTACCGCTGTCTCGAACAATTTTTCATGGTCCCAAAGTGGTTCGAGCCATCAAAGTTCGACTGTATATGAAATACAAATGAAACTTAGATACACTAACTGTTTATTTATTTATTTATTTATTTGGTGTACTAAAATTTTGAAGATATATTTAGATTAAGAATACTGAAGTAAAATATAAAATTAGAAAAGTGCATCTTTCTTACAAGCTGCGTACTTGCACAGTGGTAGGCCGACTGGCCAATGAAGTTCAATGCGGCCAAATCTCATTCAATGCGGGTGTCACGACACCCTCCGGACAAGCAAATTAAGTTTGACTATACACTTCACCAGCAAATTGTGGAGCACGTTCAATCCCCCAAATATCTTAGTATCACCTGACTGCGGTCAACATATGTCAGAGATAACACCTAAAGCAACAAGGCCTTTAGGATTCCTTAGACGTAATTTTGGTCTTTGCACCTAAGCAGACAAAGAATGTTGCATATAAAACATTTGTTCGCCATCAACGTGATTATGCATCACCAATTTGGCATCCCTATATTAAAACTCAAGATTCAGCATGCAGGTGGAGAGGGTGCAGGAAACAGCTGCTCGATGGACCTGCCGACGATGGCCAAATAGAAGTAGCATCGGTGACATTCTTAACGAGCTAGAGTGGCCATCCCTAGAGGCCCGCCGTGAGCGGTCCTCTCTAACCTTCTTCTATTAAATACACTTTGAAACAGGATAGGTACTTGACTCCTGCAACAGCTTCAATCTGAACAAGAGCATCAAAAGTAAACAATTCACAACATCGCAGGTACCGGTCCTATAGCGATGCCCTGAAAAACTCTTTCTTTCCTAGAACTATTCCTCAATGAAATAGTGGCCGACTCAGTGTAAGATGTATAAGAAGATGGATAGATATGATCAGGGCCAGGTTCATATGGGCCCCGTCAAGCGATTTTAGTTTAAACATATTTATTTCATAAAGGTAGTGAATAATATGCATCCAAATGTAACACAAGCAATAATAGGATTAGAACGAAAGCACAAGTACTTATATAGTTCTTCTCCTGACATGTGTAAAATGTAAACAATTGGTGGAAACTTGTCAGAATATTAATTGACATGTTATATCGTAACGTTTCTGTCTATGACAATATATTCATTAAATAAATAAGCAACTGAGTAAGTAACTGAATAAATAAATAAATAAATAAATAAATAAATAAATAGATAAATAAATAACCTTAGTTGTTGGAACAAGAAGATAATATATGTATATAGGTTAATTAACAATAATAAGAAATACAACAGGCAAATGGGAGAGGGAGAGCGCACCCGCAGAGCATACCTACACAGACTAATACCATTAATTGAACCGGTCGCATGACCCTTAGCTAGTACATGTATATCAAAATCGTTTTGTTTCAGTAAGGAATCGATGCACTTGTTGAAATATAATTACGTTTGTTTCGTTTGTGAGTGAGTCGTCGCCGTATAGAAGCAGATTTAATGTTGGCGTACAATACATTGAAATACCATTCAGCAGTTCAGTCCGTTGGGGTTGGTAATTTAAACAATGAAAAAAATAGTGTTGAGCGTCCTCGATACTACCACACTGACACATAGGTGAATCCGTAATGTTTTTCATAAAAAGATCTAAGTTTAAAGAGCTACAATTTGTCCTTAGACGCGTGTGTAACACCTGTGTTTTTCTTTTGCCAGAGTAATAATATTTTGGTACTGGAGATTTGTCTTTATTTAGGGAGTATTTGAAAGAATTTACTGATTCAGATTGTTTAGCCTCGTAGGGTAAGCTATTCCATGCTCTGGTGGTAGATGGTAAGAAAGAGTTAAAATACAAATTTGTTCTAGCATTAATAGTCTGTAAGTCATTGGAGTTTCTAAGATTGTAACGACTGGCACTGCTGACCGTTTGTGGCACAAGGGAAGAAAGGTATGAAGGAGTGAGGTTGTGACTCATTTTATAAAATAATGTCAATTTGTGATTCCTTCGCCTGTCTTCCAGTGTGTCCCATCGGACCTCCTTATAAAGGGCGTTTAAAGACGTAAGTTTCGTGCAGCCGGTTGCAATTCTAGCTGCTTCATGTTGTAGCTTATCTAATTCAAACTTTTCATACTGTGTACAATTGTCCCATAAGACGTCACCATATTCAAGTAGTGGTCGTATAAAAGTTAAGTAGATAGTTTCGAGCGACTTTCTGTCCAGTTTGAATTTTAACTTTCTCATAACGTTAATTCTTACCCATGCTTTTTCTGTAATATATGCTATATGCTCGTGCCAGGTACAATCGTTCGAGAGGTAAATACCAAGGTGTTTATGTGTTTCAACTTCACTGATTGCCTGGTTTTGCATGTAAATAGGTGGGTGCTGATTTTTATTAAGTTTACGTGAAATTAGAAGAGCTTCGGTTTTTGAAGGATTGAAAGATACAAGCCACGTTGATGCCCATCTAGAGATTTTAGAAAGATCAGTATTTAGGCAGGCTGCTGCAGATGCAGGAGTGTCAACAATTATAAAGAGACTCGTGTCATCTGCAAACAAACGAATGTTCGACCCAATGTCTATAACAATGTCATTTATGTATACAAGGAACAACAGGGGGCCTAGTATGGAGCCTTGTGGCACTCCAGCATGTATGAAGGTCCAGTCTGACTCAATTCCTGGAGTAACTACACGTTGTCTTCTATTCGACAGATAGCTTCGAAACCAATTCAGGACTTCTCCCGTGACACCAGCTGCTTGAAGTTTTAGTAGGAGTCCAGCATGCCAAACGCGGTCAAATGCTTTGCTGATGTCACAGAATACGGCTCTTACTTCTTTACCTGAATCAAGTGCTTGACAAAACACGTTATAAATGTATGTTAACTGGTTAACAGTTGAATCACCAGGGATAAAGCCAGACTGGAGAGAGGAGAGCAGTTGATTGTCCCGTAGATGATTGAATAGATATTTGAATATTAATCTTTCAAACAGTTTATCTTCAGTGTTCAGCAAGGATATAGGCCGATAATTTGTAATCAGCGACGGATCACCTTTCTTTGGGACGGGGCAAACATTAGCGTCTTTGTAAAAATTTGGTACAGAGCCAGTACGAAGGGACTGATTAAACAAACAGCAGTATGGGTAAGAGGTAATAGATATATCCATTGTTTTTGTGCAATATTGGTAAATATTTGTACTGATTGATATCTGTACAGGATAATTTGACGAGCCCGCCAGGGCGAGTCTAATTATCCTGTACAGATGTCCATCAGTACAAATATTTACCAATATTTCTCAAAAACAATTGGATATATCTGTTTTAATCCACAGCTTATTGTAACTTACACTTAAAGATAATAGATAAAACCTATTAAGCATATTTGTTTTATTTACTGTTAATTTCAATTTCTTTTATTTGACCTGATTTACCCCGTCTGGAAAATGGATTGTCCTGTCTGAAAGGACACTGTCAGCTTCTCTGCTTCATTAATATTCAACTGGATTTGATTGGTCTAAATCCAACTGACCACAGGTTATTTGATCATGCTTTTTTAACCTGGTGTTTATCACTGGGGCATTTTAATGCTGAACCTTCAAGTGAAAGGATTTACTTTTAATGTGCTTTTGCTGCATGCAAATGTTTCATAAAATGTTTGTTACCAGTAAATGGGAGCGTATTTTGTGATAATTCAGGGATATTTTTTCTCCATAAAAAGGTATGTTGTAGGTACTCATTTGAATTGCCTCATCCCACAAAAACATGTTGTGGGTACTCGTTGGACTTGCCTAGATGAAGCGGTTCTAGCGAGTACCTAAAATTTGATTTTATGGAGAATTGGAGAAACTTAAAATCAGAAGGAGCAGTCTGATCAGGGTCTGCACTGATTCGGCAAAAGCCATTTTAAATGTAGGTACTCATTCAAATAACCTCGGCGAGGCAATTTTAATGAATACCCACAATGTAAATTTTGTCATGCAGAGCTATATATAGAAGCCCCTTCCCATTTTAAGATCAGAAGGAGCAGTCTGATCAGGGTCTGCACTGTTTGCCATCAAGTAAAAGCTATTTTAAATGTGGGTATTCATTCAAATAACCTTGGCGAGGCTATTTGAATGAATACCCACAATGTTAATTTTGTCATGCAGAGCTAGACGCCCCTTCCAATTTTAAGATCAGGAGCAGTCTGATCAGGGTCTGCACTGTTTGCCATTAAGTTAAAACTATTTTAAATGTGGGTGCTTATTCAAATAACCTTGGAGAGCCTATCTGAATGAATACCCACAATGTTAATTTTGTCATGCAGAGCTAGAAGCCCCTTCCCATTTTAAGATCCGAAGGAGCAGTCTGATCAGGGTCTGCACTGTTTGCCATTAAATAAAAGCTATTTTAAATGTGGGTACTCATTCAAATAACCTCGGCAAGGCTATTTTAAGGAAACCCACAATGTTAATTTTGTCATGCAGAGCTAGAAGCCCCTTCCCATTTTAATTGTAGCTCAGCTGATTGGTCCATTCAAAACTGTACATGATATCAGTACATGATATCAGTACATGATAACAATACATTTATCAAAATTTATAAGTACTGCCAACATCAAAGGAAAGTACTAGAAGCTGTGGATTAAAGTTCAGAAGATAATTCTCGAAGGATGCGATTGTTGAGGTCATTAGGACCACAAGCGATTTTGGTACTTATCGCTATGCGAGCAGCGAAGGTTCAGACGAGCCTCCGCATCCGCGCAGTCTCGCCAGAGCCTTCGCTGCTCGCTCATACAAGCAGTGAATCAAGAGGAACCTTCAGACAGAAAGCCATATCCCTGGCCCCTCTGAATGGCTGGGCATGCGCAGTTAAAATTTGTCATGACGGAATGCTCGAAGACACAAATTCGCTTGGCGGGGCTCATATGAACCTCACTTTATTAAATTAAGAAGTCAATGCAATTAACAGCTTAGTAAACCCAAGTTTATGTGTAAAAAGGTGCAGTTTACACGGTTTTACCTAATTTTGCCTTCTGTTTTCTCTTCTGATAATTTATAGAAAAAACAAAACAAAAAACAAAAAAAAAACAAAAAAAAAAAAAAAACAACTAAATGATCAGACAGCATTCCCTTATTTTGTCATTTAAAATACAGTCCCACGCCAAATGAAATAAATAATAATAATAATAATAAAACTATTGACTAAATCTCTAAATCTTCGACCGCGGTGGCTCAGTTAGATGCGCCTCTGACTGGTGATCAGACAGCATATAACAGCATCATGGCGATGATAACAACAGAAAGTAAATTAAATTAAATGCATTTCTCCGTTCTTCATGTGACCATAGTTCTTAACCCATTGTGTACTAGTGGACTCGTCCATTGCTATGTGTTGGACAAGTCCATTTTGTCAGATACGTTCTATAAAAGGGTTATCAGGCAACTTCTTTGTGTATTTTGACATGTCTAAAATCTGGATAAGAACACATGCATCCGTATACTTTATATAGAGGATCTTGCGTTATTGGATTTATTAAACGAGTTGAGGAAAAGGGATAAAATGCGAGGCTTTGCCGAGCATTTTATCCCTTTTCCTCAACGAGTTTAATGAATTATTGCTTTTGAGGATCTTACATGAGTGCTTATGTATTATTGAGTTTATTAAACGAGTTGAAGAAAATGGATAAAATGCGAGGCTTTGCCGAGAATTTCATCCCTTTTCCTCAACGAGTTTAATAAACTCAGTAATGCATGAGCACGAATGCAATATTCTATTTATCATATGACATTTAAAACGCATTTAATTCACGATTGTTTACAAAAATGCCAATATTCCGCCGTTTGTAAACGCGACGTCGTTAAGAACGTCGTTCATGTAACGTTACGAGACGTATCTAGCTAATTTGCATATTTAATCCACTAGTGAATTACATGGCGAAGATATTACATAGAGGTTATTATATGGTAAAGGTGTGCCTCTAAGTCATATTGGCACCGGTATGTCATATTGGCCCGAGGGCTTTAGCCCGAGGGCCAATATGACTTCCGGTGCCAATATGACTTAGAGGCACACCTTTACCATATCATAACCTCTTTATTACATCATTTATATAGCTTAGGTATATTGCAACGTGAAGAAATGAAGGCAAAGAGAACATTTACTTTTTAAAGGTTGATGCCGGGAACGTTTCATCGAATGGGTTGAGGCTATATTTTCGGTATCCGCCGAAAAAAAGAAAGAAATTCCTTTTAAATTATATAACTGATTAGTAGGCCTACACTAACCATGCTCACGGTAATACAGTAACATAGTAGTGCGCAGCAAATTACGTCACAAGTGACGTCGCAACTGTCAGTTTAAAAACAAAAACAAATCGCCATTTTAAATACAGAATTTCTGCAGTTCAAAGAGTGCTTTTTAAGGTATTTTACAGAATGTTTTGTGCTTATTTGAAGACCATTTTAATTTTAAAGGCTCTTAGTGTCATTCATCAAGCTACTGCATAATCGATTCCGTGTGTAGCAGTCGGTCGCGGTGGTTGTTTAGGTTAAAATTCAAGACGACAATTTTTGGGGACATGTTTCCCTCCCACAGATTTCTTCCGCACAATTTCCAGCTCCTCATAAGTGAAGGGATCTGTTCGTTTAAGGTTGTTGGCAAGACCTTATTGTTTCAAATGTTGGGACATCCCTGCTGTGCTTGAAAGCAACGTCCTGCACAATGCTTCCCAATCGTGAGTGAACTTCTTTTAAAAAGTATTTTGTTTTTCATTTTTCATGCTTGCCACGAAATAGCAGACTTTTCTCAAAATCTATTGTTATCCCTATCTTCTATCGCTCTGTCTAGGTCCAGAAATCGGGTTGACATTGTTTCAAGTGATTTTTCTGCGGCCATTTTGAAGCTTATGGAGTACGGCATTAACGTTCTATTGCTATAGTAACAGAGTGGAGCAGTGCCAATATGGAAAGGCAGTGCCAAAAATCCATATTATATGGATTTTTGGCCCCGTCACGTGACTGTGCCATCAAAATAGCGAAAAATGAGCCCGTATTGAAAGATTCTAATGTAATTTTCCTATAGAAGGTATGTAATAAATGGCATTATTACACTCGTAGACGCGACGTCATATAATAAATAAGGATTTTGAACTGAAAAATAAATAGAAACCTTGATTTATTAATTATTTTTCATTCAATTCATAGATTAGTCTCTTTTTCATTTATTATTATTATTTTTCAGAATAATCAGAAACGAATGCTTTTTTTTTCTGTATTGTGTGTCCATCTTTAGTTCTGTTTACAATATTTTTAATAATATTTTTAAATTTATTGGTATTACCAAAATTCTATTTTTTTATATAGAACTAAGATCTCATCCTATCAAACAGTGTATCTTTTTAGAGTTTCATACTCTTTCTCGGACCTGTTACCAGTGATTTGTAGCACTTATTAAATGTGGTTAATTTTTTCTGTTTGAGTAAAACATAACTGATTCCCTTTTGAATAATTTAAATCATTTTGCTTTCAATATGTTGTATTTAAACCAAAACCATAGGTCCAGACTATGGTCTATGGTCTGTACTACCAAAATAAATAGGTTTGATGATTTTTTTCTATTTCAAATAAAATCATTTAGATGAATAGAAATGAACTGTATCTGTGTGCATGGTTTTGTTCATTTATAATGATCACCTGAACTATGTTTTTTTTTTTCAATTATAGTAAAATTCCAATATTCAAACTACCTTTGGCACTGTTCAAAAGTGGTCTTAAGGACCACTTTTGAACAGTCCCAAAGGTAACCTCTTACCAACTGACACTGGGTATAGAAAGCAAGTAGAAAATATAACTAAAATATTCAGAATATATTTTTAAAAAAGAAATTGTCTTAAATTTATCTGGTCTTGAAAGCAGAATTTCACTATTTTAATTTTTACTTTTTATTTATTTATTTATTTTTGTTTACGTTACGAAAACATGCCTATACAAATACATTGTAAACTTTACGGCCGAAAAAAAAATAATTTTAAGATGCAAAATTGTGATATTTTTCTTATTTCTCTCAAAATATAAATTGTGGGTACACGTTAGAACCGCCTCGTTGAGGCGGTTCTAACGAGTACCCACAATCTATATTTTTGAGCAGAATTAAGAAAAAATAATGTTTACCCCTGTAAACCCCAGTGGGGTTAAAGGGGTCAAAATTATAGTGGCGTGTTTTCGTGATGTTTTTACTTTTTTTTTATTTTATTTTTTTATTTTTGTTTGTTTCTCAACTGTATCGTAAACTTTACGAACATTTTCAATATGGCGTCGCAGTACATGTATCTTATAGTCCTACATGAAAATATTGAGCATTATAAATGCAAGAAATTTATGTACTTACGGGCGTTGATGGAAGGTTAAATTTTGAAGCAGGCTTTTCGGCTTCGCGTTTTGTTAGTCTGTCCAGCTGTGTTTCAATCTGATTCCCTCGATTTGGGGCTGTAGCTGTCTTCCGGCAGACCATGGTGATCCATGAAGTTAAACACGACATGAAAATGATACAACATATCATTTTAAACCATTTCCAAGGTTTCTTTAAGAGTGCCATCACACTGGCACCATTCTATTTCTCCAATGTCCGCATTCATCTCAAAACATTTATTTAAACTTTGACCGCTTTAAAAAGGCCGGAGTTCAATGCAAGTCCGCCTACGATAAAAAAGCCTACGAATAGTTTCGTGAAATTCCGAAATCATATTTCGAAATAAAGTTTTCGGCATTACCAAATCGTTTTAATTTCTGTAAAAAAACGTTATATCGTATCCTAATTATAGATTGAATATTCATCATGATCATTCATAAAAAGGAAAAACCGTCTTTCCGGGATAACTTATCCAGGCGGTGAAAGCCCTCGAAAAGGGTATACATTATTTTCCTTATTTGTGCTAACAGCATACGTAGAATGCGAACACCTACAGTCCATATTAGAGGCAGAAATAAGAAATAAATGTCACTGATCCAAAACATCCCATCCCAGCCAGCACAAAACAGCGGGCCGACGATTCGACGTTACCCCGACGTTGTCCGACATTTCTTGCTGGCTGGCATCCGTGCAATATAGTACATTATTTTATATCTCGCGAACGATTAACCCATTCAGTACCTGAAACCCTTAAAGGGGTACCTTGGCAAACAGTGAAGGCCCAGATCAGACGTCACAGAACGCGGCGCCTGATCATGGCTCCACTGTTTGCTAAAAGTTCAGTCAATTTCCAAATAAATTTTGATGAAAACACAACCTGACACCCATGGACTTCTGCTATTCTTATACAGTAAAATTCCTATATTAAGACCACCTTTGGGACTGTTCAAAAGTGGTCTTTAAGACCACTTTTGAACAGTCTCAAAGGTGGTCCCTGACCAGAGGAAATTGCAGGCAGAAAACACACAGAAAAATTAAGTATACCCTTCAAAATAAGCTTTTTATAGCAGAATTAGTCTTAATTTTTGGTAGTCTTAATAGCGGAATTTCACTGTATTATAAAAGGAGGAAGATTCCATTTGGTACAAAAAGGGTTAATTTTCAGAAGAAAATGTGTGATATTATACTTATTTAAACCCAAAACTTAAGCTGTAGCTACCGGTTCTGACGAGTACCCACAACTTATGTCTTCGAGCAATAGTAAGAAATATAATGTAAACTCCCGTGAACCCCAGATTCCTCTATATAAAGGTGGAATTTACGGGGTGTTTATTCCACGAATTTGTAATAATAATAATAATAATAATAATCGACCTTATTTATAGAGGGTAACACATTTAGTACTAGTACTAATCTTCCATGTGGCCCTCTTTTCCTGAGAAGGAACCAGTACTAAGCAATGTGGATTAAGTTTCTTGCTCAAGGAAACAATACGTGGCGCTCGCGAGGATCGAACCGGCTACCTCTCGATCTCAAATCCGATGAGTTACCACTGCACCACAGCGCTCCACACAACGTTAACGTGATGGTAAGATATGGTAATGTTCGGATGTGGTCGCAAATGTGGTAGCAAACGCAAGTTAACAAGTAACAATAATGTTATTTGGCACGAGTGTCAGTCTAAAATATGCTCCTCATTGTAACATTTATATGAGCATGTATGCATTGTTGATAAAAATTTTCCACACCTAATTTAAAACATATTCACCAATATATACATTAAACGTTAAAAGGACCTTGGCTATCAAGGCTTTGGCGAGGGCCGCGTGGCAGAAATCGACGTCCAAACAGCACGCCCCTACTCCCATAATAGTTTGATAGTCCCTAAAATCGCAGGTGTACTCTAGAATATACGCTCTCTTTGTTTGGCAAAAATTAGAATAGACCAAGTAAGTTATTTTAACTTTTAAACGTAACGTTAGCACTTTACTCCACGGGTCGCAGACTTGTTCATTCGAGTCATCTTAAACAAAAAGCCCCGGGGCGTGGGAGTAGGGTCACACGTACCGAGGCATCGAAAATGTCGAAAGAGTGGACGTGAAAGAATGAGTGTGTGTGTGTGGGGGAGGGGGCGCAAATCAGCACGTCCTCTCACGTCCCCGAACGAAAAGAAGGTGAAACGTCGGGCAGCTTTGGACCCTCGGAGGCCGCGGGCCAGCCAGCCGTGGTTGATCTAGTCTTGCGTCCAAACACAGCCCCAGCCAGCCAGTCCGCAAACCGTCCGAAGATACAAGCAATCTATCGTTGATCACAATAGACATTCCATATTGGGTGCTATTCCAAATTTAGGACAGTTTAATCCCCATGGAGTAGATTATAAGAATCTTATATGGGTGTGAGGGGTGGATTGAAAAATCCGTCCCGAGGGACACTGTCCGGCATCACGAGGCTTGCCGAGTGATGCCGGACAGTGATCCCGAGGGACGGATTTTTCTATCCACCCCTGTCACCCATATTGGATTCTTTTTCTTGCATACCTTCCATTTCTATTGCGAATTTTTAATTCTGCTGTCACTTCGGTTACCGACGTCCGCCATTTTGTGATGACACAACAGGAATGTTTAGTGACGTCACGCATGACGACGCCGCGCATGAGGTTGTAATCAACCAGTGCATTTATCAAACACGCGATTATATTCGATTTTGGGTCGGAACACCAGGGTCAGAACATAAATTTCTAACCCAGGGTAAAATCACGGATTTCCTTGTCTGGTGTGCAAGAAAGTGCTTGGGTGCTTTCTTGTACTTAAACAGGGTTTTACTTTCCCTAATTTCATTTGGTAAACTGTCCATAGTCGTGGACTTCTGGTGGAAAAGGCTTTGTCGTACTTTCAAGGTATGCGATCTAGGAACATGCAGTTTATCGTTTGCTGTCGATTGCGTTCGTCGGCCATGGTGTTCTGAGACGAGCGTTAGCATAGATGAAACTTAATCCTATACTTGATGATGTTATTTGTAAGTTTTTTGTTTTGTGCATTTGAAAATTTTCTTGTAAAACAAATATGATAGTGATCGCTCATTACAACGTTAGGCACAAAACATTCTGAGATTTTGTCAGGACTATTTGTACAGATATGATCTATTAATGTCGCCGGATGTGCGGTAATGCAAGTTGGTTGATAAATTGAAACGTTTTAGAAATTGTAACCACGTTCGGATCTGAGTTCCATCATTTAACAAACTGATGTTAAAATCACCAAGAGAATAAATTTCGTCGGTACTAAGTGTTGGTTTTCCATTTGGTAAGAAAGTTGTTTACCCACTGAGCATCAGAGCACAGTGGTCTGTAAACGGAACCCAATATTTTATAGGTTAATTTCTAGCAAGGTCGACTCGACGTCTGGGGATTCGAGATCATATCTACGCTTGTTTTTAATGTGACCGGCAATATAAATTACGATGCCTCCCCTGTGTGTTTTGTGAAGTTGATTTTCACAACGGTCTTTTCGTTCAAAATTAAAACCGTTAATATGCAAGGTACTGCAAGTCATAGTAATAAACACTCATGCAAACCCCACTTGGTGATACACTGTGAAAATGGATTCACAGGGGTATACATTATTTTTTGATTGCTGAGCCAAGATATAGGCTGTGGGTACTCGTTAGAACCGCCTCAATTTGGCGTCCTAACGAGCAACAAATTTTCAACAGAATGTAACCGTGTTTTTTTTGGTTCGGTTAGTTTGCAAGTGTGCAAGGGCGGAAACCCGGCATATGGCTATGGGAAATGTTAGCCTTGACGATAAGTATCTATTAATTAATTTCTTGATTAATTAATTAATTAATTTATTTATTTACTTATTTGCTTGCTGGCTGGTTTATTTACTTATTCATTTATTTATTCATAATATGTGTCTGTTTGGCTTATTATTTATTTATTTATTTATATATTTTAATATGAGACTTATATTTACTAAAGTTTCCTGTGATTCAAGCCTCATCTAGTGTCCTACTCGTGGGCGTGAGGACATGCACTGTCGATGTTTTGAACTACATAGGAGCAGGCTGGCTTCAGTTGGTCAGATTCTTGCGCTTAGATCATGCAAACCCGGCGGAACTGATCCGCAAATAATCATACGACGCATAGCCTCGCGTTGAGTGGAATTCTGTTTACAACTGTACAGCACACCATAGAAACTCAAATCAAAACAATAAAATGAAGCTTTTCTGCACATAAGGAGTTAAAACCCAGACACTAAATTTTGCCAAGGGCAAAAAAACTTTTGAATGTTTGCTATTCAAATGTCCTCTTTGTGTCTGCTTTCACCATGCTTCATACTAAGAATTTTGAAAATTTCTTTGTAATTGCTCTTTAATGGTGGCACATCGTCCCAACAAGACAAGAATACTTATTAAGGTTCAAGAAAATGTGCTAAACTTTTAGAATTATAACCTATACACAAAATCTTGCCAAGATGACTAAAGCTGTATAGCCATTAGAATGGTCCATGTTTTCCGCAACAAGTTCTTTCTTGTACTGTATACTTATCAACTTTCATGGAAATATCTCAAGCCATTAAGAAGTTATGGCATGAACATTGAATAAAACAGAGGCCAGAAAGCCAGATAGGAACAATGGACAAAAAGCATCTGCAAGATAGAGGATAACTCTAGGGACATTTCGGTAAACGTTTTGTCATTAAAATATCTGAAATATCTTTACAATAAATATCCTTTTGAAAGTCTATAGAAGCAAACGTAACTTCAAAGTCTCAAGAGAAACAAACTTGGTCGGGGACATTGAAACTAAAACAGCCTGGGGTTTTGCGTCAAACGCGTTTTACAGTCATCACTTCAGGGAAAAAAAAGCGCTTTAACTCATCATGTTCTGAACTTGATAACCAACAGTTGTAAAGTTTCAATCTGCAGTTTGAACTTGGTATTACGCAGCCTGCAAACATGAATGTGGCGTGTGCAGTGATGTTGTGCTAAACGGTCATGAGGCAGTTCAGTTCGATCGGTGTGAAATGTGAATACGCATTTACTTCTCGCACTTGCTGAGTATTCGACTGGTAAACTACAACTAATCGTGGGTGTGTCCTCAACTTTTCCGACTCCTTCATCAATGAACATATGCCGCTTGATAAGAGAAACAGATATGAACACATGTCAAGGGAAAAGCAGATAAATCTCCAAAGCTTTATCCTGGAGTCCTTTAGGAACTAACAAACGAAATTAGTTCAGTTTGGCACGTTTGAATCAGCAGTCTCTTAATACCGACGGAATCCCCAAAGAATGGCTTCTTGTAAACATTTTATCCCTCTGAAAAAAGGAGAAATTTCACCCTGAGTCATTCACATGCGTGTCATTTATTTATTATCAATTTCTTGACAACATATATACATACAAAGTACATACATATGCATCAAAGGATTGGATGTAGGCTCAGCCTATACGTATCCTCTCCTTGATGACCGGTACATATATGATATACATTCATAATCAAAAACATTACTTATATATAAATATCAGAACAGCTTTGAAGCTGTTGAGACAAATATGAATGCAATTTTACACGTACGTTGTCATGACTAAACATGATCACACTTTTATGAGCAGACAATTACAGTTAAGAGAGAGAGAGAGAGAGAGAGAGAGAGAGAGAGAGAGAGAGAGAGAGAGAGAGAAGAAAAAAAGAAAAAAAAAAAGAAAATAACAACATATAATTAGAATAGAGAACACAATAGTAGAACAAAAAGCGGTGTACCAATCCAAAAAAAAAAAGTGCTAGAAAAAGAAGAAGAAGAAAAAAAAAAGATTATTTGTTTATTTATGTTTTGGTTTGCTGCCTTCCTTGAAATCGGGTTTATGTTAATCCTTTGGGCTTATAAAAAAGTAAATGTATTAAATTTCCCCCAAATATTTTCAAACTGGGCAAGTTGATCTTTCATGAAGTAGATTTCTTTTTCTATCTTAATTCTGTGTCTTAAGAATGACTTAAAATGATATTCCAAAAGCAGGGAAATCAAGTATAAAAAATGAAAATATAGATATACCAATAGCACCAACATTCATAGGTCAAATATTAAAAACAAAACAAACCAACCAATATATTTATAGACACATTTTGAATAAACAGACATCAATAAATAAAGCATAACAAAAATGGAATATCAAATTTGCAAATCAGAATTTAAAATGGAAGAAAATCTACACCAATACACTAGCTGCTACTAAAGATATAAAGCTTTGGAATTTCCAATAGAAATATATTATGCGAATAATCCCGACCAACAAATTTTTATTAAAATGTGGTATAGGGGAATCTCCTCTATGCGATTTCTTTAATATGGATATTGAAACAACAGATCACCTGTTTTGGCAGTGCAGGCACGTACAAACGTTTTGGGCGGAGTTTTCCCACTTTCTTTTAGATCATAATATTAACATTATTCTCAACCTACTAAACATAACATTTGGATTTACTTTTTCGATCGGAAAGCCAGAATTTCAGCTATATACTTTCTTATATTGCTTGGAAAATATTTCATATTCAGAGGTAAATACTTAAAAAATCATGAACACAAAATTTTGCCAGACAGCTAAAAGTTACAAGCTCAGCTAACCTCTGTTACTATTGATTAGGTAAATATCTTGGACAAACAAGGATAGATGGGCACATTTAATCCGGACCTCGAAGAGGATTTTGGCACCCCACTCGTGAACTTATTTGGACGACTATCAAATGGATAGATTCTTTCTTTGGTGTTTATTATGAATCTTCGGAGTGGGCCAAAGTTTTGTCTGGTGCCCAACAACCTGGTCTATTGTTTTTCTCTTTGTACATTAGATATATTTCCACTGGCATTGCTCCAGAACTGTTCAAAGAATGATGCCTGTGTTTGCTATCGTGGAATTTGAGATGCAGAGGACTCATTGTAACTTCAGAAGGAGGGTGTTGGGCAAAATGATTGGGTATGAGCTTTCAGCCCAGTAAATACAATACTGTGCAAGAGAACAAACAAAGGCTATGCTTCTTACACTTTAGAGGGAATGACTTCAGAAGGGGAAGGTTGGGCAAAATAATGGGGTATGGACTTTCAGCATAGTAAATACAATAATATGTAAGAGAACAAACAAAGGCTATGCTTCTTACACTTTAGAGGGAATGACTTCAGAAGGAGAAAGTTGGGCAAAATGATGGGGTATGAGCTTTCAAAATAGTAAATACAATGCTATGTAAGAGAACAAACAAAGTCTACGCTTCTTACACTTTAGAGGAAATGGTCCTGGAAAATGCCATATTCCAAGATCGGGTGAACAAGTCCTTTGTATGTTGCCTCTTTTACATTCTAGAGACACTGATAAAGATTTAATCCGAGGAAACCGAATGTTCTGTTTACCTTAGTACATGTGTTGTTAATATGTGTATTGCATCTCAAGTCATGCGTAATTGTCACACCAAAGTATTTAATGGAATCCATATTTGTGTCTGAGACCCCAGAGAGTAAGTGGTCCTTCAAGAAGAAATTAACAACATAGAAGTAAAGGCAATGATCAGGAATCGCTACAATTAACCAAAACCTCCCAGCAGTGACACCAAAGGGAAAAAAACACAACATGAAATAACTAGACCCTAATGGAAACGTCAATAGCGGAAAGCCAAAAGAACAATTACTTTCCGACAAAATGGCCAATCGGCTATCTAAAACCAAAAATATAAGGGATACACACACTCAAAGACAAACTATAACAAAAATAAACCGCGACAGAAGAACCGCCTTGGAACGGTCAGTGAAACGAATTCCACTGGGGGGGGGGGGGGGGGGGGGGGGCTTAAATCGATTTTACGAGGCCACAATGTCGCCCTTACTACCGTCGCGATTTGGAAAAATAATTTGTTCAGTCCGCATGAAAGTTCAGTTAATGGCTGCTAGATGTGTAGAATGGCTGGAATACTAGAAAACTTAAGAGGGAAGTCGATCAAGAAATGGAGGAGATACACTAGGAGTATACTCTTGCACAAAGGTCCAACAGATCATCACCCATTGGCTTTCCATGTACCTACTGCAAGGACGGATATTTACACAGGACTATTCTTCCCTCGGACCATTAGAGATTGAAATGTCATTCAAGATTCGGTAATTTTCTCCGCTGAAGGTACAGAGGATGGTGTAGCTAAGTTTACCTCTTTGGTGAGAGCTAGAGACTTTCTTCTCGTATTGGTTAAAAGATGTCATTTGAAGCATTATCAGTAACAAGTCTGATTCTGATTCTAATCTCACACTCGCGGTCATTTCATATGAAATTTATGAAACTCGCCAAAGGCTCGTTTCATAGGTTTCATAGAAATGACAACTCTTTGGAGCACATTGATCTTAACATGCAACCTTCTTAGGTTAAAAGCTTCCCGTCAAAGCGATACCTTACTGATACACCAAAGTCACGTTCCTGGAAAGCATCTGTTTCCTTAAGGGGAATGTGAACACTTTCATGGGAGGCAACTCCTACAAAATTATTTTTGTATCGCATGTCAATAGGAGTCAACCCTTAAAGGAAAGAATTTGCTCCTAAGAAGCAAATTCTTTCCTTTAAGAGTAGACCCCTTTTTCTGTGGGGCAGGGCTTATAGAAAAGTGAACAGTTAGTCCCGAAAGTTGTCTCCCTCTAAAAAAGGCGGAAAAAATGCCATATTTTAGTGAGCAATCCCTGGGATTTTCACCTTCTTGGATGTGTTACAAATACAAGTAATTCAAACTACCAGTTTACATCAATATAAGGAACATGAACTTACGAGGTCAAAAACCGAGGTGAATTGTAGCTGGGGAAATCACAAGAAATGAATATGTCTGAACCCTGGGCTACAGATAAAGAGCACGTACACATGTGTAAACAACTTTGGGTACCGGACTGAAGTGTAAATATTGTTTCAGAAAGCTGGTACATAGTTCAGACTCCAGTCCCTTTTTAGTGCTAAAGCAACACCTCCTGCTCAAGTCCTACTTCCACCTCCCCGTGGTGAGTAGGGTGCAACAGGCTAAGGTTGACTCGAAATTGAACTGAGCAATCTTTGACCTGGCAAACGGGCGGGGCAGCCATTCACAGGTAGACAGGTAATCCGCTCAAAGGGGCTATTTTTGATTTCGCTTATGTCACAGGAAAGCGCACGCTATTTTTCATTCGCAAAGCAGTGACGTGCATGTGATGCGTTTAACGCTAATGAAAAGAAATACAATTAATTATCAAAAGAGAGTACTGCTGGGTCGATTGTCTCTGCCTGTAGGTCGGAGAAATAGTCCTGGCCCCGAGTTTATAAAACCTTTTTCATGCTCAACTCACTTGAGCATGAAATTTGTCCTGCTCACAAATTTTAAAATGCCAACAATTGTTGGCATTTTAAAATTTGTGAGCAGGACAAATAACATTCTCTGCTATCTGAGAAAGAAAAATCACTCAACTTCTTAGTAGTTTAAATTGTTTTGAGCACCACAAGTTTCATGCTCAGCTGAGTTGAGCATGAAAAAAATATTATAACCGCGGGACCTGGACTGTGGTTTACACTGTTACATTTAACCCTGGAATTCCGGGTTTTAAGCAAATAGTGTAGATCTTGATCAGACGCCGCGTTCTGTGGCGTACGGTCTGGGTCTACACTGTCTATGATTCCAAGATAACTCTCCCACGCAACACCCTGACCCCAGTCACTGCGACTAGTTTCTAAAAAAACAAAGTCATTCCGACAAGTCAGTGATAGTCACGTGGACTAAAGCACTGAAGATCTTTTCTGCTTAATAACTTTGGGTCATTAGACAAGCAATCGACCAAAAATAGCCGTGTTGTTTGAGGTCAGAGTATTGCTTACATGTAGGCTGAAATCATTTGCTGGGTTTGGCAAACAGTGTAGACAAAGATCAGACACCGCAGACAACTTAAGTGTGTAGCGAAACAGTCCAAATCCCTGTTCATGCCCAATTTCTAAGCCTGCACTCAGAGACAATCGTCAAGTGTTGTCAGTGCTTTGATTTATTTACCCTCAAATCCTCTCACCCTTGAGTTTCTGGAGTACACTCTTCCATCACTGAAATTGGGCACGTTGAGGTCCATTCTTCTAACTAGTGAGTCTAGCTGAATGGAAAGCAATATATATCCCAATAAATTGGCTCAGAGAGCCATCACATCAGGATCAGTATATATCAACATAGGGATACTTTTATTTCAAACATACATGGATATACCGTCATCTGTTTCCAACACTGAATTTTAATTTTGAGACAAAATTCACAGTTCGACCCCCGCCCATCGGGGCTTGAAGAAATAAATGGGCTGCATGATGCTTCCACACAGAGCTGAATCCGACCGTACACGTGTACTGGTAAACCGCTTAGGGAATCTAAGCCTGTCCAGGTAAAGCGGTGCGAGTCGGACCGGCCATGCTTATAAACCCTACTGGTTTCATTGGGCGACAGGGCCTGAGATGTTGTTGCATCGCAATGTCGGGTAAAAGTCCCACAAAATAGGAAGCAACGTCTCCAAAATGACCTATATAGTGTTGACGGGGACGTTCCACATCAAATCAAACAAAAAAATCCACAGCAGCCGGCTGAGCCGATCTGGGTACACGCAACACTGTGACCTACATGTAACATCGACAAAAATAGCGCGACTATTGTATCGATAAAATAGTGCGTTTTTTTCTGTTAACAACCATAAATTGGTTTCCCGAAGTCAATGACAGTCATTAATTCGATTACTGCCCTTTATAACTTTCAATCGACCAAAAAGGAAAGGAAATGAATTAAAAGGTATCCCGGGCGGGATTCGAACTCGCGACCTCTGGATTAGAAGTCAAGCGCATTATCCACTGCGCTACGGGGACTACGTTGATGCGAGTGAGGCAAGACCGTCACTGGTCAAATCAAAGCACTGAGAGTAATTAGGGTTGATTGCCTCTGAGTGTAGGTTGGGAAAATAGTCCTGGTTCGGTTAAATAAAAAAAGCTAACAGGCTGCCTTTGGAAACAAATAACACATAAAAGAACGAAAATCGGTGACTCGGTTTTATTGAGTCTCTTCATACACAACAATATAGTTTGCAGGGCTGAATACGCCTCCTAGCACCGGCTTAACCCTTAAATTCCAGTATTTGTAAGCAAGCCGTGTAAACCTGATCAAACACCGCATCATATGAAGATTAATTAACGAGACGAACAGTATCTGTTGTAAACAAGTTTCTATTCAAAAGTGGCATCTACATATACTTGACAACGTATTACTAAAATTGTTGTCATAGAGGATCTTACATGAGTGTCCATGTATTATTGAATTTATTAAACTCGTTGTAAAAAAGGGATAAAATGCTCGGCAAGGCAATGCCGAGCATTTTACCCCTTTTTCTCAACGAGTTTAATAAATTCAATAATACATGTGCACGAATGCAAGATTCTCTTTATCATATGACATTTAAAACGCATTTTATTCACGATTGTTTACAAAAACATCAATATTCTGCCATTAGTAAACGTGGCGTCGTTAAGGACGTCGTACATGTAACGTTACGGGACGTATCTAGCTAATTTGCATATTTAATTCACTAGTGGATTATCGAAAATATTACATGACGTTATTACACTCTCTGACGCGACGTCATATGATAAATTTAATTCTCCGTTTCCTACAAAGAATAATAACGGGATGCTAACAATTGCGCCCGATGACTAATCATCTGTTTTTTTTTTTTTTTTTTTTTTTTTTTTTGCAAACAGTATAGGACCTGGTCAGACGCCACGTTCTATGACTATTGATCTTGGTCTGCACTGTTCGCCAATTACTCGTTTTGGTTTAATCTGTACTGAGCTGTAAAAAATCACAAGGCGGATAAATCTACGATGCTTTCATTCATAGATTGTACACGGAGAGCCTATGTGTTAAATGTATTTTTTGTTTGATTTGAGGTTTAAAGTCCCCGTCAACACTGTAAAGGCCATTTTGGAGACGTTGCTTCCAATTCTGTGGGACTTGTACCCGACATTGAGATGAAATGACATCTCAAACACTGTCGCCCAATGAAACCAATAGGGTTTATAAGCATGGACGGTCCGACTCTTGCGCACCGCTTTGCCTAGGCAGGCTCAGATCCTCTAAGCGGTTTAACAGTACTCGTGTGCGGGTTGGATTCAGCTCTGCGTGGAAGCATCATGCAGTCCATATATTTCTTCAAGCCCCGATGGGCGGGGGGGGGGGGCGCTATATATAATTATTGAAAAGTAAACAGAAAGGCAGGTGTGTTAATGAAACGAACTGACTGAAAAATACAATTATTCTCTTCAACTCCAGCAGCAGTTTCATTTTTAGATATGAGGAGCTTTTGAAACTGTTGTGAATATGTAGCAATCTTTTCTCACGGATGTCTCGGCGGTGATTAGGCCATCTGTAGTAGCTTGCCAAGTTCTAGTCTAATGTTAAATCTGGGTCGATTGTCAACTACAATCGACCAAAAATGAGTATCAAGGCTCAAGATCATACTCATGACATGACATTTGTCGCTTTGTTCTGAAAACCTTTAAAAATGGACTACTTTTAAGCGAGGATTAGATAATGAAGTCACTTAAAGACAAATGCTACGAATTCGCCATTTTTGTATGATCATCAAAAATGAAAGTTATGCTAGGGCCAACATTTTACCGGTCTTGGGTAAGGAAATGGTTGAAATTTGTATAACAGATATTGTTTTGGGTTTATTTCATTATTGAACATGTTCAGCTTCGCTATAAACTTAACGAAAACAGTAACATTGCGATTTTTGCAAATTTTAATTTTTCGCATTTACTCAAGATCAGATCAACCTAAATGGTGAAAGACTTACTTAAACGATATGCTGCAATGCATATTATGGTCAGCTACTATTTACAAGTAAAATCCAAGTCATCTGTCAATGATTCGCGATCTTTTCATAGAAATTATATGTATTTTTACCATGTATTTCATCTGGGGGGTAGGGGAACGGTTTGTTTAATAAAACAGAAATTAGCACGGTGACCCCTAGTTTTCTTTTGATTTTCTATTCTCTGAAATCACCCCCTAGAGAAAAAACCTTGTTTCATGAAAATTTCAATATGGCATTTTTCTGTATGGTCCAAACTATTGCAAACAATGAATTATTTTAAAAGATATTTTGATTGTTGACAAAATTGGTTTTGCAAAAAAAAATTCTGAGCATGAAAAATAGTCTAAAGATAGGCAGCAGTATCTTTTACTATATCATTCTGATTGAAATAAATGTTTAAAAGCCAGGCAAAAGTCATTTTTGAGATATATCGCGGGTTCAGCTAAGTGCTCAACCAAGCCTCTTTCACAGATCCTAACACGAATCCTTACTGCAGTTAAAGATGGCCTTCAGAAATATTGTGACACTGCATATGCCAGGAGTGGTGTGAATCAGATGTGGATCTTGAAAAACTCCAAAGAGCTTCTAGAACATCTTCAATCGCAGTCTTTTCTATCAGTAAACAGCATAAAATCTTTCGATTTCTCAACGCTCTACACAACTATTCCTCATGATAAATTGAAATCTAAACTCAAGGAAATCATAAATCAATGTTTTTTCCACAAGAATGGTAACCGTCGCTACCAGTATGTTGTCCTTGGCTACAAAGACACATACTTCGTTCGAGATCACTCTGGTGCACCACAAAAGTACACTGATGCAGATGTCATAAGGATGCTGGAATATCTAATTGACAATATTTTCGTGGAGTTCAGTGGCCTATTATTTCAGCAAACCAAACAATTGGCATACCAATGGGTACTAATTGTGCACCGTTGCTTGCCGACTTGTTCTTGTACTCGTATGAGGCGGAGTTTGTACAAAGTTTCCTCAAAGCAGGCAAGAAACGCCTTGCACAACAATTCAATTTCACCTACAGATATATAGATGATTTATTGTCTCTGAAAAATGCTAAATTTGCAGAGTACTTGGAATTCATCTATCCACGTGAACTTGAAATTAAGGAAACAACAGAGACTGCAACCTCATCCTCATACTTGGATTGTTATCTCTATATTGACAACGGGAAGCTTTCTACTATGCTGTACGATAAACGAGATGACTTCAATTTTTCCATTGTTAACTTTCCCTTCCTGAGCAGTAATATCCAGTCTGCACCAGCATATGGAGTTTACGTTTCACAGTTAATCCGTTATGCTAGAGCCTGTTCAAAGTATCAGGACTTTATGGAATGTGGGAAGGTGCTCACTACCAGGTTGTTATGCCAGGGGTATCAAAAAACCAAACTGGTATCAACACTAAAGGTTATGGTCTTCTATTTACATTTCCATAAGCTTACATATTAATATTTGACCATGTACCTGATAAATCTGCATTTCAAATGGATTTTCTTACCCCAAAACCTGGTAAACAAACTGCCAACTACAAAATTATACCAAAAACAAGGGTGTCATGTGGCAATTTCAAGCATTCTAACTGTCTAAGGGAGGTAACCCTGCCTCAAAGTGAAAATTCAGTGGCGGCCGTAAAACGTCTTCCCGTACATCAACCATAGTGCAGTTTATATTTTACTTTTGGTCCTTTGAGATCAGCGTAAATATTCTGAGAAATCAGAAATAAATTATTGGTTTAGACTCATATTCTAGACAGGTTTTTAATTATTTGGACCCCATTTTGATTTATATCAGTCTTTGAATCGACTGCCTATTCGAAATTCGCAAAATTGCAGTATGTTTCCTCTCTGGCTTTCGCTGCCGGATCATTACAGGGTCACTGATGAGGCTTTATTAGCCGAAACTACGTAGTATGACCCATCTTCTTTCTTATGAATGTTTTCATTGCTCTTAAAGGAACTCATTTTTTTATTTTATTTGCCTTCACTGCAGCTGGTGTTGTGCCGTGTGGCGGCCGTAAAACGTCTCCCCGTACATCAACCATAGTGCAGTTTATATTTTACTTTTGGTCCTTTGAGATCAGCGTAAATATTCTGAGAAATCAGAAATAAATTATTGGTTTAGACTCATATTCTAGACAGGTTTTTAATTATTTGGACCCCATTTTGATTTATATCAGTCTTTGAATCGACTGCCTATTCGAAATTCGCAAAATTGCAGTATGTTTCCTCTCCGGCTTTCGCTGCCGGATCATTACAGGGTCACTGATGAGGCTTTACTAGCCGAAACTACGTAGTATGACCCATCTTCTTTCTTATGAATGTTTTCATTGCTCTTAAAGGAACTCATTTTTTTATTTTTATTGGAAATTCAAAGATACCACATGTACAATTATTATCACAACAGAAAATTCAGGAGACAGTTCACTTTGTTTCCTTTATGTGTTTAATGCACATATAATACCCTGCAAGAAAAAAATAACAGCTAAGTATTTCTCATCAGTTTCATAATTATATCCAATCAAATGTGACTATTGTCTCATACATGGCTAAAAGCTGGGTCCACAACCTCCTTTTCCAGGATCATAACCTTAAACCAAACCTTATTTTCTTCATAATCCATCAAAAGAATTGCCAAATAGAAATTTAGATCATATCTATTAATGTAGTCATGCATACTAAATGTTCAGTGACAAAGAATCTTTCAAGTTTGCAAAAAAGTTATCGCCTTCAGATTTTATGATGAAAGCCGAACAAACTATATTTTGTGAAAAAGCGCAAAGTTTACCTGTTTCTGGACTGGAACCAAGAAACCGGCTTGCATCAGTGGTTCTTCTCATGTGTCTTTGGAGTACTTCAGTCCTAAAATGCACTAAATTATGCCTAAATAGCTTTCCTAAGTAGAAGTTATGGCTGTTCCTACACCTATACCCCCTATTTTAAGTAAAAAAGGCATTTTGAGGATATTTTGAAGACAAAACATTGATGAAAATGATCATAAATGCCTTCATGCCATGAGAAACAGCTGAAAATATCTGTTCAGATCCAGTAACATGAATCTAACCAATTAGAACTTATAACGGATGAGAAAACTTGTCGCGATATTGCAGCGGGCTGTTTGGAGAGATAATTTTGAAATTTTGCTTTGGACCAAGCCTGAAGCCATATATTCCAGATGGAGTAGATTCTTTTTCTTATGTTTATGTTCATACACCTACTGCAAGACTCTTTTTCAAACAGATCAATGACAACACTGATTTACATGGCTTAAGAGCAAAGCATCCCCAACCCCTAACACCCCCCCCCCCCCCCCCACACACACACATTTACATGGATCAGAACCACAAAATAGATCAAATGGCCCAGTTAGACCTAAATTAGCACTAAAGTTACAAATTTTACAGTTTTTGAAGCAAAATACATGTCAGGAAGATCCAATTTATGACACAGGATTAGATAGAACCTACACATTTGTGAAAATATTATGTAATGACCAAAAACAGGACAGAGGTGATGATTTTTTCTACTTTCGGTTTAGGTTATGGTCTTCCATTTACATTTCCATAAGCTTACATATTAATATTTGACCATGTACCTGATAAATCTGCATTTCAAATGGATTTTCTTACCCCAAAACATGGTAAACAAACTGCCAACTACAAAATTATACCAAAAAACAAGGGTGTCATGTGGCAATTTCAAGCATTCTAACTGTCTAAGGGAGGTAACCCTGCCTCAAAGTGAAAATTCAGTCTTGGAAATTCAAAGATACCACATGTACAATTATTATCACAACAGAAAATTCAGGAGACAGTTCACTTTGTTTCCTTTTTGTGTTTAATGCACATATAATACCCTGCAAGAAAAAAAAATAACAGCTAAGTATTTCTCATCAGTTTCATAATTATATACAATCAAATGTGACTATTGTCTCATACATGGCTAAAAGCTGGGTCCACAACCTCCTTTTCCAGGATCATAACCTAAAGAAGTTTTATGGGAGGCACCATGATCTTGTGGATCCGTACAATGTGGCCATTTCCAGAATTATTTCTGATATGTTTGCCAATGGAAAGCCATAGGAAGACTTCCAAAATCTCGGACATACCCTTCCCGGCATTTCCACCTTTTCTTCGTTCGGGTCGATGGGCATGGTGGGCGAAGCTTGCTTACCAAGTAATGCTTACTATCCGCGGACGCCTGATTACACTCTTCTGGAGTCCATGTCTGTTGATCCGAACATTGATATTTGCCATTTTGTCTATGGATTAACGATTTTGGATTAACGCTTTGGTACTACGACCTAAACTACTTTTGACATGCTATTTATTAACATGGTTGTTTTCTGACATTTCTGGGAAAACAGTTTGGGGTGAACTCCTTCTTGTTCAGATTACTTAAGATTCAGCACGGTGGCATATGGTTTTTATTTCAAATGAAGTGAGCCAGTATATGATTCTGAACATATACAGACTCTTAAACAGATTTCAATGTAGGAAGTATTTCGTAGCATATGCCCTTAAGACATGAAGATATTTTTACCTGTACAAACTCAAATGTACCTCTGTCACTTACAACAGCGCAACTAGCAGTTAAGCAATATCTGCCATCTGTCGTCGGTTCATAAAATTGCAAATACAGTAGAACTTCGATGGCTTGAACACCGATGGCTCGTTTACCATGGATGGATCGAACCCATTCTTGAGCCCCTAGCGAAATCATCTACATAAGAGATGGTGGGGGATAATTAAGGAGATTTTAGTCTTTTACCTTGCAAATGTATGCTGTGTGTACTCATTAGAATCGCCTCATCGAGGCGATTCTAATGAGTACACACACCATACGTTTTCATTATTGAACACCGAAAAGATGTCTTAAAGTATTGCGTTATGCCTCCTGACAGTAACCTCAGTGACTCGAACTACCCAAGTCTCGTACAGATTTTCATGGTCCCAAAGGTGTTCGAGCCATTGAAGTTCGACTGTACTTTTAAACAACAAGAAATGACGTCCAAAGTGACGTGTTTGTCAAAGTACAAAGAAACTGTAATCCAACATTACTAACATTGCGTCAGTTGTCTGAAAGTTTCGGTCCATCAGCTACGCAATCAATCCGCCCACGATGTCAACCTGGTCAGGAGCACATGATAGAAAGTTCAACAGGGTGCGACAAAGCTTTCGTAGCGCGCGTCTTTGATTTTCGTTGCTAGGTTGTATGTCACTTATTCTTACATTATTTTCCATCAATGATTGTTTTTTGGCTGAAACTGAAACAAGAAAACAATCGCACATAGTTTTCCTTTCACTGAAACCAGAAATATAAGTACCAAAAGTTTGTCGTCAACTGCTACTCATAACCTTTTGGACTTTGATAGCATTTTTGTTGTTTCTTATCCTGCTGAATAAATTAAGCGACACCAATTCCTGATTATCAACTCATTAAATTACTTTATATAATGTACGCGTTCAATTCACGAACTGCATGACAAACTGTGTATATCCTCATCAGATGGCCATCTCAATACGCCTATACAAATACATTGTAAATTTTACCGCCGAATAAACGAAAAATTGTGTTATTTTTTTTCTTATTTCTGCTCAAAAACATAGATTGTGGGTAGTCGTTAGAACCGCCTCGGTAATGTGGTTCTAACGAGTACCTACAATATATGCTTTAGCAGAAATAAGAAAATGATGCATACCCCAGAAAACCCATAAAAGTGGGGTTTAAGGGTGTCAAAAGTATATATGCGTGTTTGCGTAATGTGAGCTGGATCTACAGTGTCTGCCAAGGTAGGGCAGGATAAGGGACAAACAGGGGGTGGTTTGTACCTATTCACGTTTAAGTTTGTGACATGATAAACTGTAAAAGAATGGGCTGAAAGATAAGAAAAGGGTCCTTAGCATTTCTTCAATTCATCATGTGAACAAGTCCGTAAACCCCAGTTTATATAGAGAAAACTTGGGGTTACGGGGATATACATTATTTTTCTTGTTTCTGCTCCAAGACATAGGATGTGGGTACTCGTTAGAACCGCCTCAATGCAACTACAACCGTATAAATAGGAAAAATATCACAGAATTTCATCAGAAAGTAGTCATTTTGGAGATGTGAAAAATGCACTATGACACGGGTGTGTTATCTAATAGGCATGCGCAGCCAGATAATAAGACTACTCCACCCCCAAATCAGTTTCCTCTACATGTCCACGTGACTGCAAATAACAAAGGTTCTGGTGATACTGCGCTTCTGGTCTATGTGACAATAAGCCTTTTCTCATGAGCTGACAAATGATAATTGAGCCGGGGCACAGCGTTTCCTACAAACTTACATCTGCGCCCACCAGCAAACAATCAGATCAGCCTAAGCATCCATGTAGTCTAACCAGAGATGAAGAAACATTGGGCACTAAGCGCAAAGCGAAGTCTCTGATCATTCTGCACGAATGCGCAGCTGATCTGAGTCTTCGCTGGGCGCGTTTGTCTTATTGTAGGTTTTGTCATGCGCTATCTCAATTTGTACAGTCATACATTTTCAGAAAATAAAACTAATCATAAACTGAAAGTTGCAAACTACATGTATATGAGCCTAATCATAGGAAAACAAACAAATGGGTAACCGACGAAGACTAAGACCAGCATTCGCCTCAAGGCAGTTAAGGCAGTGCCCGTCTCGAGCAATGGAAAGCCCCGGGCAAAGATTGTAGAACGTGAGCCCATGTGAACAGCAGACTCTGACTTATGCGCAAGCCGATCCGAGGCTTCGCCTACATACGCGTTTTCTTAGGTTTTCTTTTGTCGGATCATACATTATGTGAAAGTAACTTTTCTGTTGAGGTTTTACGCCCCCGACAACACTGTTCAGGTCATTTTGAAGACGTTGCTTCCGACTTCGTGGGACTTTTACCCGACATTGAGATGAAATGACATATCAAGCCCTACCACCCAAAGAAACACCAAGGTCTAAGTAGCGGTCCGACTCGCACCCCTTTTCCTGGGCAGACTTGTACCTTCTAAGTGGTTTACCAGTACACGGGTTTGGTCGGTTTTAGCTCTGCTTTGAAGCACCATGCAGCCCAATCTATTTCTCAAAGCAACGGTGGGCTGGGACAAATCCAAAGTAACTAATACGTCAGAAGCTTCAGCCCCCATCCACCGGGGCTTGAAGAAGTAGATGGGCTGCATGATGCTTCCACGAAGAGCTGAAACCGACCCGCACACGAGTACTGGTAATCCGCTTAAAGAATCTAAGCCTGACCAGGCAATGCGGTGCGAGTCGGACCGT
The DNA here is from genome assembly GCA_963580285.1 of Lucinisca nassula. Taxonomy (NCBI): domain Eukaryota; kingdom Metazoa; phylum Mollusca; class Bivalvia; order Lucinida; family Lucinidae; genus Lucinisca; species Lucinisca nassula. The sequence continues at coordinate 103,336,144 of OY757024.1, read as the reverse complement.
CCATGCTTAAAAACCTTTTTTGTTTCATTGGGCGGCAAGGCTTGAGATGTCATTTCATCTCAAAGTCGGGTAAAAGTCCCGCAAAATTGGAAGCAGCGTCTCCAAAATGGCCTTTACAGTGTTGATGGGGACGTTAAACCTCAAATCAAACAAACAAACGTCAGTCAGAAGCTTCAGCCTACTATTGTCCCAGCATGTAAAGAATCTAGGTAACGCTTATTAATAGCCTAACAGTTCATGTCGCTGTGACGTCACAGTGCAGTATAAAGAGGGTTATCTGAAAAACAGAACAGACCCAGATTAGACGCCGCCGAAATCCATGGATTTATTGGATAAACAAAAGTTTAAGTCGCCATTCATTTTCCCCGCATACACTCCGACAAAGCACTTCTTTCAGTGCTTTGTGCCTGTGCTGTGCAAAGCAATGTGCGCATATAGATATGACCCAGACTTTCATGCGCGCAGATTGACAAGGATTGTCACTCTTGGTACGGTGGTTCAAAAGACCTTCGTGTGGGACTGTCCGTGGGAACAACAATTACTGTGAATGGTTATAAAACATATTTTTTTTGCTTTTTCAATTACAATGAAACAAACACGTGGGTCGGGCTACAAGTTCTAACAACATTAATTACGGCCCTTCCCGTAAACACAATTCATTTACAAATTTTGACGAAGGCTATGGCATAATGTTTCTAGAACAATAAACAACATGAATATTAAATATGGTAACCTAAGAGTTATAAGAGAGAGAGAGAGAGAGAGAGAGAGAGAGAGAGAGAGAGAGAGAGAGAGAGAGAGATGTCTACCGGACACATTCATCAACTGTAACAATTTACAAGTTTACAATGGCATCATACATCACGAAACCATGTTACATGTGTAGAAACTGTATTAATTTCAAGATGTACTAAAAAATAAAATCTGGTTATCTTCGCTAGATAATTCATCTTTACCAAACAATAAAGAATGACAGCTGAGAGGATAAAATGCACGTGTTGCCTCCAAAAGACCCTGGACTTCATTTGAAAAATTCAGACATTGAAAGAAAAAATTATCTGCGTCCTCTCGCGCATAGCCACACATTTATGCAGCGTTTTGAATCAGATGGTTAGCGAAGTAATCGGAGTTTAAATCACTACATCTGTTTCTTATTCTGACATGTACTGTTGAGAGCCTCCTGTTACCATGTATATAGTGGTTAGGAACTGAGTTAACTACAAATATATAAGATAAGATTAGCTTGTTAAAAGACGAAACAGATATACAATTACGTAAATATCGGGTAGTGCATTCCAAAGAGAAACAGCTGATGGCACAAGTTGCAGTCCTTTGGCTTAAAATTTGAAAATCCTGATATTTTCCTGGAGCATATACGACTGTTGTTCGAAAAGAATTGCTTATTTCTATCTGGAAACTTCAAATTTCAAGTTAGCCCAAAAGTGCTCCTTTCATGCCCTCGAAGTATTTCCCGTGACTAGAAATGCCAAGTTTCAGCCGATGTATCCAATTCTTGAATGCGTCACGGTACGCTGATTTGGGCACAGTAATAAGGTACTAATGAATGGCAGATCCAAGTGCCTGTCGGGACTGGTATTTCCGCCCAACAAGGAATGATTTGAATTTCGGAAACAAAATGAAATCACAAGATGCAAGGTCTTGGAATACGTGGGGTGAGGCAAAACAGTTACTTTTTCTTTCTTCAAGAACGCCGCAACTATTGCGGATGTATGAGTGGTTGTCATGCAGAAGACTGACATGTTTAAAACCAGTGGCAGGGCTTCGTTTCTGATGATACTTTTTCAGTTTCTTCAGTACTACGTCTTTGTGGTACTTTCCGGTGATGCTTTTGCCCTTTTTCACCAGCACTTTTATTGCGACTCCTTCACCAGAGACGAAGATTGCATACACAATCTCCTTTGTACTCAAAGTACGTTTGACCCAGATCTTATTGCTAGCCTTTCTGACGGGCTCAAAATAATGGACTTAGGTTTCATCACCTGTGACAACATTGGCAAACTGCTTTTTGTCATATTTTGGAAACATTTGCAGCAGTTTTCTGGCCACTTTAACCCGTTGCCTCTTTTGCTTGTCAGTCAACAGATGTGGCATCCATCTAGCAGAATTTTTTCTGACTTTCAAATGCTTCTTCAAAATAAGGTGAACCGTTGATAGTGATATGTCTACCTTTCGTGCAATATCACGAACTGTAAATCTGGCATCTCTTATTTTGGAAACGATTTCTTTACGAGATGTAGATTTTGGCCTACATGATTTCAGTGCATTTTTGATTCACTCTACACCAGACTCAAATTTCTTTTTCCACCTCCGAACTGTGTCATAAGACAACCAAGAAGGTCCAAAAGCAGTAGAAATTTCAGTCATCAGCTTCTTCAAAGAACATCCAAGTTTTGAGCAAGCTTTGATGAAAGCCCGTATTTCATCTTTTTCGTCGACGCTTCTACCAACCATTTCAATGCAGTGGTCAATGACTGCGTGTATTCAAAAGGCAAATGTTATGTCTTACACTTAATCTAACATGTACATTTATACACCATTGTGTAGGTATTGAAAAGCCCTATCGTGCCCCACGTGGATATCGAACTAGAGGACAATAAGCAATTCTTTTCGAACATCCCTGGTATTGTTTGAGTTCCAACTGTCGGATGAAAAAGTTTTAGGAAATAAGCTGGTGCTATTCCATTTTTCACTTTAAGCATTAATACATATTTATGATATGTGCGACGACCAACTTATTTTTTTTTGCATAACTTGTGAATTGAAACTGAACGAGTTAAGCCAGTTACAGAGGCTAGTTACTCTGAATGGTCATTACGCAAACACGCCTATACGAATACACTGGCACCTTTATCGCCGAGAAAATGAAAATTTTATGATGAAAAATTGTGATATTTTTCTTATTTCTGCTCCAAATATAGATTGTGGGCACTCGTTAGAACCGCCTCATCGAGGCGGTTCTAACGAGTACCCACAGTCTATATTTAAGAGCAGAAATAAGAAAAATAAGGTATACCCCCGGAAACCCCAGTTTTACTATATAAAAGTGGGGTTAAAGGGGGTCAAAATTATATAGGCGTGTTTCGAGATGCTTCGTCAGAAAACCGATAATAATCAAAACATCACTGAATGGTCGGTTGTCACTGAGTGATGACTGGAAAGTGTGATCTTAACTGTATCGTTCAATTCTTTAGAGGAATGGGAACACCTTCAGGGGAGGTAACTCCTTCCAAAGTATTTTGTCTGTCAACTCTTAAAGGAAAGAATTTGCTTCTGAGGAGCAAATTATTTTCTTTGAGTGTTGACTATTTTTCAATGGGACAGGGCTTACGGAAAAGCGATCAGGAAGTCCCGAAAGGTGTCTGCCTACCACACTGTACAAATGTCCAAGGTTACAAAGGAACATAACTCATGCTGCATTTTTCGGAATTTAGTCAAAATTTAATCAGGCCATCTACCCCTCACTACCAACTATTCACCAACTTTCAAGGCTCTATCTCCAATAGATTGTTGTTTTTTTTTTTTAGATATTTAGCTGTTAAGAATTCATCAAAAATGTTTCAAAGGGCCTTAACTCTTGAAAGGGGCATAATCCCGACAAGAAAAAAATATAAATAAATAAAAAATACGTGCCAGCTTTTTTTACATGAGGAATCCATATATGAAATTTCAAAACCCTAGTATGCATGGTTCCAAAGTTATGTAATGTATCAAAAACGTAACGGACGGACGAACAAACTAACGGACGAATGCGCCAGAAGCAATATGCCCCTCCTACTTTTTTGAAGATGGAGCATAATAAAATCAAAGCACTGACAGCACTGGTGGGTCGATTGTCTCTGAGTGTAGGCTGGAAAATAGTCCTGTTTCGTCGGTTAAACCTTAAATTTCCATACTTTAAGCAAACAGTGTAGACCCTGATCAGACGCCACGTTCTGTGGCGTCTGATCTGGGTTTACAATGTTTGCCAGACCAAACACAGACTCTTACGCAACAGTTTGACATCGCTGCAGTACCAAAAGCAGCTATTTTCGAGAAAATTTCCGACAAGTCAGTGTGATAGTCACATGGACTTCAGCACTGATAAACAATCGTCACAAAAGCATTATGGTAACATTACAATCATTTTGTACTATTTCTACACAAGACCGGGTGGAAGGTAAATTTGCTCTTATGCAATTTTTATGTTCGGCACTTGGTAATTACTAGTGAGCAAATGCACATAAGTAATCGCATGTACATGGCGAGTTAATTTATGCATGTCAGATTTGCTCATGGGTAAAATTTGCTCACGCATATAAATCACAGAAAATAATCTTCGTTTTGAAATCAGAATATTTTGAATTTCTGCCAGTGTGTTTGAATATAAATTAGATGGCTCGACATATGTCTTTCATTTTAATAAACTCATACATGTATATAAATGATTATATGTAAATGATGACAGTTCTTTGTCTTGTTCAATGGTAATCTTGTTTTGACCCCACAGGAGCCCCCGTTTCAGCGGCGGTAATAAGTAAATAAATAGAAAAAAAAAATAATAAATAAATTAATATGCATGTAAACCAGTCGAAGCAGCAGTGTCTCCTATAGTCGAACTTCAATGGCTCGAAGACCTTTGAGACCAGGAAAATATATTCGAGATAGGGTAGTTCGAGCTATTGACGGTTACTCGTAGCACAAGATCAAGACGGTAACTCGTAGCACCAGATCAGTTCGGTTACTCGTAGCACAGATCAAGGCGATTACTCGTAGCACCAGATCAATTCGGTTACTCGTAGCACCAGATCAAGACGGTTACTCAATTCGGTTACTCGTAGCACCAGATCAAGACGGTTACTCGACTCGAACCAAAGTTCCTACTATAGTTACTAAAACTACACCCGAACATCGATGGTAGCTACCAAAGTGATGTCGTAAAATATACAAAAGTGAACCATAGGCTGGGGCAGGGTTAGTTTGGTAGCAAGATGGCGGATGTGAGATTTTCGCGAGATCACGTCTAATTGCAATCACATCGACAGAAAAAAATTAACACTTCTGACTGTTCCAGAAGTAAAACATTTCAATTTATGTAAAAATCTGTCATATTCTAGATAGAGTCAGCTTCTTTTCATGTGTTCGAACATGAACTTGTAATGTAAATGAGTTTTAAATTTCATATTTTCTTATTCCGCATGTCCAATATTTTTAACAGAATAATTAATTTTAGACTTTAACAAGCATGTAAAGTTCCGAAAAGGTGATGAATAATGATCTAATGGATATCAATTTTTTAGAAAATAAAACAAAGCAGCCGTTTTGTTTCCAGGGCAATCTACCAAGACAGCTACCATGGGTGTTCGACTGGTAATGCAATTGCGCATGTCTCTGGAATCTACTATAGTAGGAACTTTGGTTCGAGCCGAAGTCGGGCTATATATTAACTACTCCAAAGAAGTTGTCAATAGTGCTGGCATATATTAAACTTGGACGCGAAACGGTAACGCAGAGTCGATCTCCTTTTTGTAGCATGATGCTTCTAACCATAGTAGCAGGCTTCCTAACCGTGCCACCAATTCGTTTACCCGGTGCAGGCACCACAAAACTAGTTTTAGCAACAACTGACGCCATATTGTTTCTAAATTTTGTCAGTGTGAAATAACTGTTAGTTCCTGTTAAAGGTTCCTGAGAAGTGTAGTGGTAGGTGAGCTGCACGGCTGTAAGATATCGCCCATCACTCACGATCTCTAGACAGTCGAATGTCGTGTTGGCATAGTATTGGGTCACGTGGTAGATCCCTTGCAAGTAATTGTCCGCACCGTGGTGCAACCAGGCGATTCTTGAAGGGTTACCTGCAACACGAAATATAACAATGATCATTTTATAGAACTCCTATAACTGAGACATTAATTGAGCCCCGCCAAGCGAATTTGGGTCTTCGAGCATTCCGTCATGACAAACTTTAACTGCGCATGCCCAGCCATTCAGAGGGGCCAGGGATATGGCTTTCTGTCTGAAGGTTCCTCTTGATTCACTGCTTGTATGAGCGAGCAGCGAAGGTTCTGGCGAGACCTCGCGGATGCGCAGGCTCGCCTGAACCTTCGCTGCTCGCATAGGCGATAAGTACCAAAATCGCTTGGCGGGGCCCAATTGAAGTGACTCAAACACCGATGACTCGTTTACCAGGTCTGATTCGAACTCCCTGAGTTCCTAGAAATAGAGTTGAAATAAAGTTTATCAGACAAGGCTTCGAGAACGCTTGTAGAATCGCGAGGCTCGCCGAGCCATTCTACATGCGTTCTCGAAGCCGAGACTGATTTTGAAATCAAATGGCACGAATCTGGTATTCAGGCTATTTATCAGTTAATTCCCTTGTGCACTCTTACCGTTTTGCCAATTTTCCAGTGGTCCAGTTCATAGAAGTACAATGTCATGTTGACCTGATAATGCTCGCTTGTCCTGAGATAGCATATCTTTATCAAGGTGTTACAATGACATTAATATAGGGGGTAACTGATAAAATTCTGTCCTAAGCTCCAGATATCAATATCATTTAGGATAATTAAGGTGGATGTTGCTCAATGTCTATCTTCAAAATGTATGCTTTGTGTGCTCATTAGATTCGCCTCGCTGAGGCAGTTTAGTAGAAGCTCCCGTGTGACGAAAGCTCACAAAAATGCATTTTGAGTGGCCACCATGGTACCAAAATTCTCTTTAGTATATTATTTTAGTACTATATCTGGGCAGTATGAAACACAATATTTCCCATTTTTTAAGTCTTGCAAACCATGTTTTATATCATGCCAACATGCGGTACGCAAGTTCACGAATGTGCCAGTTATGTAATAAGACTAACAATAGGGCAATGTTGAAATATTAAGGTCTTTTCAGATGTAGTCATTAACAGTGGTGCAATTTACATTTCTTACATGCTTTTCAATGAATGATAGAGATTTATCAGTGAAATATAAATCGATATTTTCACTGTTTCAAACAGTGAAAATACGATTTTTTATTTTTCACTGTTTGGGACTACTTTTTTCTTCAAATCTAACTCTAATTTCAATTTTATCTTTGTCAGATAACTGAACAATACTGAAATGTGTTCTAATTGACGCATAGTCCGTTCATGTGTGACGGGGACGTTACTGACGTCATTTATGACGCTGACGTCACGTCTTTTGTCGCGCGACGTTAGACTTGCCAGCAACTTCTTTGGAAAACTACTCTCTCAACTATTTCATTAATCATTCATAATAATACCATCCCAGGCCATTTCTCAGGTAGTATACCCACTAAACACGATGGACACCACTAAATTGACGCAAAACGAACAGGAACAAAGATAATTTTCTCCGAATGTGAGCGACACCATTAAAGACGCTAAATATTGCCTTTTGAAGCATGTAAGAAACAGAAAATTTGATTTTTTCAGTGCAAGATCAAATTTTATTTCACTCATGAACACCAAAACTGCTATTTTCACTCGTGGCTACGCCACTCGTGAAAATAACAGTTTTGGTGTTCATTCGATGAAATAAAATTCGATCTTACACTGAAAAAATCAAATATCCTCTATTTGTTTAACTTGTTTCATGCAGGAAACTCATTAATGAAGTATAAATATGATACACACCATGATTTTAACCAGTAAAATGGTCGAAAATGGGACTATGGTAAGCATATTTGGGGCAAGCTTTTCACGAAAAACTTGTTTTAAGTTAACATAGGCAACTTGTATATTGCTAAATAGTAAATACATTATAATGTGTTTTTGTAACCAGCATATGCCATGCAGACACCCCTTTCTGGAATTTTTAGGAATAAAATAATAGATTGTTTGAGAATTGAGAATACTATTCTCTATTTGGCATAGAATGTGTAAGTATAGCCGCTCCAAAAGTGGTACAATAGTGATGGCTGCTTCATAGAAATATTTCACACAGGATTAGATCAAACTGTGTAGTTTAGCTGCTTAACATTTGCACCAATCTATTCATACACTTTTATCATTTAATATATTATAGACCATAATGAATGAGCCTCATCATGAGAGAACCTGCAAATTTTATGTATGAACGATAAATATGCAGATAAGCCTGTGTGTACACACAGTGTAATCAGCATCTTTGGCATTAGCACAGTCTTGTCTGGTCCTTCCCTGTTGAATATCATGGGATGGAAACCCTCTATGAAATTTCCAAACAAAGGATCAGACCTTTGACCCAGGTGTGCAATTAGTGTCCCAAAACTAAATAATCCAAATCGTTGTTTTTGCTAAATTATATTGCTCATATTGGTGCTATAAATGGTCATGATATTACTATTGTTATTGCTGCCCTGGATAGAAACTGATTGTTTAAACATATTGTGTTTATATACTAAATGCTCATATTTTAAATATTTGGATTATGGCACCGACAATAAATACTGTAAATGATGATATTGCCATTGATGACAATGATGATGAAGATTTCATCAAAAAGTTTAGCTCCATATACACCAGTGAGGCCTTTTCATTTGAATGTGAATTATATGTTAAACAGTGAACATTTTTAGCTCACCAGAGCCGAAGGCTCCGGGGGAGCTTCTGGGATAGGCAGTTGTTCGTCGTCGTCCGTCGTATGACGTATGTCGTCTGCGTCAACACTTTCAAACGACATCTCCTCTGAAGCCACTGGGCCGATTGGGCTCAAATTTTATCTGTATTATCCTTGGGCTGGGGGATAGAAAGTTTGTGTTTTTTTTATCAAAATCGGCTCATTAGTTTGGTTGCTATGGCAACTTGTAGTTTCCATAGACTTATAATGGGGAAAATTGAAAAATGGCATTTACTGCCAAGCCTCTGCAGATATTTTGACAAAACTTTCATATAAATGTTCCATAGGCAATCTGCTATCTGCCGTATGATTTTAGGCCTTCTGCCCATTTTTATTGGTTGCCATGGAAACCAAAATGCAAAAAATAGACTTATAAATAAAATACTTAAAAAATCATCTCCTCAGAAACCATATGCTCTAGGAGGCTGAGACTTTATGAAAACATTCACCATATTTGCCTTTACAGGTTTTGTGTTTTTTATGAAATTTGGCCTTTCAGTTTTGTTGCTATGGCAACTTAGAGTTTCCATTGACTTATAATGGGGAAAACTGAAAAATGGCATTTACTGCCAAGTCATTGCTGATATTTTAACAAAACTTACATAAACATGTTCCTTGAGTAAACTTCTCTCAGCCATATGCTTTTATGTCAACCTGGGGGGCCCCTAGGTTGTGCCGGGGCCATGCCTCACCCCCTCCACTTCATAAAATGCCTTATATCTCAGAAACCTTACAGATCCCAACCCCTAAACCATATATATTCCTGTTCCTTATGATAAGATGCATTAAGTGAAATCAACCTGGGGGTCCCCCAGGATGTGCCGGGGACATGCCCTGCCCCCTCTATTTCATAAAATGCCATTTATCTCAGAAACCATTCAGATCCCAACCCCTAAACTATATATATTCTTGTTCCTTATGCTAAGATGCATTAAGTGATACCAACCTGGGGGTCCCCCGGGATGTGCCGGGGACATGCCCCACCCCCTCCACTTTTATAAAATGCCATTTATCTCAGAAACCATTGAGATCCCCACCCCTAATCCATATATATTCTTGTTCCTTATGATAAGATGGACTCAGTGACACCAACCTGGGGGTCCCCTAGGAAGTGCCGGGACCATGCCCCACCCCCTCCACTTCATAAAAGGCCAAATATCCCAGTAACCTTACAGATCCCCACCCCTAAACATTAACATTATAAATTCTCGTTCATTATGATAAGACGCATTCAGTGACACCAACCTGGGGGTCCCCAGGGATGTTCTGGGGCCATGCCCCACCCCCTCCATTTCATAATATCACAATATCTTGGAAACCTTACAGATCCCCACCCCTAAACCATATATATTCTTGTTCCTTAAGATAAGACACATTCATTGACACCAACCTGGGGACCTCCCAGGGCCTTGCCCCACCCCTGCACTTCAGAAAAGGCCTTATATCTCAGAAACTGGGCCAAGCCCCACCCCTAAACCATATATATTCATCTTCCTTATGATAAGACGCATTCAGTGACACCAGCTTGTGAGTCCCTGGGGCATGCCCGGGCCATGCCCCACCGCTTGACTTCATTAAAAGCCATATATCTCAGAAATCGTTCAGCTCCCCATCCCTAAACCATATATATTCTTGTTCCTTATAAGACTCGTTCAGTCACACCAACTTGGGGGGGGGGGGGGTCTCTTTGTGCTGAGGCAATGTGCCTCGACCTTCCACTTCATAAAAGGCCATATATTTCAGAAACCATTCAAATCCCCACCCCATAATCATATATGTTCTTGTTCCTTATTATTAGCACACCTACTGTAGGGGTGTCCGCAGGGGCCTTTCCACTTCATAAAAGGGCCTCATATCTCGGAAACTGTTCAGATTCCCAACTCTAAACCATATATATACTTGGTCCTTATGATAAGACACATTTAGGGACAACAATCTTGGGCTTTCCTGGGATCGACAGGGCATGGTTCAACCCTTCCACTGTTTAAGAGGCCTTATATCTCCAGCCATATAGATCCCCACTGCTAAACCATCCTAGTGTGATAAGACACATTTAGTGATACCAACCAGGGCTCCATTGGGTCCATGCCCCGCCCCTCTACTTCATAAAAGGCCTAATGTTTCATATACTGAATCCACATGGGTGCTCATTTGGATATTGGGGTTCTCTTGGCAGATTAAAATGATACCATGTTAAAATACATGGCTGCAATTGGGCAGTGCCCACCTGAGCTTTGGTGAGCATAGTGGCCAAAGGGCCTCTTGTTTATATTCTGGCAGCAATTCGGGACTGTGTGTATTTGATTCATGAAAGAGTTCTTCAGCACATCAGAAATGGCCAAAATTGTTTTTGACTTTGCAAATACTTTGTTTGTTGTACATATATCATAAATCATAAAATATAAAGACATTTTGCACTGGAGAAAAAGCATAGCTTTCCACAGCATTCTGTCACACAGTGATATACAATAAATTAAGGTACTTGTTACCATGTCTCAACTCAGAAAATGCCAGTAGATATAGAAAGCATGGTAAATTTGCCATAACCTTATATTGTGGTGTCAGTTATGGTCAATAAATGCTTTTATTGAGTTGTCAGTGTATCTTAAATTTCGAATCCTGTCATTTAACATGGCCATTCAGCAAATTTCGAATAAGCGCAACAGTACCTAAATGTATCCCATAATTTCAAAGCTTTTGCAAGACGTAAAAGTTGGGAAACATCTGTTTTCTACCTTCCAATATGTTGATCTTAAAAGGGTTATGGCTTAAATTTTTGGTACTTTCAGACCACCTATTGCTCAATCTCAATAGCTTGGAGCTCTTACTAGTTCTAATGAGAACACACAGCTTACCTATATAGAAGACAAAACAGGTATCCTTTAGGATTATCCCCCATTTTGTCTTATGATCTGGCGCTTTGTCTGATTGTCAGTTGCTCGGGCCCGGACTACCCCTGTCTCGAACCCATCTCAGTAGTCCCAGGTTGAAGTTCGGTTGTACTTAAGAAATAGATCAGCTCTAACTGTGATTTGTTGTGTAATAAATCACAGTTTGGAGGTCAGTTGTAAAGAAGACAAATCACAAGCACGTAGCGCGCGTGATTTGTCTACTTACAATTGACCGACAAACTGTGATTTATTACCCAACAAATCACTTGCTAGAGCTGTTCTATTTCGATTCTAACACGCTGAAAATCGGCAATAATGTTGTTGTTGCCTTCAAAATCTCACAACTTTTCGCCATTGTTAGAAGAAATCCCGCTAAAATTATCGACTGAAACACATGCATTTATATCCTTTTCTAACGTTTTCGATGCGAGAAAATGACGTTACACCGTTTAACGTCAAGTAAATCGATTAGTGACGTCATAAATTTGCAGTTTTAATGACGTCACACGTCACGCTCTTCCGAGCTGTGATTTGTTGCAGAATAAAACACAGTTATTTTGCATTGCCTATATAGGCACGCTGTGTTAGAATTCGAAATTTATGGCAACTTTTCTCAAAATCACCACGATACGTATCTATGTAGCAAACACCCAGTGATTATTTTAAAACTACCAGATTTCTTTGACTTATAACTGTCCATACACGAGATCGTATCGAAATGCCGGAACGTGTGGCTATACGATGTGCCACGTGCATTCTCCGGCTACTTTCTTTCAAACCTGCGGCTTTTGAATAGACGCCTACCTTATAAATCACGAATAAATATACAGAAGAACTTCGATGGCTCGAACAACGATGGCTCGTTTACCATGGTTGTGTCGAACACGTTCCCAAGCCCCTAGGGAAATCCTCTATATACGAAATAGGGCGGGGTAATTAAGGAGATTTTCGTCTTTTATATTACAATTGTATGCTGTGTGTACTCATTAGAATCGCCTCATTGAGGCGATTCTAATGAGTATACACAGCATACATTTTCATTATAGAATACCGAAAAAGATGTACAAAAGTATCTCGTTATGCCTCCTGACAGTAATCTCAGTGGCTCGAACTACCCCTGTCTCGAACAGATTTTCGAGGTCCCAAAGGTGTTCGAGCCATTGAAGTTCGACTGTAATGGTTTTCTGACATTCGTAAATTTGACACCAGTGTGTAAATCATAGTTGTCTAACGCTATGCACGCTTCTGCCAAAAGTGCACATATACTGGCATATAAATTGGTCATAATTAGTGTCATGATATTGCTTCATTTATCATTGGGAACTAACAAACACATGCACTAGACTGTCAAATAGAAGAAATATAGTAGGAAAGAAGAAGAAAAAGAAGAAGTAGTAGTAGTAGAAGAAGAAGAAGAAGAAGAAGAAGAAGAAGAAGAAGAAGAAGAAGTAGAAGAAGAAGAAGAAGAAGAAGAAGAAGAAGACAAACACAACGTAAATGTTAAAAAGCTAACAAGCTAGAGGTGAACACTGTCAGGACAAGTTAATGTCTTATACATGTAGTTCACTGTTGCTAATTTTAGAGTTGAAATACTCGATAGGTGTTTTCGAACGGAAATAGACGTTTCCGAAATCGTTAAAATTTGAAAAGTACACAATGTTTAAAGTATTAAATCGATAACGTGACCTTTTTTGAAGTATGATCGTCTTCAAAAGTAATTGGCCTTTCCTTCGCGATGCTGATGCAGATAAATTTTTAGCCAGATCATTAGAAACGGGTGCTTATCAAAAACGCGACCAGCAAAGGCTCTGATGAGACTGCGCATGCGCAGTCGCGTCAGAGCCTTTTCTGATCGCAGATTTGACCTTGAGATAGCAATATGGAGAAAATTTCATCACTCCGTATCTAGAGAATACGTGGCAATATGCAGTCAACGGGTCAAGTTATCCCCGGGAGTTTCCGGCATTCTACGATATCCGCTACAGGTATAGTAGTCGCAGATAAGATTGACTAGGCGGAGCTATTCAGGTGTTGTCAATATGTGTCAAATTCGCTGAGTCCACCAGAAGATTCGGTCGAGCGCCTTTGGAACGCTTTCTACAAGCGGACGAAATGGTCATATACGCCACAGATATGCTTGTGTTACAGATGGATTCACACAGTCGGGTGACTTGGTTTACCTTTTTGTTAATGGAATATTCCTAAGGCAGGTACAAACGATAGCTCCGCCTAGTCAATCCTATCTGCGACTACTATACAGGTTTGTAGTCGCAGATACTCGGGGGAGCTATTCAGGTGTTGTCAATATATGTCAAATTCGATGAGTCCACCAGAAGATTCGGTAGATTGCCTTTCGCATGCTTTCTTCAAGCGGACCAAATGGCCATATACACCACAGCTTTGTTTGTGTTACACCTGACTTCACACAATCGGGTGACTTGGTTTACCCTTTTGTCAATAGAACATTCCAAGGGCAGATAAAATTGACTAGGGGGAGTTATTCAGGTGTTGTCAATATATGTCAAATTCGCTGAGTCCAACAGAAGATTCGGTAGAGTGCCTTTCGCATGCTTCAAATGTTTTTGAAATGCAACTTATATCATTAAAAAGAATAGATATTTTGCATATGAAACCGTTTGGGCAGCCTTACTGCCATATTCTCGTTTAGAAAAATTAAGCGTGAAAGGGCTTTAAATCGTGATAATGGCCCCCGCCCATCGGGCTTGAAGAAATAGATTGGGCTGCATGGTGCTTCCAGGCATAGCTGAAACCGACCTTACATCAGTACTGGTATACTGCTCAGAAGGTCTAAGCCTGCCCAGCTAAAGTGGTGTGAGTCGGCCCGTCCATGCATATAAACCCTATAGGTTTCATTGGGCGACAGGCATTGAGATGTCATTTCATTTTAATGTCGGGTAAAAGTCCCACGAAACTGGAATCATTGTCTCCAAAATGACCTTAATAGTATTGACGGGGACGTTAAATCTAAATCAAACAAACAAAATCGTGCTCAAACCTATCTTATTACTATATTGTTTATTACATTTTTCACGGTACGTCTATATTACCTTAAAAAGACTTTTTCATACTTAAGATAGCATTTTGAGACCTATATCATAATGAAGCTGGGATAATGAGCTTTACAGAGTGTGTGTGTGAATTCGGGTTTAACGTCGCTTTCAACAATTTTTCAGTAATATCACGCCGGTGTCTGGTTGCGACAGGGAGCTCAATGCTCACTTTTATAGTGCTGCCTCACTGAAGTATCATGTCCCAGACACATTACATGATTCCACACCCAGTCACATTATCCTGACACTGGGTCGACCAGTCCTAGCTCTACCCCGTAAATCTGAATGCCAAGCGAGGAGCAGCTAGTACCATTCTTAACGACTTTGGTATGTCGCGGCCCGGGATCGAACCCGTGACCTCCCGTTCCCCGGAGCGGACACTCTACCAACTGAGCTATCGGGACCGGTTGGTGAGCTTTACAGAACCGTTTGCACAGGAATGATAAGCCTGATAGAAAATGCAATATTCAAGATTAAGTAAAGTTTTCCTATAGAGCTCCATATAAAATTTTGCGCATACATGTACCTGACCACAGGTCTTGATGAGATTTCCTGGATATGTTCCTGTAAGAAATCATGCGCATAGCCCTATTACAGTCGAACTTCAATGGCTCGAACACCTTTCGGACCTCAAAAATCTGTTCGAGACAGGGGTAGTTCGAACCACTGAAAGTTACTGCCAGGAAACATAACGAGATTTTTTTTTTGGTTTTGGTTTTACGGCCCTTTCAAGATTATTTCACTCATATCGAGCCGATCGTTAATCATAGGTGGGCGAAAACCGGAGTACCCGGAGAAAAACCACCTGACCTTCCGTTGCAGAACTTGGCGTCTCACACGTGGCCCGAGCGAGGCTCGAACCTACGGCGGTGAGAGACCTAATCTAATGACTAAGAGTCAGCGCTCTTATCCACTAGGCCACGGAGGCCCGTCAAAACATAACGAGATACTTTTGGACATCTTTCCGGTGTTCTATAATGAAAATGTATGCTGTGTGTACTAATCAGAATCACCTAATCGAGGCGATTCTAAGAGTGACACAGCATACATTTGCAAGATAAAAGACGAAAGTCTCCTAATTTATTCGCCAGAGGATTCCCCTAGGGGGTCAAGAACGGGGCTCAAGAACAGGTTGGTAAACGCGCCATTGGTGTTCGAGCCATCGAAGTTCTACTGTAGTTGGATGTGCGCATGCATTTTGAAGAACAGAGATAAGGGAATGCTAGGACCCCTTTTCTCATGTTTCTGTTCATTTTAGTCCTACATAAAATGTTAGAATAAAGCTCGTCTATACCTGCTAGAGCTGTTTGGTTTGCTGACAGTTGGGCACCAATACTAGAAATCCTTTGTTGTTGTTCTTCTGATGTCTGAAAGATAACGGTTTATTGGATGAGCTATTGATTGATTGCTTGGGGTTTAAACTATTGTATACAAGTGAACTCTCCCACTGCTAGATGTCGGACAAGTCCATTTGTCATATAAGGGATGGTAGGTCTATTTTTCGTTCTTATTCTATGATCAGACGCCGCGTTGGGCGTGCACTCTTTGCCAAGGTACCCCATTAGGGGTTTACCTCTTGAAATGGGTTAACGACAAGTCAACCCTTGTGGGTCATTTTGTGTCGTCTACCAGATAAAGGGAGAAAAGAGACAGAAGAGATAATAGAGTAGATGCAGTGAGGGACAGAGAAGAAGAAGGAAAATGAATCGAAGTGGAGAAAAAGAAGATATGACATTATTCCCCCTCTACCCCTGGACAGCAGGTTTTTGCCCAACTGTTAGCCAAAATCAGTTTGACGCCCGTGACACAAGACACACGTCACCTTAACCTCACTCAACCATCCAATGAATGAGTCTTCTTGCGCACCAGATAAGGAAATCCATAGTTTTAGCTTGGGTTAGAAATTCTGTTCTAACCTTAGTGTTCTTACCCAAAATCGAATATTCTCGCGTGTTTGATAAATGCACTGGTTGAATGCGACCTCATTCGCCCGTCGTTAAGGTTAACGCACAGCACGTTACGTGACGTCACTAAACATTCATGTTATCACAATATGGCGGACGTCGGTAATCGAAGTGTCTGCAGCATTAAATATCCTCGCTAAGAAATTGAAGGTAGGCAAGAAAAAGAATCCTATATGGGTGTGAGGGGTGGATAGAAAAGTCCGTCCCTCGGGATCACTGTCCGGCATCACTCGGCAAGCCTCGTGATGCCGTACAGTGACCCTTGGGACGGAGTTTTCCACCCACCCCTCACACCCATATAAGATTTTTTTAATATACCACATCTACAGCCTTGCTGCATGAGCCGTTTCTTTCAGTGCCGGCTTGCCTTTCATTGCGTGAACAAGTCCATGAAATGAACAGCCCCTAAACCCCAATTTATATAGAGAAAACTAGGGTTTACGGGGTATACATTATCATATTTTGTTCAGACACATAGACTGTGGGTACTCGTTAGAACCGCCTCATTTAGGCGGTTCTAACGAGCACTCACAATCTATGTTGAAAGCGGAAATAAGACAGATATTACAATTTTTACCTAAAATTTGTTATTTCTGACACCATGTTGGACGTCTTTATTTCACACGGACATGTTTTCCTAATGTTCGCGAAGATTAGCAACGAAGCCTGCATGGCTGACCACGTTGCTCCCCTTTTTGGATGACCTGGCAAACGCTACATATAAGGAGTTATTTGAGTTTGTATTTTTGTCTAATCACGAAAACTAAGCTTTGGGCAGAAACATAAAGAGTTACGTCACAGGTCACGTCACAGGAAACCTGCCTTGTCATTTTCAAATAGCAAAGGTACATCCTCGAATTCTGATGAGAGCCTTAGTGTTCGCCAGAACAATACCTCCAGACACTCATCCTGCTGAATAAATTACTAAAGCAGCACCCATTCTGACTATCAACCAATCAAATTACTTGATATAATGCACTTAATTCAAATTCGCAAAATGAATGTCAAACAGTGCAAATACTGATCAGATGGCTTCTTCTTCAGAAGCCATCTGGTCTGGATCTAAACTGTTTGCAAAGGTAGGGGTAGTCGTGTTCGGCGGAATAAGGGTTAAATTTCAAAACATTTGTGAGCAGGCCTGTTTGGGTTTCGCAAACACTGAATACATGTTTCCTCATCTTAGGCTCGACTTAAGTTTATTTAAGTCTCATGCGGGGCACAGCCACCTCGCATGAGACTTAAATAAACTAAAAGCTTGCCTGATATCTCCTTGTCTCAGTCTCAAGCCCATCATAGAGTCTGTTATTTTAGCCTTCATCCGTGGAGCATACACCACGAAAACACGCCTACATAATTCTGACCCCCTTGAACCCTACTTTTATATAGTAAATTGGGTTTACAGGATTATACCTTATTATTCTTATTTCTGCTCTAAAATATAGATTGTGGGTACTCGTTAGAACCGCCTCAATCCTTATTTTTCTTATTTCTGCTCTAAAATATAGATTTTGGGTACTCGTTAGAACCGCCTCATTGAGGCGGTTTTAACGAGTACCCACAAACTCATTGAGGCGGTTTTAACGAGTACCCACAATCTATATTTTAGAGCAGAAATAAGAAAAATAATTGAGGCGGTTTTAACGAGTACCCACAAACTATATTTTAGAGCAGAAATAAGAAAAATATCACAATTTTTCATCTGAAAATTTTCGTTTTTTTCGGCAGTTAAGTTTACAATGTATTTGTATAGGCGTGTTTTCGTAATGATATCCACTAGTAACGTCATCGGCCCCCGCCCATAGGGCTTGAAGAAATATATGGGCTGCATGATGCTTCCACGCAGAGCTGAATCCGGCCCGCACACTAGTACTGGTAAACCGCATAGAGGATCTAACCCTGTCCAGGAACCGCGGTGCGAGGCGGACCGTCCAAGCTAATAAATCCTATTGGTTTCATTGGGCGACAGGGCTTGAGAAGTCATTTCATCTCAATGTCGGGTAAAAGTCCCACAAAATTGGAAGCAACGTCTACAAAATGACCTTTACAGTGTTGACGGGGACGTTAAACCTCAAATCAAAGAAACAAAACTAGTGACGTCAGTTTTTTGATTAACTTACCATACTGTGACTATCGTCGACGTTTTGATATTCGATACCTTCAAACAAAGATACCGATTCTTGGAACAAATACTTCAACGCAAACGCGGTTGTTAGAGCAGACACTATAATGACAGCTATCAGAATACTGAAAACGAGAAAGAGATTTCGGCAGAATTTCTTTGACAGTATCTTAGATTTAGCCTTCTTTCCTGTGTTCTGGTCTTCAGTGGAATGTAATGGACACATGTCTGACCGGTTGTACAGCAAACACGAAACAAATTATTAATATGAAGATTGAAGTTGACGATGTTTCAAATCGGTTCCAATTCAGGATTAGCATAGATTCCAGATAATAATATTCTTGAATATTGTCTAGTTGCAGATTTCTATCAATGTTGAAATTATTATCTTCAAACGATTTAAAAATCTTGTCACAGCCAATGCTTGCAAAAATGACAATCTGTGCTCAATATATAGGACAGATAATGGAAATTATTCTGAATAGTGTCCGTTCATCTTCTTGAATGGCCAATAAGGTGACTTGCCCAATCAGTAAAAAATGAAAAGAAAAAAAAAATAGAAGATGTTCAGTGTTTTTTTTTGTTTGTTTCTTATCATAACACTTTCAATTAAAACTGCATTCTACAGTTTAAGGTTTCAATTACCAATTACAATGCGCATCCGAAATGATTTAAAAGTACTTAAAATGTAATGAAATATTTCCTTTTTCAGTTTATAATGATAAGTATTCTTTGTTTCTGTCCTAGATACAGCGGATATGTATATGAGCTACGTCCTGAGAAAATCTGTTTTCGCCATTTGTGAACAGCAAAGATGCAGATCAGACTGCGCATGCGCAGTCTGATCTGCATCTTTGCTGTTCACAAAATGGCCAGTATATAACATCTAGTATATAACATCTTGTATATAACATATATAGTTTCTATAGCCTGTAATGCTGGGCAGACAGATTTGTGCCTTACGTGGTCTCGTACTCTGGAAAAAAAAAATTTGTGGCACGACTCATATAGCCAGTTGAAACTGTCGGTGAAATATTTCAAAATATCTTTAATATATAATTTTTTTATTGAAAAAGACCATTTTCGAGCCAGACAATTACAAGTAACTTGTAATTCAAGTTTCCTTTTTTTTCTAACCAGTTTTCATACATGCAAACTTAACAAACATTGAAAAAGGTTACTATTGTTGCTTTATTATTGTTGCTGTAGATATTATTATTATTATTATTATTATTATTATTATTATTATTATAAATGAACTGTAATAAATATTTTATGATCTATGGTCATTCTCTCCCGCTGATCCAGGACTGGTGGCTAAAAAGCATTTTATTGGTCACGTGTATCTGCTTACGTATTGGCCCGTCCGGTTGTTGTTTAGAAGTCCCCGTGGTAAAGCGGGTATGCTACTAGCCTCATAAACCAGGGGTCGTGGATTCGACCCAGGGCTTCTCCAGACTTTCGGATGAGTCCTTAAACCGAGGCCCCGTCTCCAAATGACATTAGCTGATAATGGGACGTAAAACTCAAAATACACGCACTGGTGTTGTTTGGTAGGCTGACCGACTCGATGTGGCCTAGACAGTATTAATTGTGTCGTTGGGCTACAAACAGGCAGACAAGCGGGCGTATTAAGCAAATTAGCTGCATAATATCGGAAATAATACTGTATGCTTTAACAAAACAAAAAAAAAAAAAAAAAAAAATCAGCTGCAATAGGAGCACAGTTTGTACCCATTGAAATACCTACGATTTGCAGCTTTGTACCGAATCAAATGTGAATATTATCTCAAAGATACATATTGAAGCGTCTGCAAAACAGCACAATTTCTACCTTTTCAGAATTGTGTCTGAGGTACAGAATTGCATGCATAGCATGTAGCGTTTTCTCTTTGAAAAGGACTTTCAATCAAATTAATAAGTCTTCCCTTAACCAAGTTATGAGGTAAAGCGGTGAAGAGAGTGGAAAATCATGTAGACAAAATAGACGCTCGAAAACCTATTAATTTTAACTAGTACCTCAGCAAAATAGACAAAACCATTTTGTTCATGATCTTTCATAAACAGTTTCACAATATTATATAACATTCATGATTCTTCAAAGCGGTGAGACACGAAGTTAATCATTTAGAAAGTTCAGTAGAAGTACAAGAGCTGGAGTTAGCAATAAAGCCGGCTTTATCCCTTTCTAGAACATATTTAGTGTGTGAAGCTCTCAGCTTTCTACTTGACAATATTTAAATACGAAAAGTTATTTAGATAAGTTGTGGGTATTCCGATGGGAACTAATTGCGCACCACTTGTGGCTGACCTGTTTTTGTTTTGTTGTGAGAGAGACTTCATGGTGTCCCTTTCGGCTGAAAACCAGTCTGATATCATTAGAGCTTTAAGCTCCACTTCTAGATATTTGGAGGATTTATTAAATATTGATAATACCTATTTCGATGGTTTGATCAGTCAAATTTACACCCTCTCCCCAGAACTTCAGTTGAATAAGGCAAATTCTTCTGATACCGAGGCCCCGTTTTTGGATTTACATCTATCTATCGTAGATGGGTTTGTTTGTTGCAAAATTTATGATAAACGCGATGATTGTGATTTTGAGATTGCAAATTTCCCTTTTTTGGATGGTGATGTTCCTCGTGCGCCATCCTATGGCGTTTATATTGCGCAATTAATTCAATTTGCCAGAGTGTGTAGTCATGTTACTGACTTCAACACTCGTAATAAATTGTTAACGGATACACTTCTTAATCAGGGTTATCGGTACCATAAACTACGCAAAGCCCTTTCAAAATTTTAAAGACGCCATTCTGAGTTAATTTCAAAATTCAATATTGGACTTAAATCTCTTCTGCAACAAGGTCTATCGGAACCCGAATTTTATGGTGACTTAGTATATAACTTCAGCAAAATTCACAACCGCAATGAATTCAGCACCCAATTTCGTAAAATCTTTCTTCGATATTAAAAGATTGGGTACAACATAAATGTTGTCTTCGATGAGGCGATTCTAATGATACACACAGCATACATTTTCATTATAGAACACCGAAAAGATGTGCAAAAGTATCTCGTTATGCCTCCTGACAGAAATCCTCAGTGGCTTGAAGTTCGACTGCACTCAAGTTATCGATCGGAAATGGTACGAACGGACGGATGGATGGACGAACAGACACTCGAAGGTATATCTTAAAACCCACCACTATCGTGTGGTGGGGTATAAAAATGGGCATTTTCAGCAATCAAAGGGGCATAACTATGGTAAATAGGCTGACCTCACCAGGTTTTAAACTCCTCCAAGCTTTTATCCCAGACTTACTTACATGTAAGTGTCAAGAAGATTCGGTCAAAACTGAAGAGGCTACGGTGATGACAATGGCAAAAAAAAAAAAAAAAAAAAAAAAAAAAAAACAGGCATTTTCTGCAAACAAACTGACGTAACTCTATGATAAATACGCCAAACTGAAGGTCAAAAATAAGCATTTTCAGCAAAGTAGGGGACATAACTCTGGCAGTAATAGACCGACATCGCTAGTTTACGAACTCATCCGAGCTTTTATCCCTGACTTACTTGTTTGTAATTTTCAAGAAGACATGTCGAAAACTGAAGGAGTTAGGGTGATGACAAGGTCAAAATTAGTCATTTTCTGCAATCAAAGGGACATAACTCTATGATAAATAGGATGACCTCATCAGTTTTCGAACTCATCCAAACTTTCATCCCTGACTTACTTTCAAGTAAGTTTCTAGAGTATCTAATAAAAACTGAATGGGCTACGGTGTCAAAAATAGGCATTTTCTGAAATCAAGGGGGACATAATTCTCTAAAATATAGGCCAACCTCACCAATTTTTAAACTCAGGTGAGGTTTTATCCCTTACTTACTAACATGTAAGATTGAAGAAGACCCGATTGCAACTGAATGGGCTACAGGGATAACAAGGTCAAACATAGGCATTTTCAGCTAACGAGGGGACGTAACTCTATGATAGAGAGGCCGACTTCCCAGCTTTCGAACTCATCCGAGCTTTTATCCCTGACTTACTTGTTTCTAATATTCAAGAAGATCAAATCGAAACTGAAGAGGCTACGGTGATGACACGGTCAAAATAAGCATTTTCAGCAAAGTAGGGGACATAACTCCGTAAATAATCGACCGATAATGCTTGTTTTCGAATTCATCCAAGCTTTTATCCCTGACTTACTTGTTTGTAAGTTTAAAGTAGATACGATCAAAACTGAAGGGGCTACGGTGATGACAAGGTCAGTAATAGGCATTTTCAGCAAAGTAGGGGACGTACCTCTGTGAATAATCGACCGACATCGCCAGTTTTCGAATTCATCTGAGCTTTTATCCCTGACTTACTGGTTTGTAAGTTTCAAGAAGATCCGATCAAAACTGGAGGGACTACGATGATGACAAGGTAAAAAATAAGCATTTTCATCAAAGTAGGGGACATAACTCAAGTAAAAGACGGATATCACTAGTTTTTGAACTCATACGAGCTTTTATCCCTGACTTGTTTGTAAGTTTCAAGAAGATCCAATCAAAACTGAAGTGGCTACGGTGATGACAATGTCAAAAATAAACATTTTCAGCAAAGTAGGAGACAAAACTCCGTGAGTAATCGACCGACATCGCTAGTTTTGGAACTCATCCGAGCCTTTATCCCTGACTAACTTGTTTGTAAGTTTCAAGAAGATCCATTCAAAACTGAATGGTCTACGGTGATGAAAAGGACAAAAATAAGCATTTTCAGCAAAGTAGGGGAATTAACTCCGTGAGTAATTGACCGACATCACTAGTTTTCGGACTCATCCGAGCTTTAATCCCCGACTTACTTGTTTATAATTCAAGAAGATCCGATCAAAACTGAAAGGTTACTGTGATGACAAGGTAAAAAATAAGCATTTTCAGCAAAGTAGGGGACATAACTACGTGCGTCATCGACCGACATCGCTAGTTTTCAAACTCGTTAACCCTGACTTACTTGTTTGTAGGTTTCATGATGATCAAACTGAAGGGGCTACGGCGATGACAAGGTTAAAATAGGCATTTTCAGCAAGTAAGGGGACGTAACTCTATGATTAACGGGCCGATTTGGCCGGTTTTCGAACTCATCCGAGCTTTTATCCCCAGACACCTTACATATAATTTCCAGAAAGGTCCGATCAAAACTGAAGGCGCTATGGTGATGACAAGCATTTTCCCATTGTAAGTCTATGGGACCTTGTGGTTGCCATAGCAACCGAAGTTTTTGTTTGATTTCGTAAAAAAAGCTTATGTCATCAATGCCCCGCCAGAGGCATGATACAGATGAGAAATGGTTTAGATCAGCCTGCAGGTTGCAGAGATATAACTGGTCAAAGGTGTGGACGGACGGACGACGGACGGACGGACGGACGGACGGACGACGGACGACCCACTCGGCCCAGGTGAACTAAATGGTTTCACACATTGTTCGTTTAAGAAAAGTGTAGTATTCATGTTTTCAGAAGAAATTGCTCTCTTTATACAAACGAAGCTTTTGAAGCTTTCTTAATTAATCAATGGCCTCTTAAAATGAGTTAGAGGGTTTGAAAATAATGCCCAGATATTTATATTCACTACTATTTCAACAGTTTGGCCATCATAAACAAAACTAAGATTCTAGAGAGTCTTTCATGACTTATTAAATATATAGAGGATCTTACATGAGTGCTCATTTATTAAACGAGCCTAAAGTTGAGGTAAAGAGATATAATGCTCGGCGAAGCCACGCATTTTATCCCTTTTCCTCGACTCGTTTAATGAATTCAATAATACATGGGCACGAATGCAATATTCAATTTATCATATTTAAAAGTAGTTTAGGTCGTAGTACCAAAGCGTTAATCCAAAATCATTAGTCCATAGACAAAATGACAAATATCAATGTACAGATCAACAGACCTGGAACGCATTTTATCCACGATTGTTTTACAAAAATGTCAATATTCTGCCATTAGCCGACGCGACGTCTTTTAGGACGTCGTACGTGTAATGTTACGGGGCGTATCGAACTCATTTGCATATTTAATAACTAGTGGATTACCGAATTTATTACATGGCTTTTTTACATTCTCAGACCGACGTCATATAATAAAATAAATTTCGTCATGACGTATCGACGTTGATATGACGTTGCGCAGACATTTTGTGACCGCTGGCATAAATTTCATATGAGAGATGGCTTAGTGGGTTAGAGGGTTCTCTTAAGCATTAGGCCTCTCATCGCTGTAGGTTAAAACCTCGCTCGGGTCACATGTCAGACGCCATGTTCTGCAACGGAAAGTCAGCTGTTTTTTTCTTTTTCCCTGATCGTATATGCTGTTGCGTTGATTATTCTGATTCTTCTCCCTTTTTGGTTGTTCATTTTAAGTTACGTTTGTTCTTCCAGTTTAACCCTTTCCCACTCAGATACGTGCACCCCACCCCTCCATTTTAAGCCCCAGAAGCAC
Organism: Lucinisca nassula; assembly: GCA_963580285.1. Lineage (NCBI taxonomy): Eukaryota > Metazoa > Mollusca > Bivalvia > Lucinida > Lucinidae > Lucinisca > Lucinisca nassula. Next base: position 103,311,016 of record OY757024.1, on the reverse strand, counting down.
CTAAAATCTGCATTTCTACCCCTGGATAGTTATGTTTGCTTTAGGATTTGTTGGGCAAAAAAGTGACCTGTTTTTTTCGCGCGCCTCCCCACTTAAAATATTCTGGGTGGGGGGGGGATTGAAAAAGGGGGTGGGGGGGCAACGCCCCCCCCCCCCCTCCTCACATCCCGAAAAATTTTGGGTGTATGGCCCAACCGGCCGCTAAAATTCTGAGGGTGTTTGGATCAAAAATGCCTGAAAATTGATGCTGATAAAACATGCTGCAAACTGTGAAAATGGCCAGTGCCAAACACCTTAATTGTTGCCTTGACATCTGTGTGAAGATTAAAATGTGGTCAAAAATTCATGTGAAAACACACTTTTTGCCAACATTGAGATGTCCCCTCTTTACCATGACAACAATGATCAAGACATGAAAGGTTGCATTAGAAAGGCTACTGCCTAATGAACATTCATACCGAGTTTGGTGTAAAACAGACCATCCATTAGGAAACAATGGCTAGTTGAAGTTGCTGTCAGGTGCAACACTGTGAAATTAGAGAAATTCACAAAATCCCTGAGTGGTAAAGGGTTAATGAAGAAAATCCCAACTGACCAAAATAATGCTTTTTTCATCATTTTATTGCTAAAAAACAATACATGTATTTCAGATATAATTAATACATTTAAGACTAAAATCCAGTATGTTCCCAGATTTCAGTTAATGAAGAAAATCCCAACTGACCAAAATAATGTTTTTTTCATCATTTTATTGCAAAAAACAATATTTCAGATATAATCAATGCATTTTAGACTAAAATTCAGTATGTTCCCAGATTTCAGTTAACCCTTTCCCACTCAGATACGTGTTTTTACGTGTCTGCACCCCCACCCCCTCCATTTTAAGCCCCAGAAGCACCTAAAATCTGCATTTCTACCCCTGGATAGTTATGTTTGCTTTAGGATTTGTTGGGCAAAAAAGTGACCTGTTTTTTTCGCGCGCCTCCCCACTTAAAATATTCTGGGTGGGGGGGGGGATTGAAAAAGGGGGGGGGGGGGGCAACGCCCCCCCTCACATGCCGAAAAATCTTGGTGTGTGGCCCAACCGGCCGCTAAAATTCTGAGGGTGTTTGGATAAAAAATGCCTGAAAATTGATGCTGATAAAACATGCAGCAAACAGTGAAAATGGCCAGTGCCAAACACCTTAATTGTTGCCTTGAGATCTGTGTGAAGATTAAAATGTGGTCAAAAATTCATGTGAAAACACACTTTTTGCCAACATTGAGATGTCCCCGCTTTACCATGACAACAATGATCACGACATGAAAGGTTGCATTAGAAAGGCTACTGCCCAATGAACATTCATACCGAGTTTGGTGTAAAACAGACCATCCATTATGAAACAATGGCTAGTTGAAGTTGCTGTCAGGTGCAACACTGTGAAAATCAGCGAAATTCACAAAATCCCTGAGTGGTAAAGGGTTAATGTTTCTCTTGTTGGTGATTCTGATACTTTCCCCATTATGTATATTGCTCCTTTTTATTTGGGTTTGGATATTCTGAGTCATCACCTGTTTAGGAAAGAGCTGCTGACTCGGTTTACGTGTTGTCCGTTTTGTTTACTATCGTCACTCCATGTTTCGACTTCTTTCCCCAATGATATTGTATCTAAATGTATCAGTTTCTGGTCGTTTCTCTTTTTAATTTTCACCGGGTATTCCCGTATTCGCTAGCCTCTGCTTAACGATCTGCTCGAAATAAGTGAAGTAATCTTGAAAAAAAAAAAAAAAATACAGAAAAAAAAAAAAAAAAAACACACACACACACACACAAAAAAAAAAAATAAATAAATAAAAATAAACAACAACAATCAAGCAAACAAACAAAAAACAACAACAAAACAAAAATATACAAACTTCAATCTTCATATACCTTTACCAGAATGTTTGTCTTGATGATTTCTGGATCAAGTTCGAAAAGGTGTCATGTCGGTTCAAAGACTGGGTCACTAGGTCAAATTTCTGGAAAACCTTGTTCACTCTCTAAAGCCACAGTTTTGCTTCAGTCTTCATGAAACTTTACCATAATGTTTGCATTGATGATATCTGGGTCAAGTTTGAATATGGGTCATGTCAAAAACTAGGTCACCAGATCAAATTGCAATAAAACTTTGTTCACCCTCTAGAGACCACAATTTTACTTCAATCTTCATATAACTTTACCAGAACGTTTGCCTTGATGATATCTGGACCAGGTTCGAATATTATAGGTTATGTCGGATCAAAAACTAGGTCACTATGACGGTCAAATTTCTTGACAACCTTGTTCACCCTCTAAAGACCACAGTTTTACTTCAATCTGTATGAAATGTTACCAGAATGTTTGTCTGATGATATCTAGATCAAGCTCGAATATGGGTCATGTCAGATCCAAAACTAGGTCACTTGGTCAAATTTCTTTAAAACCTTGTTCACCCTCTAGAAGCCATAATTTCGCTTCAATCTTCATGAAACTTTACCAGAATGTTTGCCTTGAAGATATCTGGGTCAAGTTTGAATATGGATCATGTCTGATCAAAAACTGGGTCACCAGGTCAAATTGCATTAAAATATTATTCACCCTCTAGAGACCACAATTTACCTTCAATCTTCATATAACTTTACCAGAATGTTTGTCTTGTAGATATCTGGATCAAGTTCAAATATGGATTATGTTTGATCAAAAACTAGTTCACTAGGTCAAATTTACTGAAAGCCTTGTTCACCCTATAGAGACAACTGTTTTGCTTCAATCTTCATAAAACTTTACTAGAATGTTTGCCTTGATAATATCTAGGTCAAGTTCAAATATGGGTCTTGTCAGGTCAAAAACTAGGTCACAAGGTCAAATTTCTTCACAACATTGTCCACCCTCTAGAAACCTAAGTTTTGCTTCAGTCTTCATGAAACTTTACCAGACTGTTTGCCATGATATCTGTGTCAAGTTTGGCTATGGGTTATGTCGGGTCAAAAACTAAATCACTAGGATTTATTTCTTTAAAACCTTATTCACCCTCTAGTGGCCACAGTTTTCCTTCAATCTTCAATCGGTGGAGGGGCCCAGGTCTTTGATATTCGGTATGAAGCTTCATCTGGTGGACCACTGCCGTGGTCGTTTAAATTATAGCCTTGGGGCCAAAAATGGCCCCGCCCCAGGACCTACTGGTTTTACATAGGCTAATGGGAAAACCTTTAAAATCGTCTTGTCTGAAACCAGAAGGCCAAGGTCTTTGGAATTTGGTATGAATCATTGTCTAGTGGACCTCTACCAGGATTGTTTAAATTATTGCCCTGGGGTCTAAAAACCACCTCGGGCCCACTGGTTTTACAAAGACTTACATATGGTAAAAATTTGAAGAGGACCCAGGTCTTTTATATTCATCTAGTGGACCTCTACCAAGATTGTTCAGTTTATGGCCCTTGGGCAGAAAATGGCCCCACTCCAGGGCCCACTGATTTTGCATAGCCTTACATAGGGAAAACCTTTAAAAATCTTCTTGTCTGAGACCAGACGGCCCAGGTGTTTGATATTTGGTATGAAGCTTCATCTAATGGACCTCTACAAAGATTCTTCAGTTTATAGCCATGGGGCCCAAAATGGCCCCACTTTGGGGCCCACTGGGTTTACATAGATTCACATATGAAAACATTTAGAAATCTTTTTGTTTGAAACCAGAAGGCCAAGGTCTTTGATATTTTGTATGAAGCTTCATCTTGTGGACCTCTACCAAGATTCTTCAGTTTATAGCCATGGGGCCCAAAATGGCCCGACTTTGGGGCCCACTGGGTTTACATGAGCTTACATATGAAAACATTTAGAAATCTTTTTTGTTTGAAACCAGAAGGCCCAGGTCTTTGGTATATGTTACGAAGCTTCATCTAGTGGACCTCTACCAAGGTTGTTCAGTTTATGGCCATTGGGCCAAAAATGGTCCAACTCTAAGGCCCAATGGTTTTACAAAGACTTACATGTGGAAAACGTTTAGAAATCTTTTTGTCTGAAACCAGAAGGCCCTGGTTTTTTATATTTGGCATGAAGCTTCATATAGCGGACCTCTACCAAGATTGTTTAAACTTCAGCCCTGGGGCCAAAAATTGCCACGCCCTGGCGCCCATTGGCTTTACATAGACTTACGTATTGAAAACCTTTAAAAATCTTTTTGTCTGAAACCAGAAGTCCAAGGTCTTTGATATTTTGTATGAAACTTCATCTGGTGGGCCTCTACCAAGATTGTTCCGTTTATGGCCCTTGGGCCAAAAAATGACCCCACTCTGGGGCCCACTGGTTTTACATAGACTTACATATTAAAAATATTTTTGTCTGAGACCAGAAGGTACAGGCATATGATATTTGGTATTAATCTTCATTTGGTGGATCTCTACCAAGACTGTTCAAAATATACATCTGGGGCCAAAAATTGCCCTGCCCCGACACCCACATGTTAAACCCTAAGTTCAGGTGAGCGATATAGGACCATCATGGTCCTCTTGTTTATGTATTTTAGGTTGTATCAATCGACCAAAAATTACTTAGCACAAAGGCTCTTCAGCGCTGATGTCCACGTGACTATCACTGAATTGTAGAATATCAAGATAACGGTTATTTGGGCCCCGTCAAGCGATTTTGGTACTTATCGCCTATGCGAGCAGCGAAGGTTCAGGCGAGCCTGCGGATACGCGCAGTCTCGCCAGAACCTTCGCTGCTCGCTCATACAAGCAGTGAATCAAGAGGAACCTTCAGACAGAAAGCCATATCCCTGGCCCCTCTGAATGACTGGGCATGCGCAGTTAAAATTTGTCATGACCGAATGCTCGAAGACACAAATTCGCTTGGCGGGGCTCATTTATAAAAAAAATCCCCACTATTCTTGTCGATGTGGTAGAATGCTGTGTAACAGAAAGCTGATTGTAAAACATTGCCACTCGGCAAATGTGCCGAGACTTTGGCAAACAGCTTTGACCAAGATCAGACGCCGTAGAACAGGGCTTCTGATCATGGGTACTATGTTTGTATTGGTTTTGTTTGTTTGATTCGAGGTTTAACGTCCCCGTCAACACTGTATAGGTCATTTTGGAGATGTCGCTTCCAATTTTGTGAGACTTTTACCCGACATTGAGATGAAATGACATCTAAAGCCCTATTGCCCAATGAAACCAAGAATATCAAGAATATGGTACACGTCGTTCCGAATTTATCACGGATTTGTCTGCTGTTTGTCATTTTCAGGCATGGTCACTCACAGGTTGGGTGTCAGGCTGTGGACATTTTTGTTGACTTCGGAGCGATGTGTATCATAGGACCTAAAGAACATCTATGCAATTTGGAATGTGCACACTCATTTCTTCTGAGCTTTGTGTTTTAATCTAGCCTCGCATGGCATAATTAATCATATGGGGATATACTCAAAATGATAAGTGCAATAAAGATTAACTGTGATTGACTGTGATAGTGATGAAAAGTCTCATCAATGGTTTTATAATATATACAACAAGTGCTTTCCAAATGACATTTTAAGAACGTCATGCATAATTTTAATGGAACTGAATGAAACACTATTTTTTATCTTCTTTTACAGTGATATAACTTTTTATTCATCTTAGATCAATATATTTAACTTTTTTTTTTACTCAAATCTTACTTTGCACCATTTGATACAACCACCAAACATATCATTTTCTATCAAACTCTATTTAGAGTATTATTGTTGCTTTGTAATCTTAAGAGTCCTCCTAGACGTTTTAGATATTGCATATTGTCTTATGTTGTCCATGTATATTGTACAGTCTTATTGTAAATAGTTTGTATGTTTGTTTTTACTATAGAGGACCATATGTTAGATAATGTGTGAATTCGGGTTTAACGTCGCTTTCAACAATTTTTCAGTCATATCACGACGGTGTCTGGTTGCGACAGGGAGCTCAATGCTCACGTTTATAGTGCTGCCTCACTGAAGTATCATGTCCCAGACACATTACATGATACCACACCCAGTCACATTATCCTGACACTGGATCGACCAGTCCTAGCTCTTCCCCGTAAACCTGAGTGCCAAGCGAGGAGCAGCTAGTACCATTTTTAACGACTTTGGTATGTCGCGGCCCGGGATCGAACCCCAGACCTCCCGTTCCCCGGAGCGGACACTCTACCAACTGAGCTATCGGGGCCGGTCATATGTTAGATAAGTAATTATGCTTAATATGTCATCCTCGTTAAATAAAGACATTATTATTATTATTATTATTATTATTATTATTTTGGAGATGTCGCTTCCAATTTTGTGAGACTTTTACCCGACATTGAGATGAAATGACATCTAAAGCCCTATTGCCCAATGAAACCAATAGGGTTTATAACAATGGACGGTCCGACTCGCACCGCTTTGCCTGGGCAGGCTTAGATCTCTAAGCGGTTTACGAGTACTCGTGTGCGACCGATTTCAGCTCTGCGTGGAAGCATCATGCAGCCCAGCAAATAACGAGTACCAACAGCATATGTTTCTGAGCAAAAATAAGTAAATAAGGTTCACCCCTGTAAATATGTTCTATAGCAGAGCTTTTGTTTGTTTGATTTGAGGTTTAACGTCCCCGTCAACACTGTAAAGGTCATTTTGGAGACGTTGCTTCCAATTGTATGGGACTTTTACCTGACATTGAGAGTAAATGACATCTCAAGCCATGTCGCCCAATGAAACCAATAGGGTTTATTAGCATGGACGGTCCGCCACGCACCGCGTTTCCTGGACAGGCTTAGATCCTCTATAGCAGAGCTATACTTTGGAAACAAAACTGAAAAGTTTAGATTGAGCATTTTTTTACGGGCCATACTAGCTTGTTTCGGACCTCAGTTTTACTATATAAAGTCTGCCCCCGCCCATAGGGGCTTGAATAAATATATGGGCTGCATGATGCTTCCATGCAGAGCTGAATCCGACCCGCACACTAGTACTGGTAAACCGCTTAAAGGATCTAAGCCTGTCCAGGAACCGCAGTGCGAGGCGGACCGTCCATGCTAATAAACCTTATTGGTTTCATTGGGCGACAGGGCTTGAGATGTCATTTCAGTTCATTGTCGGGTAAAAGTCCAACAAAACTGGAAGCAACGTCTCCAAAATGACCTTTAATGTGTTGACGGGGACGTTAAACCTCAAATCAAACATACTATATATATATATATATATATATATATATATATATATATATATATATATATATATATATATATATATATATATATATATATATATTAAGAAAGTTGCCAGATACGGGGTGTTTTTCTATATAAAACCTTTTTTGTGGGGTGTGAAAAAATTGCGGGGTGTTCATACCACCCCGCATTTTCTCATGCCCTGCAGTGGATTCAGGGCATCGAGTTTACTTTCCCTAGGTTGTTGGCTAGCAACACGGTTTTGTAGCGATTATATATATATGGGGTTTCACGGTAGTCTCCCTTGTGTCGGTCAGCACAAGAGCGTATTTAACTTCAAGATAAGAATATATATCACCTCGTAAACGTACCTGTAGTATATATAACACCCGACAACAAAACTCATTTAGCTGTGGGTGGTATCGATTTCTTGTTCTGACGGCCACATTGCGCAGCAAAAGATAACAGTTTGGAAAATGTTCTCCTTCGAAACGTAATTATGCAGTGCGTTTACAACTTTTGTGGTGGTTTTGGATTTTCGGCATTTTTATACTATTTGACTTGTTTGAGCTGATCATTAATTGGAGTTGGCCGCAAACCGGAGTATTGAAGAAAAAAATACTTGCCAATCCGTTGCAGAACTTGTCATCCTACCTCAAAATATTACAGTGTCTCCGAAAAATGAAAACAAGAACAGGGAAATAGACAGTTACATCGATCATAATTATTATTTGCTTAAGCCCCTTTTAGTACCCAATGGAATCTTCCTCCTTATATATAGCAGGAGTCCATTTCAAAATTTAGGGGTGACAGGTTGTGTTTTCTTCAAAAAATATTTTGAAAATGACTGAACTTTAAGCAAACTGCGGAGGCCCTGATCAGACGCCGCGTTCTGTGATGTCTGATCTGGGCCTGCACTGTTTGCCAGGATAACCTTTTTGGGGTTTCTGGTACAAATGGGTTAAATTTTACTCAAAATAATTACATTTACCCTGCGTTTATTTCGATTTCATATCTGATTATTATCTTTCTTCAATTCTAAAACCACTTAAATCTTTATATGGCCTGTGAGTTTCCTTGTTTGTGCTCTGAAGCGTAGGTTTTGGGTACTAACTGAGGCGGTTCTAACGAGGATACACATTTGAAATAAGGAAATACATAATGAATCTTCTAAATAATCTAACAATGGTGGTTGTACAGGTATGAACGGTACCATTGTAGTCCATGACAGGGGCAGTTGAGTGGGGGGAGGGGGGGGGGGGGGCAGTTCTGTATCGGAAGTTAAGGTTGTTTTTCTCCAGGCATCCGGTTTTCGCCCACCTTTGATGAAGATTCGGGTAGAAAAAATGAAATAGTCATGAAAGGACCGTAAAAGCAAGGCTATGGATAAAAATAACGAAGTAAACGTTTTTTTTTTTTTTTTTTTTTAATCGAAATGTTAAATTTATGTGCAGGCTCACTCGAACTTTACTAACTATTAAGGGGAATTATAAAAATATACACAACGAACACACGCCTAATATTTAAATACATTGGCAAAATTTAACCACCATTTTGTTTCAGTTAAAATCCTGCGATTCCTCACAATGTGTAAAATAATGTTTGTTTTGTTTGATTTGAGGTTTAACGTCCCCATCAACACTGTATAGGTCATTTTGGAGACGTTGCTTCCAATTTTGTGGGACTTTTACCCGACATTGAGATGAAATGATGTCTCAAGCCCTGTCGCCCAATGAAACCAATAGGGTTTATAAGCATGGACGGTCCGACTCGCACCACTTTACCTGGGCAGGCTTAGATCCTCTAAGCGGTTTGCCAGTACTCATGTGCGGGTCAGTTTCAGCTCTGCGTGGAAGCATCGTGCAGCCCATCTATCTCTTCAAGCCCCGATGGGCGGGGGCCGTGTAAAATAATGTATACCACTGTAAACTTAGTTTGAGTATATAAAAGTGGGGTTTAAGGGGATCAAAATTTTATAGGCGTGTCTGCATGATGGGCCGTCGGCGTGACATGTCATCCACATTCGCTTTGTACTTAGTTTAAATTGTAAATTGAAATATACACAACGAACACACGCCTAATATTTAAATACATTGGCAAAATTTAACCACCATTTTGTTTCAGATAAAATCCTGCGATTCCTCACAATGTGTAAAATAATGTTTGTTTTGTTTGATTTGTGGTTTAACGTCCCCGTCAACACTGTATAGGTCATTTTGGAGACGTTGCTTCCAATTTTGTGGGACTTTTACCCGACATTGAGATGAAATGACGTCTCAAGCCCTGTCGCCCAATGAAACCAATAGGGTTTATAAGCATGGACGGTCCGACTCGCACCACTTTACCTGGGCAGGCTTAGATCCTCTAAGCGGTTTGCCAGTACTCATGTGCGGGTCAGTTTCAGCTCTGCGTGGAAGCATCGTGCAGCCCATCTATCTCTTCAAGCCCCGATGGGCGGGGGCCGTGTAAAATAATGTATACCACTGTAAACTTAGTTTGAGTATATAAAAGTGGGGTTTAAGGGGATCAAAATTTTACAGGCGTGTCTGCATGATGGGCCGTCGGCGTGACATGTCATCCACATTCGCTTTGTACTTAGTTTAAATTGTAAATTGAAATGTACACTTGCCCCCCCCCCCCCCCCTCCTCGCGCCCCTCGGAGCTTGAAGAAATATATGGGCTGCATGATGCTTCCACGCAGAGCTGATTCCGACCCGCGCACGAGTACTGGTGAACCGCCGCTTGGGGGTCTAAGCCTGCCCGGGCAAAGCGTTGCGTACGAGTCGGACCGTCCATGCTTATAAACCCTATTGGTTTCATTGGGCGACAGGGCTTGAAATGTCATTTCTTTTCAATGTCGGTAAAAGTCCCACTAAATTGGAAGCAATGTCTCCAAAATGACCTTTACGGTGTTGACGGGGACGTTTTACCTCAAATCAACAAACAATCAAATCAAAACATGTACACTTATACCAGACCCACATATATACACTTTTATCAGACCCATATATCTATAAGCGGTCTCGAAGACCGAACTATTAGCGTAATGCAACCTACCTTAGGTGGGAGAGCACATTCCCCGCATAATCAAAGCACTCGCAGAACTGTCGGGTGAACTGATGGGGATTTAAAACTTGTCAAAATTTGAACATAATTGTTACATTTCTGTAATTTTGCTCTTAGTATCTGCAAAAGTGACGCCTCACGGTTGAGATCATCGCTTGGAACAAAGAAGGGAAATAACATTTTCGCTTGTAAATTCCATCTTTCATTTTAGCTGATGCTTCTAGTTCTAGTATTGACATTCCTAACACATAACTAAGGTATATAAAGCGAACTCTCTCTCTCTCTCTCTCTCTCTCTCTCTCTCTCTCTCTCTCTCTCTCTCTCTCTCTCTCTCTCTTACGATAATACATCCGTGCGACGTAGTGCATTCTTTAATCACTCGAAAATGGTGACTTTTCTGATAAAAAGCGTGATATTTTTCTTTTTGTTTTCTCCAAACATAGATTATATGCTCGTTATAATCGCTTCATGTTGATGCATATCCTTGTATACCCCAGTTTTCACTATATGAAGGGGTGTTTAGAGAGGTACTTACTACACGGACATGTTCTCTCTCATGCTCTCTTTCTCTCTCTCTCTCTCTCTCTCTCTCTCTTGTAACGATAACAAATCCTGCATAGTTCAAAAACGTTTTTCTGGTGAAATATTGAGATACTTTCCTTTTACTCTAACAAAAGTTGTAGATGCTGGACCTGCTTGTATGAGCCGCCTTACTGAGTACTCACAATTAACAATTGGTAGAAATAGAAAATATATCCTCTTGTACTCAGTATACAGTGGGATAATACTTATTTATGTTCCTAGCATATATTGCGGGTGCTCGCCAAGTTGAAACCATCTCATTGAGTACTCACAATACTCAGTATACAGTGGGATAAACATGGCCATTTATACGCACTCGTTTACGTTCTCTCTCTCTCTCTCTCTCTCTCTCTCTCTCTCTCTCTCTCTCTCTCTCTCTGCGAGAATGTCTAAGCTAGAAACACTGAACGACCGGGAATAATTGCTCGGGATCAGTCGAATGCGGCGGCTGATCAGGTTCTAATATGTTCGCATAAAGTAAAGCTTTAGAAGGGTTCAACGAAAAGGGTTTAAGCTCTTGCTACACTCAGGGACAATCGACCAACCAGTGCGTTAAGTAATTTGACTTTAAATGAAGAAGAAGAAGAGTGTGAGTGAGTGAGTTTTAGTTTTACGTCCCACCAACAGCTAAGGTCATACGGAGACGGGACCTCGGTTTAAAGACTCATCCGAAAGTCTGGAGAAGCCCGGGATCGATCCTGCGATCCCTGGTTTACAAGGCGAGTAGCGTAACCACTGCACCACGGAGGCTTCTAAGCAGAAGAAGAAGAAGAAGAAGAAGAAAAAAGAAAAAGAAGAAGAAAACACAGCATTTTTTGTAGTATCGCAAACATATGCACTTCTCGGATTTCATGGTAATCTCAGATCATGTCATTGTAACTTATTTGTAGGTAACTGATGGGATAATTGCCATTTGGGAGACGTTATCGCTGCACCTGATCATTACATGTAGCTGAGAACTGCACTACCGACCGATATCAGAAAAGAACCTAAGAATAAGACAACTAATCCATTAATCTCTATCGCACATCCGTATAAAGGAAATCTGTTCTGGATACCAATGCAATCCATAACGACATTCGTAGCTATGATGTTGCATTTCATATCTCTTCAAACGAATCGCTTTAGTTTTATTTTTCTTTTCTGGATATAGACGTTTGCCTCAATGAGGTGGTTCTAACAACTACCCACGCTCAATATTTTTAGAACGAAACGGATACTATTGATACCCATTTTATCGAAAGATTTACCTATATAAAGTGGTGTTTATAAGATAGTTCATCGTATGGGCTTGTAAAGACGATGAGAGCTTTGGGCTTCTTCAGGAAAGTAAAGCTTCATTTTTTTCTACCATAACGAAAGCAGGCTTGTCCAAATATTTTTCCACGCAAAATAAAAATTTTCAGATACAAATTTTCTGATATTTTTCACATTTGTCTAGGGTAACGAATAATTCATCCATTTGAGACACTGCTGCCCTTTGAGGCCTTTATAAAGCCCTGGTAAATCCAACTTTATCTACATGATGGGGTTTATCGACAGAAATACAAGCAATACTGTAGATCTTCGTAAACTCCGCTATTCCCTATATAATGGTTGTAGGTACGCGTAAGAATTGCCTCAGTTGTGAACGACCTTATAAATCCCACTTGTGTTTGATTTGGTTTTATGGCCCTTTCAATATATTTCATTTATTGCGAAGCCATCGTTTATCAGAAGTGGGCAAAAACCGGAGTACCCGTAGAAACACCACCTGACCTTCCGTTGGCATTTCACGTGACCCGAGTTAGGATCGAACCGCAGAGTTATGAGACTCCGACATTAGGAGTTATCGCTTTTACCCCAAAGACTATGGGGCCCGTTGTTAACCCCACTTTAAGTACAAGGAGAGTTTGCATGGGAATACCAATACCTTATTTTCCTTATTTTTGGTCTCAAACATAGGATGTGGGTGACTACACCTTAGCGGGCGGGCAAGATTTTTCAAATGCTGTCTTCCTCTCTAATATTAAAGGGTATAATTTCAAATGGCATGCCAATTCATCTGTCCTTTACTGTACGAATTTACGGGAAAGAAATATGAGGTTTCAAATGTTGGTTTATCCCCTTTAACTGCCAATCAGGACGTTTGCCGGCGTCAGTTTCAAATATATTTTATTTTCTTTCTTTTTATTACTATTTCTCAGAGAAAATAAGTTTTGACGTTGCATGTGAACAGTCTGTTTGGGCAGCAGGGCTCGCGAAGTCATTTCATCCCAATATCCGGTGAGTCCTACGAAATTGGAAGAGCGTCTCAAACTAGTGTTGGGAGGTTAAAGCTCAACCGAAAAAAAAAACAAAATACCATAGAACTGAAATATGTGAAGTTTTCATTTTTATTTTATTTTATGATTATTATTTTTTTTGTGTGTGTGTGAGGGCGGGGGAGGGGTAGACTAGCTACTTTACGCTTCATCAGCACACCTAAACGACTATGAAATATATATAATGTATGTACAGTATGACAAAAGCCTGCTCAGGAAGAAGGTGACCTGGCCCCCAGGTTATAAAAATTTTTATGCTCAACTCAGCTGAGCATGAAACTTGTGGTGCTCATAAAAATTAAAATACTAAGAAGTTGAGCGATTTTCCTTTCTCAGATAGCAGAGAATGACATGTGTCCTGCTCACAAATTTTAAAATGCCAACATTGTTGGCATTTTAAAATTTGTTTAAAATGCCAACATTGTTGGCATTTTAAAATTTGTGAGCAGGACCAATTTCATGCTCAGGTGAGATAAAAAAAAATTATAACCTCTGATCCTGGATAGTGTTGTCTAGGCTATTGATATCCAAAAAGAAACAAACATGTCATGTCGTCCAATCTAAATTTGCATTAACATTTTACGAGACTTTAAACCGAGGTCCAGTCTCCGTATGACCTTAGATGTTTTTGGACATAAACCCCACACATCACATGACTTGCAAGAACAAAGCCTTTCCAGGCTTTCCTTTATGCACATGTTCATTGCATGTCTGAACTGTGTTACAAGTTTCAGTGTCCTGCATCAAATACTGTAGGTGGAGTCGTGGGGACACGAACAGCACAATATATTTAACATCCTGATATGGCCAAAATAATTGTCGTTCTAGGGGACATAATTCAGCAATTATGCGGGGATTAGAATCCTGTTTCTTTTATGCACATGTTCAATGCATGTCTGAACTGTGTTGCAAGTTCCAATGCCCTGCATCAAATACTGTAGGAGGAGTTGCGGAGACACGAACTTTACTATTTAACCTCCCAGTCTACAAAATGATTAAGTTTTTCAAGGGAATAAATTCTAAAATAAGGGGCTGCATCGGGATCCTGTTTCCTTTATGCACATGTCCAATGTGTCTTAAAAGTGTTGCAAGTTTCAATGCCCTGCATCAAATACTGTAGGAGGAGTTGCGAAGGCAGGAATATTACTACAAAATGTGACGTACCGACGTACGTACGTACGCACGTATATAATACGGACAAGGGCAAACCTATATGCCCCTCCCCACTTTGTGATTGGGGTATAAAAATGGTGAAATTGAAACACCCCGTATCTTATATAAATTGTAGATCCACCGTTTCAGGATGATATAAAGCAAAAGTAGTTCACTGTTTTAAGACTTTAACTAAAATATCCAACTCTTCTCACCTCACATTTTATATTCACATGCATCGTTATGTAAGGGTTGATTTTAGTCATCCCGTATCAATTCAAAACACATATTTTTAGTAAAAAGAAAAATAAGAGTTGACTGCCTTCTCCCTTTTTATACGTAGATTAATATCTGTTTTATAATATATTTTACGAAGATCGCGTATGAGAAGGTGATGGTGAAAAATGTTACCACATACGAATATCAACCGCGGCACACAATCGGGATATAACTATCAACCAGGATTTTTTTTTATTATTCAAAAACGAACTATACTGACTTTAATAAACCACGACAGAAGAACCTCCCAGGAAACCCTTTAGGGGACAAAATGATTCGGACACATTGCAATTTTGATATTCGACCATAAAGCGATATTTCAACCCTATAATGCGTATGAACGAAGAAATCCATACTTAAACCCCGAGAAAACACCGATTTTCAATGTTTATTGTTTAAAAAGCCCCGAGGAACCAAAGACCATGATTCAAGATATTATCTTGTACAAACAAGCTAATAAGTTGTGTTCACAAAATATAATGCTGTCCGCACAAGATCTTGTGCGCTCGAGATATTAAGTTGTGCGTAGAAGATATTATCTTGTTCGCACATCGCATGTCCCTTCTAGGCATTAGTATCCATACAACTTCTACCCGCATGATATTTCAGTCTGGTAAGAGACGTAAAAGCTCGCACATATGTCTGCTAACTTCGGAACAGAACTGCAGTTAAACAATGAAAAGAAAAAAAAAAGCATGTGTTCTGTGTTCTTATGCATTTAATTAGTAATACCTTAGTCTATAAATAGGTTAATTGGATTTCTTTCAAATCAGTAATAGTAACTTGGTCTATGCTTATAATAATTTTGGGACAATGTTTATTTTAACCTTAAAAATATGTCGCTTTAAGCAATTAGTGTATATCTTGATCAAATGCCGCGTTCTATGGCGTCTGGTCTTGGTCTACATTTTTTGCCAAGCCAAACCTTTGATTCCAATATAACTATCTTACGCAACACTCTGATCTCACTGCGAATAATTTCGATAAAATAGTTATTCCGACAAGACTGTGATAGCCACGTGTACTTTAGCACGGAAAAGCTTTTCGGCTTAGCAACTTAGGGTCGATTGACAATCCAATC
Organism: Lucinisca nassula; assembly: GCA_963580285.1. Lineage (NCBI taxonomy): Eukaryota > Metazoa > Mollusca > Bivalvia > Lucinida > Lucinidae > Lucinisca > Lucinisca nassula. The sequence continues at coordinate 103,295,391 of OY757024.1, read as the reverse complement.
GACATAAAACAAGCCGTGTTATGTGTTCCACTATGACGTCAGATGGCTGCGTACATGTAAGAGAGTTATCTGTAAAATCTGGACTGGAATCATGCGTTTGGTTTGGCAAACAGTGTAGACCAGATCAGACGTCACATAATGTGGCGTCTGATCAGGGTCTACACTGTCTGCATTAGGAACAAGAACCGAAGGATATACCGAAAAAGTCCAAGTCCACGGCCATTTTACACAACCAGCGCTCTGAGTCAATCGGTCAAACAGTGCTGCCAATGCTTTGATTTCTTTACCCTCAAATCCGCCCACCCGTGAGATTCACGAGTGCACTCTTCCATCAATGAAGTTGGATGGGTACGCCCATTTTATGGTACGCAATATATATCCCGATTAGATTGCTCAGAGCCATCACGTCAGGATTTACACTGTTTGCATATGTATCTGGACCGGGTTTCAGGGTTGTAAGGGATTATTTATTTTTTTTTTTTTTTGGTTTGGGTTTTACGGCCCTTTCAAGATTATTTCACTCATATCGAGCCGATCGTTAATCAGAGGGGGGCGAAAACCGGAGTACCCGGAGAAAAACCACCTGACCTTCCGTTGCAGAACTTGGCGTCTCACACGTGGCCCGAGCGAGGCTCGAACCTACGGCGGTGAGAGACCTAATGACTAAGAGTCAGCGCTCTTATTCACTAGGCCACGGAGGCCCGTAGGGAAAACTTTTCTTGCTGTTCCGAGAGGCAAGATATAACATGGACTGGAATCAAAACGGATAATTTAAAACGGAAGATTGTATATTCTGTGTAGGAATATTGTCATCGATTTCAGACAACCATAGACATACCGACATCTATTTCAAAAACTGAATTTTAATTTTTAGACCATTCCAAAATGAAATTCCAGGACTGTACTAACTACAATCAAAACAATCATTAATAAATAGAAGTGAGTGAGTGTTTGAGTTTTACGTCCCACCAACAGCTAAGGTCATACGGAGACGGGACCTCGGTTTTGAACACTCATTCGAAAATCTGGAGAAGCCCGGGATGGATCCTGCGATCCCTGGTTTACAAGGCGAGTAGCGTAACCACTGCACCACGGAGGCTTCTATTAAATAGAAGTGAAGGCAGTGGTCAGGAATCGATGCAATTAACCCACAGATCCCTTGAAAAATAAAAAAAAAAACATGAAATAACTAGACCCTAATGGAAACACCAATAGCGGAAAGCAAAAAGGACAGTCACTTTCCCACAAAATAGCCAATTGGCTAACCAAAAAAAAAAAAAAAAATGCATGCAAAACACACACTCAAAGACAAACCATAACAAAAAGTAAACCGCGACAGAAGAACCGCATGGGAACGGTCAGTGAACAGAATGCCACTGCGGGGCTTAAATGCCGCAATCCTCGCCCTTACTTCTGTCATGGTTTATGCTTTGGTCACAATCCCTTCCGATTAGGCTTAGGATGTACACCCGGATTGATTTTTAGCCATTTTGGCCTGGTCCCCGGCCGGACTCCAGACATGGCCGGCCGGTGGCGGGGCTCTCAGGCAGCATCGGAGAGGTGCCCGAAGAGTTTTAACTCGAAGTTAAAATTTCTCCGGTGTCCCGTACATTTTCATAATTGGCCACATATCCTTCACACATCGTTTAAGTATCGTCCGATATCCGGTCGGGAATCGAGGGGTAATCGGCCGGTGTATGTAGCCTCAGAGGAGAAATTTTTGGGACCGGACATGGGCCGATATCCGACCGATGTCTGTTTACACATTGGAAAGTAACCCATCGATGTCCGATCGGCTTGAACCGGTGTGGACCAGATATGTTACAAACATCGTCCGGTCACCGGCCGGCTAGAACCGGACATCGGGCGGAATATATAAACCCCCATCAGTCGCCGTGTACATCATTATAGCGCGTTTCCATCACACCGCCCGGCAATCGCCCGACATTCGGCCAGGCCTGGTACAAGCATCGTTCGTTGTCCGTAGGATACTCGGCGATATTCGTACGATGTCCGGTGAATAGGCCGGTTATCACTCGGACATCATAGGATAATCTGCCGATTAGTATTAGATGTTCGGTCGGTATTCACTGCCTCGCCGGCCCCCAAAAGATTTCTCTTTGGAAACAGATGCCGTACGATTACGAGGCGGTTTTCGGACGGCCTCCGCACGGCCTCCGGACGGTGCCATTTATGTAAATGATGTATGACAAATTTTTTGACCGGTGTTGTCCGATGTCAGAAAAAAAAAGCCAAAACCAGCGGTGTACTCACGATTACCCCCTATCCCCGGATACCGGCCGATCTTTGTGACCACAGCATTAGTCAAATACAGCACAGAACAACTGAAATATTAACCAACGGACGAACTCCGGTTGGCCGGCTGTGAACAAAGGCAATCAGCTATCCAAAACCAAAACGACACCAGCGACATACACATGCCGATGAAGTAAGTATAAGAACAAAACAGACGCACCGCGGGGCCTTAAATCGATTTTACGCGCCCGCAATGCGATTTAACAATCCGCATGAATGCCACCTAACGCATCACTGCAACATCTCCGAGAACAACCACAGAGATGAAACAACGTTGGGTACTCAACAGCAAGAAGAAACTGAAATGCTGGAGCAAAAGAAAAACTACATTTAGACTCCGATGGGCCCGACCAGAGACAGAGCATCAGGCACCAACAAGCATTACATAAAATTAAATTCTCTAAAATCTTAAGCTAGAAACACTGTAAGACCAGGGAGGGAACTATTCTCACAAAAGCTGGGATCAGTCGCAATCGAATACGGCGGTTCATCAGAATCTCCTCTGATCGAATTAAGGGTTTAGCGAATTGGGTTCAAGCTTAGGATCCCTTTTCCAGCCTAAACGCAGGGACAATCGACCATCCAGTGCGTTTAGTAATTTGACTTCAAAAGCGGGTGAAGAAGAAGAAGAAGAAGAAGAAGAAGAAGCACGTTGTGCACTCAATGTTTAAGCCTAATGCTTATAAACGTCGGGAATCTGGACTGAAGAATCGGTCCCGCCCATAGGGGCGCGAACAAGTATATGGGCTGCATGATGCTTCAACATAGAGCTTAAACCGACCCGCACACGAGTTGTGGTAAACCGCTTAGAGGAACTAAGCCTACCCAGGCAAAGCGGTGCGAATCGGCCCGTCCATGCTTATTAACCCTATTGGTATCATTGGGCGGCAGGGCTTGAGATGTCATTTCATCTCAATGCCAGGTAAAAATCCCACAAAATGGGGAGCAACGTCTCCAAAATGACCTTTATAGTGTTGACCGAGACGGTAACCTCTAATCAAACAAAACAAATCAAACAGACTGAAGAAAAATAACCGTAGAATTACGATGCAGTCTATCATAAATATTTTTTGTTGTCTCACAAACATACGTCATGTACTTCTCGAATTTTGCGGTATTTTGGACAAAGTTCGGAATGCTACTCTCAGGTCATTATTATTTATACATGTAACATATTTGCAGGTTGGAAGGGGGTCAGATTACGGTAAACGTGGCTTAATTGCCATTTGGGAGACGTTATCGCTGCGTGAAAACTACATAACCGACAAATATCAGATGTCTAATAAAATCTGAATAGAAGCAAATTTACAGATGCAAACCACTACTGTAATATTGTATTTCATATCTCTTCAAATAATTTGTTTCATTTTCTTTCTTTTTTTATTTTTTTTTCTTTTCTAGATATAGACTTTAGGTGTGCCTTTGTTCATGTACATGTACCGCCTCGTTGAGGCGGTTCTAATGACTACCCACGCACTAAATATTAAGACGGAAACCATTGTACTCATTAAAACAGACATTTCCCTATAGAAGGTGGGCTTACAAGAATGCTCATTATATGGACTTGTAAACATGATGAAAGTTTTGGTCGGGTTCGATCCCGGGCCGCGACATACCAAAGTCGTTAAAAATGGTACTAGCTGCTCCTCGCTTGGCACTCAGATTTACGGGGTAGAGCTAGGACTGGTCGACCCAGTGTCAGGATAATGTGACTGGGTGTGGTATCATGTAATGTGTCTGGGACATGATACTTCAGTGAGGCAGCACTATAAAAGTGAGCATTGAGCTCCCTGTCGCAACCAGACACCGTCGTGATATGACTGAAAAATTGTTGAAAGCGACGTTAAACCCGAATTCACACACACACACATGAAAGTTTTTGTCTTCAAAACACGCCTATTCAAATATATTGTTTGGTTGTTTGTTTATTTGAGGTTTAACGTCCCCGTCAACACAGTATAGGTCATTTTGGAGACGTTGCTTCCAATTTTGTGCGCCATTTATCCGACAATGAAACCAGTAGGGTTTATAAGCATGGACAGACCGACTCACACCGCTTTGCCTGGGCAGGCTTAGATCGTCAAAGCGGTTTACCAGTACTCGTGTGCGGTCGGTTTCAGCTCTGCGTGGAAGCATCATGGCACCTTTCTATTTCTTCAAGCCCCGATGGGCGGGGGCCTTCAAATATATTGAGATTTTAATACCAAATCTTAAAATTTCCAAATACAAAATTCTGATATTTTTCACATTTGTGCTAAAACAGACATTGTGGGTACTCTTTAGAATTGCCGTGCCAAGGCGGTTCCAATGAGTACCAATATTCTATGTTTTGAGCGCAAATAAGAAAAATAATGTACACTACATAAAAGTGGGGTTTAAGGGGCCCAACATTATATAGGCTTGTTTGGGATGAATGTCATTTTTCAGGCGAAAAGTCGTGACGTTTTAATGTTTCTGAGTGTTACGAGCATATCATTAATTTCAGACACTGTTACCCTTTTAAGGCTCTGAAAAAGACACACATCTAGCCACGGACCTAATTTACATTTACTTGGTCCCAGATCTAGCGAAAAAATGTGATTAGTGTCTTAGTTTAATTAACTGACAGCCACAGTTACTATTTTGAGCAGAAATGTGGAAATACCTGGTAAACTCAATCTTTTCTGTTGAAAGTGAGGTTTACTTGGTTTACCCACAGTCTGTGACTCGGAGCAGAAGCACAGTCAACACTGTAGATCTTTGTAAGCCACGCTATTCCCTGTATAATGGTTATTATTCGTTAGAATCGCTTGTTATGAACGGTCTTGTAATCCCCACTTTTTGCGTTGGTTTTACGGCCCGTTCAAGATATTTTCACTTATTTCGAGCTGATTGTTAATCAGAAGTGGGTGAAAACGGTAGTACCCGGAGAAACACCACCTGACCTTCCGTTGCAGAACTTCGCATTTCCACCCGAGTAGGCTCGAACCACAGCGGTGAGAGACTTCATGATTAAGAGTCAGCGCTCTTAACAAATAGGCCATGGAGGCCCGTTGTAAACTCCACTTTAAATACAAAGAGGGTTACGTAGAAAAAACCTTATTTTCCTGATTAGGATATGGATATTTCAAACGAGCACCCATATACTTGTTACATTTTACTCACTGAGTTTGTTGTGTATTATTTATTTTTATTTTTTTCATCATGTAAGAGCCACCGAATTTTTTTATCTTTAGTGGCGGTTTGTACGCCCCACCTTTCTGGTTTAAGGCGAAGGCGTATTCAAAGATGTAAATGCAAGTTCTTTTGCACCATCAGTTTGGTGGATATAGATTGTCATGTCGATTTTACTTTCTATATACAATAATTCGTATGCGTCATTTATTACATAAATGACATACTTACGAAAATATAATGAAACTACCCAATGTACTTGTAAACCTCAACGCAAGGCACACATCTGTCATAACGTTTGTTTGATTTGAGGTTTAATGTTCCCGTCAACACTGTAAAGGTCATTTTGGAGACGTTGCTTCCAATTGTGTGGGACTTTTACCCGACATTGAGATGAAATGACATCTCAAGCCCTGTCGCCCAATGAAACCAATAGGGTTTATTAGCATAGACGGTCCCGCCTCGCACCGCGGTTCCTTTGCAGGCTTAGATCCTCTAAGCGGTTTACCAGTACTAGTGTGCGGGCCGGATCGATTCAGCTCTGCGTCGAAGCATCATGCAGCCCATATATTTCTTCAAGCCCCTATGGGCGGGGGCCGACATCTGTAATAACGTCACAGTGGATAATGACTCTTAATCATTAGGACTCTCACCGCTGTGGTTCGAGCCTGGCTCGGGTCACATGTTAGACGCCAAGTTCTGCAACCGAAGGTGATGTGGAGTTTTTTCTCCTGGAACTCGGTTTTTCGCCCACCTCTGAGTAACGATCGGCTCGATGTAAGTTAAATTATCTTGAAAGGGCCGTAAAACAAAAACAATAATAATATTAAACAAACAAACAAAAACAAAGAAAATAACGCCACTGATAAAGTGATAAATGGGGGACCAAATGGCTTGGTTTTTTGGCAAATTTTGAACCAATAATAATAATGAAAAAAAAAAAAAAACATCAGTATATATTTTGTGTAAGTGTATAAGTTGTAGCAGTCTGTAGTAGCTGTATGTTCACCGACGTAGGTCTTGTGTACAGAATTAAAGGAAATACATAGAAAACGTAGAAATTGTAGTTTTTATGAACCAAAAGCTCAGCATGATAACAGGACCGTGTAATGGACACCCCTTTATATCTCATTCTGTAGTGAAAATTAAGGGGTTTATAGGTATATACATTATGTTTCTTTATCATAAGTTGTGGATACTCGTTATAATCCTGCCCCCGCCCATCGGGGCTTGAAGAAATAGATGGGCTGCATGATGCTTCCACGCAGAGCTGAAACTGGCCGCACATGAGTACTGGTAAACAGCCTAGAGGATCTAAGCCTGCCCAGGCAAAGCGGTGCGTGTCGGACCGTCCATGTTTTTAAACTCTATTGGTTTCATTGTGCGACAGGGCTTGAGATGTAATTTCATCTCAATGTCGGGTAAAAGTCCCACAAAACGATAACACATCCGTGTGCTAAATTGCATTTTCAAATCTCGAAAAGGCATTTTTTTCTGATGAAAATTTGTGACATTTTTCTTATTTATTCTCCAAACATAGGTTTTGGGTGCTTGTTAGAACCGCCCCATCGAGCCGGTTCTAACGAGTACCCACAACCTGTCTTGGAGCAGAAATAAGGAAAAAATGTTTAACCCCATAACCCCCCGTTTTCTCTATATGAAATGGGGTTGGGGGCGTCTTTATATCACGGACTTGTTCAAGTGATGAACGTCTCAAAAATGACGTGTACAGTGTTGACGGGGACGTTAAACCTCAAATCAGACAAACAAAAACTCGTTATAATCACCGTACGAGCAACCACAACATATGTTTGGAATATAAGAAGAAGAAGAATATCACACATTTTCGTTAGAAATGTAACTATTTTTGGAGATAGCAAAGAAATCGCTGTGTCAAACGGTGGATGCCATATACAAATGACATTGCGGGGCTTTATATATGCAATATATGCGCCTGATATTTCGGTTAAAATACCACTTAACTAGGTTGTATATCGACATCTCATATCTTGTAAATACATATATATATATATTCGATGACGCATTCCTCATTTTTTTTAATTTGATGGGAAGAGTTTTATTTCTGACTTTGACATTTTTGAGCTTGCAATCTGTTTGATGGAACAAGTTGCTAAATATAATAGAAGGACCAATTTTATTCCAGTTTTGCTATCATTCACCTTTAATGCAATCCACTAATTATGAAAAAAAAAACAAAAACAAAAAAAACAATCGTCCCTAATATTTTCCGTGGATATTTTTAATGTTAGAATAATGTATAGGTCTATTCAGATCATAACTGTAAACTCACGATCTTGTCATATTTTATTGTCGTTGTTGTTGTTGATGGACTAGATAACATTCCAACAACTTTTGCTCGTTAATTTCTCTAAACTCGTGGATTTACAAAGGATATAAAATACGGGGTGTATACCTAAGTCTGTATAGCACTTCAAAGTCGTACAATTAAATATCAGACAGTTTAATATGAGGTTTAACGTCCCCGTCAACACTGTAAAGGTCATTTTGGAGACGTTGCTTCCAATTTTGTGGGACTTTTCCCGACATGGAGATGAAATGACATCTCAAGCCCTGTCGCCCAATGAAACCAATAGGGTTTATTAGCATGGACAGTCCGCCTCGCACCGCGGTTCCTGGACAGGCTTAGATCCTCCTAGCGGTTTACCAGTACTAGTGTGCGGGCCGGATTCAGCTCTGCGTGGAAGCATCATGCAGCCCATATATTTCTTCAAGCCCCTATGGGCGGGGGCTTAAATATCAGACAGAATAAGGGGTGATATATTGACACCCCGTTTTTCATATAAATTGTGGCTTTACAGATTAGGGTGTTCAGAAGACACCGTGGTGTAGTGGCCTCACAAACCAAGGGTCGTGGGGTCTCCAGACAATAATAATAACAATATAATCATAATAATAACAAAACAAAAACAGAAGAACCGCCTTGGAACTGTCAGTTAGAAAAAAAAATACTGGGTGTGGGGCTTTGGCACGGAACTAGCTGACCAATAAAATTAACAAATGGTCAATTCTGAGTACCTGTGCAATAAAATCAACTGTGATGCATAAACACTACGCCCATGATTAATTACAGACACGCATTGTAACATGGGTACGCGCAGTTCTGCAAGCAAAAGGATTTATTCAGTCCTGCAAAATACTGACTTTTTCTGATTTTTCTCTATTTTGTTATCAGATTTTAATCTCTAAACTAAACCATCTCCCTGCTTTGGACTGTCAGAATGGGTATTTTATTACCAGAGCTGGCAAAAATCTGGAAACACTCAAGAAATTGCTGAAGCTAAGAACAATTTACAGATTTTAAGATTTTAACTATATATACAAAGGAAAATTCATTTCTAGGAAAAAGAAACAGGTTTGAGTGAGTGAGTGAGTGAGTGAGAGAGAGAGAGTGAGTAAGTGAGTGAGTGAGTGAGTGAGTGAGTGAGTGAGCACATGAGCAAGCAAGTGAGTGGGTGAGTAGGTAAGTCAGCAAGGTTACCCTGCAGGCACACAACGTTGACTCAACTTTGATTCAACGTTGTTGTTTCAACGGTGATTTAATATAGGTAGGTAAGTAAATAAGTTAATAAGTAAGGTCTTGATTTAAAGAGGTTTTGGTAATGAGGAAAAATCACAAATAAATTAAAGGAAAAAAAAAATAAATAAAAAAAAAAAAATAAATATTTTTTTCAATATTGTACAGAATGGGATCTCCCATCCCGCATACAGAAGGGTACCAGGCTGGGTAGAATTAAAACATTGATAAAAATTGGAACAGTGAAGGCCCTGATCAGGCGTCTTGTACTGCAGCATCTGATATGGGTCTGCACTGTTTGCAACGAGTGATAAGTTGTTTCCTTATTCCTTTTTCCTTATTCCTTTGTCCTTATTCCTTATTAATTTTTTCAACCTGAATTTTTATAAGGTGTCATACCAGGAAAGGTCCATTTTCAGCCCCATCAAAATCAGTCAACTTTACGCTTCGGCTCCTATCAAAATAGGACGACTTTACGTAAATATGCTTGGTAAGATTTTAAGTAGCATAGAATCGACTACTCAGTTATCATATACAATATCAAACCATAAACCATTCGCCTATCGGGGCTTGTTTTGTTTGTTTGATTGGAGGTTTAACGTCCCCGTCAACACAGTATAGGTTATTTTGGAGACGTTGCTTCCAATTTTATGGGACTTTTACCCGACATTGAGATGAAATGACATCTCAAGCCCTGTCGCCCAATGAAACCAATAAGCATGGACGGTCCACCTCGCACTGCGGTTCCTGGACAGGCTTAGATCCTCTAAGCGGTTTACCAGTACTAGTGTGCGGGTGTTTTCAGCTCTGCGTGGAAGCATCATGCAGCCCATTTATTTCTTGAAGCCCTGGTAACGGGGCTTGGAGAAATATATTGAGCTGAATGGTGCTTCCACGTAGAGCTGAAACTGACCACACATGAGTAAGCCTGCACAGTTACGGGCTTCCGTGATCTAGTGTATAAGAGCGGCGACTCTTAATCATTAGGTCTTTCACCGCTGTGGGTTCGAGCCTGACTGGGGACATGTGTGAGACGCCAGGTTCTGCAACGGAAGATCAGGTGGTTTTTCTCCGGGTATTCCGGTTTTTGCCTACCTCTGATTATCGCTTGGTTCAAAATAAGTGAAATAATCTTGAAAGGGCCGTAAAACCATAACAAAACAAAAAAAAAGTTTTGAGCAGGCTGGTCAATGGAAACTAAATAATGTTCAACTCTGCTACAACCTGGAAAACTAATTATACTCTGTTTTTTTCTAGAATTTTATCTTCTTATCTGTCATATTATCTGATTTACAGTCTTCTACTGGGATCTGTTTGTTTTCATAGAAATTGTTATCTTTCAAGCTAGTAAGATCAAAGCCACTCAAATTGAGGAAACCTCTGTCACATTTTGGTAAGAGTGTATTTATTATTTTGACTTACATTCGGAGGAATGCCACATCTTGTTATATTTCATATAAAAATATTCTTATTTTCAATATATTTTAAAGATGTACAATTTTAAGCAAACTGCATGCACTTATTATGAACAAAAAAACAAAACAACAAAAAAAAAAAACATAATTCGTCACTCATCAATGGTACAGTCTTCACTGTACAAGGTTGCATGTGTAAAAGACTTTATTTATTAGTTTATTCTCCTGACTGTAAGGCTTTGTATGTGCCTGAGCACTTTGTCACGCTTCTTAGCATTACGAAAACGCACCTATTCAAATATGACAGTTTAGCCACCAAAAATGAACATTTTCAGATAAAAAAAAAAATCCGATATTTCGTCTCAAAACATAGATTGTGGGTACTCGTTAGAACCGCATCGACGAGGCAGTTCTAAGGAGTATCCACAATCTAAGAAATTAGAAAAAGAATATTTACCCCTGTAAACCTCAGTTTTAATATATAAAAAAAATGGTTAAGGGGGTCAAAATTATATAGGCATGTTCCTGATGGGAGTGCAAATCTATGAAATTGAACTTAAACGTTTCTTTCTTTTTTTTTTTTCTCAAGCACCTGCTATTGGCAGGGCGCGACAAAGGAGACCGGTTTTCCGTCCGTTCGTTCGTCCGTTGGACAATCCCTCAACATTTGCGCTAACCCAAATGTTCAAGTCCACTTCTCAAGAACTACTATTTCAGACTGAACATAGCCTGTGGTGAAATTCTTGTTATTTTTGTTTTTTATTATTATTTAAAATAATCTTGAAGGGCCGTAACGCACCCCTACTCCCACAAAAAAGAACTTAATTAACTAAGGCGAATCTCATTTTCAACTCATTTTGGGTCACTTTTCCGTAAACAAAGTAACTATGTGGTCGGTTTGTGTGTATATGTTGTATTATGGTCCGGAGACCTACAGTACCAAATAAAATATATTCTGTTCTATTCTGTAGCAAAATTTAATCATTAAGATCACCTTTAGAACTGTTCGGATATTGTCAGAATCGCCTTACTTATGTTTCTGCAAACTGAAAAACATGCACACCCCCGTATATACATTCTTGGTATAAAAGTGGTAAGAATATTCTTGACCACTCTATGACTGTTCAGTTTTTATGAACTTTTCGGAAAGCAAATGAACACTTTCCGCAACAATTTAACTACTCTCCTTAAACTAGAAATTTTGGAAGAAATATAAAACTTTAACGCATGTATGACTAGCGGTCCTTTTTGGGTCATTTGCAAACAGTGTGGAACCAGATCACGCGGCGTCTGATCTCAGTCTACACTCTTTGCTTAACGTACTTACATTTTTGTTAAACTTTCTACACACAAAAAAACCCTGACACCCCTATAATTGGAAATGGACCACTCCAAACTTATGGGTACACAATAACTGCTGAGATATTGTTTACAATGAAAATTAAGCATTATCAATTTCAATGACCATACAATTTGCACACTCAATAAAGGCTTTTAACGATTGCTTTTCTCCGATCATAAATCGTCTCCAACCTAAGGAGTTTATGCTGCTTTTCCTAACACTAGCATTGGCTGGTCAAATTATCTATGGTCTAATCTCACCAGTAGTGATCCTCCGCTGGACAGTAGGGTCATTTAACTAACATGCTTATAATTGAGTACCGGGTCTGTAAGACTTTCATTGGTTGAAATGCATTATTTAGTTATTTTTCACGATATTCAATTTCGACCCCCGCCCATCCGGACTTGAAGAAATAGATGGACTGCATGATGCTTCCACGCAGAGCGTTAACTGACTGCACATTAATACTGGAAAACCGCTTAGACCAGGCAAAGCGCGTATAAACCATATTGGCTTCATTGGGAGACAGGGCTTGAGATGTCTTTCATCTCAACGTACGGTCGGGTGAAATCCCACACAATTGGAAGTAACGTCTTCAAAATGACCTATACAGTGTTGACGGGGACGTTAAACCTCAAATCAAACAAACAAACGATATTCAGTTTTGCTCATATCCGCTCAAAGTGTAATTATTGTAGGAATGCACATTGCTAATTGTTCAGACATAACGATAACACATCTGTGTGAAATAGAAGAGCTCTCTTTTATTTCTCTAAAATGTTAATATTTCTGAGGGAAATTTGTGATATTTTTGCACCCCCCCCCCCGCCCCCCACGACTGAGATTCTCGGGGGCATATAGTTTTTGCCCTGTCTGTCTGTTTGTCTGTCCGTCACAAAAACTTTAACCGACATAAAAATTGTCCCCACGGGGGGCATTGGTCGCTTACAGTGACAGCTCTTGTTTTCTTATTTTAACTCGAAAACATGGGTTGTGCGTGCTCGCTAGAACCGCCTCATTGAGGCGGCTATAACGAGTACCCACAACCTATGTCCTGGAGCCGAAATAAGCAAAATAGTGAATACCCCTATAAATCCCAGTTTGCTCTATGTAATGTGGTGTTTAGAGAGATGAAGCAGATATACCAGGAAGGAATGAAACAGCGTCTATTTTAGCCCACCTGGGTATTCAAAACATTTTGGAAGGAATTAAGTTCCTTTACTTAATGGCCAAATTATATGACAAAGATATCATTAAAACAAATTAGCCTTACCTTCAATTTATTATTGAGGCATTTTTTCAGTGTATTAAACGATGGTGCGAATAGCATTTAAAAACCGTCACCCTCATTCGATGGGGACTTTAAGGCGTCACTTCTCCTTTAAAGAAGGCAAAAACACCACAAACGTTCTACTCTTCCTTATGTAAAGGTTTTGACAAGTTAACACTTGTAAACTCCGATTTACGTTTCATAAGGGTGTTATCATATCGAAGTGCAGTTTTTTTTTTTGTTTTGTTTTTTTTTTTTTTTTTGGTGGGGGGGGGGGGGGGGGGGAACAGTTCTTGGCAAGAGACCTAGCTACTTTATTCTATAACAAAGTTAGGTTTATAATGTATTTTACGCGAGTTTTCTATGTTGATCTGCGTCAGCACTCATAAAAATCAATGTATCGTTCACCATGTTCTTTATTAGATTCGGCTGCTGTTGCTTCCGCGCAGAGCTGAAACTGCTGAAAAACGGCTCACGACTAAGCCTGTCCAGAAAAAGTGGTGCGAGTCAGACCGCTCTTTAAACCCCAGCGGTTTCTTTGAGTGGTAGGGCTGCTGCTGCTGCTACTCCTACAACTACCACTGCTACTTCTACTCTAATTTACGCCCCCGCCCATCGAGGCTTGGAGAAATAGATTGGACTGCACGGTGCTTCCACGTCGAGCTTAAACAGACCGTACTGGTAAACCACTAAGTGGTAGGAGTCGGACCGTCTTTACATATAAACCATTTTGGTAGCATTTGGTGGCAGGGCTTGAGATGTCATTTTATCTATTGACGGGTAAAAGTCCTTCACAATCAGAAGCAACGTCTCCAAAATGACCTAAATAGTGTTGACGGGGACGTAAAATCTCAGCACAAACAAACTTTGCTCTTTTCAAAATCGGATCAACAAGGATTTGCTTTGCATGGATCTTTAAGTAATGAACACGGCAGTCTGCTGGGTCACTGGTTTCATATTTTGTGCCATTTATACTAGTAAACGAAATCCGCACTTTTTTACGTATTCGGACTTGGTCCCCGCACATCGGGGCTTCGAGAAATAGATTGGGCTGCATGATGCTTCCACGCAGAGCTGAACCCGACCGCACATGAGTACTAGTAAACCTCTTAGAAGGTCTAAGGCAAAGTTGTGTGAGTCGCACTGTTCCATCAATAAAAACCATGTAGGTTTCACTGGGTGGCAGGGCTTGAGATGTAATTCCACCACAATGTCTGGTAAAAGACCCCCAAAATAGGAAGCAGCCCCTCCAAAATAGCCTAAATAGTGTTGACGGGAACGTTTCGGACTGCGCTATGTGAAATGTTTTTGAGTGTATGCAGCTCAGATCAGCCAGTGCATTCATGTAGTCCGAAAAGGCTTTGCTATGTGTTGTATGGGTACCTGGAGATCTTGATCAGATGGCAACTTCGAAAGTCATCTGATCTGGATAATGCACTGTTTTCAAGATAGAGGTTGTCATTTTCCGCAGGATAAGGGTTAGAGGCTATTTTGCCAAGGTGATCCAAGCTATATATATATATTTTTCTAGATATTGATGCGAATATTGGGCAACTACTTAAGTCTTACACTTATTGCTCATTTTCCTCCATTTTGTTTTGTCAAATTTTATTGTATTTAAGTTTCCAATTATATGTATGGACTAGTACTTCAGACTACGTAACCTGGGAAGAGACATGTATTTCTTTTATTATGTTTAGCGAACACGATAGTAAGTTGTGCGAACAAGATATTATCTTGTGCCCACAAGATAATATGTTATTCGCACAACTAAATATCATGTGCGCACAGTATACTATCTTGTTCGCACAGTATATTATCTTGTTTACACAACATAGATCTTGTGCGAACAACATAGTATCTTATGCACCTGATTAAATTGTGCTAACTAAGTTGTGCGAACAAGACAATATCTTGTACGCACGAGATATTATGTTGTCTGCACAAGATCTATGTTGTGCAAACAAGATAATATGCGAAGAATTTAATAACTTGTGAGCGCAAGATAATATCTTGTGCGATAGTATGTTGTCCACACAAGATATTAAGTTGTGCGAACAAGATAATTTCTTGAACGCACTAGATATTATGTTTTTTGCACAAGATCTATGTTGTGAAAACAAGATAATAGGCGAACAAGATAATAACGTGTGATTACAAGATAATATCTTGTGCGAACAAGATAATAAGTTGTGTGCACAATATTTTATGTTGTCCACACAAGATCTGTGTTGTGCAAACAAGATTATATCGTGTGCACACAACATATTAAATAAATTGCTTGTCCCTTCCAGGGTTCCGTATGAGACTGATCGGTTGTTGAACACATACTATAGAAAAAGAGTCATGTGCAATTTGGTTTGGTGTTACTGTACGAGTGTTTACAAATCAACCATTACCTTTATTTCTTAAATAAAACTTCAACATTGGATAAACTGGCAGCCTCGAATGCATTCCAAACCAAACCAAACAAGGTATTCATTATCATGTGATCAAACCTTTTTGCAGAAGCGGAAGACTTCAAGAAAGCGCAGTCAAACCATTACGATAATGTACACGTGTGGGCTATTGCATTCTTTCATTCCTCTAAAAAGGCTACTTTATTTGTTATATGTTTCTTATTACGCCTTAATTGCAACCAGCGGGTCGGTATCTCTGCTGGTGGATGATTCGTTCGTCCCCGATGGTATCATCAGCTCTGTATCAGTTCCTTAGTGCTGAGATTGAATGCGGTGCTGACGTCAGAACTCAAATACTGATTTAAATATTATCGACTGCAAAAAGATCTAGCAAAACAGCCGTACAAGTGTCAATCTATTGGGCTCGCGTAATCACAGATTGTTTATAACTGCGTCATACTGTTCAAGCATAATAACCAATCAGAAGTAGTTTTGTGCAAGAGCGTTACCGATGATTGTCTATAGTCCGTTTCGTTTCACGCAAGTTTTTCATACACGTGTCTCCACAGCATCAGCCCTTATTTTGACGAACCACTAGCTTGTTGATTGATTGATTTGAGGTTTAACGTCCCCGTCAACACTATTTATGGCATTTTGGGGACGTTGCTTCCAATTATGTGAGACTTTTACCCGACACTAAGATGAAATGACAACTCAAGCCCTGTCGCCCAATGAAACCTAAGGCTTACATGCATTGGGCGGTCTGGCCTGGGCAGGCTCAGCATTCTAAGCGGTTTACCAGTACTCATGTGTGGTCAGTTTTACCTCTGCGTGACAACATCACACAGCCCATTTTTTTTCTCCAAGCCCCGATGGGCGGTGCGAACTGTCGCTTGTTGTCACCATGTATTATGGACAAAGGGGGAATTAGCCGTTGAATTTCTCCGCGGGCAGAAAACTCAGTTTGCTTGTTGGAGTATATGGTATTTCATACGCAAATGTTGTTTGATTTGAGGTTAATCGCCCCCGTCAACACTATGTAGGTCATTCTGAGACGTTGCTTCCAATTTTGAGTGACTTTTACCTCGACATTGAGATGGAATGACATCTCAAGACCTGCCACCCAATGAAACTAAGAGGGTGTACATGCATGGACGGTCCAACACGCATCACTTTGTCTTGACAGACTAAGATCCTCTAAGCTGTTCCAGTACTCGTTTGCGGTCGGTTTTAGCTCTGCGTGGAAGCATCATGCAGCCCATCTATTTCATTAAGCCCGGTACCACCCCAACACCGCAAATATTGTGGGTGGGGCCAGCAATATAGATACGGTTTTTGATTTTTTTTTCACGAGGCCGTGCATTCATATGACAATAATGGAAATATGTGTTTAAATCCAGAAGAACTGGTTAGAAAAGACAACTGTGCTATACACCTTTTTTGATTGTTTAGAGGTTTAAAGTCCCCTTCAACACTGTGTAGGTCATTTTTGAGACGTAGTTTCAAATATTGTGGGACTGTTCCGAGTCGGACAGATTATGGTTGTAATGTTGGAGGAAGCAGGAACTGAATACGTGTTCACGCCTGTTTTCGCGCGCACATTAAACCCTGTGGAATTGTGTTTTCAGTACATCAAAAAACTTCTTCACACAAGCGAACTTCGAGCTGCGGTTAAAGACAACCTTCAGTATGCTATTATGACTGCGGTAAACAGAGGTACATCTTCAGATTGTGCTGGATAGCAGATATAAACAATGACACTATCGGGGCCTGGAGAAATAGATTGGGCTGCACGATGCTTCCGCGCAGAGCTGTAACCGACCGAATTGAGTACTGGTAAACAGTTAAGGTCTTAGCCTGCCCAGGAAAAGTGATGCGAGTCGGGCCTCTCCTTAAACCCTAACGGTTTTTATGGGCAGTAGGGCGTGATTTGTCATTTCATCTCAATGTCGGGTAAAAGTCCCACAACATCGGAAGCAACGTCTCCAAATGACCTTTACAGTGTTGATGGGGACGTTAAACCTCAAATCAAACAAACACTATGCCCAAGTGATTAACCGGGCCTTCCTGGCTTGATGGGTAAGGGCGCTGACTCTTAATCTTTGGGTCTCTAACCGCTGTGATTCGAGCCCCACTCGGATCACATGTGAAACGCCAAGTTCTGCAACGGAAGGTCAGGTGTCTTTTCTCCGAGTACTCCAGTTTTCGCCCGACTCTGATTAAGGATCGCCCCGATATGTGAAATGATTTTTAAAGGTCCGTAAAAGCAGAACAAAAATATCCAAGAGGTAACGGTTAAAAATGTGGCATGCATTTTAGCGGGATTTGGTCCATATAGATATTTTAGCTCACACGTTCTCATTTAGGCTTCCCATCTATTTTGCTTTTCATAATTTTTGTGTCTAGCAACACATACGAATGCACATCTGTCGCACTGAATTCGGTAAAGTTACGCTCATGATCGAGTAGCCAACACTTAACGTCCGGCTTCGGTAGCTCAGTCGGATGCGCGTCTGACTGGCATTCAGGTCGACGCGGGTTCGATACCTGTCGGTGCCGTTGAGATTGATCATGGAATCTTTCCTACGGTCATTCTCTCCATTCCGATGATTCAAGAAGAGCAGTTGCCAGTTTTTGGCGCACTGGTTAACCGCTTACGTATAATCCTGAGAGAGATTTTTGCATATCTTGTATCTGGTTTTAAGTACATATATTAAAGACCTACCTTGGCGAGGTACCCTCCGTTACTTTGATATTAATACTCAATGAGTCAGTGCTCCCACAAGACTCACAACTTTGTGATAGTTACGTTCTGTAAGTTCTATGTACTCGTTTTCCAAATCCAGGAAAGAAACTCTCAGAGTTTGAAACTTGCACCTCTTGCAAAAAGTTGCAAAATTCAGTATACGTCATGCTGTACGAATTCCCCATTGACGCTTCAATTAAGGAGCAACGGGTTTCCCCACTGAACTCCATGTGGACCTTAAATGTCAACGAGATCTTCTGGGACCATTTTAGATGCCATCACTGATAGCAGATGCCTAACGAGTTGTGATTTAAAGAAATATTCCGCGCTTGTGCCCGTGTAGAGGCCTAAAAGACACTTTTATATGGGCTCATTGGTACGACGGATAGATTGAAACACCCGCTATATGTAAACTAGGCCTGTGATTTGTTAACAAAATGTCAGAAACCAATTTAAGCAACTGACCAGGATTCTGATTTGAGGGTAGTTCCCGCCATATGTAAATAAGAACTAAACGTAAGAAAATAACTGATAAAATTTCAAGTGTTCCACCATGTTTTATTGAAGGACCTATTAACGTATAACCATGATTGATATTTTGTTGCAAGATGAAACGTTGGTCATAAAGATTATCATGTTACGATCTCGAAATGGTCAATGAAACTGTGAAACTACTTTGCAGTTTAACCAAGGCAGAAAATTGCCTCACATTTGCTCCTAACAATAACAGAATGTGGGAATTCAAGAGAGCCGCCTAGTCTTCGTCTTCCATGAAATGGTCAGAATGTGAGAGTGAACTAGTTCGCCATACTTCTAGTTAAGGTACCTGAAGCTTTCAGCTTGCTTTGACCAAACAATGGAGTTAGGACTACGCTCGTACTTATGGTTTTGTCAGTGACGGAGAATCTGATTTTCCTCTACGCTCAATGCCATGACTATGCTATCCGTCATACATGCTGTCTCCTTAATAGCAAGACAGAAGCCTCCGTGTTACAGTGGTTATGCTACTCGCCTTGTAAACCAGGGGTCGCAGGATCGATCCCGGGGCTTCTCCAGACTTTCGGATGAGTCTTTAAACCGAGGCCCCGTCGCCGTATGACCTTAGCTGTTGGTGAGATGTTAAACTCAAACATTCGCTCACTCTTTTAGCAAGATACAGAGAACTCATTCGTTGATTGTCTTGTCTCGACAGAAGACTGTGACAAAGCCATCGACTGAGAGAGAGAGAGAGAGAGAGAGAGAGAGAGAGAGAGAGAGAGAGAGAGAGAGAGAGAGAGAGAGAGAGAGAGAGAGAGTCATTAGAACACTTGCTAAGATTTTCAACTTCGGTTTGTATGGCTCTTTCAGCCGGATGCGTGGCAACAGTGTACGCCAAAATTAATCTCAAAACTTTTCTGAATGGTATTTCATCAACATACTGATGAAAAATCAAGGCATTGAATACCGGTGGGTCGATTGTCTCCGAGTGTAGGCTGGGAAAATAGTCCTGGACATAAAAGGTTATGTTTAACCCTTAAATTCAAGTTTTTTTTAGCAAAATGTGTAGACCTTGATCAGACGCTGCGTTTTGCGTCGTCTGATCCTTAATTGCTGTTCTGTAAGCAAAGAGTCCAGACCCTGATAAGAAGTCGTGTTCTGTGGCGTCTGAGTTGGGTCTACGACATTTGTCAAGCCCGACCCATGGTTCCTGTCCAGATTCTATAGATAACCTACTGCGATAAAATTAACGCTACTATTTTCTATATATAAGTTATATGGGTTTTATGCAAATCAGTGATAGTCACATGGACTTCAGCACTGAAGCGTTTTTATGCCTAGTAACTTTGGGTCGATTGACAAACAATCGACCCATAAAGTTGTTAGTGCTTGAAAGGTCCATGTCTGATTATAGCCTGCGCACAATGCCGATCTTGTCAGAGCTTTTGATGCTCGTGTATATCAACAAAGAGCTTAAAAATTGTGGTTTCTGCCCGTGGCTTTAAAGCTGGCGATAGCTGATAAAACATAAATTGACACATTCATCGCCATAATCATTTTCAGATTAAAACTTCATATACTAAGGCCCCGCCCGTCGGGGCTTGGAGAAATAGATTGAGCGGCATAATCTGAAACCGACCGTAAACCGCTGAGCATTCCTATTTATCGCTCTCGTCGCGTTTATGAAACAGACTTTAATGACTGTTGTAAATTTCCGTCCAAAAATACCCTCACTCACACACGGCTCACGTCACAATTTGACATGTCAAGTTTGCGCTAGGATCGATCGATTTGCTAAATCTTTCCGCAATGCATAGTAACTATATTATTGTTTTACTTTTATTTCTTTTTGGCAGAATAAAATTCTATTTTTTCTAAAACTAAGACTTGACAGGTGAGACATGTATCTTAACGGATTTGGTTGCCACTTTTTGTTATATCTTTTTTTTGCAAGTCTCGCTACTTTGGACATCTCCTTCCTGATGCCCCGGACTTCGTGGAGTGTGGGCCATGTTTGCTGATGTTGGCTCGGTGGGGGACGCCTATATGTCCTAGGGTAGGCGTCTCTTGCATGATGCCTCCAGTTGACCTGTCTCATGAGGTACGTTGGTCGGTGTGTGCTCAAAGGGTGGGGGGTGCTGTGTTTGCCGGGTCTTGTCCATCATCCGTTTCGGTTTCAGAACTTTGGGGCTGAGACACACTGATGAACTGATGAAGATTAAATATCAGAAAGGCCTCTGTGTCACTACATGTGGTATAGTTACGCCTTAATTATACTCAGAACACAGGTTGCGATGCTCGTTAGAACCGCCTCATTGAGGCGATTGTAACGAATACCCACAACCTATGTCTTGGAGCAGAAATAAGCAAGATAGTGTATATCCCTGTAAAGCCCCGTTTTCTCTACATAAAGTCGGGTTTAGAGGGTATTCATTTCACGGACTAGTTAACATAATTAATAAAGTAAATAAGTTTACGACCAGGTAGGACACAGACAGTCTCGAAAAAGTCTTGGAAACTTTTAGGTACCTTGCATTCTTAAACGCAACGCCAAATAATGATAAATCAGTATATTACATGCATAACAGAGAGATTGGCCCTATACTATGATTTCTACCATGATGACTTAACTTTGCTAAGCAGAAATATTTCCTCTGAGCCCTTTAGCTGGAACTACTTTATATGAAAGATACAAGATACCGCTTTTGCGGTGAAATCGGTATATACAAACGCGGGAAAGTTTCAGTCCCGTCGACGTTATTCATTGCGTCATTGCAATGACGTCTGAAACGATATCAACATACATTCACAATACGTGGCGTTTGAGTCGGATGTAACACTGAAAAAAAGAAAACAGGGATATGGTCATTGAATAGTATGTTTGATCTCACAATTAATTTGTTGTATTACTAAACCCCTTTTTTATATGTTTGGTTGGAGGTTTAACGTCTCCGTCAACACTTTAAAGGTCATTTATGAGACGTTGCTTCAAACTTTGTTGGACTTTTTCCCGACATTGAGATGAAATGACATCTCAAGCCCTGCCGCCCTATGAAACTAATAGGGTTTACAAGCATGGACTGTCCGACACTCGCAGCACTTTGCCCGGGCAGGCTTAGATCCTCAAAGCGGCTTACCAGTACTCCTAGGCGGATTGGTTTTAGCTCTGCGTGGAAGCATCATGCAGCCAATCTATTTCTTCAAATCCCGATGGGCGGGGGCTTTGTTTCTTCTTTTTTGGTTCAAAACTGTATAAAGCGCTTTCATAATGGCGCCCATCCAGTTTTTTCCCTCCCAGCTTCTGTAACACTATGCTGATTGAACCGTTAACCTGAGCTGTAAACAGTCAATTGAACGGGAATTCAGATCCAAAATTCAAGATCCAAACTGTCCTAAAAGTCTATGGAAGTGCATGTAAAATACATATTATTCATTTTTCCTGTTTTAAAATATGGGATGTTTAAACCTCTGGAGGTAAAACAATCCGGTAAAGAAACTCGTGCTTAACACTCGTTTTTTTATCGGATTGGTTTACCCCCAGAGGTTTATAAATTCTATATTTCGAATAGGAGAATGAATGATCTGTATTTATCATATGACGTCGCGTCTAAGAGTGTAATAACGCCATGTAATAAATTCCGTAATCCACTAGTGGATTACGAGTAAATATGCAAATTAGTAAGATGAGCCCCGTTACGTTGCATGTACGACGTCCTTAACGACGTCGCGTTTACTAATAGCGGAATATTCATATCTTTGTAAAACAATCGTGAATAAAATGCGTTTTAAATGACATATGATAAATAGAAGCGTGCATTCGTGCTCATGTATTACTGAATTCTTTAAACTCGTTGAGGAAAAGGGATAAATGCTCGGCAAGCCTCGCATTTTATCCCTTTTCTCAATTAATTTAATAAATTCAATAATACATGAACATTCATGTAAGATCCTCTTTTTATCCTATGACGAAGTTGATAAGCAGTGGATAACGTCGTGTAATAAAATTCGTATGACCACACGTGAAACAACACTTTAGCGGTAACGCTTTAGCGGTAACGCCAGGACGACGTCCATGTCAGCCATGCATTTATGTGGATTTTTTTTGTCAAATTTAAGGGCGATGATATCCAATTTAAAGTGTCCATATGATAAAAAGAACCTTACATGAGCGGTCATTTTATATGAAATGTATGAAACTCGCCAAAGGCTCGTTTATAAATTTCATATGAAATGACCACTCGTGTAATATCCTCTTTTTAACATACGTTTGTGTTATCGAATTAAATAATGAAAAAATGCATCTGTGTGAGACCTAGTTTTCATATGAAGTGGGTTCTACAAGAGAAGTTATTACACGGACTTGGTACTTGATACGAGGGTAGGCTGAAACGTTCTGAGCCTGACCAAGATCCAATGGTTTGTCCATGCTGAAAGTGCCTTATTTTTCAACATAGTCTCCCTTCCTGTCCACACACTTCCTCCAGCGATGCTGGAGTCCTTGGATCCCATTGACATAGAAGGTCTCATCTTGGTCCCTGAAAAACTCCTCCACAGAAGCTATCACCTCCTCGCCTGACCGATAATGCTGCCAAGCCAAGTGCTTTTTCATGTTTGGAAACAGGAAATAATCTGATGGAGCTAGATCAGGTGAATACGGAGGGTGATCGACAAGTGTGAAGCCACAGTCATGCGCAGCAGCCATTGCGACAACCGATTTATGAGCAGGCGCATTGTCCTGATGGAACAAGACCCCTTATGTCAATTTTCCGGGTCGTTTAGCCTTAATTGCTTTTCGCAATTGTTTTAGCAGATCTGCATAATACTCCCCATTAATTGTTCTGCCCTTTTGAAAGTAATCTATGAATATTTTGCCCTTGGCATCCAAGAACACTGATGCCATCACCTTCCCTGCAGAGGAGACGACCTTTGCCTTCCTTGGAGGGGGTGAGCCAGGGTGCTTCCATTGCATGGATTGTCTTTTGGTCTGTGGCTCAAAGTGATGAACCCAACACTCATCCTGAGTGACAAAACCGTCAAGAAAACCATCTTGGTCTGCTTCAAAAAATAGTCAAGTTGGCTTGTGACAGGTTCAGTCTGGTCAACTTGTGGTCAGGCGTCAAAAGCCGTGGCACCCATCTGGCGGAAACCTTCGACATTCCTAATTCACTGTGTAGAATGTTCTCTACTCGTTCACGGGAGATGCCAACAGTGTTAGCTAACTGATTCACAGTTAAACGCCTGTCATCCATCACGGCCCTGTGCACTTGGCTGATGGTTTCCTCAGTTTTTGCCGTTGTGGGTCGCCCACACCAGTCATCATCTTCAATGCTGTCCTTGCCATCTTAAAATTTGCTGCCCACCTTTTCACGGTTGCATACGAAGGAGCATCATCCCCTAATGTAGCAACCATATCGGCATGAATGCCCTTAGGAGCTAACCCATTTTTATGGAGGTACCACGATGCCAGATTTTGTCCATTTCCTCAAAAACGTGCTAGTATCAATTTTCAAAGTCTAGAATTTCTACGTTATTGCAGGTAAACTTGAACTCATTTGAGTCAAATCAAGTAATAAAGGTTTGGATTTAATGAATACAAAATTTCATGGCTGTTCGATGCCTGCTTCTTGGTCAGGCTCAGAACTTTTCAGCCTACCCTCGTAGTTTAAACGTCTGTGTCAAAATATCGTCGCCTGCGATACTTGCACTACGTTAACATACTTCGTTCTTATTTCTGCTCAAAACATAGTATCTTATGTGTCCTCACCCCACCCATTGGAGCTGGAAGAAATAGATTAAGACTGGACTGCTCAGAGCTGAAACCGACTGAACATTCGAGTTTTCGTAAACCGCGTAGAAGATCAAAGCCTGCCCAGACATATTGGTGCGAATCTGACCGAGCCTTAAACCCCTGCGGTTTCTTTGGGATGTTAAAAATTTCCACATAATCGGAAACAACGTCTCCGAAATGACCTAAATAGTGTTGACTCGGATGTATGTGTGACAGCAGCATGAATAAAAATATATAACATTGCAAAACTCACTTTGCCTACATAAAGTGGGTTTGTGAGGGGTTCAGTACGTGAACTGGATACAGTTTACAAATCAAGTGTGAACAAGAGCAACAATTCTGGCTGCTTTATAGTTCTGAGGTAATCTGTTCCTGATATATCTGAAACATGGATTTAAGTGAGACTGCTTTTTGTGGAATGTCGTCATATAGCATTATGATGATGACGACGACCATGACGGCCACGAGGACGACGATGATGATGAACCGTCATGTTGTAATTTGAAAATCCCGCTTTTCACAGCTCATGTATATGCAGCGACAATCTACGTTTATTATGCAGCAAGAAGGAATAAAGGAGCGAAAGGCACAAGAAAAAAGTAACGGAAAAAAGTCACAGGTTTGGGTAGGAAATAAATAATGGAAGAAAAGACACAGAAATGGTTTTTATCTTGTTTTTCTTAGAATTGTTGGTGATAATCACAACCATTCATAATGTTAACAAGTCCGAGCAATGAACACCCCTCTAACCCCCATTTTATGAAGAGACTAGAAATGCGTCCAAAGGACACGGATGCCCCCGCGTGAAAATATGCCTATGTTCGTATTAATCCATAGAAAGTTATTGACGGTGTTTAAGTTTTGGACCCTTTGACATTGACCTTGGCGGTAAGGACCTTGGTTTTGTGTCAGACAGATTGTTTCATGATGCCCAACATTTCTGCCAAGTAATTTCAAAATCCATCCAGAATAAGAAAGTTATTGACTGCGTTTAAGTTTCGGACCCTTTTTGGAACTTTGGCCTCTAAGTATGTCCTTGACCTTGGCGGTACTGACCTGGGTCTTGCACGTGACACATCGTCTCATAATAATTAACAATTCTACAAAATAATTTCAAAATCCATCCCAAAATAAGTTATTGACTTCGTTTAAGCCGGCCCCCGCCCATAGGGGCTTGAAGAAATCTATTGGATGCATGATGCTTCCACGCAGAGCTGAATTCGGCCCGCACACTACTACTGGTTAACCGCTTAGAGGATCTAAGCCTGTCCAGGAAGCGCGGTGCGATGCGGACCGTCCATTCTGATAAACCCTATTCGTTTCATTGAGCGACAGGTCTTGAGATGCCATTTCATCTCAATGTCGGGTAAAAGTCCCACAAAATCGGAAGCAACGTCTCCAAAATGACCTTTACAGTGTTGACGGGGACGTTAAACCACAAATCAACCAACCAACTTCGCCTTTTTAAGTTTCGGACGGACGAACGGACTGACGGACAGTGGCAATGCTATATGCCCTTCCACCATTTTTCGAAAGGCGGGGGCATAAAAAGTAGGGCTTACAGGGGGTATTCGTATTTTTCATATTTTGCTCCTCTTCGTGAAGCAATCTGATCTGGGTCTACAATGTTGACTGTTTGCCAAAATAAAAAGTATTTTTAAAAAAGTTTGTAAGAAGATGCAGCAGAGTGAATAAACAGTGATAAATAGGCAACAATTTCCAATTCAGGTTTTCTTGGTATCTTTAGGCCAAAGGTTTTGACACCGGGAAATGTCGGGTTTGCAGGTGTTGACGTTACTTTTATTTACTCATTATATATTTTGAAAATGGATGATTCCTATTTTTTCTAATTGTGACTTTTTTTTAAGTTTTATCTGTGACTTTATTTCCATTAGCCTTTTCCAGTGCCTTTCTTTCCGAACAGCATCGCCAACCCCGACACAAGAAGAGACATTTCCTGTCCGATATTTACGAGGATTAAAACCAGAAAAGAAGACAAGAAAATTAAAACAATAAAACAAAATCAGTAAGAACAGAATGAAAGTTAAAACATCATTGAATGCATCAAAACAAAACAAATGCATCAGGTTTATGAAAAAAAAAAAAAAAAAAAAAAACAAGAAGCATTTTGCATTGTTATATACAGTTTAATGCCTTAGTACAAAGGTAATTGTCTGCGTCGCGTGTTCGAGACGTTCGGAATAGTCTTGTCTCCGTATGACCTTAGCTGTTGATGGGACGGAAAACTCAAAATACACAAAAGGTCGATTGATAGGAAAGAATTATAGCATGACACGTTTGCGGTAGAGTGTCAAAACCTCAGCAACGCTCGTTATACACACGATTATGAAACTGACACCTGCTTTATCGAAGATAATCATCACTAATCAGCCTGAACACAGCAAGGTCTACATTCGCGATGCGCATTATGGGTAGTTTTTTTTTTTTTTATTTTGTTTATTTTTTTTTTACTGAATTGAGATTGAACGTCCCCGTAAACTCTAAAAGGGTCATTTTGGAGACGTTCCTTTCAATGTTGTAGGACTTTTACCCGACAAAGCTCAAGCCCTGCCGCCAAATGAAACCAAAAGGCTAATATGCACTGGACGGTCTGACTCACACCAATTTCCTTGGGCATGCTTAGTAGGACCCATTGTTTCTTCGTGCACCTAGTGAGGACTCCGATCAGACAACCCAGATGTTTAGGCTGATATGTGTCTTTGCTGGATGTAATAAGTGTAGAAAATACATTGCCAGGACTCTTTTATACTGTCTCCAAATACATAAAAATAAATACAAAAAAAAAATAAATAAAAAAAAAAAAATGAAAATAATAAATATATAAAACTACAAAAGAAAATTTAATTTCGCAAATAATGTTTGATTAAAATAAGATCATTTTTACAAGGTTATTCGATGCACAGGCAAGTTAATATAAGGTAATAAAAACTGGTCACAGGAAAAAAAAAATCACGGAAAAAAATTCACGAATAAAAAATATAGAAAAAAAATCCACTAATAAAAGATTGTACATTAATCAATTTTTCTGATGCCATGTTAAAGATGGTTGGTTATTGTCAATTAGTTCAGTGTTTATATAACTTGCTCAAAGGTGTGAATATTGGTCCTGTCTACCTAATTTGTTGCGTATACCCCGGTAAACCCAAACCTATATATAGAAAAATGGGGTTTACGGATTATCCATTACAGTCCTCATTTTTGCTTATAAATATAGATTGTGGGTACCTGTTAGAAGCATCTAACTGAGCCGGTTCGATTCAGCACCCACGATGTATATTTGTGACAGAAATAAGAAAAAATGCGTTCATCCGAAAAGTGCTACTTCTAGCTAAGTTTAATCTCACGGGCGTATCATTACGCAAACACGCCTATACAAATACATTGCCACCTTTATCGCCGAAAAAATAAAAAGTTCAAGATGAAAAATTGTGATATTTTTCTTATTTCTTCTCAAAATATAGATTGTGGGCACTCGTTAGCACCGCCTCATCGAGGCGGTTCTAACGAGTACCCACAATCTATAGAGCAGGAATTAGAAAAATAAGGTTTACCCCTGTAAACCCCAGTTTTACTATATAAAAGTGGGGTTCAAGGGGGGTCAAAATGATATAGGCCTGTTTTCGTTATGTAATTGTAATGTCAAGACTCTTAAGTGTCTTAAAAGATGGGAAACTCCGTGGTCAGTCCTCGTTAGTCATTGCCAATATTCTGGATTCGAACTTATCAATAAGAACCTCATATAACACATTACAGTCATTATATGCCTTATTTTCGGTTCAAAAACATAGATTGCACCACCCCATTGAGGCTGTCCTAACAACGACCCATAGTCTATATTTAGGCTAAAATAACAAAGACTGTCAAAAGTTTCCATCTAACTTATGTTATATCTGACATGAAAGATGACATTTTAGCAGTGGCACGGGCGTAATACAGAAATGTGAAGACACTAAGGGATCAACAAGGATGGAATACTCCGTTGCCTGTAGTTGTTCGTCGTTGTCAACACTTACTTTTGAATCATGCTCTTCAGTAAGCTACTCACAAAACACTAATGAAAACATTATACAAACAAATTTTGTGACTTGTTTTTCCGTGACTGTTTTTCCCAAACTTTTTCCCCCCTGTGACTTTTTTTCCTACATTCGTAAAAAACTACCACTAAACCATTGCGGATGATTCTAACGAGCACCCGCAATCTACATTTGCAGCCGAAATAATGAAAAATATCAAGCTTTTATAAATCAAAGCACTGAAGCACTTGTATCTGAGTCTAGGTTGGAAAATGATCCTGAACGGTAAGTAAACTGTTGACATTACAGTTTTACTTGTTTGATTTAAAGTTTAACGTCCCCGTCAACACTAACTTTTACAGACCTGCATTGTAAGATATTTGTATAGACCCTGATACGATTTCGCGTACGTAAGCAAACACGGTAGACCATGATCAGACATCGCGTTCAACGGCGTCTGATCTGTGTCTACACTGGTTGTCAAACACAACACTTGATTCCAGTCCAAATTCTATAGATAACACTCTGACGCAATACTCTGACCTCAACGCGGCTATTTTCCTATAAATTTGTTAAAACCACGTGGACTTTAGCAAAGAAAACCTAATACCCATTATAACTTTGGGTCGTTTGACAAACAATCGACCAAAAATTGAATTTAATTGTTGAGATTTTGTTTGTTTGATCTGAGGCTTAACGTCCCCGTCAACACTGTAAAGGTCATTTTGGAGACCTTGCGTCCAATTTTGTGGGACTTTTACCCGACATTGAGATGAAATGACATCTCAAGCCGTGCCACCCAATGAAACCCATAATGTGTCTAAGCATGGACGGTCCGACTCGCACCGCATTGCCTGGACAGGCTTAGATTATCTAAGCCGCTTACCAGTACTCGATTACGGGTCGGTTTCAGCTCTGCTTTGAAGCATCATGCAGCCCATCTATTTCGTCAGGCCTGATGGGCGCGGGCAGGATTAATTTTTGTGATACAAAAGTATTCGCCGGCCTCTATAGCTCAGTCGTACGCACGTCTGACTGCTGATGAGGAGGACGCGGGTTCGATACCTGCTGGGGTCGGCAACATTCTTTCGGTAAGATTGATCATGAAATCTAGCGGATAGCCAACAGGACAGTAACTTTCCCACAAAATTGCTATTTCGAGCGTAGTGCACACGGTTATATATGTATATGGCTAAATATGTGACCCAACTGCGTTTGCTTTAAAATTCTTAGCGTAGCGTATACCTTGCAAAAACCCGTACGAAAAGAAACGCACTAAAACGTCAATACGTATAAAAACGTAAAAAGCAGTATAGCGCGATAATACGCATAACAATCGGTTTCCTACGCCTTAATATATTTGCTACGTTTTATTCTACGTTTTATTACGTTTCAGGTTTTTGTGGTTTTTTTTGTAGTTATTGCTTGGTATCGCTTCCCTACAAAACGGCGCAAAATTAATGTACATGTAGTAAAGCATAGCCCTCACTACGTAGCGGTGAGACTGAGGCTTTACTTCGAACCACGTAACGTAGAGGCATACACGTTTACGAAATTCGCGGATGTATGGCACTAGAGAAGACGAATAAAAACAAGGATTTTTTGTATTTTTCATGAACGTAATGTTTGTGGGGCGACATATATAAAGGGTATTGTGGGGCTTTATATATGTATAATATATACATGCCTCATATCTGGGTTGGTATTGTGGGGCTCTATATATGTTTAATATATATATGCCTCATATCTGGGTTAACATTTTCTACCACTTAGCTAGGTAAAAAATGTATAGATATAGAGATCAACGATATCTGGCTTGCGTAATGGAACTAAACAAATCACATAAAACGAAGGATTTACATTTTCGTGAACATTATGTTTGTGGGGCGACATATATAAATTGCAATGTGGGGCTTTATATATATATAGTATATATGCCCCATATCTCGGTTAAAATTTTGCGCCACTTATCTCGGTTTAGACACGACCACCCCATATCATGACCAATTTCTATATATATATATATATATATATATATATATATATATATATATATATATATATATATATATATATATATATATATATATATATATATATATATATATATATATATATATATATATATATATATATATATATATATATATATATATATGACATGACTAAAGAGTTGCATAGCAGAGGAATTCAAACGTGGTTCTCTTCAGCATTATACATTCTTAAGTTGCTAGATCTTAATATTTATGCTTGTAGGAATCTAGGGGAGAATCAGTTGATAGCAATTGTAAAAAGGAAGTTGATAGAGCAATTTAAATCCTTTTGGAGGCAAGAAAGAGAACGAAAAATACATAGTGGTAAACTTGACACTTACTTTAGTTTAAAGTCAGTTTTCTGTCAAGAACCATATTTAAGTATACAAAATTTTAATTTGCGTAAATCTATATGTAAACTCCGTATAAGTGCACACAACCTCTTAATTGAAACAGGGAGATATTCAAAAAAAGGTTCTTTGGCTAGAGAAGAAAGGCTATGCAAGTTCTGTGATAATAATGCGATTGAGGATGAGGTACATTTTTTGACACAGTGTTCATTTTATAATATTGAAAGAGTAGAGTTATTTGATAAGGTTGCTTCTGTTAAATGCTACCGACAAAACTAGATGGATTTTATTACAGGAAGATAAAAATCTTCTGATGGCCCTTGGGTCTTTTATACATGTTTGTTTTGAAAAACGATGCAATAATTTCAAATAGAATTATGTATATTCTATCATTCTAGTATTAAGACCGTCGACACAGATCATCCATACGATAACGTCATTCATTTTCACCCCTTAATTCAATCAACATGATTAATGTTACCTTTGTTACATGTTCAACGTTGGTTCGTTGGTATGTCCTAAATGTTTTTGTCTGTCCTTGTTGTTGTGTCAATGTATTTTTTTCTAATCAATTCATGTTTGCATTTTTATATACCCGAGAGGGCCCTTGATTGGAAATAAAATTATTCTATTCTATTCTATTCTATTCTATTCTATATAAAAGTAGGGTTTACGGGGGTCAGACTTATATAGGCGTATTTCCGGGATGGTTTGAGCCCGCCTTCATATCATTTTCTAAGACGACACAAGATAAAAGGGCTCTGAGATTTATCCGATTTTTTTTTTTTTTTTTTGCAAAGGTCTCTTATATGTCGGTGAGTAAGTAGCAAAGGCTGTGGCTAAACTGCGCATATGCAAAGGCTCGCCAGAGCAATGCTGGCCACATATGCGAGAATGGCATTTTCCATTACGAAATCACGCCTATACAAATACATTGTAAACTTAACCGCCGAAAAAAAAGAGAAAAAAAAAAACAAACACGAAAATTTTAAAATAAAAAAATTGTGATACTTTTCTTATTTCAGCTCAAAATATAGATTGGGGGTACTCGTTAGAACCGCCTCATAGAGGCGGTTCTAATGTGTACCAACAATCTATATTTCAGAGCAGAAGTTGGAAAAATAAGATTTACCCCCGTAAACCCCAGCTTGTTCTTGCGTAACTTACGAAACCGACAGCAAATTTTGACGAAAACGCACAAATACATTGTAAACTTGTAAACCGAAAAAAACAACAACAAAAAAACAACGAAAATTTTGAAATGAAAAATTGTGATACTTTTCTTATTTCAGCTCAAAATATAGATTGGGGGTACTCGTTAGAACCGCCTCATCGAGGCGGTTCTAAAGAGTACCCACAATTTATATTCTCAAAATAAAGATTGGCGGTACTCGTTAGAAGCGCCTCATCGAGGCGGTTCTAACGTGTACCAACAATCTATATTTTAGAGCAGAAATAAGAAAAATAAGGTGTACCCCTGTAAACCCCAGTTTTACCTCATAAAAGTGGGGTTCAAGGGGGTCAAAATTATATAGGCATGTTTTCGTGATGTCTTTCCTATTCGATCCGAGATGATTTTGTCCTCAAATTGTGCTTTTTCCTGAGTAAATATTTTAAGTTATACTTTTTAATAGGCAATTATCATACTCAGGAAATTATTCTCATTTTAACAGGCAGGGAAGCCAACTTGCTAAGTTTAGAATCTGAAGCAAAAACGCGACAAAAGTGGGAAAAAATCGGATCTTATCATTGTTTCGGACGATAAAATCGTAACCCGAACGGATTTTCCTGTTGGTATTATCACTTCTTTTGAGCCATTAAGTCTGGAAAAATAACACCACATGATTCTAGATATAATGACCGATTATTTTACGCCGGAATCTTGGAACGGACTGAGGACAACCGAAAACGGATCGTAACTTGCATGTTTAAAGAGTGTACAAGGGGATAAACTGATAAATAGAATACCAGATTCATGTCATCTGATGTCAAGTTTATCAGGCTCGGTTTCGAGAACGCGCGTAGAATCGCCCGGCAAGCTTCATGATTCTACAAGCGTTCTCGAAGCCTTGCCTGATGAACTTGATATCAAAAGCCACGAATGGTATTCTCTTTCTACCCAGCAAGCACAGGTCGCTAGGGCAACGTCAAATAAACGTCGGTGCAACGTCGACGTAGATGTGACGTTGCATAAACGTCATAACGTTGCACTGACTTTGATATGACGTCACAATTACGTCATGTGCAAATGCCCCGGTAAGACTACGCTTACGCACAGGTTTGATGGTCGCCTATTTTTGGGCCGATTGTTTGTCAGGCCGATTGTTTGTCAATTGACCCAAAGTTATAAAGTGCAGTAGATTTTCACTGCTTAAGCCAATTTGTTTTTCATTCACACTAACTTGTTGGATTATTTAAAACAAGGGGACCATGATGGTCAAATATCACTCACCTGAGCTAACAGATTCAATGTTTCTGAATTTCCAGTCGTTACTGAAGGACTTATGCTACTGGCAAGGTCAAAAGCAGGCATTTTTAGCAATCGAGGGCATAGCTGAGAGACAGACCGACATCACCAGTTTTCGAACTTATCCGAATTTCATCCACAACCTACTAATATGTTATCGCGCAACCGGTCTTGAAACTAACATCTTGCCGAACTCATTCTATAGCTTTTAACCCTGACAGTTTCAGGAAGTTCCGATAAAAATCGAAAGGGCTACGGTGATGATAAGGTCAAAAATAGGTATCTTAGCAATCAAGGGTACGTAACTCTATGATTAATAGGCCGACTTAGCCGATTTTCAAACCCACCCGAGTTTTATCCCCATATTCACAGCCACCTTACATATAAGTTTCAGAAGCTGGAGGCGCTACGGTGATGACAAGCATTTTCCCATTATGAGTCTATGGGACCTTTTGGATGCCATAGCAACCAAAGTTTTCCTTCAATTTCAGTCAAAAGCTTATGTCATCAATGCCCCACCAGAGGCATGCTACAGATGATTGAGATCAGCATGCAGGCTGCAGATATAATTGGTCAAAGGTGCTGATGGGCAGACAACGGACGACGGACGGTGGACGACCCATACTGTAAGCTCCCCTGGAGCCTTCGGCCCAGGTGAGCTAAAAAGCCTCTCTCTTCTTATCGCTGTGAGGTCAGAGTGGTGTCTATTACAGTAAAATTCCTATATTGAGACCACCTTTAGGACTGTTCAAAAGTGGTCTTAAAGACCACTTTTGAACAGTGCCAAAGGTGGTCCCTGACCAGAGGACATTGTAGACAGAAAACACAAAGAAAAATTAAGTGTACCCTCCAAAATAAGCTTTTTATAGCAGAATTAGTCCTAATTTTAGGTGGTCTTAATAGCGGAATTCTACTGTATACAGTAGCGCAGTGGTTACGCTACTCGCCTTGTAAATAAGGGGTCGCAGGATCGATCCCGGGCTTCTCCAGACTTTCGGATGAGTCTTTAAACCGAGGTCCCGTCTCCGTATGACGTAAAAACTCAAACGCTCACTGTATATATAAGGAGCATACAAAATGAGTTCACATTAGGTAAACAAATCTTCACATTAGGTAAACAGATCCGTGTAACAAACACCCCTCTGATCCCCACATTATTTCTAATCCCCACTTTATAGAGAGAAAACTGAGGTTTACAGGGGTCTACATTATTTTCCTTATTTTTGATCCAAGACATAGGTTGTGGACACTTGTAAGAACTGCCTCATCGTACCCACATCCTGTGTTTAGAGTATGTACGAGGGCAAGTCACTAGGTAACCAGCCTATTTCATTTCCAATTGACCGAGACAACCAAGATTTTCATGCCTTATTTCAATACATGTTTTAGGCGCGAAGGCAAAATTGCACCCTTATCGTAGTGTTTCCCCTAATGAGTTATAGCAGGGTGCTGCACCCTGCTGCCCTTCTGGCCCACCCTGCTGCCCTTCTCACCCACCCTGCTGCCCTTTTTTGGTGTGAAAGCACTTTCTGGAGACAATCTGTCAAAACAAGTTCCTGCATATAAAAGAAGCCTTTTGGTCATCATAGCAGATTACATTATGCTCTTAAATATTGGTTATAAAGCATTAGAAGCCTCTATTTAGGCTCTCTTGAAAACATGATGGTAACAAATTGCCCTTTAAGTTAAAAGTGCCCTTTTTCTGAACCAGCACCCTGCCCTTTTCCAAGTCTGGGGGAAACAGTATATCGGGTCATTCACTCATCAGATATTGAACGTCAAAATGGCTAGTGATGCAAAAGCAAGCTTTTCGCCACGCTGTAACTCGATACATGTATTTGAAAGGGAAAACCGGTCAGGAAATACAATGCGAGTTGACAAATGTTTATGCGTCTTCTGCACCATCGTATGCACAAGCTAAGTTAGTTCTGGATTGGGGAATTCAAACGGGGTAGAACCTCTTTAGAAGACGAAACCAGGTCTTGACGGCAATCCGGTGCCACCGATGAAGAATTGTGTAACAAAGTACGGGATCCGGTGTACTCTGATAGGCGAATTACAGTATGCATTACACACTTCACATGGTAGCGTTTCAACAATTTTACTTGATCGCTTGGGTATGCGCAAGCTAACAACCCGTTGGGTCCCAAAACCCCTAAGCGACGAGCAAATGGCAACCAGAGCATCAGTATGCAGCGCATTGTTGAAGCGATTTATGTCAAAGGAAGGTGATTTTCTTTCACGTCTGGTGACTGTAGATGAGACCTGGGTCCATTATTATGAGCCAGAGAATGAAACTCAAAGTCGCCAATGGGTAGGGCCGGGGACTCCGAGGTCAAAGAAATTAAAAACGCAACCCTCTGCTGGCAAAGTGATGGCAACTGTATTTTGGGACGCACAAGGCGTTTTTATGATGGACTTCTATCAAGCAAATGTACAATAACAGATGCGTATATATCATGC
The DNA here is from genome assembly GCA_963580285.1 of Lucinisca nassula. Taxonomy (NCBI): domain Eukaryota; kingdom Metazoa; phylum Mollusca; class Bivalvia; order Lucinida; family Lucinidae; genus Lucinisca; species Lucinisca nassula. The sequence goes on along the minus strand of OY757024.1, from coordinate 103,259,582 downwards.
AAATTTGCTCGACCAACTGAGAACTGTAATCCGTGAAAAAAAAGCCGAAGTAAACTCTCCAAAGGGATTCTGGTCCAACAGGACAATACAAGAGTTCACGCTTGCCAAATTGCACTGGAATGGGTACGAGCTAATACCGCACCCCCACCCCCTATTCTCCGAGCTTAGCTCCTAGTGACTATTTCCTATTCCCAAACTTAAAACAGGATATCCGATGACGTCATTTCCGGTCCAACGAAGAAGTCGGGTGGGGGGGGGGGGGGTGAGGGCAGTCGAGGGGTGGGTCGGAAACAAGGACCTGGCTCCTCAGTTCTGGGCGTATAAAAAAGTAATGCAGGGCGTTAATGATAATGTGACCTGGCGTCAATCAAATTACCAAGTGAAGTTTGAAGAGCTTTATGTCCGAAGGAACGTGGCAAAAATTTCAATCAGATTTGACATTCAGTTGGTGACTTTGTAGTCAAGATTACATCAACTAATCTGATTGGTTCAAAGCTAGATACGGGTGAATTTATTTGTTCAGAAGGACAAAGGTGTTAGTTTGCAATCAAGTTCCTACCGTCTAGTTTTTTTTTCTTGATAATGATCTTTCTTAATATAATGATTTGGTCATAAGTTTTTGCGTTTAAACCTGCTGAATACATAGATGTGGTGCATTTCCTCTGTTTTCCTTGTACGGGAAGATAAAGGCTATTTTATTCCCTTACCTTACTGCTTGATTTTGCGCGGAAATTTGATTTTTAACCCCTTTTTCAAATGGAATTTGTCTCCCTGTATATAACTGGAGTTATCGTACTACAGGAACTGCCACCCAGGTTATCGACACCCCATTTTTGATAGGCTTCGATGATTTCCCTTTGGCCGGTCACCTTATCGGTGCAAGCTGGGGTGTAATTATTAACGCAGTATCACACACCATCCTGTGTGCATTTAATTGAAATACACAAGCGTATCCACGGTGGGTAGGCATAACGGAGTATGTTCGTCCAAAACAGCGTTTCTTCGTTCTGGTCGTCCGCGTAAGGGACTCTGGTCGTCCGGTTGGCAAAAGCATGATGGATAGCAAGTACGAAACATGCCATTTGACAGGAAAAATAAGTTTCATGGAACGCTATAATACTTCTTCCGTCTGTTTGTATGTGGGTTACAGCTGAAAGTCGCTGTATTACTGAGATTAAGGGATCCGCGGTCTAAGTGGTCTCAACAGAATTATGCGTTTGTGTCACTAACATGAGATTATTTTGTAATAAAAGAGCAAGCTTCTGGCTAGTTATGCGTTGGTAATGTAAAAGATATCTGTTTTGTACATCAAGGTTGCATTGATTTGTCGTTTGATGTAACTCCATAAGAAACCCAATTGATTTAATAATGCGATACGAAAATAGAGAGGCACGAGTGTCTGTTTTGTCATCTTCAACATCTTTGAAATGTGGCACCGGCTAAATATTTGTGCTTGGCATAGGATTCTTGTCAGTAACGAGATAGGTCATTAAAGTGCAGGTACCACTTTGCTTAAGAAAACATGCTTTATGGCACGTTTTACCATGTACGAACTACTTCCCAAACAAATATTCTTGTTTTTTGTTAGTTATGTCTCCCCCTTTTCGGGGAGACATATTGTTTTTCCCCCGGGCGTCTGTCTGTCTGTCGGTCTCTCCATCTGTCACAAAATGGTGTCAGCTCTACAACTTGAAAACCGTTCAAGATATCTTTACGAAACTTCGTATAAATATTAATCAACATTAGACGACGTGCAGAGCGTAAGAACTATAACTCTGGCATTTATACTTTTTGAGTTATTTTCCTTGGAAGTTTGTCGGTCACAAACTCGTGTATGTATGTATGTATGTATGTATGTATGTATGTATGTATGTATGTATGTATGTATGTATGTATGTATGTATGTATGTATGTATGTATGTATGTACGTACGTACGTACGTACGTACGTACGTACGTACGTACGTATGTATGTTTGGACAAATCATGTCCGATCAATAACTTTCTCATTTTGGATGGATTTTGAAATTAATTGGCAGAAATGTTAATCACCATGAGTCAATATGTCGGGCACATGACGCAGGTCGGTACCTCAAAGGTCAAGGTCATACTTAGAGGTCAAAGGTCAAAAAGGGTCTTTTTTCGTGTTCGGTCAATAACTTTCTTATTCCTGGATTGATTGTGAAACTACATGGCAAAAATGTTAACCATCATGAGACGATGTGTTGCGCGCAAGACCCAGGTCGATTTCTTCAAGGTCAGTGTCATACTTAGAGGTCAAATGTAAAAAAGGGTCTTTTGGGGGGTTTGGTCAATTACTTTCTTTTTCCTGGATGGATTATGAAATATCATGGCGAAAAAGTTAAGCATCATGAGTGATGTGTTGCGCGCAAGATCCAGGTCGGTACCTCCAATGTCAAGGTCATATTTAGAGGTCAAAAGTAAAAAAAAGGTCTTTTTTCGTGTCCGATCAATAACTTATTTTTATTTTTGGATAGACTTTTTAAAGTAACCTTGCAGTAATGTTCACCTTATTAGACGATGTGTCATGCACAAGACCAAGGTCCGCACCTCCAATGTCAAGGTCATATTTAGAGGTCCAAGGTAAAAAGCCCATGTTTTCGTGTATGGTCAATAACTTTCTTATTCTTTGATGGATTATGAAATTACTTGACAGTAATGTTAACATTCATAGGACGATGATGGCTCCAAGATCTAAGTTGGTCCCTCAAAGGCCAAGGTCATATTTAAAGGTCAAATGTCAAAAAAGGGTCTTTTATTTTCGTGTCCGGTCAGTAACTTTCTTATTCCTCGATGGATATTGAAATTACTTGGCAGAAATGTTAACCATCATGAGATGCAAGACACAGGTCGGTACCTCCAAGGTCAAGGTCATACTTAGAGGTCAAAGGTAAAAAAGTTTTTTTTTTCTTGTACGGTCAGTTACTTTATTTCTCGATTGACTTTTTAAAGTTACTTTGCAGAAATGTTCACCTTCATTAGATGATGTGTTGCACACAAGACCCAGGTCAATACCTCTAATGTGAAGGTTATACTTAGAGGTCAAATAGGGGGAAGACATCTGTGTTTTTTGTAGAAAACAAATTCTAGTTTTGTTTTATAATTACTGAGCTGCTGAGAAGTGCCCATCCCATTTACTTTCCTTATTATGGTATCATCTTGCCGCTACTGTATCGAACTACCTTAACTACAGAGGAAAAAGAAAAACATGTATTTGGCTCCTCAAAGGAAACAAACGTCGGTCTGTGCTTAGTGAATTTGGATCGATTGACAAACAGTAGACTGATAGCTCAGTGGTTAGTGAACTTGCCTCTGGTGCTAGAGGTCCCGGGTTCGATCCCCGGCAGCGGCGATAAAATTTCGGTGTCAGAACACGCTCCGTTGGCAACATTTGCAGGGATGAATGTCATAAAGTGCTCCGTCCTTCGGATCGGGACGTGCAGGTAAAAGACCCCTACCGAAATACATGATTAATTAATCCTGCAAACCTTGTGTGTATGCAATGTACACCTGTGAGTAATGGTCAGATGTGACCGATCGCAGTATAAGTAGGAAGAGAAAGACAGAAAGACTAAAAAAAATTAGTGTATACTTTTGCCCTAGTCACGTGGACGTTTGTTTGATCCCATCAACAATATTAAGGTAATTTTGGAGACGCTGCTTCCAATTTTGTGGGACATTTACCCGACACTGAGATGAAATGACATCTCAAGTCCTGCCGCCTAATGAAACAAAAATTGTTTATATGCATGAACGGTCCGACACGCACCGCTTTGCCTGGGCAGGCTTAGACCTTCTATGCGGTCTACCAGTAATCATGAGCGCGGTCAGTTTCAGCTCTGCGTGGAAGCACCGTGCAGCCCAATCTATTTCCCCACGCGCCGATGGGACTCAACATAGATTCGGATGCTCGTTCTCTGTTTTTGAGCAAGAACCAGAAAAATGATGTATACCCTCAAAACCCACGTTTCTCTGTATATATGTAAATGAGGTTTACAGGCTGCTCATTACACGGACTTGTTAATCGAAAGAAACAGACCGTCCGTCCATTCATTCAGCTTTTGCTGGAAAACCATACATTTGTTTGTTTTACTGGAGGTTTTTACATTCCCGTCAACATTATCATCACGTGAACAAGTCCGTGAAATGAACCCCCCGCCAACCCCACTTTATATGGAGAAAACTGGGGTTTACGGGGGTAAACGGTGTGGGTACCCGTTAGAACCGCCTATGTTTGCACTATTTATAGGAAAAATATCACGGATTTTCATCAGAAGAGTAGCCATTTTGGAGATGTGAAAAAAAATGCACTATGTCGCACGGTTGAGTTATCGTAATATTAAGGCTATTTTGGAAACGTTGCTTCCGATTTTGTGGGACATTAACTCGACACTGAAATGAAATGACATCTCAAACCCTTCCGCCCTGGCAGGTCGGTTTCAGCACCTCGTGGAAGCATAATGCAGCCCAATCTATTTCTACAAGCCCAAATGGGTGGGGCGGAATAACAATATGCAATGGGGGAATTAGCTGAACAGATGTACGAATGCGATCTGACTGAGCACGTGCTATCTGATCGCACACGTGGGAAAGATATTAAATTGTAATAGATTTAATTAAAGAGGAAAGAGGTAAGAAATAACAACAAAAACAAAAACAAACATACAAAAAAAAGAACAATAACAAACAAACAAAGCCTTAATTCATATAAATGCAACAGACCACAACGTGGCATGATTCGGTGTACTCACTGTAGTGGGGGTGCTAATTATATTTGGGTCTCTTTCATTCATAAGGAAACCAGTGCTTCAGCTGAAGTGCACGACCCGCCGGATGCTTTTAGCTTTATGAGTGTTACCATATATGGGTATGGCGGCCATTTTGGTCATGTGACCTGGACCTAAAACGGTTCCCCCAATAAATGCGCCTTATCGTAAGGAGCAAAAATATATCTTATACTTTAGTACTGTATTCTGAATCGTTTGCAGGATAAAATGCATTCTTACTTTTCCAATACAAAAGCAATACAAAAGCATATGTGTCAAAGTTTGACCTAGGCGCAAAGAATGTCAGGGTCAACCAAGGGTCACCATTTTAGCACTTTATGATAGGCTTACGTCCAAGATGCTATTTATCAAGTTTCGTGGAAATCTGCCCAGTGGTTCTGGAGAAAACTAATTTTGAAGGGTTTTTACCATATATGGCTTGGCGGCCATTTTGGTCATGTGACCTTGACCCCATGAGCAAATTTTGGTTTTACCCATCCCATAGAGGCTCCATATAAAATCAATCGATTCAACGGTTTCCGAGGAGAAGCAGTTCGAAAATTTTCACATTTTTCGCCTCGGCGAGGCTATACTAAATGGAATGTAATATATGGCAAGTTCATTGGTTAGATCTTATTGATATCTATCAGTATGCCAAAAATTATTTAAATATTCCAATCGGTTAAGTCACTATCACCAATTTTCACAAACGGGTTACGGACGGACAGAATGACACAGTGATTTTAGGGCACTCTAAGAAAATCAACCGACTTCAGTCGGTCACTTTTTCTGCGGGTCGTGCAATAACATCAATCGAAACACAACCAATAAGGGCATTTATTAATTACGTATAAGTGATATACCTATAATCAATTTTACAATTTAAACAGATTAAAACAAAACAAGAGCATTAAAACTCAGTGCTACTATACTTAAGACATACCCATTTAACATAGGCCACTCCCATTTTAGTCATTCCCCGCCGCGGTTTGGATCGAAAGTTGAAGACAGATATCGTGGACAATAGATATTATACATGTTATAACGCCGCGATTCCCCCGTGATTCCCCCGATCGGCGCAAATCCGGAGTGGTCGTCTCGTATTCAATCCTTTTCATCATGCTCCGCGCAATACGGGGTTGCGCGGGTCAAAAAAAAAAAAAAAAAAAAATGATTGCGGCGGGTGTACTGTATGTGTCAAGCTCGGCAGAAATTGAGGGTGAATGTTTAGGTCCCTATGGTTGGTTGGTCCCCGGCAAAAAAGTGAATATGTCAATTTGGAAACGTTGCTTCCAATTTTGTGGGACTTTTACCCGACACTGAGATGAAATGAATATCAAGCATGTCGCCCAATGAAACCAATAGGGTTCATAAATATGGACGGTCCAACTCGCACCGATTTGCCTGGGAAGGCTTAGATCCTCCAAATGGTTAACCATTACTCGTGTGCGGTCGGTTGCCGCTCTGCGTGGAAGCATCATGATCATGTCTATCTATTTCTACAAGCCCCGATGGGCGGGGCCGGTTTAGGCCCCGTTTAACCGGTTTAAACCCAGAAGAAAATATTACTGACCGCCCCAATGCGCTCCTTTCGTTGTGGTTTCACTTGTTTTTTTTTTTTTTTTTTTTTTGGTGTTGTTGTTGTTGTCCGATGCTGCCGTGGTCATTTTAACACTTATGAATTTCCAATTTGTTTAGTTGCGTAAAGGTAACTGAGATACATCAGCTACTCACTCGGCTTGTCGTCTGTGATTTGATTGTTTGTTAATTAAGACCGTTTGTCCGTCTCACCCTTTGATGTTTGAGATAGGCTTTGAGTTCTGATTCGAGCAGTTTCTGGAGTATCCTTAATTGTAAAAAACACATCGCAGAACAAGCGAATAATGCTTTATTCTCTCTATTAAGAAAAATAAGAGTTCTAAACCTACCTATCGAAATGCAAATAGATTTATTCAACAAGTTAATCAAACCAATTTTACTATATGGATGCGAAATTTGGGCTTTTGGAAATTTAGACATTATAGAAAGAGTTCAACTAAAATTTATAAAACGAATACTACATTTAAAAAAATCTACCCCCTCATATATGGTTTACGGAGAAACAGGGCTTTATCCTCTCAAAATTGATGCACAAGCGAGAATTGTATCATTCTGGTTCAGTTTACTCGAATTCAATAGTCAGAAACTATCTAGCATGATATATACTGTTTTGCATACTCTGTATGAACAAGGCAAATGCAAATCAAGTTGGCTTGAAAATGTTAAAAATTTAGTTAGCAGCAACGGCTACGCAAACATTTGGCTAACCCAGTCATGCATGAATAAACTCTGGTTTTGCAAATCTTTAAAACAAAAAGTAAAAGATCAATATTTACAACAATGGAACTCTCTAATAAACTCTTCATCAAGCGGCATAGCATATAGAATATTTAAGAGCAACTTCGAAGCAAATGAATACTTCTACAATCTAAACAACAAACAGTGCCGTATTTTAACCGCATTTCGATCTCGGAATCACAGACTCCCAATAGAAGTAGGCCGTTGGAACAATACACCTATTAATGAAAGAAGATGTCACCTATGCCAAAAAGGACATAGGCGATGAATTTCATTACCTATTTAACTGCTCAATATTTCAGGAAGAACGCACAATACATTTGAAACCGTACTATCGAAACAACCCTAACACCTACAAAATGAACGAACTCATGAACAGCAAAAATGCTTCCGTTCTTATTAACTTAATCCACTTCATTGAAAAAATAACGAACAGAGTGGGAAACACATAACACTTACGAAACACGGTAGAAATTGCGTTATATCAGTTCAAACAAAATAAAATGTCCATCGAAGTTGACCTGTATAAGCTTATATTGTATTTGTGACGCACGACATTGAAACGACGTCAGATAGGCGCCAATTAGACGTTGATCTGCCGCTGTTCTATGCGTGGTGTACCCACCTAGTTGGGTATACAGTATTTTCACGTACAACGTAGTGTATCTTTCTATCTTCCTATTCACTTGCGATGAACTATTGATGACTACCGCCTTATTGTAAGAATTGCTGTATATATATATGTAAACATTGCAGATCCGGATCGGGCGCCGCATTATGCGTGGTCGGATCTGGGCCTGCACTGTTCATGCAAAAAGAAATGCTATATGATATGTTAGGGATAACACCACTGAGGCAGCCATCTGAAAGAAAACTGGACCCACCCACTAGGCGGGCGATGTTTACGCGACGTCGTGCCGACGTTGATGCAGTGCCAAGGCGTTGCATCGACGTCGACATGGCGTTGCCTGCGCAAAATTCAGTACGTCCGCTTTTTCTGTTAGACATAAGATTTGTAGTGTTTACCCTTATTCTGCTGTTTATTACAATCCCTTCTCTTGCAAACAGAGTGGATCCAGATCAGACGGCTCTGAAGAAGCCGTATGGTCGGGATCGTCATTGTTTGCCATTCTGTTTCTGATCCGCTTTACAAATTTAAATGTACTTTATATATATCAAAGAATTGGGTTACTTGATACACATGCAGTCATAACAGTGTTGCAAAATAAAGTATTCAGCAGGATGGGGATTGAAAGTACCTGTATGTGTGTGTGTGTGTGGTGCTCAATTTCTCCTGTAGAACCACCTTATCAACTTAATTATAGATATCTAGCAGGCGCACGATGTCTAAAAGAGGCCATGTCGATGCTGAATCGATGAAATGACGTTTAATTCACGTCGGTTTGACACCGAGGAGACGCTGTGTGCTTGTTGGACTATTTACCTTGGTCTACCTATAATAAATATAAAAAGAACACCTCTTTCCATCTCTTGGAACGGGATGCCATGACTCTCCTTAATAACATTCGGCTCAAAATGAATGAAATAATCTTGAAAGGTTGGAAAATAAAACCCAACCCCCCAAACACTTATCATATATCAAAAGATACTCACCGGCTGGAGAACCATATAAATTCCTTGTTTACACTACTGCTGCCCATCAATACTATTTCGCGTAAACTTTATGAATGAAAACAATTGTTCAATGAAATTCCTTCAATGAACATGTGACCGCATGGGTCAGCTTATCCTGAGGTAAATGACCTCTATTGACTGAAGGCGTCCGTGCAAATCATGAAGGCGTCCGTGCAAATCATAGCAAGTTGTATTGCGGTAAAATCATGTGACATTGAATGAATTAGACCAACAGGTAGACCTAGATAAGCAGTAATACTTGATACTTGAAACCAAAAACAATGTAATTTCTATATTTCCATTTCCGTCTAGGCCTGATTGACGCTCCTGTAGAGGAGCCTTTATTTTATTTTATTTTTTATTTTTATTTTTTTTCTCTTTCTCTTCTATTAAATGTTCCCAGCGGATGCTTGGCGCCTAGTCAGCGTCGAATCGGCGCCGATGCTACGTCATGACGTTGCAGTGACGTTGGTACGACGTTGTCTTTCCGTGGAAAGAGAATAAAAGGACAGAAAAAGATAGACGGCGTCGCGAAGGCACCGGGCATGCGACGAATCGACGTCAGTTGATGTCGATTCGGCGTCGGTCCGGCATAGTTTGGACGCAGTTTGCTGGCTGGGACATCTCTGTTCTTTCCAGCCAGTGAACTGTACTTGCAGATCAGGTTGCTTGAAAGTTACCCTCACCTCGTGTGTATGTGTGTGTGAATGTGTGTAAGTGCTTTGTGTTAAATTATTCTCTCTGTTGATGCCGCCAACACAATGGCATTTAAATTTTGCATCTCATGTTGCACATTTCCATGTAACTGAGAATAAAAGAATGTTATGTATGTTATGTCTTTACACATTAACTGGCAAAAAATATTTGCCGTAAAGATCGGGTAGTTACATTATCCCCAACAGTCCATATTACCCTAAACTGTCCTTTTTAGAGGAAGCTTTCATGGCTGCTAAGCTAGCTCTTCCCATTTTTTTCTGTAACTCATTTACATTAGTACAACCAAAATCCGGTGCCACTTTTTTGTATGGGGAAGACCAATATCCTCTGCCAAAATTTGTTACAATTTTCCGTATTTATTACGTTAAATAGAAAATCTAGCTCACCGTAAGTGCTCTGTATAAGGGCTAAGCAAATAATAAATGGCTATATGATGGAAGCTTTGACTGCGTGTCCATTGTAAGGATAAAATGGAAAGAAAAGGTACCGAGTTTGGCAATCGTTCAATGAATAATCAGTGGCAGATCTCTTGGAACAAATCGCAGAGTTGCGGCCTTGTAACGATGTCAACTTATTCAGAATCAATGATTATTAGGCCGTTCCGTGCAACGAAGGTACATATAAGACCGTTCTGTTAGCGAGCACAAAATAAACCAAAGCAGAGCACCTTACCATATTCCCGAAAAGGACGACCAGAAACCTTTACACGGCCGACCATAAGCAAGAAACGTCGTGTCCGGATGACCAAATTCCGTCACGCCTACCCAGCGTGAAATCCCTGTCCAATTATCGCATTTATGATTTTTGTTTGTTTGATTTGAGGTTTAACGTCCCCTTCAACACTGTATAGGTCATTTTGGAGACGTTGCTTCCAATTTTGTGGGACTTTTACCCGACATTGAGATGAAATGACATCTCAAGCCCTGTCGCCCAATAAAACCAATAGGGTTTATAATCATGGACCGCGCACCGCGGTTCCTGGACAGGCTTAGATCCTCTAAGCGGTTTACCAGTACTAGTGTGCGGTCGGTTTCAGCTCTGCGCGGAAGCATCATGCAGCCCATCTATCATTCTTCAAGCCCCGATGGGCGGGGGCGGATCGCATTTATGATCCGAACATTGGCATATATTTTTGGGGCTCGTAAGAAGAGGTTACAGATTATATTTCGAGCCACAAAATATCTGGTATGGGTTTGTGTGGGTGGGAAGGGGAGCGGGGTGCTACTAGTAAGATACCCCTCAATCAGGCTGTTCTATAAACTAGCCCCTAAAATGTCTGTGTTTGGCACTCAAATAAGACCATTTGGTCACGACACGTGATTTCTAACGTTGTGGCAATTTTGAAGACTTGGACTCATATCAGCCCCCATCTCTACTGATTTTAATCAGAGAATTCCATTACGTCTCTATGGATTGAATTGCTTCCCAGCACGAAAACATGCCTATATCAAAGTTTGACCCCTTTGGACTCCACTTCTATATAGTAAAACTGGGGTATACAGAGGTAAAAGTATTTTTTCGTATTTCTGGTCCAAACATAGATTGTCGATACTCGTTAGAACCGCCTCGTCGAATATCCACAATCTATGTTTTGAGCAGAAATAAGAAAAATATCGAAATTTTTCATCTGAAATTTTTCATTTTTCGGTGGTAAGGTTTACAGAGTATTTACATAAACGTGTTATTGTAATGCACAGTTGGTTGATACAATTAGCAAAGGCTCTGAAAAGACTGCAGTCTGATATGAGTCTATACTAGTCGCCAATTCGACCTTGTTAGGAATTACATGTCGCGGCTCAGATCTGTATATTTTTTATCTAGAGAATAACTGCGGCGTCTGATCTGGGCCTGCACTGTTTGCCAGTATCTCGTTTTCGGGTTTCGGGTTTTTGTTTGTTTGTTTGTATTGGTGTTTAATGGCCAAGTCAACACTATTTAGGTCATGTTTGAGCCGGTCGGTTTACCAAGTAACCGGTTAACCAGTGCAGTGCGCATTCTGTCGCCGGAAACTGACAACTGCCCTTCTTGAATCAGCGGAAGGGAGAGAATGACCGTAGAAAAAATTTCATGATCAATCTCCATGAACGAATGTTGCCTTCCCCGGCAGGTATCGAACCCGCGTCCTCCTGATCACCAGTCAGAGCGCATCCGACAGAGCTACCGAGGCTGACCCGGGTTTCTGGTACAGAATGGGTTAATTTACGTAATATTGGCAACAAGGTCATAGTTTGCAGGGGTGTATATATTATTTGTCTTGTTGCTGTTCCAAACCATAGGTTGTGGGTATTCGTCAAAACCGCCTCAGTGAGGCAGTTCTTACGAGCACATACAGCCTATGTTTGGAGTATTTGTTTGTTTGTTTGATTTAAGGTTTAACGTCCCCGTTAACACTGTGTAGGTCATTTTGAAGACGTTGCTTCCAATTTTGTAGGACTTTTACCCGACATGGAGGTGAAATGACATCCCAAGCCCTGTCACCCAATAAAACCAATAGGGTTTATGAGCATGGACGGTCCGACTCTGGGCAGGCTTAGATCCTCTAAGCGGTTTACCAGTACTCGTGTGCGGTCAGTTTCAGCTCTGCGTAGAAGCATCATACAACCCATCTATTTCTTCATGCCCTGATGGGCGGGACGGTATGTTTGGAGTATAAATAAGAAAATAATCACAGCTTTTCTTCAGAAAAATAACTATTTAATGCACTCTATTTACATTTCCAGTGCAAAGTCTGATGTAAACCTATAGAAAACCATTGCGTTCATACTTCCATGAACGCATCGAATCACATGATTTTCAATGACGTTATGTGACGTCATTCTAAACCATTGTTCTCTACGGGCGTTGATGACGTCAACGCTGCTCCGCTCTTTGTAGAAAAATAGCGTGTAAATGTTTTTTCAGCTTTAAAAGTTTGCCCTACAAGCATTTTTTCGCCCAGTGGTGAGGGGCAAATAATGTAAATATAAAAAATAAACTTATTTTTTCTGCTTTTCATGGAAGTATGAACGCAGTGGGTCGCGTGCAAAGTAAATGAACCCTGAATGTATTATCGTGATGGAATATTGACAACATCACGAAAACAAGCCTATATAATTTTGACCTCCTTGAACCCCAATTTTATATTGTTTACAGGGGTATGCTTTATTTTTCTTATTTCTGCTCAAAAGTATAGATTGTGGGTAATCGATGAGGCGGTTCCAACGAGTACCCACAATCTATACTTTCGAGCAGAAATAAGAAAAACATGACAATTTTTCATCTTAAAATTGTGTTGTTTTTTCACGGTAAAATTTACAATGTATTTGTATAGGCGTGTTTTCGTAATGAGACCAACTGGTCTGCGTGTTTTTTTTTTCACAGTAAAATATCAACTTATGTGGTGTTTTGGTTGATCCTTTCCCGTTATTATGAATACTGAAAAACCAACAATTCTTTTGGCATTTACATACTTACAAGCAGCGCAAAACGCATGGTCATTCTAGTTAGAAATGAACAAAAACTAAAATAAAACAAGAGGGTCATGATGGCCCTGGATCGCTCACCTGATCCATTTTGCATAACGAAAATGGTAAGGAGGGTTGATCCTTTTGACATCATGGGTCCTAGTGCAGGCTCAGTGAGACAAGGTGTTGTGTGTGTTGGGAGGGGGGAGGGGTTAGTGGGTGACAAGAGGTTGTGTGTGAATGTGTGAACAGGATGAGTCTAATTATCTATGACCAATGACTTATGGTGACTAGGGGTTGTCGGGGGTGGGGGTGGAACAACTGGTGATGTTTGACCAGAGATGACAAGGTGACAAGGGGTTGTGCAGGAATTGGGGGCATTTGATTTTATAGCAGTATTTACTGGTGCCATATTCGTATTACAACACAACACTGAGCTGGGAACCAGTTAACATAACCCTGCTTATTAGAGTGATACTCTTCATCAAGAGTAGCCAGAAGGCAATATAGCTTGTCTATAGGGGCTTAAGTTGAACAAGTTATTTGTGAGTGCATGCATGCATGCATGAGTGCGTGTATGCATGTGTGTGTGTATGTGCATGCATGCATGCCTGAATGTGTGCGTACATACATGCATGTGTGAGTGTGTGTGTACAGGCATATGTGCATGCATGCCTGAGTGTGTGTGTGAACACAGCATATGTGTGTGCATGCATGCTTGCATGAGTGTGTGCATGCATGCCTGTGTGCATACATGTATGTATGAGAGTGTGCATACATGCATGCATGAGGGTGTGCATGTAGGGTGTGCATGTATGCACATGTGCATTTTCACATGCATGCATGAGTATGCATGCATGCATAAGCACATGTGTGTGTGTGTGTGTGTGTGTGTGTGTGTGTGTGTGTGTGTGTGTGTGTGTGTGTGTGTGTGTGTGTGTGTGTGTGCATGCATGGATGCTTGAGTGTGTTCATGCATACAACATATGTATGTGCATGCATGCATGAATGTGTGAATGCATGTATATGCACATGCATGCATGAATGATGTGTGCATGTATACATGCAGCATGTGTGTGCATGCATGCATGAATGGGTCTTTGAATGCAAGTAAGTTCACATGCATTCCCGAGTGTGTGCATGTATGGATGTGTGTGTACATGCATGCATGTATGTGTGTACAAACATGGGCATATGCATGCATGCCTGTGAGAAATTGTGTGCGTGCACACATGCATAAATGTGTGTACATTAAAACATGCATGTATGCCTATGTGCATGTGTGATTGCATGCGTTCATGCATGTGTGTTCATGCATGTCTGTATGCATGTTTGTGTGTGTGCTTGCATGCATGCATGTGTAATGCACATGTGCATACATGGGTCTGTGTTTGCAGGTATGAGTGCATGCGTGCATGCAAGTATGCATGTGTACCTGCATGCGTGTGCGTGTGTGTGTTTGCCTGCATGCATGAGTGATGCACATTTGCAAGGATGCATGCATGAGTGTGTGTGTGTGTTTTGTTTGTTTGATTTGAGGTTTAACGTCCCCGTCAACACTGTATAGGTCATTTTGGAGACGTTGCTTCCAATTTTGTGGGACTTTTACCCGACATTGAGACGAAACGACATCTCAAGCCCTGTCGCCCAATGAAACCAATAGGGTTTATTAACATGGACGGTCCGCCTCGCACCGCGGTTCCTGGACAGGCTTAGATCTTCTAAGCGGTTTACCACTACTAGTGTGTGTGTGAGGCCCCCGCCCATCGGGGCTTGAAGAAATATATGGGCTGCATGGTGCTTCTACGCAGAGCTGAATCCGACCCACACACGAGTACTGGTAAACCCCTTAGAGGATCTAAGACTGCCCAGGCAAAGCGGTGTGAGTGTCGGACCGTCCATGCTTTTAAACCCTATTGGTTTCATTGGCGACAGGGCTTGAGATGTCATTTCATCTCAATGTCGGGTAAAAGTCCCACAAAATTGGAAGCAACGTCTCCAAAATGACCTTTACAGTGTTGACGGGGACGTTAAACCTCAAATCAAACAAAACAAAACTACTAGTGTGCGGGCCGGATTCAGCTCTGCGTGGAAGCATCATGCAGCCCATATATTTCTTCAAGCCCCTATGGGCGGGGGCCGATAAGTGTGTGTGTACATGCATGTATGCATGCATGCGCGCGTGTGTGTTTAGATATTGTCGAGATGATCATTCTGAGCAAGGTTTTTCTATGATTTGAGCTTTTGACCTACTTTTTTGACCCGCCGTTACCCATATTTGAACTTGACCTAGATCATTCTGACTAAGTTTGATGATGATTGGCCGTAAACTGTGGCCTGTAGAGTTTTTACAAGAAAAGTTTACGGACGACGCACGACGAACGACGACGCCGGACATCTCACGGTCACAAAAGCTCATCATGCTTCGGTCAGGTGAGCTAAAAATAAAAAAAAATACAACAACAAAGGTTTAATACCTACTTTATTTATTTTCCCGCCTTGCTCTTGTTTAGATTTCAGTATTGTATCTGACTACAGTACTAACTTTCTTCTTATCAATAAACGCCTTATTTGACGAAATATATGGGCTGCATGATGCTTCCACGCAGAGCTGAATCCGACCGCACACGAGTACTGGTAAACCGCTTAGACGATCTAAGCCTGCCCAAGCAAAGTGGTGCGAGTCGGACCGTCCATGATTATAAGCCCTATTGGTTGCATTGGGCGTCACGTCTTGAGATGTCATTTCATCTCAATGTCGGGTGAAAGTCCCACAAAAATGGAAGCAACATCTCCAAAATGACCTATACAGTGTTGACGGGTATGGGGCGCCGTTTTACTATTTAATCCGTATTTAAAGATCTCCATAAATCGAATTATGGATCTCCATAATTCGAATTATGGATATCCGTAATTCGATTTATGTTATGGATATCCATAATTCAGATCGATTTATGGATATCATAATTCGAATTATGGATATCCATAAATCACCGCCAAAGCTTTTGGTTTAATGGTTTCTCCCTAAGACAGGTGATTGTTTATTGTAAAAATCTTCAAGGTTTCATCATCGCTGGAAGATGATGGCCAAGTAAAGGGACCTCTCTGGCTTGCAGCCTTTTCCAGTCCGCAAGGCTTCCAAAGCAACGGACGCCATACGCTGAACGCCCGCCATGTATGCAGTTAAATATCCGAACCAGCCTAAAGATTTGGAAATTCCGGCCAACGCATCCGGTCCCTCTGGAATCACCTCTATGAGGACTGCGCACCTAAGGACACTGAAAGTCGGAAGTGTATGAAGTTGGCTTGGAGTCTGGAGTATGGAGTTTGGAATTCGATTTATTCCGTAGTAGTAGGGGAATGTGTGAACTTGGCTTGGGATTCGCGGCTTGGAATATCGATTTTACCTAACATTCACTAATATTTTACTATACTTTACTACTACGGAATAAATCGAATTCCAA
This sequence comes from Lucinisca nassula, assembly GCA_963580285.1. Lineage (NCBI taxonomy): Eukaryota > Metazoa > Mollusca > Bivalvia > Lucinida > Lucinidae > Lucinisca > Lucinisca nassula. The sequence goes on along the minus strand of OY757024.1, from coordinate 103,243,200 downwards.
ACTCCATACTCCAGACTCCGAGCCAACTTCATACATTTGTAGTAAAGTATAGTAAAATATTAGTGAATGTTAGGCAAAATCGATATTTCAACCCACGAATCCCAAACCCAAGTTCACACACTCGAAAGTCGGACGTAGATTATAATGATCCAAACAGGCAACCCGTGCATGCTTTCTGGAGAAAAATACACATGGTCGTTATATATAGTATTAACATATATCCATATAATATTCTGCTTGAGGTGTATGGAGTACCAAGCAGATTCAGATATATCTTCTGGCCCCCGTCCATTGGGGCTTGGAGAAATAGATTTGGCTGCATGAGCTTAGAGTACTGGTAAACCGTTTAGAAGGCCTAAGCCTGTCCAAATAATGTCGGGCGAGTCAATGGGCGACAGGGATTGGGGTGTTTGTTTGTTTGTATTTGAGTTTAACGGCCCAGTCAACACTAATTAAGGTCATTTTTGCGCCGGTCAGCTTACCTATCCACACTTTTCCTGGGCAGGCTTATACGTAAGCAGTTAACCAGTTCAATGCACATTCTTTCGCCAGAAACTGACACCTGCCCTTCTTGAATCGGCGGAAGGGAAAGAATGACCGTAGAAAAGATGCCATGATCAATCTCCACGAAAGAATGTTGCCGATCCAGGCAGGTATCGAACCCGTGTCCTCCTGATCGCCTGTCAGACGCGCATCCGACTGAGTTACCGAGGCCGGCTGGATTGAGATGTCATTTCATCTCAATGAAGGCTTAATGCCCAACATAATTGGAAGCAGCGTCTCCAAAATGACCTAAATATTATTTAAGGGGACGTTAAACCTCAAATCAAACAAAACACATCTCTCCCACATAATAGGTCACCACTAAGCCTACCCTACATAACATCCACCCCCATCCCGGCTTATATTACAATAATTTTATTATTATTATTTGCAAAGGGAACAGTCATTATTCATTAGCTTTAGTTGCAGAGGAGAATTATGGATATCCATAATTCGATCTATGGATATCCATAAATCAGCCGAATAATGAATATCCATAATTCGATTTATGGATAATGGATGTCCATTATTCGATTTATGGACATCAGTCCGATTTATGGATATCCATTAATTCGAATTATGGATATCCATAAATAATAATGGATATCCATATTTCGAATTATGGATATCCACGAATTATGGATACCCATAAATAATTATGGATATCTATAAATACGGATTAAATAGTAAAACGGCGCCCCATAGACGGGGACGTTAAACCTCAAGCAAAGAATAAACGTACGCCTTAAGACGTTCTTGAACACATTAACATGTAAACCCTAACCTTGGACCATGCAGGTCATTAATTTCGCATTGACATTGACTTTCCGCAGAACCATACATTAAGACGTTTAATTGTTTGTTGTGGTTTTACTTCCCCGTCAACACTATTAAGATCATTTTGGTGACGGTGGGAATTTTACCCGACATTGAGATGAAATGACTTCTCAAGCCCTTTAACCCGAAGAAACCGCTAGGGTTTAAGGAGCGGTCCGACTCGCACCATTTGTTCTGGGCAGGTCTAACCTAAGGATTTCCTAGTGGTTTCAGCTCTGCACAGAAGCACCAAGCAGTCAAATCTATTTCTGCAAGCCCCGATGGGCGGGTTAAATGTGGTTTTGAATATTGTTAAGAAAACATCTTAACCCTTAGGCTGCCATGAAAAAACCGCATCTGAAAATATCGTGTTTAAGTCGTCTGCTGCGTCCTCTTCCAAACGTTTCGAAAACTTTTTTTGGCATACAGGCAAACAGTGTGGAGGCTGATCAGACTGTTCCCAGAGGAACAGTCTGATCTGGGTCCTCATTGCTTGCAAAAATGACTTTTAGGGTTACCAGCAGACAAAAAGCAGACGAAATTTGTTGTGATTTGCATCTAATCATCGTAATCACAAGATAGTTTTCTGAAATAAGAACAAACTCTGTGACATGTATACACACGTTTTCTTCATGCAGTCTGGTTCTCAGCATTCTTACAACCCCTTAAGGGGAATGGGAACACCTGGCAGATTTTTCCGCCATTTTTCAAAGGGAGGCAACTTTCGGGACTTCCTGTTCGCTTTTCCACAAGCCCTGTCCCACTGAAAAGGGGGTCTACTCTTAAAGGAAAGAATTTGCTCCTCAGGAGCAAATTCTTTCCTTTAAGAGTTGGCCCCTATTGACATGGGAGACAAAAATACTTTTGCAGGAGTTGCCTCCCCTGAAATTGTTCCCATTCCCCTTAAGGGAAATGGATATAGCTTGCACATTTTCCATGCAATTGTTTTTCAGGGGAGGCAACTTCGGAACTTTCTGCTCGCTTTCCAATAAACTGATCCTCTCTGAGACGGAAGTCTACTCTTGAGAGGTAGAATTTGTTCCAGTGGAGCAAATCCTTTCCTTAACCCTTGACCTGCTGAATATTAAATTACGCCACACCCACTGCCGATTATCAACCAATCAGATTGCTTGATGCAAATGATTGCAACAAATTCACAATCTGAATGACAAACAATGTAGATCCTGAATAGATGGCTTCTTCAGAAGCCATCCGATTTGGATCTGCATTGTTTGAAAGTTAAGACATATCTGGTCTCAGCAGGACAAGGGATAAAAACAGAACCCCACTGAAACAGGAGATAAAACACCATTGAAAGAGTTATTTCACTTAAACGTGTATCATTTCCAATTCACATTTACATGACCCAAACACGCCTATTCAAATATACATCACGAAAACACGCCTATATAATTTTTACCGCCTCGAACCCCACTTTTATATAGTAAAATTGGGGTTTAAAGGGATAAACCTTATTTTTCTTATTTCTGCTCTAAAACATAGATTGTGGGTACTCGTTAGAACCGTCTCGATGAGGCGATTCTAACGTGTACCCGCAATCTATATTCTGAGCAGAAATAAAAAATATCACAATTTTTCATCTTAAAAAATTATTGTTTCGGCTATAAAGGTTACACTGTATTTGTTCTACCTTTTACCCACAATCTATATTTTGAGCAGAAATAAGAAAAAATAATATAAACACCTGTGAACCCCAGATTTCCTTTATAAAATTAGGGTTTAAGTGGGTCAAAATTATATAGGCATGCTTTCGTGATGATAACTTTCCGCCTTTTATTACATACTGTTTCCGAGATAGTTACATGTATTATATAATCTATAGTACTAAATAAATAGATTATCCAATAAACTGCAAAAACACCGATCATTTGGTGAACTTCTTTGATATCGAGTTGTCACAATTTTGCTTTTATTTATGATATTGATATATGAACTCTATGATTTGCGTTTATTTTGTGATTTTTGGGTTTTAGACAATTGCCGAATTTAAAATTCTCCCAACCATTTTCTCAGAAAAACCAGCAGCGATTGGTCGTTTTTTGTCAACAAGCGCTTACATCGATTGGTACTTCGATTGGTCTTAGAGCGCTAATATGCGATGTCGAGTCGTTTCGCCACTGGGTTGTTTCAGACATTGTTTGAAGTACGTTTCGATTATTGAACCAAATACACTACTGATACCTTCACAAAACAAGCACAGGTACAAAACATGAATTCAAAGGTAAGTGCTCGCGTCTGAAAGTGGTAAATTATTTGTTGTTGCTGCTACACAATCACAGAACTGACAAAACGACTGGAATTTTGTTCCTTCCTGAATGACCCTTATAAAGTAGTCGAACTCAACCAAGCAAATCAAGCACGCGGTCTGAAAACATGACTTCTAAAAATTTTCGCAAAAAAAAAAAAAAAATGAAATTTTTCAGAGGAAAAAAAGAGATTTTCATTATTTTTGCTTAAAACATTGATTTTGGGTACACGTTAGGACCGCCTCGCGGTTCTAACGAATACCCACAATCTGTGTTTTAGAACAGATATGAGGAAATAATGAAAACCCCTGCAAACCCCACTTTTTCTATTTAAAGTGGGGTTTGCAGGAGTATTCATTACATAGGCGTATTATCTTGATGTCCCGTGCATAAACTTCAAAATGAATATCCTGATATCACCACCTCTCAACTTTAAACCACAAAAGTATTGTTTGCTATAAACTTGGCATCAAGTATACCCGCGCTTGCGCGGGTTTTTTTTTCTAGTAATATATATATTTGTCCTCTCCAATACCTCGCAAAATTGCATGACCCGAAGTTATTCCGGAATACACTGCTTTCTACCGTTAGAAACTTTTTCTAGTATATGTAGTTTCACATGACTCAAGTCAGATGATTGGGCGAGCGACACGTCTCCATACAGCCTATTCAGATACAGTATAACTCCGCTATTAAGACCACCATAAATTGAGGCTAATTTCTGCTTTAAAAAGCTTATCATTACGAAAACACGCCTATACAAATACATTGCCACTTTATCGCCAAAAAAAAATGAAAATTTTATGATGAAAAATTATGATATTTTTCTTATTTCTGTTCAAAATATAGATTGTGGGCACTCGTGAGAACCGCCTCGTCGAGGCGGTTCTAACGAGTACCCACAATCTATATTTTAGAGCAGAAATAAGAAAAATAAGGTATACCCCCCCAACGGGAAACCCCAGTTTTACTATATAAAAGTGGGGTTCAAGGGGATCAAAATTATATAGGCGTGTTTTCGTGATGTAAAAAGTTATGTTATTCTTTCTTTGTGTTTTCTTAGGAACGGTTCAGAAAGGTCTTAAAGTCGCCCCAAAGATGGTATTAATACAGAAATGTTACTGTAAATTACAAGTAGCAGATAGGCTTGTTGCATGTTCGATCACCGACGATAGCGGAAATGTTCTTCATTGTAAAATTGGGACGCCTGTTCTGTTTGCTATGGCCGGTTCTTACGTCGTTCAGTTTTGGCCGATGAAACTTGATCCTCATTAAGACTACGCCACCGCATGTCCCTGCCCATCTACCTGTGCAATGCGCCAACCCTTACATGTATTTCCTCTGTCACGTACATGTATCTCCTCCCCAGTAAGCATTCTACATAAATCTACAGCGGGCCGTTAGCGGCCCGTCAGGGTAGCTGACGGGCCGCTAACAGTCCGGTGTAGATTTATGTAGAATGCTAGCAGGGTGTGTCCTCCACCAACGCCTTGACGCAGATTTCACAACCAGATATTGATATCTCCAGTCTTTTTTACCCTCTATAAAGCCACTATACTTAAGAAATTGTCAATGTTACTGGCATAGATTAAATCTGGGTGTGAAACTGTGACGCAAAGCCGGTCTCCTTTTCTGAGTTTATCACTACGCACCATAGTTACCGGCTGTTTCGTTGCTGTACCACCGCGTTGTTCCGGCGGAGGAATAACTTTCTCGCTCTTGGCAACGACGTGAGCCTCACTGTTTCGGAATCTTGTGAGTGTGAAATAGCATATGATGAGAGAAGAAGGGTTGTTCGGAGTATAAAGATATGTAAGCTGTATTGATATGAGGTAGTGACCATCTGTTGTAGTTTCCAAACAGTCAAACTGGCGGTTCATATGATGCTGTGTCACGTGGTTTACACCGTATAAATAATCGTCGGAACCTTCGTGCGTCCAAACCAGTTCGGAAGGATCGTCTGTGTAATACAAATATATATCATAAGAAATTTTATAGTACAAACGCACACATACGCACGCACGCACACACGCATCAAACTAAGGTTGTACGAAGTGTACGACACGAACTATCCTTTACAAGATTTTTAGCAGAAATGTAAAAATTATCAGAATTTTTTATCTGAAAATGTTATTTTTTTTTTCGTGGGGAATTTTCAAGAATTTTGAATAGGAGTATTTACTTTTTTTTCGATAAATAACAAAAATATTTCATCTCGTGTGTTGCAGATATCAGAATTTTCACTCATTCGCACTCGTGAAAATTCTGATGTTTTCAACAAAATATTTTTGGTATTCATCTCACAAAATTAAGTATCCTCTATTTAACATCACCACTTTCTCAATATAAAGTGGGGTTTGTATGTGTCATTATGATAATACACCCATGCGTCATAGTGCATTTTTTGCATCTCCAAAACGGTCAATTTTCTGAAGAAAATGTGTGATATTATTCTTATTTATACTCAAAACATAGGTTGTGGGTACTCGTTAGAACCGCCTCACTGAGGCGGTTCTAACGAGTACCCACAACCTATGTCTAGGAGCAGAAATAAGAAAAATAATGTTACCCCCGTAAACCCCATTTTTCCTATATAAGGAGGGGTGTAAGGGGGTGTTAATTTCACGGACATGTTATCGTGATGAGTAACCCATATATGACAATGGAATCTCCCACCTGTAAGTGGTCCGTTTCCAATTATAGGGGTGCCAGAGTGGTCCGTTTCCAATTATAGGGAAGCCAGATTTGTCTTGCTAGCAGAAAGTATTGCAAAAAAATTATGTCCTTTCAGCAAATAGTGTTGACCCCCGTCCATTGGGCCTTGAAAAAATAGATGGACTGCATGATGCTTCCACGCAGAGCTGAAACAGACCCGCACACGAGTACTGCTAAACCGCTTAGAAGATCTAAGGTTGCCCAGGCAAAGCGGTGCGAATCGGACGTCCATGCTTATAACCCATTTGGTTTCACTGGGCGGCAGGGCTTAAGATGTCATTTCATCTCAATGTCGAGTAAAAGTCCCACAAAATTGGAAGCAACGTCTCAAAATGACCTTTACAGTGTTGACGGGGACGTTAAACCTCAAATCAAACAAACAAAAATCAGCAAATAGTGCATTCGTTTGTTTGTTTGAATTGGGGTTTAACGTCCCCGTCAACACTATTTAGGTCATTTTGGAGACGTTGCTTCCAATTTTGTGGGACTTTTACCCGACATTGGGATGAAATGACATCTCAAGCCCTGCCCCTAAATGAAACCAGAAGGCTTATATGCATTGGACGATCTGACTCACACCGCTTTGCCTGGGTAGGCTTAGTCTTTCTAAGCTGTTTGCCAGTACTCGTGTATTGTCAGATTCAGCCTTGGTTGGAAGCATCATGCAACCCAATCTATTTCTCCAAGCCCCGATGGGCCAGCAAATAGTGTAGACGCGGCGTCTGATCTGGGTCCTCACTGTTCGCCATAGTTCCCAGAAAGGGCCGCTAGGCACATGTGGGTTAATTGTACGGAAGTTTATATGCCGACTTACTTTTTAAAAACGTTGCGTTTGCTGATAATTGTGCACCAATTCTTTGAATTTTCTCCGGTAATCGTTGTATTTGCATTTCGGGTACCTGAAATGTGAATAAAAAACCCTTTTACTATCTTACAATTCCAAAATAGTCATGAAGATGAAAATTATCACGAAAACACGCCTATATAATTTTGACCTCCTTGAACCCTACTTTTATGTAGTAAAACTTGGATTTGCAGGGGTAAACCTTATTTTTCTTATTTCTGCTCTAAAATATAGATTGTGGGTACCCACAATCTATATTTTGAGCAGAAATAAGAAAAAATATCACAATTTTTCATCTTAAAAATGTTTCTTTTTCAGGCGAAAAAAATCACTACGTATTTTGTATAGGCGTGTTTAAAGCAAGGGAACGCTAATACCCAAACCAAGCAAACAAGCAAGGCAAACAGGAACAACACCAACACAGAAACACAACACCTTTTACTATGATAAAACGAAAGTTTTCTTAGGGCGACAAGAGTATTTGGTCATTTATTTTTATATCTTTCAAAATGAGTATTTTAATCACAATTCAAATACTTTTATCGAGGAACTTGATGGCGTGTGTTGCTTATTGCATAACATAATATATTTAAAAGCAAACACTAACCCTCTTTGTACATGCCCCAACTGATCGGATGCACACCGAGCCTTCGTAAGACGGAAAGGCATGGCTGGGTCCGAACTGATCGGATGTACACCCAGCCTTCTTATGACGGAAAGGGGTGGCTGGGTTCCAACTGATCGAAAGCATACCCAGCCTTCTTGAGACGGAAAGGGATGACTGGGTCCCAGCTGATCGGATGCACACCGAGCCTTCTTGAGACGGAAAGGGGTGGCTTGGTCCGAACTGATCGGATGCACACCCAGCCTTCTTGAGACGGAAAGGGGTGGCTGGGTTCCAACTGATCTGATGTTGAGACGGAAGGTGGTGGCTGGGTCTCAACTGATCTGATGCACATCCAGCCTTCTTGAGACGGAAAGTCGTGCATGTTGGGTTCCAACTGATCTGATGCACATCAAGCCTTCTTGAGACGGAAAGTGGTGGCTGGGTTCCAACTGATCTGATGCACACCCAGCCTTCTTGAGATGAAGAGAGGTGGCTGGGTTCCAACTGATCGGATGCATACCCAACCTTCTTGAGACAGAAAGGGATGGCTGGGTCCCAATTGATCGGTAATGGGAAGGCTGGGACCCAACTGATCAGTAAAGGGATTGCTGGGTCCCAACTGATCGGTAAAGGGCTGACTGGGTCCAAACTGATCGATTGCTGGGTCCCAACTCATCAGATGCATACCCAGCCTTTTGGAGACGGAAAGGGATGGCAGAGTCCCAACTGATCGGGGAAAGGGTGGCTGGATCGAAACTGTTCTGATGCACAACAAGCCTTCTTGAGACGGAAAGGGATGGCGGGGTCCCAACTGATCTAATGCACATCCAGCCTTCTCGAGGCGGGGCTGGGTCCCAAATGATCTGATGCACATCCAGCCTTCTTGAGACGGGGCTGGGTCCCAAATGATCTGATGCACATCCAGCCTTCTTGAGACGGGGCTTGGTCCCAACTGATCTGATGCACATCTAACCTTCTTGAGACGGAAAGGGTATAGGCTGGGTCCCAACTGATCGATTGCACATCAAGCCTGCTTGTGATGGAAAGGGATGGCTGGGTCCCAACTGATCGAATGCACATCCAGTCTTCATGAGACGGAAAGGGATGGCTGGGTCCCAACTGATCGGATGCATATCCGACTTTCTTGAGACGGAAAGGGATGGCTGGGTCCCAACTGATCGGATGCATATCCGACTTTCTTGAGACGGAAAGGGATGGCTGGGTCCCAACTAATCGAATGCAAACCAATCGGATGCATACCCAGCCCTCTTGAGACGGAAATGGATGGATGGGTCCCAACTGATCGGACGCATACCTAGCCTTCTGTCGACGGAAAGGGATTACTTGGTCCCACAGATCGAATGCACACCAAGCCTTCTTGAGAAGGAAAGGGATGGCTGGGTCCCAACTGATCGAATGCACATCCAGCCTTCTTGAGAAGGAAAGGGATGGCTGGTTCCCAACTGATCGGGGAAGGGATGGCTGGGTCCCTACTGATCGAATGCACATCCAGCCTTTTTCAAAGGGAAGGGATGGTTGGGTCCCAACTGATCGAATGCACACTAAGCCTTCTTGAGAAGGAAAGGGATGGCTGGTTCCCAACTGATCGGGAAAGGGATGACTGGTTCCCAACTGATCGGCTGCATACCCAGCATTCTTGAGACGGAAAGGGATGGCTGGGTCCCAACTGATAGTTTGCATACCCAGCACCCAGCCTTCTTGAGACGGAGAGGGATGGCTGGGTCTCAACTGATAGTATGTAAACCCGGCCTTCTTGAGACGGAGAGGGATGGCTGGGTCTCAACTGATAGTATGTAAACCCAGCCTTCTTGAGACGGAAAGGGACGGTTGGGTCCCAACTGATCGAATGCACACCCAGCCTTCTTGAGAAGGAAAGGGATGGCTGGTTCCCAACTGATCGGGGAAGGGATGGCTGGGTCCCAACTGATCGAATGCACACCCTGCCTTCTTGAGACGGAAAGGGATAGCTGGGTCCCAACTGATCGAATGCACATCCAGCCTTCTTGAGAAGGAAAGGGATGGCAGGGTCCCTACTGATCGAATGCACACCCTGCCTTCTTGAGACGGATGGCTGGTTCCCAACTGATCGGGGAAGGGATGGCTGGGTCCCAACTGATCGAATGCACATCCAGCCTTCTTGAGAAGGAAAGGGATGGCTGGTTCCCAACTGATCGGGGAAGGGATGGCTGGGTCCCAACTGATCGAATGCACATCCAGCCTTCTTGAGACGGAAAGGGATAGCTGGGTCCCAACTGATCGAATGCACATCCAGCCTTCTTGAGAAGGAAAGGGATGGTTGGGTCCCAACTGATCGAATGCACATCCAGCCTTCTTGAGAAGGAAAGGGATGGCTGGTTCCCAACTGATCGGGGAAGGAATGGCTGGGTCCCAACTGATCGGATGCACATCAAGCATTCTTGAGACGGAAAGGGATGGCTGGGTCCCAACTGATCGAATGCACATCCAGCCTTCTTAAGAAAGAAAGGGATGGCTGGTTCCTAAATGATCGGAAGGGATGGCTCGGTCCCAACTGATCGAATGCACACCCAGGCTTCTTTAGAAGGAAAGAGATGGCTGGGTCTCAACTGATCGGGAAAGGGATGGCTGGGTCCAATCTGATCGGATGCACATCCAGCCTTCTTAAGACGGAAAGGGGCCGCTAGGTCGTAACTGATCGGACTTCTTGAGACGGAAAGTGATGGCTGGGTCCAAACTGATCGGAAACACAGCCTGATAAGGGTCTTCTCTGGTGCACATGGTCGCTCGACAAAGTTCATTAGTTATCAGCCGAGCCAGTTGTTCAATGCCCAATAAGCTCTACAAACTTGTTAGTGAAAGAAACATTAACCCTTATCTTGCTGAATATTCATTTAAGCCACATCCATTTCAGTCTATTACTTGATGTAATTTATTGCTACAAATTCATAAACTAAATGCCAAACAGTGTAGATCCTGATCAGATGGCTTCTTCAGAAGCCATCTGATCTGGATCTACACTGTTTGCAAAGATAGGGGTTGTCGTGAACAGCAAGATAAGGGTTAATAGCTGTAGTGAGTTTTCGTTCCACCAACAGCCATTACGAAACATGCCTATTCAAATGCATTGTAAATTTTACAGCCAAAGAAATGAAAATTTTCAGATGAAAAACTGTGATAAGAAAAATAAGGATTACCCCTTAAAACCCCAGTTTTACTATATAAAGGTGGTGTTGAATAGGGTCAGAATTGTATACGCGTGTTTTCGTGATGAAAAATCGTACGGAGACGGGACCTTGGACGGTTTAAAGACTCATTCGAAAGTTTGGAGAAGCCCGGGATCAAACCCCCGACCGCTGGTTTATGAAATGCTTTAGTGAACGTAATATTTTTCATTGAATATTTTAACTGAAAAGCTACTCACGTTTTTTTTTTCCGCAAAAGTCCCAGTGCATATTTCGTACTGAATGATAGAAGTTTTAATTTTAAACTAGTGTTACTTTAAAACTGTAATTATTCTATGCGACAAATACGCTGATATTTTTGCTGAAAAAAATATGTGTACCTTTTGCAGTGATTTTACCGTTGTAAGTGGTTACTGTTTTAACGTTATGCTATCAAACAACATCGTCAGCTTTTCACCACGTGAACAAGTCCGTGAAATGAAGACCCCCTTAAAACCCACTTTATATAGAAAACTTGGGGTTTACAGGGGTATACATTATTTTTTCTTATTTCTGCTCCAAGACATAGATTGTGGGTACTCGTTAGAACCGCCTCACTGAGGCGGTTCTAACGAGCACCCTCAACCTTTGCTTTTAGCGTTTATGAGAAAAATATCAAGGATTTTCATCAGAAAAGTAGCCATTTTGGAGATGTGAAAAATGCATTATGTCACACGGGTGAGTTATCGTAATGTGCTCTGTGTTAGGCTGTTCAATAGTAACGACTTCGTTAGTTTTAAAAATGTGAGTATCTTTTGCTCTCACATTTTTATCAGCAAAATTTTTATCAATGTTTTCATCACGAAAAGACACCTAAATAATTTTGACTTTCATATAGTAAACCAGTGCTTCAGCTGAAGTGCACAACCCGCCGGATGCTTTTAGCTTTATGAGTGTTACCATATATGGGTATGGCGGCCATTTTGGTCATGTGGCCTGGACCTAAAACGGTTCCCCCAATAAAAGCGCCTTATCGTAAGGAGCAAAAATATATCTTATACTTTATTACTGTATTCTGAATCGTTTGCAGGTTAAAATGCATTCTCACTTTTCCAATACAAAAGCATACGTGTCAAAGTTTGACCTAGGCACAAAGAAGGTCAAGGCAACCCAGGGTCACCATTTTAGCAATTTATGATGGGCCTACGTCCCAGATGCTATTTATCAAGTTTCGTGGAAATCTGCCCAGTGGTTCTGGAGAAGACTATTTTTGAAGGGTTTTTACCATATATGGCTTGGCGGCCATTTTGGTCATGTGACCTGGACCCCATGAGCAAATTTTGCTCCCCCCCCCCCCCCTCCCATAGAGGCTCCATATGCAATTTGACTTCAATCGGCCCAACGGTTTCCGAGGAGAAGCAGTTCGAAAATTTTTACATTTTTCGCCTCGGCGAGGCTATACTAAATGGAATGTAATATTTCGCAAGTTCATTTAGTTAGATCTCATTGATATCTATCAGTATGCCAAAAATTGTTTAAATATTCCAAGCGGTTAAGTCAGTATCACCAATTTTCACAAACGGGTTACGGACGGACAGACAGACTGACAGAATGACACGGTGATTGGGGTATTTGGGAAAACCGAAAACAAACTTTTACCGGAAATAACCGAAAACAAATTCTCATAACCGAAAACAAACTATATCACCAATTATACCATGATAAGTGTACATTTAGACATATACATGTTTAAATGCTATGTAAACAGATAATATGGCCCAGTTTGGGAGAATAATTTGAAATAATAACGATTTTATTGCATTTTTATATAATTTTCATGCATGGACCGGGATCCACATTGTTTGTATTAACTGTTTGCCTTGTTGTTTTTGATCTAAATGAATACATTATACTTAGTAACTTGATTGTTTGAAAGACAGAAATGTTTGTGACTAAATCAATTTATTTAACAGGATTCTGCTTAGGAAACTTAGTCAAAAATGGTTTATCTGGCTTGTCATCAGGAGGTCCCAGGTTAGGTAAATGCCAAGTCAGTAACATCAGGATCTACACTGATTGTACTTTACTGCTTGCCATGTTGTTTTTGATTTAAATGAATACAGCATGTACTTTGATAGTCAGGAATGGGTGTGACTAAATTAGTTTATTCAGCATGATACGGCTTTAGAAATTTTGTATATATACAAATACGTCAAGTATATCCTTCGGATGCGCGTCTCACTGGTCATCAGGAGGTCAATGGTTTGATAACGGCCCTGCCAGGAACATCTTGTCATGAAGATTGGTCATTAAAGTGTGACACTTTCTTCTGCTGATCCAAGAAGGGCAGTTATCAGTTTTATAACGAAAGAATCTGCACTGGACTAGTTAATAGTATAGGTGGCTAAGCCTATCCAAGAAAACGTGATTAAGTAATTAACTCCATTGATATGACCTAAATAGTGTTTACATGTCTTTTAAACTTTAAGTAGCACATTAGTAGAATAGAGTGCATACTTTCATATCTCCAAACAATCATTTTTATTGATTATTGTTTGTTTGTTTGATTTGAGGTTTAATGTCCCCATCAACACTGTAAAGGTCATTTTGGAGACGTTGCTTCCAATTCTGTGGGACTTTTACCCGACATTGAGATGAAATGACATCTCAAGCCCTGTGGCCCAATGAAACCAATAGGGTTTATAAGCATTGACGGAGCGACTCACACGGTATTGCCTGCGTAGGCTTAGATCCTCTAAGCGGTTTACCAGTACTCGTATGCGGGTCGGTTTCAGCTCTGCGTGGACGCATCGTGTAGCCCATCTATTTCTTCAAGCCCCGATGGACGGGGGCTTCTTTTTATTGGTTTTAATATATTATTTGTTCTTATTATACAAAATTTCTAAAGCCGTATCCTGCTGATCCTGAGGTTACTCGTTGGGCAGTTAGCTATCCTGGGACCTGATTGCCAGTCAGATGAAGCATTTTGACTAAATTTCTTAAACAGAATCCTGCTAAATAAATTGTTTTTGTCACAAACATTTCTGACTATCAAACAATCAAGTTATACTAAGTGTAATGTATTCATCTAGATCACAAACAACAAGGAAAACCGATAGTACAAGCAGTGTAGATCCCGGACCATCTATGAAAGTTGTATAAAAATGCAATAAAATCGTTATTATTTCAAATTATTCTCCCAAACTTGGCCATATTATCTATTTTCATAGCTTTTAAACATGTATAAGTCTAAATGTACAATACTCATGGTAAAATTGGTGATATAGTTTGTTTTCGGTTATGAGAATTTGTTTTCGGTTATTTCCGGTAAAAGTTTGTTTTCGGTTTTCCCAAATACCGCGGTGATTTTAGGGCACTCTTAGAAAATCATCCGACTTCAGTCGGTCGCTTTTTCTGCGGGTCGTGCAATTTTGGGTTTATAGGGGTATACATAACTTTTCTTATTTGAGCTTTAACCACTGATTGTGGGTACTCGTTTGAACCGCTTCACCGAGACGGTTCTAACGAGTACCCACATGTGTTTTGAGGGGAAATTAAAAAAAATATTACATTTTTTTATCAGAATTTTTCTCTTTTCTCTTTTTGGTGGCAAAATTTTCAGTACATTCGAACAGGCAAGTTCTCGTGATGTAATGATCACTAACGAGCTCCCTTACTCTTTCGGCGCCAAACTGATTTCGCAACCATAACTCCCAGCGCCAAATTAATTTACTTCCTGTCATTTTCTACCACTTGAACCATGAGCATAAACGATCAAATACATTTTTTTGAAATGTAAAGGCTTGTTTTTTTTTTTCGAAAACCTGATTTCCGACGTACTTGTATTCATTTCCCTTAGCAACCAATACTTTGAAAAAAAAAAAAAAAAAACACAACAACAACAAAAAAAACAACAACAACAAAAAAAAAAAAAAACGTGTCCTTTCATCATGAAAACACACCTATATAATTTTGATCCCCTTGAACCCCACTTTTATATTGTAAAACTAGGGTTTACATGGGTAAGCCTTATTTTTCTTATTTCTGCTCTAAAATATAGATTGTGGGTGCTCGTTAGAACCGCCTCGATGAGGCGGTCCTAACGAGTACCCACAATCTATATTTTGAGCAGAAATAAGAAAAAATATCACAATTTTTTCATCTTAAAATTTTCATGTTTTCAGTGATATTGGTAACAATGTATTTGTATAGGCATGTTTTCGTATTGTCTACTTACGGGGATGTTATTGACGTCGACGTCACAGCTGACGCAGTCGGTGGTCTTGGCGGCAGTCGTATTCAATAAGTATTTTGTTGTTACTAACGATGTGCAGAATGATAGTACTAAAACGATGCATAGAAAACAAAGGGCTAAACAACAATGCTTTCTTAACAGTGTCCGTTTCGTTTCTTTTTCATTTGGCATCTGGACTACTGTATTTTGTCCCAAACTAGCTGGCTCCGACTGGTTGTTGGATTCGGTCTCGTTGTTATTATTACACATTCTTGGTAAAATTGTTGGTTTCAGTTAAATTTCAATAATGATATTAAAATCTCTTTTCCGAGTCGGTATCTCGAAGGACCGTTATCAATTAGTGTTCTTTATCCAATATTTTATGCAGTCATTTGGAATGATTCTGTAACCTTCGTTGTTTATGGGGTTGGTGCCAGGTTTTACCCCTTATGTATGTTTTATACTATGCCGACTTAATATGTTTCTATTCTCTCTTGTTTTTTTTTTTTTTTTTTTTTTTTAATTTGATATATATTAATATTTTAAGCTTATCTTCACATCTAAGCTGTTAGTTACTGTAAGTTGTATGGAGCTTTGAGTGACTGAATATGGCATAAATAGGGAATTTCTGTAATCTCCTACGGAATAAACTGAATGTATTTTTAAAAAGAAATATGAAAAAAAAAAAAAATAATGAAAAAACAATGTATTTTATTAGTCAGAAATTTTCCGTATGGGATAACTTTGACTGAAAGGCTTCCGTAATTAGCTGTCGATTATGATCTTTTTCAATGACTTTGTCGTAATATGTGCTGTATTTGCATATTAAGTGGCAAATATTGTTTCATAATTTGTAAGCCTAAACCTATAAAACAGCCTTTGCGATCAGCGAACACTCAGATCAGACTGCGCAACAGCGCAGTCTGATCTTAGTCTTCGCTGTTCGCAAGAACCATTTTAGCCGCTGGATTGTCTAAAGAACGATGAGCACAAACTCAGGACAGACTAGATGGTGGTCTGGACTGATGGAGTGTTTGTTAGTGGGATTTGTCTTCTTGTTGGTTTTAATCATGCCCTGGCGCAAGTATTGTAAAAGGAAACCTACTGTTAAAACGATACAATGGGAATTGAGAAAACATTTTGAAATTTTACAATGCTTTTTATTGGTTGCAACAAGTCATTGCGCCTGTCACTCAATGCTGTTTCACTGCAACCAATCGACCAGTACATTTTTGTTTCATTTATTGAACTATCACCTCCTTGGTAAATGCAGTAATCAAAGTACTGAAAGTGGAAAGGAAATTTGATTATTATGATATGATAACAATGTCAGAAGTAGATCAAGCAGTTATCTAGATATTTTGTTGACAAAGTCCCAGAGGGTTACAAAAATCGATTGAGAAAAAAAAAAAAAAAAAAAAAACAGAGAAAGAAAGATAAACGTGTCTGCTCATTTGTTCATGGTTAAACCATAAGTTTCAAAATTAGCTCAGTACCTCAGTATGTTCTGTGCTTTTTCTGATCTCAGAGAAGTTCTCCTAGCGGGCATATGTCGTCTTAGCAACGCCGCATCAACGCCGCGTTGATACACATAGGTTGTGCGGCCGCTTGGAGCTATGTTCCTTCGGGCGTGAGGACAAAAAAAGGAGAATAACTTGACGAAAAGAAAATGTCACTTTTAAACCATGTGATTTAGACATTATAACCCTGACCAGACGCCGCGTTTAGCGAACTTCGATTGACCGATTCGTCTTACCAAAGGCATATAAAAAACTCAGAATATTTACCCATAAATGCCAATTGTTCCAATACTGGGACATGACTGATTAGAGTCCAAAGACTGTTGCGTCTGATCGGTGTCTTCATTATTTGCTTAAATTACGGAACTTGATTTGAAACTCACAGCTAATAGAATAAACGTGGCAACACATATTTTATAATTAGAGCTCTCGAAAGCGAATGAGTGTGTGTATTTCAGTTTACGTCCCACCAACAGCTGAGGTCATACGGAGACGGGATCTCTGTTTAAAGACCGTTCCGAAAGTCTGGAGAAGCCCGGGATCGATCCTGCAATCCCTCGTTTATCAGGCGAGCAGCATAACACCAGAGGCTTCTATCGGATGAATAACTGTGTTCGATGTCGGTCAGTGAATGGTTGTGTTTAACCCTGTAGACCGATGCAGACCCAGAGGTGGAAATACAGTAAAATTCCGCTATTAAAACCGCCTAAAATTAAGACTAATTATGCTTTAAAAAGCTTATTTAGTAGGTTGCAGTTATTCTTTCTTTATGTTATCCACATTCAGTGCTCTCTGATAAGCGACCACCTTTGAAACTGTTCAAAAGTGGTCTTAAAGACCACTTTTGAACAGTCCCTAAGGTGGTCTTAATAAAGGACTTTTACTGTACATTGTACCTATGAAGCCTTGAAGATCGAGATAAGACGGCACGTAGCGAGCCGTCTCGCCAGAATCTACATGCACACTGCTTGCCATCATGTGAATGAGCTAATCAGAAATCCTTTCTATAAGGGGAAAATCAATAATTGACTAACTGTTAACAAGAGTGTACCTTATTGATTTTCCCCTTTAGTGCCTCAGTCAGGGGATTAAACAGGCCTATTAAAGGTCGCCTTTGATCTGCTATAGACAGTATATCACAGGGGATAATAAAACAATTAGGAACACACGGTGTGTCCTACTGTCTAAGAATAAATGCCTTTAAAGGTAGCAACAGTCCTGTTTCAGAAACTCAGGATGAAAGAGTAAAATCTCAAACAGCTTTGGAAAATAGTCCCAGAGTATTGTTTTCTTTTCAGAACTCGTCTTTCTTTGCCAATTAATTTGTAAAAGATAATTAGCATGTTAAGTATTTAGGTATATAGGACTTTCCGAAGTTCCATGATCATCCCAGTACTGTCATGTTTGGTCTTTAGGACAATTTTTTATTAAGTGTATGTTCGAAGAAGCGGAAGCGCTGTAGTTGGGCCCAGTACCCAGTAGAATTGCGTTGACATAGAAACTTGAAACAAGTATGACCTTTCAAAACAGTAATATTTAAGAGCGTAGTCACAAAACATTAAAGTTTTCTGAGGTTGCGAAAAGGCAAGACAAAAACTGACCTGCAAGCAAGACTGTTCAAGTTTTAATCCTTATCTTGCTGAATATTCATTTAAGCCACACCCATTTCTGTCTATCAACCAATCAAATTACTTGATATATTTATTGCTACAAATTCATGAACTGAATGCCAAACAGTGTAGATCCTGATCAGATGGCTTCTTCAGAAGCCATCTGATCTGGATCTTTTGTTTATTTGTTTGATTTGATGTTTAACGTCCCCGTCAACACTGTAAAGGTCATTTTGGAGACGTTGCATCCAATTTTGTGGGACTTTTACCCGACATTGAGATGAAATGACATCTCAAGCCCAGATGAAATGACATCTCAAGCCCTGTCGCCCAATGAAACCAATAGGGTTTATTAGCAAAGACGGTCCGCTTCGCACCGCGGTTCCTGGACAGGCTTAGATCCTCTAAGTGGTTTACCAGTACAAGTGTGCGGGCCGGATTCAGCTCTGCGTGGAAGCATCATGCAGCCCATATATTTCTTCAAGCCCCTATGGGCGGGGGCTGATCTGGATCTACACTGTTTGCAAAGATAGGGGTTGTCGTGAACAGCAAGAGAAGGGTTAGATAAAGAAAAAGTAGGTATAATTTTTTGTTTGTTTGATTTTAGGTGTAACGTCCCCGTCAACACTATTAAGGTTATTTTTGAGACGCTGCTTCCAATTTTGTGGGACTTTTACCCGGCATTGATATGAAATGACATCTCAATCCCTGCCGCCAAATGAAACCAATATGAGGTTTATATGCATGGACTCACATCACTTTACCTTGGCAGGCTTAGACCTTCTAAGCGGTTAATCTGTACTCGTTAGGTCGGTTTCAGCTCTGCGTGGAAGCATCATGCAGCCCAATCTATTTCTCCAAGCCCCGATTGGCGGGGATGGGGGGAGCAGAGGTATAATTGTTCTAACCAAGCATCGAGCGTTAGGCTACTATTCAGACTGTGGGGATGCACAGACAGATCATTCAGAAGGGGAAAAAGGTTTCCTATTTAAATGATGTCATTCATGTGTTAATACGGACATGAGCAGATGCCAAAGGCATCCGAAGCCCTCAGGGTCTCGACGGCTCTTGGCCACCTACATATTAACACGTACAGGCGAGTCATAACTCCTAACTTGCCAATTGAACTTTGTTTTCATGGGCCAATCACGTGAAATCTCGGCGAGACATCCCGAGACAACCAGCTCGGACTGGTTGATGTTTTCGTCCTCCATACAATGTCTGCCTCTGTCCGGGTCGATCATCAGTTTATCATATGACGTCGCGTCTGAGAGTGTAATAACGCCATGTAATATTTTCGATAATCCACTAGTGGATTAAATATGCAAATTAGCTAGATACGTCCCGTAACGTTACATGTAGGACGTCCTTAACGACGTCGCATTTACTAACGGCGGAATATTGACATTTTTGTTAACAATCGTGAATAAAATGCGTTTTAAATGTCATATGATAAATAGAATCTTGCATTCGTGCTCATGCACTATTGAATTTATTAAACTCGTTGAAGAAAAGGGATAAAATGCTCGGCAAAGCCTCGCATTTTATCCCTTTTCCCCAACTCGTTTAATAAATTCAATAATACATGAGCACTCATGTAAGATCCTCTATATATTTAATGGTTTTTGTTTTAAGTGCTCATATTTATATTCGTTGTCCTGACTTATGATCATATCAGAAAGTGAGTGACGCTCTCGCCTTTCTTCTTGACGATGTTTACATAAGATTTGGTACTAAGTCGTTTGGACGCGATGGAGGCGGGTTGCGCGCCCCTTGTGGTGGTCTGTTCTTGTTTTGTTATGAAAGAAACTTCATGTATTTTTAATAAAATTTTATGAACAACATTTGGGTCCTTTTTACAAATATTTGGAAGCACCCTCTAAATGTGTAGAATATATAGTAAAACTGCTGAATGAAACGACAAAAACTGATGAATTTATTTTCATAATTTTTTTGTAAATTGTTATTTCTCTTCTGTGCCAGCGGGAGTAAAATTGCAAATTTATTGTGAACACGTCCATATAAATTTTGTAAAATGAAAATGAAAATAATTTGGTCCTTTTTGAAAATGAAATACACTACCCCTTCTTTTATTTTGTCACAAAGGTAACCGAGGCCTTGAGGAGATAACCATTTATTTTCTGTGTTGTACGCGTTAATTCACTTGATTATCAGCATAGCTGAGAAAGGCCGTGTCCGTATAAGTCCGGTATGTTTTACAGCAGAAATAAGAAAAAAAAAAAAAAAAAACAAGGTTTACCCGTGTTAACGCCAGTTTTACTATTTAAAAGTGCACGGCGTTCAAGGGGGTCAAAATTATATAGGTGTGTTTTCGTGATAAACCTCGAAAACACCGTTTTGCCGTAGTAAAAGGGGTTCCCTGGGTGTTAAAGACACAGAATTTTTAATGCGATGAAAGTGATGAAAAAATAGAAGTGAATGCAATGACCAGGAACCGCTCCTATCAGAGACACCAGAGGGAAAGAAACACAAACATGAAACAACTTGACTCTAACGGAAACATCAATAGCGGAAAGCTATCATGGACAGTTATTTTCCCACAAAATGGCCAATAGGCTATTCAAACTAAAATAATATAAGCGACACAATCACCCAAAGACAAACCATAACAAAAATAAACCGCGACAGAAGAACAGAAGAAAAGCTAGAGACAGTAACAGTTCTCTATTACCTAGGATCTATTGTGCCAGATGAAGGTTCTAACTCGAAGTTCTCGCTCAAATTGAACAAACAGTAGCTGTGCTTTCAAAGCTGAAAAAAATATGGAAAGACAAGACCGTATCGCTCCACACCAAGGTGAGACTTGTGCGTTAACCCTTGTCCTGCTGAGCCCGGAAATGCTTTATTTTCAAACAATGAAGATCCAGATCAGATGGCTTCATCAGAATCAGGATCTACATTGTTTGCCATTCAAATTGTGAATTTGTTGCAATAATTTGCAACAAGTAATCTGATTGGTTGATAATCGGTAGTGGGTGTGGCATATATAGAGGATCTTACATAAGTGTTCTTGTATTATTGAATTTATTAAACGAGTTGAGGAAAAGGGATAAAATGCGAGGCTGTGCCGAGCATTTTATCCCTTTTCCTCAACGAGTTTAATAAATTCAATTATACATGAGCATGAATGCAAGATTCTATTTATCATATGA
This sequence comes from Lucinisca nassula, assembly GCA_963580285.1. Classification (NCBI taxonomy): domain Eukaryota; kingdom Metazoa; phylum Mollusca; class Bivalvia; order Lucinida; family Lucinidae; genus Lucinisca; species Lucinisca nassula. The sequence goes on along the minus strand of OY757024.1, from coordinate 103,221,710 downwards.
CATTTGAAACGCATTTTATTCACGATAGTTTACAAAACTGTCAATATTCCGCCGTTAGCAAACGCGACGTCGTTAAGGACGTCGTACATGTAACGTTATGGGGCGTATCTAGCTAATTTGCATATTTAATCCACTAGTGGATTATCGAAAATATTACATGCCGTTATTACACTCTCAGGCGCAACGTCATATGATAAATGAATATTGCGCAGGACAAGGGTTAATTTATTTGAAGACTGACAGCAAAACAGGAGAGAAGAAGGGCAACAAACCTTGCACATTACAAAAACACACCTATACAAATGCATTGAAAACTTCACCGTCGAAAAAACGAAAATTTTGCGGTGAATAATTGTGATATTTTTCTTATTTCTGCTCAAAATAGAGATTGTGGGTACTCGTTATAACCGCCTTAGGCGGTACTAACGAGTACCCACAGTATACATTTAAGAGCAGAAATAAGAAAAATACAGTTTACAGGGACACGGTTTACCCCTGCAAACCCCAGTTGTACTATATAAAAGTTGGGTTCAAGGGGGTCAAAATTATATTGGTGTGTTTTCGTGATGAACCTTGAAATCACCGTTTTGCCGTATTAAAAGGGGTTCCCTGGGTGTTAAAGACACAGAATTGTGAATACGATTGATAAGTGAAGGCAATGATCAGGAATCGGTACACTTAACCCTCAGTTTCCCATCAGCGACACCAGTGGGAAAGAAACACAAACATGAAACAACTAGACCCTAGCGCGACAGTTACTTTCCCACAAAATGGCCAATTGGCTATCCAAAGCGACACACACACTCAAAGTCAAGCCATAACAAAAATAAACCGCGACAGAAGACGCGCCTTGGAAGTTTCATTTTTGGATCCATCGAAATAACAAGTCGAATGTGTTTTGAAAATACAGAGGACCCGTGTATTTGTTCCCCATTGTTGTGCCGTTATAATGCATTTGCCGTTATAAAGAATCCCAGTTAGGATTATGATAGGTTATAAAGGTCTTTTCCACATAATTACTCCAAGAAACAAATGCTATAGACATTTGTTAGAGTCGCCTCGATGAGGCGATTCTAACAAATGTCTATAACATTTGTGTCTTGGAGTATTAAATTACAAGAGTCTTTTATGACTATGGATTCGATTTGGTCATTTCCAACCGTAGGGAAGCCCATGTCGCTCGGAATCGAGGCTAAACCTTGAGCTAAGTATGTATTTCATTGAAATTTTCGTTATAACAAGTTGTGCCGGCATAACGAATGTCGTTATAACGCGGGGACTCTGTATCTGAAAGGAGTTTCATTCCAAAATACAGAGCTTTTCCAGAAAAGTCGGCCTGACGTACTCATTTTGAAAGCTTCTGAAAAATTCATCACCACTCAAGCTTCATGTTCGATCCTGTTGTGAGAACAATCACAAGGGACTGTGTTTTCTATGTAGATAGAATATAGACTTGAACTTCGACAAAATTCCTTTTTGCATTACAATAACACACCCGTGCGAAAAAGTGCATTTTTCACATCTCCAAAATGGCTACTTTTCAGATGAAAATCCGTGATATTTTTTTTATAAATACTGCAAACATAGGTTATGGGTACTCGTTAGAACCGCCTCATTGAGGCGGTTCTAACGAGTACCCACAACCTATGTTTTGGAGCAAACATAAGAAAAATAATGTATACCCCATAAACCCCAGTTTTCTCTATATGAAATGGGGTATAGTGGGGGTTCTTCATTTCACGGACTTGTTCACGTGATGATACCACTTTTCCCCTGTTTTTCATTTGGGCCGGATGCGAACAATCTTGTATTCGGGTTCCGAGGTTTTCTTATAAAACCATTTTTCTGCTCAACTCAGTTGTGCATTAAGTTTAAACGGCAACATTTATTGGCATTTTAAAATTTATGAGCAGGACAACCCTTCCGTGGTCGGCAACATTCTTTCGTGGAGATTGATCATGAAATCTTTTCTACGGTCATTGATTCAAGAAGGGCAGTTGTCAGTTTCTGGCGAAAGAATGTGCACTGTACTGGTTAACCGCATACGTATAAGACTGCCCTGGAAAAGTCTTGATAAGTAAACCGACCGGCTCAGAAATGACCTAAAATAGTGTTGACTGGGCCGTTAAACTCCAATACAAACAAACAAACAAACAAAAAAACAAAAAAAAAACAAAGCAGGACAACCAAAACCGCGCGCTAATCAAGCGTGAATAAACACAGTACAGAGGAACCGCATTATAACGACATTCGTTACAACGGCACAACTCGTTATAACGACAATTTAAACAGAATGCATTCTTAGCTTAAGGTTAAGCCTCGATTCCGAGCGGCTTGGGCTTCCATCGGGTTGGAAATGTCCAAATCTAATCCATAGTCATGAAAGAGTCTTGTAATTTAATACTCCCAGAAACAAAAGTTATAGACATTTGTTAGAATCACCTCATCGAGGCGATTCTAACGAATGTCTATAAGATTTGTTTCTTGGAGTAATAATGTGGAAAAGACCTTCATAATCCTAACTGGGATTCTTTATAACGACAAATTGAATATAACGGCACAATAATAAGGAACAAATACTGTCGTTATAACGCGGGTCCTCTGTATTTGTTGAAATGCTGTACAAGTTCCCCGGCCATTCAGGTGCATTTAAGACGAGTCTGAAAATTGTTTTATGTCCTCGATCAACCTCTGAAATCCATCACGAAAATACGCCTATTTAATTTTTACTCCCCGTCCCTAAACACCACTTTTATATCGTAAAACTGGGGTTTACAGGGGTAAACATAATTTTTCTTATTTCTGCTCAAAAACATAGATTGTGGGTATTCGTTAGAACCGCCTCGTCGATCCGGTTCTATAACGAATACTCACAATCTATGTTTTGAGCATAAATACGAAAAGTATTTTACGAAAGAGCATTAGGGCCACTTTAACTTTTATTTTTTTGACTCGTATCTCGAAATTTCGACTTACTATCTCGAAATTTCGACTTAGTATCGCGAAATTTCGACTTAATATCTCGAAATGTCGACTTACTATCTCGAAATTTCGACTTAGTATTTCGACTTAGTATCTCGAAATTTCGACATAATAACTCGAAATTTCGACTTAGTAACTCGAAATTTCGACTTATTAACTTACTATCTCGAAATTTCGACTTAATAACTCGAAATTTCGACTTACTATCTCGAAATTTCGACTTACTATCTCGAAATTTCGACTTAATAACTCGAAATTTCGACTTATTAACTCGAAATTTCGACTTAGTATCTCGAAATTTCGACTTAGTAACTCGAAATTTCGACATACTATCTCGAAATTTTGACTTAATAACTCGAAATTTCGACTTAATAACTCGAAATTTCGACTTAGTATCTCGAAATTTCGACTTACGAGATATTAAGTCCTTTACACACAGTTAATGTTAAACACCCCCGTTTCATTAAACCCCCGCTTTGAAAACAAGTTTACATCAAGCAGATTATGCAAATTATGTGATAACATTGTGAGACTAGGGTCAATATCGGCTTACTTGTATCGTGTAAACGCCAATGGCCTTTCTCGGTGTATTTTTTCACATGTTCTTTCATTCTTCTTTCTCTCTATATTGGCCAATGTTAATTTTATCAAACATTTCTCAAGAACTATAAAACTAGAGGCCTAAATGTATCATGTAAGAGACAGAGGGTTTTCTGTCTCATTATGACGTCGCGCATTCAATCCCGTTTCACGCCCCCCCCCCCCCCCCCGCCCATCGGTCGCGCATTCAATCCCGTTTCACGGCCCCCGCCCATCGGGGCTTGAAGAAATTAATGGGCTGCATGGTGCCTCAATGCAGAGCTGAAATTCGATTGCACACGAGTACTGGTAAACCGCTTAGAGGATCTAAGCCTGCCCAGGTAAAGCGGTGCGAGTCGGACCGTCCATGCTTATAAACCCTATTGGTTTCATTAGGCGACGGGGCTTGAGAAGTCATTTCATCTCAACGTTGGGTAAAAGTCCCACAAAAGTGGAAGCAACGTCTTCCAAATGACCTATACAGTGGTGACGGGGACGTTAAACTTCAAATCAAACAAACAAATTCAACCCCGTTTCAGTAAAACAAAAGCGGGCTAAAAGTCATATTGACAGTTTTTTCGGTATCAAACTTTCTCATCGTGTGCTGTAAAAATCATGTATAGATCAAAGCACTGACAGCACTGGTGGGTCGATTGTCTTCGAGTGTGGATTTGAACATGTTTCGTTTATCCTTTAAATTCCTAAACTATAAGCAAAACGTGTAGATCCTGATCAGACGCCGCGCTAGGGTCGATTAATTATCAATGGACAAAAAGTTACTGACTACAAAAGCTTCCCGCCTTCTATTGACCTCGTGACTATCACTGACCATGTTAAAAATCCAGGTACCAGTTATTTATAGCAGCGCTATAGTCTTTCCTTGTGACGTCAGTGGGCCATGTAGACTGGGCCGGTGAACATGGACATTGCAAACAGTGTAGACCCTGATCAGACGCCGCAGAAGAGAGCTTCATTAAATAATCGGTACGTTCATGGTGTAGATGGTCAGCGATAGTCACGTGGACAATAGCAGGCGAGAAGCTTCTGTAGACAGTTACTTTGGGTCGAATGACCCAAAAGATGGTAAACTATGCAACACAAACACCATGACTAACTTAACAAAGCAACAACCGGACAGTAAATGCGGTATCAGAATACGTTGTGTGTTCAAGATGTATCATTTTGACAGAGCAGCAGATTCCTAGACCCTTCGTTTCATCCCATCGGTCAGACGTCGAAATTGATGGCTGGTCAGCTCTAGCCACGCGCGTGTGTTGTGGTTGGGGAGGGGGCGTGGGGGTGTTCAATGTTCTGTATTCGACGCCCAAGAATCTCCCAAATATGTTCCAGGGGATTCAAATCTGGGCTTCTAGCCAATGTCTCGAATCCGTAACGGCGGGGTCTAGCACACAGGTCTAGTGGCAAATGATTCGCTCTCGAAATGAGGCATCACTTCTGGCGCTAAACATGCAAAAATATCCAAACTCCATATTTAACCGTGATGTTGTGGAAAGTTGGTTCTGAGATCTGAGGTCTTCTTTCAACTCTGAGTTGACCATAACAAGATTCCTGTTATGGCTAATCCCTATTCAGAGTTGAATGCACAGCGCAGATCACAGAGTCAGTTTCGAGTTAGTATGTCAAAATTTCGGAACAGTTAGTCGAAATTTCGAGTAAGTATGTCGAAATTTCGAGATAGTAAGTCGAAATTTCGAGTTATTAAGTCGAAATTTCGAGATAGTAAGTCGAAATTTCGAGTTACTAAGTCGAAATTTCGAGATACTTAGTCGAAATTTCGAGTTATTAAGTCGAAATTTCGAGTTACTAAGTCGAAATTTCGAGATATTAAGTCGAAATTTCGAGTTGCTAAGTCGAAATTTCGAGATACTAAGTCGAAATTTCGAGATACTAAGTCGAAATTTCGAGTTAGTTAGTCGAAATTTCGAGATAGTAAGTCGAAATTTCGAGTTACTAAGTCGAAATTTCGAGATACTAAGTCGAAATTTCGAGATACTAAGTCGAAATTCAGTTAGTAAGTCGAAATTTCGAGATAGTAAGTCGAAATTTCGAGATACGGAGTCAAAAAAATAAAAGTTAAAGTGGCCCTAATGCTCTTTCGTAGTATTTGGATCTTTATCCAAAAAAATTCATTTTTGGTGGTATTGTCGTAATGAATGAGCTTTGAACAGACTGAATACACTGAAGCCTCATGCGGACAATAAGTACACGAAGATATAATTCTCGTTTTCCAATGACGCGGCTCGTTTTCTATATACTTTAAATTTCCTGTACATTTCTTTCCGCATTTGGCTGAAACTCGTGAAATATGTCGTTGCGCAGAAACAAAAGCACTGTTTCTGATTGGACGATAATGAGATGTCTTGTTTTTAGCCCAATGGCAACGCAGCAATAATTAAACATTCAAATCGTGTTTGAGCACTTGAATGTATATCATTCAAATCGTGTTTGAGCACTTGGATGAGTAACAGTGAAACAGAAAGTAAAAAGTTACATATTGGCTACATTCACCTTATTTGCATTATCTGCTGGTTCCTAGTCTGAAGGTTATCAGTGTTGAAAAAACAGACCCCCCTGACCTTTTAAGGTCAGGGGGTCTGGTTACCTGTTTTTCCAATATTGACAGTGTGCAAGCTGGGAGCCAGCAAATAATGCAGATATGGTGAATAGGAAAAGCCAAGATGGGAGCCAGCGAACGAAAAGAAAAACCGTAAACATCCTAAAGATTCGGACACCTTGAGGAATCGCTGTAATTCTTCTTAACTTTTAAAAAATTGTATCACGATCCAGCAAGTTCAGATGGAATGGCAAACAGCGTAGACCATTATCATGCTCCTCCTTCTGGAGCAGTCTGGTCTGGCTCTGAGATGTTTGCTTAGGACTGCCTGTCACAATACTTTGGATCATTACGAGTACATGTGATAAACTAATGGGTAATAACAGATAAAGATAGGCTTCCCAATTTTTGACGTTAAAAAATCACTATTAAAAGACGCCAGATTATATTTTGTTTTGAGAAATGAAAACAAGGTGAAGAAAATTCGGTCAAGCATTTTCAAATTTTACATTTATCAAACGCATATACGCAGCTAAGGCTCCTATCTCACTGAGATGCGCGCCGGCCTCGGTGGCTCAGTCGGATGCGCGTCTGACTGGTGATCAGGAGGACGCGGGTTCGACTCCCGCCGGGGTCGGCAACATTCTTTCGTGGAGATTGATCATGAAATCTTTTCTACGGTCGTTCTCTCCCTTCCGCTGATTCAAGAAGGGCAGTTGTCAGTTTCTGGCGAAAGAATGTGCACTGTACTGGTACCGCTTACGTATAAGCCTGCCCAGGAAAGTGTTGATAGGTAAACTGACCGGCTCAAAAATGACCTAAATAGTGTTGACTGGGCCGTTCGTTAAACTCCAATACAAACAAACAAACAAACTCACCGAGATGTGACTGTTTGCGACAGCTTGCGACTCACATTCGCGAGTGAGTCTCAAAGCGGTCTTGAAACAGTCCCAGTGATTCGCAGTTGCTTCTTTTGTGTCGCAAAGAGTCTTTAAACCGAGGTCCCGTCTCCGTATCACCTTAGCTGTTGGTGGGGCGTAAAACTCAAACACTCGCTCACCACAAATTGATCAGCTCGGTTGGAGAGTGAACATCCTTCAATATGTGTACGTCGAAGAAAATTTTCTTCGAAGAAAAGCGGAACAAGATGCCTCTTATCCCACCACTGTCCTTATATAGTCGAGCGTCAGTCAGTGGGACGCCGGCAGGAAACCGGTCTGCGATCGTGCGGCGATAGCCAAAACAGGATTCGTCGGGCGGATTTCGTTTGATTACCTGTCGGGCGCCGGCCGCGCGTCGGCCGGTCACTGGCCGATTAGCTGATTGGTCGGTGACCGCTCTACGACCACCGAATGCCAGCCGATGCCATCGACATCGTCGTACGAGCTCTGCTTGACTTTTATTCGATGTGCAACCGACCTAGAACTCCGTGAGAATTCTGTGAGAATTTTAAGTGGAGTTAAAATTTCACTGGCCCCTCCCGACCACCACAGATGCCCCAACATCCGGCGGGACGCCGGCCGGACTCCAGGCCGATTTCACCCATATCCGTCGCCAAGTAGTTGGACGGGGCTCGAATAGTGATCTGTGACCGTGGACTAACCAAGAAAAAAGTAAACATTCTAGCAATCATTTAGTCTCTGAAACTGTTGAAGTTCCTGAGAAGCAGCAGGAGCATGGTTGGCATTACGAAAACACGCCTATACAAATACATTGTATGTTTTACAGCTGGAAAAACGAAAATTATAAGATGAAAAAATTGTGATATTTTACTTACTTCTGCTCAAATTATAGATTGTGGACACACGTTAGAACCGCCTCGATGAGGCGGTTCTAACGAGTACCCACACTCTATATTTTATGGCAGAAATAAGAAAAATAAGGTTGACCCCTGTAAACCCCAGTTTTACTATATAAAAGTGGGGTTCAGGAGGTCAAAATTATATAGATGTGTTTTTGTGATGATTCCGTTGGTTGGGGTCCAGGTGTAGCAGCAATCCTACCCTTACCCCTCTTTTTCTTTTGTTTTGCTGGCATGGTGAAACTATAAATGTGAGCAAACTGTTTTAACCCGTATCTTGCTGTTCACGACAACCCCTATCTTTTTAAACAGTGTAGATCCAGATCAGATGGCTTCTGAAAAAGCCATCTGACCAGCATCTACACTTTTTGGCATTCAGTTTATGAATTTGTAGCAATAAATTACATCAAGTAATTTGACTGGTTGATGGACAGAAATGGGTGTGGCTTAAATGAATATTCAGCAAGATAAGGGTGATGTTTGTTTGATTTGAGGTTTAACGTCCCCGTCAACACTGTAAAGGTCATTTTGGAGACGTTGCTTCCAATTTTGTGGGACTTTTACCCGACAGTGAGATGAAATGAGATCTCAAGCCCTGTCGCCCAATGAAACCAATAGGGTTTATTAGCATGGACGGTCCGCCTCGCACCGCGGTTCCTGGACAGGCTTAGATCCTCTAAGCGGTTTACCAGTACTAGTGTGAGGGCGGATTCAGCCCTGCGTGGAAGCATCATGCAGCCCATATATTTCTTCAAGCCCCTATGGGCGGGGGCCCTAGAAGATAAGGGTGAAGACATATTATTGTACATGTATATACCCGGGTCACATGAGACAAAATAGGAATCATTCACGACACAATTGCGAGTGATTTAAGACATTCGCACGATAATCGTGAGATATTCGTGCGATTGTCGCACGACGTTCGCCCGAACGTCGCTCAGTTTTATTTATACTCGCAATTTAGTCACGAAGTGTCTTATTTATGTCGCCATTGGTTCGCAATTTAGTCTTATTTACTTCGCAAATCTGTCGTGTTCCAAGCCATTTACAACTGCCGGAAACTAAATTGCGAAGGGTAGTTCGCGACGGGTTCGAGACACCCGCGATAACTTGTCGCTATTTGGCGAGGAATTTTTTCGCATAAAAATTTTGAACATGTTCAAAAATTTCGTGAACCGTTTGCGACTTTTTGCGATACAAGCGAGTAAATTGCTAATCACTGCGATTATTTCAAGACCGCTTTGTGAATCACTCGCGAATGTAAGTTTCTAACCCGAGGGTTGAACGTGCTGTGCGGAACCGAGACTACGCCGAGGTTTCGCCCAGCACGGTCATCCAGAGGTTTTGAAACGCCCATCTACAACAGAACTCCATATCAGGTTCTTTTTCTTGCAAAACCACCGAATAATTCATTTTACTTTATTTAACATTTTATTTTTCGCGCATTATACGTATGTAGTTTGCCTGGGTAAGAACACCAGGGTAAGAACAGAATTTCTATCCCATGTTAAAAACCACGGGTTTCCTTATCTGATGTGCAGGCCTTGAAAACCCTTTCCCACATGATGTACCATTACCGAATGCACGCGGCACTGAAAACATAAATTCTCAATGTGAGATGCAGGTATATTATATAGGCAGAGCAGACACAGGATTCTGGATTCATCCTTGCATTTTACCACTGGTGATATTTCAAGCACTGTGGATGAGTAAAGTGTTTCTTCACAGTGTGCAGTAATTATCTGAGCTGGACCCTAGCTCAACAAAACCTTTTTGTCAACTAAGACAAGGTAACTTTACATTGCTGTTGTCTACGTGACTGTCACTGATCCAGGTAAAATTTTAGCCGCGCTATCCTTAGCGGATACGATTGTTTGGACGCGGCTCATGTTTTGGGTTTGGCAAGGCCCAGTGTCGACCAAGATCAGTATCCGCAGTCTCAATGAGTCGGTTCTGTAGAGCATCTACAAACCTATATCTTTGAGCAGAAATAAGAAAAATAATGTATACCCCCTGTAAACCATAGTTTTCTCAATATGAAGTTGGGTTTAGAGGGGTGTTCATTACACTAACTTGTTAGCATGTCGACGTTAACCCATATATGACTATAAGAATCTTATACGGGCGTGAGGGGTGGATTGAAAAATCCGTCCCGAGGGACACTGTCCGGCATCACGAGGCTTGCCGAGTGATGCCGGACAGTGATCCCGAGGGACGGATTTTTCTATCCACTCCTCACACCCATATAGGATTCTTTTTCTTGCACACCTTCCATTTTTAGCTCGGATTGTAATGCTGCTGTCACTTCGGTTACCGACGTCCGCCATATTGTGATGACACTACAGGAATGTATAGTGACGTCACGTAACGTGCATTACGTCAACCTTAACTACGGTGCATATGAGGTCGTATTCAACCAGTGCATTTATCAAACACGCGATTATATTCGATTTTGGGTCGGAACACAAGGGTCAGGACACAAATTTCTAGCCATGGGTAAAATCATGGATTTCCTTGTCTGGCGTGCAAGAATATAAGAATCTGATATGGGTGTGAGGGGTGGATTGAAAAACCCGTCCCGAGGGACACTGTCCGGCATCACGACACTGTCCGGCATCACGAAGATTCTTTTTCTTGCATACCTTCCATTTCTATATATATTGCGAAGTTTTAATGCTGCTGTCACTTCGGTTACCGACGTCCGCCATTTTGTGATGACACAACTGGAATGTTTAGTGACGTCACCCATGACGACGCCGCACATGAGGTTGTAATCAACCAGTGCATTTATCAGACACGCGATTATATTCGATTTGGGGTTGGAACATAGGGTCAGAACATAAATTTCTATCCCAGGTTAAAATCGCGGATTTCCTTGTCTGGTGTGCAAGAATCCATGGCGGACGTCGGTAACCGAAGTGACAGCAGCATTAAAAATTCGCAATAGAAATGGAAGGTATGCAAGAAAAAGAATCCAATATGGGTGTGAGGGGTGGATAGAAAAAGCCTCGTGATGCCGGACAGTGTCCCTCGGGACGGATTTTTCAATCCACCCCTCACACCCATATAAGATTCCTAGTAAGTTTGGAGTGGACCATTTCCAATTATGGGGATGTCAGGTTTTTTTTTTGTAGCAAATTTTATAAAAATGAATGTTCTTTATGCAAACAGTGTAGACCTAGATAAAACGCCGCAATCTGCGGTATCTGATCTGGGTCTGCATTGTTTGGCAATGTCCCAGAAATAGGGACGCTATGCATATATGGGTTAACCTGACCTCTCAAGAGAAAAGAATAACAGTTTGCAAAAGTTTTAGCCTAAATTGCGCACGGTTGAAGGGGAATGGGAACACCTGCATTTTTCACAACTATCGGGACTTCCTGTTCGCTTTTTATAAGCTCTGTTCCACGGTAAAGGGGATCAACTCTTTAAGGAAAGAATCTGCTCCACAGAGCAAATTCTTTCCTTTAAGAGTTGACCCCTATTGACATCGGGGATAAAAATACTTTTGTAGGAGTTGCCTCCCTGAAGTTGTTCTCATTCCCCTGAAGTTTATGTGGCAATAATAATCGCGTGAAGAATCGGGAATATTAGTTACACATATAAGTTTGGTCCTCGCCCATCGAGTCTTGGAGGAATAGATTGGGCTGCATGATGATACCATGCAGAGCTGAAACCGACCGCACATGAGTACTTGTAACCCGGTTAGAAGGTCTAAGCCTGTTTTCTTTTTGTTTGTTTGATTTGAGGTTTAACGTCCCCGTCAACACTGTCTATGTCATTTTGGAGACGTTGCTTCCAATTTTGTGGGACTTTTACCCGTCTTTGAGATGAAATGACATCTCAAGCCCTGCCACCCAATGAAACCAATAGGGTTAATATGCATGGCGACCCGACACGCACCACTTTTCATATGCAGGATTAAAACATCAAAACGATTTACCAGTACTCGCGTGCGGTCGGTGTCAACTCTGCGTGGAAGCATCATGCATCCCAATCTATTTCTTCAAGCCCCGATGGGCGGGGGCCAAAGGTCTAAGCCTGTTCAGGCACAGTTGTGCAATATAAGAATACAATTCTTTCGGTTTGGGAATGAGATGTGTTGGTAAAAGTCCCACAAAATTGGAAGCAACGTCTCAAAAATGACCTAGTGTTGACGGGGACGTTAAACCTCACATGTACGTTAGGTCGATTCGACCCAAAAATCTCTGATTTATGTTATACAAAACTGCTTGCAATGGCAAGTAACACAGCTAAATGTATGACTTCATGCAAGACCCCATGAACAGCAAAGGATCTAGCGAGACTGAGCGTATGCGCAGACTCGCCTGATCCTTTGATGGTTGTCACATGCTATAAATACATTTGCTCACGCGGTGGCTCGTGCGGTGGTTTATACAGGTCGATGAATGTTTACTGAACATTACGTCACACGGGCCGGTCCATCTGATACCGTTATCTAGGGATGACAATGTCATCAGTGAATGCAAACTTCTTAAATAAAAGCTGAAATGCATTCCCATGCGCAACAATGTAACACATGTTTGAATTATAAAAAGATAGAAAATAAAAATATGACAAAAATTGACGAGAAGAACTAAAAACTTAAAAACAAATACCTTACGTAATAATTTGATGGTAGGCATGGTTTTGAATGTAGGTTTACTGTACGCGAAAGAGCTCTTGAATAACAAATAGCCGAGTGGTTATAGTTACAGGTCAGAATCATTGAAGTCCTCGGTATGATGAGGGCGAGGTATGGAAGAGACACTCGCACAGTGTAATAATTTTTAAACATTTTTCTTTTTTTCTGTATTATATATTTCCTTTGTTTTTGTTTTTTTAATATTAGTATATAATTCATTATTTTCAAATTTCAGCGATTCACATTAACTTGAATTTCATAATTTCAGAATTTCATATTTCGAAATTGCATTACAAAAACAGTTTTGATTCTTCGGCAGTGTCGGCAGATTCATCACCCTCAGAAGCACATCAGGAAAACACGCCTATATTATTTTGACCCCCTTGAACCCCACTTTTATATAGTTAAACTGGGGTTTGCAGGGTAAACCTTATTTTTCTTATTTCTGCTCTAAAATATAGATTGTGGGTACTTGTAAGAACCGTCTCAATGAGGCGGTTCTAACGAGTACCCACAATCTATATTTTGAGCATCAATGAGGCGGTTCTAACGAGTACCCACAATCTATATTTTGAGCAGAAATAAGAAAAATATCACAATTTTTCATCGTGAAATTTCATTTTTCGGCGATCAAGGTTACAATGTATTTGTATAGGCGTGTTTTCGTAATGAGTCTCTGTACCTTCTCTCTAACGTCACTGTCGGAGTCCATGTATTTAATGATAACCCCATTTCAGCCTCAACAGCGATGTCAGTTTTACAATAGTGCTTTTAAGGCCCCCGCCCGTTTGGGCTTGAAGAAATAGATGGGCTGCACGATGCTTCCACGTTGAGCTGAAACCGACCGCACACGAGTACTGGTAAACCGCTTAGAGGATCTAAGCCTGCCCAGGCAAAGCGGTGCGAGTCGGCCCGTCCATGCTTATAAACTCTATTGGTTTCATTGGGCGACAGGGCTTGAGGTGTCATTCCATCTCAATGTTGGGTAAAAGGTCCACAAAATTGGAAGAAACGTCTCCAAAATGACCAATACAGTGTTGACGGGGACGTTAAACCTCAAATCAAACAAAACAATAGTCCTGTTCAGCCTTTTCGACATGTGTTAAGCATGCAGGCCATTCTTTTTTAACAATGCTTCCAATGTCTTCTTCGATCATTGCCTTTATTTATACATCTATATATCTGTCATGCGAAGCTGAAAATTTCCTTGGCCAATATAAAAAATGTCCCCATATCATCATTTTGGCATTCAGATCAGGATGGTATGGTGAAAGCCGCAGAACTGTGTGCCCGTGTCTCTTCAAAGCTGGTCACCTCGATAAGGAGGAGCTGGTTTATTTCGTTTGCAAAGTTCCAAAAGCTCAGGCTTGAACATTTCTTGCCACAGGCTGCATAAAACTGTATATTAAAGGAAACAAAAAGAACGAAAAATAAAAATGTTATTCAAAATTTGAGATTCGAACCTACGACCTTTGGGTAACTAGGTCGTTAAAGTTTATGCATCTAACCAATACCGCCACATCGTATTCCTGCAACGCTGTCATATCAGAATAATATACAGCAAAGATTTTGTGAATTAAGCGAGGAAAAAGTTGGTAACCCCCACATAACGGTTTCCGATGGAATGGTCCGTATGACGTAGTGTTCAGTAAACAGTCATCGGTCTATACCTATAAACCACACGGGTTTTGCTAAATGATAACAAAGGCGGAGATAACAAAGCTAACGTATACCCCTATAGATCCCAGTTTTCTCTGTACAGGGTTGGGTTTTGCGGGGTGTTCATTTCTCGGAAGCGTTGAATCGGTGTTGATTCGTTGTCGCGACATCATTCGACGTTGTTTCGTTAGGTAAATATCATTACATTAATTAATATTATATTGTTTTATAGAATATATTGTGAATATTGCAAATGATGGGACGAGAAGCGCCCGGCGATATGCTTCTAATCAGTACCCACAACCTATGTTTTCCTATAGAAAAAAGAAAAATAATACGTTGATACCCCTGTTATATGGGGCAGTGCTTTATTATATAGAAACTGAGACAAAATACTCATAATGCCTCCAGACCGGGCGCTGTAATGAACACTGAGTGGCTCGAACACAAGACAGTTCGCTTGCTTGACTGGGTTGGGGTTTAACCCTTTTTGTACCAAATGGAATCTCCCTCCTTATATAGAGCAGGAGTCCATTTCAAAATTTAGGGGTGTCAGGTTGTGTTTTCTTCAAAATTTATTTGTAAAATGGCTGAACTTTTAGCAAACAGTGGAGGCCCTGATCAGACGCCGCGTTCTGCGGCGTCTGATCTGGGCCTGCACTGTTTGCCATTGTACCCGTTTTGGGGTTTCCGGTACTAAATGGGTTAACGACACATCAACGCATTGGGGTCACTTTGTGTCGTCCTCTAGAGAAAGTGGGTGTGTGATTTTTTACGTCTCATCAACAGCTTAGGTCATACGGAGACGGGACCTCGGCTTAAAGACTCATCCGAAAATCTGGAGAAGCCCGGGATCGATCCTGCGACCCCGGTTTACAAGGCGAGTAGATCTAGCATAACCACTATACGTACCACGGAGGCTTCAAAGAAATACATGTAGTAGAGATTGTAGAGGAGATAAAAAGTGAGGGACTGGGGCGAAAGAGAAACAATTGAACAGAAGAAATAACAACATCCCCCCTGCGGCAAGGACAGCAGGCCTTGTCGATCCACTGAACGCCCCAAGAAACATTCGCCTCATCATGCTATGTCACACCGACTACAAAGGGTTTTATGTCTCACCAGCAACTAAAGTCAGATGAATGTCAAAAAGTGCACCGTCCTTCGGACCGGAACGTTAACTGGAGCCCCCGTGTGCAAGAAGAGTAATCTCCTGTGCAGGTTAAAGATCCCTACCGTAGGCCTAATTAAATGATTACTGTGTAGGCTTTCAACCCTGTAACCTGGTTGGTTGGTTGATTTGAGGTTTAACGTCCCCGTCAACACTGTAAAGGTCATTTTTGAGACGTTGCTTCCAATTTTGTGGGACTTTTACCCGACATTGAGACGAAATGACATCTCAAGCCCTGTCGCCCAATGAAACCAATAGGGTTTATCAGCATGGACAGTCCGCCTCGCACCGCGGTTCCTGGACAGGCTTAGATCCTCTAAGCAGTTTACCAGTACTAGTGTGCGGGCCGGATTCAACTCTGCGTGGAAGCATCATGCAGCCCATATATTTCTTCAAGCCCCTATGGGCGGGGGCGCACCCTGTAACCTGGAGTGTATGTAATGTACACCTACGAGTATGGTCAAATGTGGCCAATCGCAGTATAAGTAGAAAGAAAGGAAGAAAGAAAGTCTGTTTAAAGACCTAAGAAGTCCAGAATCGAACTCGCGAGCCCTAGTTTTAATATGAGGCGATGTGTCATCAGTATAATAGAACCCAGGTAACAGGTAGATATACACTTCTTTGGCGTACGCGCTTATCAAGCGAAACAAGTGTGGCGACACCGGAGAGATGGCGGATATTTTGCTGCTTGCGGGATTTATTGTTTTGCTTATATTCATTGCGATCATCGCTTACCTGTCCTACTGTGGATTATTTCATCACGTCGAAATAAGCACAGGTGGTCCTTTCATCAAGAAAGCGACGGTGATCTACAAATTTGCACAGGGACCTTATGAGAACTCGGGCCGCATATTCACCGAGATATCGAACTTGGCGCCAGAGGCAAAATGCATCGGGCTTTATTATGACAATCCAGACAAGGTAATTTGGTCGTTTTCTTTTACACATATGCTTTTCATTATTTTCTCCTTTTTTTTCCAATATGAAATTTGCGTGAATATAATGAATATATGCAATATGTACCGTCAAGGTGTAATGGAATACCATATACGGTTGTGCTAATTTACCTTATAGAGCAATTGTATTAACACACTTTAAATTAACCCTTTTTGTACCAACTGGAATCTTCCTCTTTATATATAGCAGGAGTTCATTTCAAAATTTAGGGGTGTCGGGTTATGTTTTCATCAAAATTTATTTGGAAAATAGCTGAACTTTCAGCAAACAGTGGAGGTCCTGATCAGACGCCGCGTTCTGCGGCGTCTGATCTGGGCCTGCACTGTTTGCCAGGGTACCCGTTTTGGGGCCAGTTTCTCGTACTAAATGGGATAATGAATATATGCAATATGTACCGTCAAGGTGTAATAGTTGAACAGGGAGTTGCTAATTTATTTATTTTTCTAACATTAAGCTTCGTTTCAATTCGAATTGTATTAAAACATGTAAATTAATGAGTTTAAATGTCTACGTTTATTTGTCTTTTCTTTTTGTTATAGAAAATGATGAACTAAGCAAAAATCTTTAACATATGCATATGGATTTTGACAATGCATTTATACCTTTTTTGGCGGATGAATAGGAGTGATATGCTTGGTTTAATTTTATGTTGGCTGAGGACGAATGGGTGTAACACAAGTACATAATGTGTTTGATCGTTGATAACCACAGGTGTGTGTGTGAATTCGGGTTTAACGTCGCTTTCAACAATTTTTCAGTCATATCACGACGGTGTCTGGTTGCGACAGGGAGCTCAATGCTCACGTTTATAGTGCTGCCTCACTGAAATATCTTGTCCCAGACATATTACATGATACCACACCCAGTCACATTATCCTGACACTGTGTCGACCAGTCCTAGCTCTACCCCGTAAATCTGAGTGCCAAGCGAGGAGCAGCTAGTACCATTTTTAACGACTTTGGTATGTCGCGGCCCGGGATCGAACCCATGACCTCCCGTTCCCCGGAGCGGACACTCTACCAACTGAGCTATCGGGACCGGTGATGACCACAGGTACTTGGGGCCTGGACTCAGGTGATTGATCAGTTGAAAATCTTTTTTTTTTCTTCACAATTTTTCCACATGTAAACATGGCCGAGCACTAGCCCAACCTGTTCAAAAAGTTTAATCATGTATAGAAAGCTTACAGATTAAAGTTGTTGTGGTGGCTGTAATGCCTGTGTACTGGTAAACCGCTTAAGGGTCTAAGCCTGCTCAAGCCACGTGGTGCGAGTAGGACCATCCCTACATATTAACCCTTTTGGTTTGTTTGGGCGGCAGGGATTGAGATGCCATTTCATCTCAATGTCAGATAAAAATCCCACAAAAATGGAAGCAATGTCTCCAAAATGACCTAAATGGGGTTGATGGGGATGTAGAACCTCAATTAAAACAAACAAAACAACTGCTTTTAGCCTTCTAGACATGGTTACGGTTGTTAAACAGGCTGGGGAAGTGCTCAGCCATATTTAATTGTGGAAGAACTGTGCTAAAAAACAACAACAAAAAAAAAAAAAACATTTTCAAGAGGTCAGTGACACCCGAGTCCAATCCCCAAGTATCTTTGTTGATAACTTACGACAAAACGACATCGATAAGTTGAACATAACATCTTGCTGGTTACCAGCCGGCACACAATAGAGGGTCAACATCGGGCCAACAGCGGGCCAACAGCGGGCATATTGCTCATTACGATAACATACCCGTGCGACATGGTGCATTTTAACATCCCCAAAACGGCTATTTTTCCAATGAAAATCCGTGATATTTTTCTTATAAATGCTCAAAACATAGGTCGTGGGTGCTCGATAGAACCGCCTCATTGAGGCGGTTCTAACGAGTACCCACAACCTATGTATTGGAGCAGAAATAAGAAAAATAATGTTTACCCTCGTAAACCTCAGTTTTCTCTATATGAAGTGGGGTTAAGGGGATTGGGTTGGGGGTCTTCATTTCACGGACTTGTTCATGTGATGTGTTGGCTCGACGTTGGCGCGACATGCTTTGCTGGCTGGGTTGGGACTGTCCCGAACTAACATACAAAGTTGAATCAACGTTGAATTAGCGTTGAAACAACGTTATTTCAGAATTGGTTCAACGCCGAGTGCCTGCTCGAGAGCGTCCTTTATAAAAGAAAACGCTACCCATTGCTATAGTCTTCCAAAGCAGATCCTACTGAACAGGATTACATTAACCCTCCTAATTAAGTTTCAGGCCTTCGCCATCAAATTTAGGGGACAACTAGGTGATTTTGAGGGCCATTTATCAGGAACATATCACAAATTTATCAGAATTGGTGTTATTTTGATTTTTTTTAAATGGCGTCTGGAGTGAAAAGGGGCCGAATCTTGCATTTTGATACAAAGAACACTAACTGAACCGATGACTGATCAGATGCTGTTGCTGAACGTCCATATTATCAATACAGTACCCTTAAAATCCAAGGGAATCTGACCCCTTGAGGGCTTGCTGCAATTCTCCTAAACTTTTTGCGGGGATACCGGTCACTAAATTTTGTTTGTTTGTTTGATTTGAGATTTAACGTTCCCGCCAACACTTATTAATGTCATTTTGGAGACGCTGTTTCCAGTTTGGTGGGACTTTTAGCCGACATTAAGATGAAATTATAACATCTCGCGCACTGCCCCCCCCCCCCCCCCCCCCCACACGCACACAATGAAGCCAATATGGTTTATATGCATGGGCAGTCCGACTCGTACTACTTTGCCTTGGCAGCAGGCTTAATCCTTCTGGGCGGTTTACTGCACTACTCATGTGCGGTCGGTTTAAGTTCTGCATGAAAGCATCATGCAGCCCAATCTATTTCTCCAAGCCCCGGGACCACCTGTCTCTAGGTAGTTATACAGTCAACCTACTTTATACGACATTCGTTGTAACGTCAAAACTCGTTTAACGACAATTTCAGTTGAAAGAATGCTTTGCTCAATCTTAGCCTTGGTTCCGATTGGTGGGTTTCCTCGTGTATCATCACGAATACACGCCTATATAATTTTGACCCCCTTGTACCCCACTTTAAAGGTGCATTATTGAGCTATCTGGAAAAAATGCTTCCAAAAATAAAATACATATAGCCGGTAGTTTTCTTTAAAACAATACAAATGAATGCATTTTATGCAAAAATGCGAACAATTATGATGACAGGTAAACGAGTTTGAGAGGGATTCCCTAACTAGGTTTCGAACACTAGTTAGATCTATTTTTAGTTCGTGACAAAAATAGAATCCCCATATATGACGTTATGCGACGTTCATTTTTGGCCTTGTTTGCTTAGGCCATGCCTGAATCGGGGAAAAATATGACGCTGAATACCATGCCATAAGTAACGACACTCAGAGACGATACTGTCGCCATGTATGTGTAAAGTGACAGATTTATTTTTAGAACAGAAATTCCGAACACATGTTCAGAGCGAAGGGTAAACACGAATGAAAACGACCATTTTCACAAAGTTCTGAAGCTGTATTTGGCTCCAAAAGTGTACACATGACAAAGGAGTATGCATTGAAGATAAAAACCAGAAAAAAAAATTTGAGAACGGTAGCTGAATAATGCACCTTTAAATAGTAAAACAGGGTTTACCAGGGGTATACCGTATTTTTCTTATTTCTGCTCTAAAATATAGATTGTGGGTACTCGTTAGAACCGCCTCGATGAGGCGGTTCTAACGAGTGCCCACAATCTATATTTTGAGCAGAAATAAGAAAAATATCACAAATTTTCTTCTTAAAATTTTCATTTTTACGGCGATAAAAGTGGCAATGTGTTTGTATAGGCGTGTATGCGTAATGTCAAATCCCTAGTCATTAAAGAATCTTCAAGATACAAATGTTATAGATATTTGTCAGAACCGCCTCAATGAGGCGATTCTAACTCTAACAAATTGTTTCGGTTCTTGGAGTAAATAAAGGTGTGAAGTCCCTTAATTTTCTGTCATACTCCTAACTGGGATTCTTTATAGCGGCAAAATCCTTATAACGGCACCGTATGGGGCAACACTAAATACTGTCGTTAGAACGAGGGTCCTCTGTACCACTATAACGCTAGCAGCCTGTCAGTTTGAGGGGGTTTTGAACACCTGGCAGATTTTCCGCCATTTTTCAAAGAGAGACGACTTTCTGGACTTCCTGTTCGCTTTTCTATAAGCCCTGACCCACTAAAAACGGGTCTGCTCTTAAAAGAAGGACTTTGCTACTGTGGAGAGAATTCTTTTCTCTGTTGACATGGGAGACAGAACTACTTTTGCAGGAGTTGCCTTCCTTGAAGGTGTATCCATTGCCCTTAATCAAGACTGCATTCAACTCCCCATAAAGAAAATTAATTAACCCTTCTCTTGCTGAATATTCATTTTAGCCACGCCCATTTCTGACTTTGAACCAATCAGATTATTTGGTGTAATTTATTCCTATAAATTCATAAATTAAATGTCAAACAGTGTAGATCCTGATCAGATGGCTTCTTCAGAAGCCATCTGATCTGGATCTACACTGTTTGCAAATATGTGGGTTGTCGTGAACAGCATGATAAGATTTAAACTCGCCTGTATCAAACAAGCATGGGTCTTAAGCAAGCATATTCCATAGCTCCAGATTAAAAAAGTACTAATATTTTTCTTATTTCTGCACGGGGTACTTATTAGATGCGCGACACCGTGGAGCGGTTATTGAGTACCACAACCTATTTCCGTGCAGAAATAAGAAAAAAATGTGGACACCCCCTCATATCTGGGGCTATCATACAGATGCCTGTTTCATACAAGTTGGGCTGTACAGGCTGAAATTTAAGGTAAATACCACTCTGGCGTATAAGAAGGATCCACTTCATTAAATACGGCAGTGATGGTGCCCAAATGTTCAAAGGTCATAGCAGCAGCGGGAGTGCCAAAACACCGGAATTTAGAGGGATGGGCGGTTGTCTAGGACATGGAAAAATAACACCACAAGAAAACCCACGTCTTTGGACATTACAATACCTTTACAGTGTTGACGGGGACGTTAAACCTCAAATCAACCAACCAACATTGGATGTGCATTGCGACCAAGTGATATTGCCTTACAGTTTGCCAAAGTCTGCTGTCCTGACCGTGGGTATGGGTATATAGATTGGGGAATGGTGTTATTTCTTCTCTATCCTCACTTCCATTTACGAGCATTCGTGGCCTTGTGGATCACAACAGGTTCACATAGTCATACACATAATTATCAGTCACTGGGGTATAAAATTGAATTTAGGAGTGGTTGTCATGTCACTAACCGATAAAGCTAAACCGCGCGCCAAGCCCAATCGGTGTGTGAGTTTTGATTGTTTTAGCTGTGTCGTTGAGTTGTGTCGTGCAGTGTCATTACAAGCTTTGAAGAATGCAAAATATTAAGCGTTATCATACTTGGCAAGTAAAACATCTACATTGAAAATAACAATGCGCAAAATTAAATGTAACGTGTAACTCTATGCCGTGCACTGTAATGGTCTTTACCCATATATGCCAGTTCAAAGCCTCCGTGGTGTAGTGGTTACACTACTCGCTTTGTAAACCAGGGGTCGCAGGATCGATCCCGGGCTTCTTCAGACTTTCGGATGAGTCTTTAAACCGAGGTCTCGTCTCAGTATGACCTTAGCTGTTGGTGGGACGTAAAACTCAAACACTCACCTCAACCCATATATGCCCAGCGTCCTGGTAGCAATGTGTCTGAGTATAGGCGGGGATAATGTTCCTGAATAGTATCCAAACAGTGTAGACCCTGATCAGACGCCACATTCCTTGGCATCTTTGTTTGTCTGTTTGATTTGAGGTTTAACGTCCCCGTCAACACTGTAAAAGTCATTTTGGAGACGTTGCTTCCAATTTTTTGGGACTTTTACCCGACATTGAGATGAAATGACACCTCAAGACCTGTCGCGTAATGAAACCAATAGGGTTTATTAGCATGGACAGTCCGCCTCGCACCGCGGTTCCTGGACAGGCTTAGATCCTCTAAGCGGTTTACCAGTACTAGTGTGCGGGCCGGATTCAGCTCTGCGTGGAAGCATCATGCAGCCCATATATTTCTTCAAGCCCCTATGGGCGGGGGCCGTCCTTGACATCTTATCTGTGTCTGGATTGCCAATATCCTGGTGCACGAGCCCAGATAACCATTTTTGATTTCATGGAGAGAGGAAAAGCGATGCTATACATGGATTTTGTACATGATCAGTAGTTAACCCTTTTTGTACCAAATGGAATCTTCCAGCTTATATATGTGAGGAGGCCATTTCGAAACCTAGGGGTGTCAGTTTTTTTTTCTTCAAAATTAAGTTCTAGAAACGGCTTAACTTTTTGCAAACAGTGTAGGCCCTGAACAGACGGCGCGTTCTGCGGCGTCTGATCTGGGCCTGCACTGTTTGTCAAGGTACTTCTTTAGCTGTTTCTGGTACGTAATGGGTAAAAGTCACATGAACAACGCTTCTGCGGCTTCCGTAGTTATTAAGTGTGAGGCGATAACAAAAGGGACATTAGTAAACAGCTTAGACCCATATCAGACGCTGATCAGGGTCTGCGCTGTTCAAACTTTGTTGTACATACACGAATGTTTGTAAAACTTACAAGTAACGAGATTAACCAGAGATTAAATTTGTAATGAATATGTTCCAAGCAATTAGGTGGGTTTTTATACATGGGTTGATTAATGGCGGAAGAATCTGCAACGAGTATCTATTCCCCTTAAGTAAGCTGCAATCAAAGCATTTAGTTCCATTATTTTTTAGCTAGGAAACTGGTCTGGAACGGAAAATTGGACTGTTGTTGAACCCTTAACCCTTGTCCTGCTGATCCTGGATATGTCTTATCTTTCAAACAATGAAAATCCAGATCAGATGGCTTCTGAAGAAGCCATCTGATCAGGATCTACATTGTTTGTCATTCAGTTTATGAATTTGGTGCAATAATTTGCATCAAGTAATCTGATTGGTTGATAATCGGTAGTGGGTGTGGCATATATGAATATTCAGCAGGACAAGGGTTAAATTCCCGTTTACATTATGTAGGCAAACAGTTACTTGAAGATATAAAATTGCTTAAAAGTTTCCCCTTCCGATAGCCACAATGCAGCCATCTTGAAAGTCATAAAACGACAGTGGGATTGAGCTAAAGCCCGAGAGGCATGCGGATGACACTGTTAAAATCAGTTTTCCCTATATTCAATTGCCATTTTGAAAATTTTCAACGACGGCTGTCCGGTTTAGCCGAAACTTCTTTAGAGGTATAACAGTGACGTGGAGATTCAGAATTGCTAAAATTGTGGGTTCTAATAGTCAACATTACACTTTTTTTTCAGTGTAATGAAATATCGGTGTAATAATTCTTCGAATGATGGACACTAACTTGTTATGTTCAATGTAAAAAAGTACAGTCGAACTTCCATGGCTCGAACCCCTTTGGGACCATGAAAATTTATTCGAGACACCGGTAGTTCGAGCCACTGAAGGTTACTGCCAAAAGGCATAACGAAATACTTTTGAACATCTTTCGATGTTAGATAATGAAAATGTTTGCTGTGTGTACTCATTAGAATCGCCTCACCGAGGCGATTCTAATGAGTACACACAGCATACGTTTACAAGATAAAAGACTAAAATCTCCTTAATCATCCCCCACCATTTCTTATCTTGAAGATTTCCCTAGGGGCTCAAGCATGAGTTCGACCCAGCCATGGTAAGCGAGCCATCGGTGTTCGAGCCATCGAAGTTCTACTGTAATTACACTTTGGAAGCGTTATCTCTCCAGCTTTTCGGTGATTTATTGTACCAATACTGGTGTGTTTTTTTTCATCTGTAAGTAGGGCCCTCGCCCATTGGGGCTTGAAGAAATAGATGGGCAGCATGATGCTTCCACGCAGAGTTGAAACCGACCGGCACACGAGTACTGGTAAACCGCTTAGAGGATCTAAATTTGCCCAGGCAAAGCGGTGCGAGTCGGCCCGTCCATGCTTACAAACCCTATTGGCTTCATTCCTGTTTAGAATTTATTTCGTAAAGCAATACGCATTTTTCTATTCTACACTTCGAGACAGTCGACACATCTGTGCTGCCAGTGCTTTGATATATATTTCAGGTGAATAAAGACATCCTACGATACGCTGCTGGTGTCATTTTGTCTGAAGGTGAGGCTGAAGCCGACCCGGGGCTGCAGAAGAAGTTTGAGACAGCAGGATTCAGGCTGTTTAAATTGCCAGATGTCAGTACTCATGTTCGGACTGCCTTCCCTTTCAGAAACATGGTGTCTCTCTTCCTGGCCTACAAGAGAGTTTATCCCAAAATCATGAGCTACATTGAGGTTAGTAGGCATCAGTTCGGTACTTAACCCTTTTTGTACCATATGGAATCTTCCTCCTTATATATAGCAATAGTCCATTTCAAAATTTAGGGGTGTCAGGTTGTGTTTTCATCAAAATTTATTTGGAAAATGACTGAAATTTTAGCAAACAGT
Organism: Lucinisca nassula; assembly: GCA_963580285.1. NCBI lineage: Eukaryota > Metazoa > Mollusca > Bivalvia > Lucinida > Lucinidae > Lucinisca > Lucinisca nassula. The sequence continues at coordinate 103,196,822 of OY757024.1, read as the reverse complement.
GGGGGCCCTGATCAGACGCCGCATTCTGCGGCGTCTGATCTGGGCCTGCACTGTTTGCCAAGGTACCCCTTTAAGGGTTTCTGGTACTGAACGGGTTAAACTGTTACGGCCCATCAGCTCCCTCCTTCGTTTATCTACCTTGGTAGACGCTGCATAGCTAATAAGTTTATTTATAACCCAGCTCTGTGGACAGCGTCGGGTCAGACTATTTTGCTGAGTGGTTAGAGCCCTGGACTTTCGCCCGAGCTGCACGGGTTCAAATACCACCACTGGCAAATTTTTTGTTTAGCTCACCAGAACCGAGTCACCAGGGGAGCTTATAGGATAGGCTGTTGTCCGTCGTCATCGTCGCCTTGCGTTTGGCATTGTCTGACGTCGTATGGTGTCTACACTTTCAAAAGCCATCTCCTCTGAAACCACTGGGTAGTTTGGACCTAAAGTTTATCTGTAGCATCTTTGGGCTTTGAGATTGAAAGTTTTTGTTTTTGATGTAAATCGGCCCATTAGTTTGGTTGCTATGGCAACTTAGAATTTACATAGACTAAGAATACGGAAAATAGAAAAAATGGCATTTACTGCCAAGCATTTGCAGATATTTTGAGTTTTTTTTGTAAAAATGTTCCTTGAGTAAACCTATTCAGCCTGTATGCTTTTATGCCAACCCGGGGGTCCCCAAGGTGTGCCGGGACCATGCCACACCCCCTCCACTTCATAAAATGCCGTATATCGTAGAAACCATTCAGATCTCCACTCCTAAACCATGTATATTCTTGTCCCTTGTGATAAGATGTATTCACTGATACAAACCTGGGTGGGGGTGGGGGTGGGGGCCTAGCTGTGCTCGAGCCAGGCCTCACCCCCTCCACTTCGTAAAATGCCCTATATATCTAAAGCCTTTCAGATCCATTTACCTTAACCATATATATATGTATATTCTTGTTCCTTATGATAAAACACATTCAGTGATACCAATCAAGGGATCTTCGGGGATGTCCTGGTGCCAGGCCCCACCCCTTCACTTCACAAAAGGCCAACTATCTGGTAAACTGTTCAGAGCCTCACCCTTTAACCATATATATATTCGTGTTCCTTATGACAAGATGCATTCAGTGACACCAACCTGTGGCGCCCCGGGTCATGCCCCTCTACTTCATAAAAAGCCATATATCTTAGAAACAGTTCAGATAGGCACCCCTAAACCATATACATTCACGTTCCTTATGGTAAGACTCATTCAGTCACACCAACCTGGGGGTCTCTTTGTGCTAGGGCATGCCCACCCCTCACCTTCATAAAAGGCCATATATCTCAGAAATCATTCAGATCCCCCCCCCCCGCCTATAATTTTATATATATATTCTTGTTCCTTATGATTAGCAACATTTAGTCACACCACATGGACCGTTCCTCTCCCCTCCACTACATAAAAGGGTCTCATATCCAAGAAAACTCCGTCCCTAAACCGTATATATATTCTTGATCCTTATGATAAGATACATGACGTGAAAACAATCTTCGGCTTTCCTGGGATCTGCCGGGGCCATGCCTCAACCGCTCCACTGCTTAAAAGGCCTTATATCTTAGGAACCGTACATATCCACACCCCAAAACCATATATATTCTTGTTCCTTATGACATGATGCATTCAGTGATACCAACCAGTACTTTGGTGGGTCCATGCCCGACCCGTACCACTTCATAAACGCTCTAATATTTCAGAACAGAGTCCACATGGGTGCTCATTTGGGGTATGGGGGTTTGTTTCGGAGACTTTATCATCAGTGGATTAAAATCATATCACGTTGAAATAAAATACATGGTTGCCAGTGGGCAGTGTCCACCTGAGTTCTGGTGAGCATAGTGACCAATGGGCCTCTTGTTAGCTCATCAGAGCCGAAGGCTCCGGGGGAGCTTGTAGGATCGGCAATTGTCCATCGTCGTCCGTCGTGTGAAGTATGACGTCCGTCGTCTGCGTCAATACTTTCATCTCCTCTAAAACCGCTAGGCCGATTCAGCCGAAATTTCATCTGTAGCATCCTTGGGCTGGGCATAGGGGCTTGAATCATGAAAAAATTGAAAAAAAAAAAAAAAAAATTCTTTTTTTTTTTTTTTTTTTTGGTACTATAATAGAGACAAGGGGGGAAACTTCGGCTCAATTTTTGGGGGGTTACCTAATTTTACCCAGTGTATCTTTTTCGCAAATGCAGTTTTTTACCTGCTTATTATGAATTTTACAAGTTAAATAAGTCCACTTTGCAAAAATAATCCGCCTCTGCCTGCCACTTGCAGGAAACATGTTTTTCTCGCATGGATTAACTCAGCAAAGCAAAATTCGGCATAAACGTGTGACAAAAATTTTCAGGTTTTCATCAATCACAACCGAACTAGTGATACGGGGGGAACTTTTTCACTTTCACCCGTTGTCTTTCATTTAATTTTAGCTCGCTTTGCCAATTTGAATCCAAAAAGATGTACTCGCAGCTCTAAATATAGATTTTGCAACTTTTGCTTCATTTTCCGCAGTGTTCTGTCAATGATCGGTACAGAAACCCGGGCGCTTGCCATAATCGTCTATAAAAAAACGGGACGTGCAGAACAGATATAATCCGGAACTTCGGAAACTATACGCCCGGCAGTGGAATTGTTACTGTTTAAATGTGTGTGATAGCCTTGATTTCTCCTTTGATTTATTTTTTCAATGTAACATATTCCGCTAGGACTACGTATACACGTATTACGCAGATAAGATAACTGGACGGTGTTTCTACGTATAATGGGCTGTGCTCTGGGAATTTTGTATTGTATCGCTTTGCGGTCAACTTCCAATCAGCCGCTGTAACTTTTTAGACATATGCGCAGAAAAGGAAATAAAATGTTTACTAAAAAGCAAAAGACGGCCTTTGATGTAATAAAAAAAAAAAACAAAAAAAAAAAGGCCCAACTGCCTTGTTTATGTCCAGGCTGGGACGGGCACAACCCACGTTATTGAGGAGATTGCTAGAGAGCTCCGTATTGAAGGGAAATGTTTGTCAGTTTCTTGCACAACGGTTGTCGTATAAAATCTATGTGTTTTTGGCAGAGTGCTAAAGAACGTGTGTACATGACGTTTGTTTGTTTGTTTGTTTGATTTGAGGTTTAACGTCCCCGTCAACACTGTAAAGGTCCTTTTTGAGACGTTGCTTCCAATTTTGTGGGACTTTTACCCGACATTGAGATGAAATGACATCTCAAGCCCTGTCGCCCAATGAAACCAATAGGGTTTATTAGCATGGACGGTCCGCCTCGCACTGCGGTTCCTGGACTGGCTTAGATCCTCTAAGCGGTTTACCAGTACTAGTGTGCGGGCCTGATTCATCTCTGCGTGGAAGCATCATGCAGCCCATATATTTCTACAAGCCCCTATGGGCGGGGGCCGCTGTGTACATGACGTCGTCACCTTATGTTTAAACGCTCGTTCCCGGTACACGGCGACGGTTAGCTAAGCAAAAAAAAAAAAAAAAAAATAATAATAATAATAAAAATGCAGCAGTGTTAAGCCAAACGGTTAAGAATTTTAGTTAAAAGAGATACGGCTATAGAAATAACTTGAAATTGTTTTACAAATTTGAATTCATAGTGGTCGTGATGACTGACGACTATAAGCTTGTGCCTAAATAACAATGGCTGTTTTGGTGCCAATTGGCCTGCAGGAATTTTCCTTCTTTTTTTTTCTTTGTGATAAGTGGAAACCAAGGAAAAAGCGTTTCAACATGTGTTTTGTCTAATGTTTCTCACACACACACACACACACACACACACACACACACACACACACACACACACACACACACACACACACACACACACACACACACACACACACACACACACACACACAGATATTTGGATTAAATTTGTGGAGGTCTTAAGATTAAGTAGAGGGGTATGGAAATATTGTGTACTGTTCATTCCAGAGGTAGAAAGAACGGTGTACAGACCTAAACTGCACCAACCTGGCCCAAGGATTATAAAACTTTTTTTCATGCTCAACTGATAGGGTATGAAATTTATCCGGCTCACAAATAAAAAAATGTAATGTGAAACACATAGAAAACAGTGTAGTTCATACTTCTGTGAACGCATCGAGTCACATGATTTTCAGTGACATCAAGTGACGTCATTCTAAACCATGGTTCACTACGGGCGTTGGTGAGGTCAAACGCTGTTCCTCTCTTTGTAGTAAAATGGCGTGTAAATGTTTTTCAGTTTAAAAAGTTTGCCCTATAGCATTCTTTTTCGCCCAGTGATGAGGGGCAAAGAATGTAATTATAAAACAATAAACTTAATTTTTCTGCTTTTCATGAAAGTATGAACGACAGCGAGTCGCTAACAAAGTTTACATGAACCCCTTCGGGGTTCACTTACTTTGCACACAACCCACTGCGTTCGTACTATCATGAACAGCAGAAAAATAAATTTCATTTCTTAAGTGTTTGTTTTCTTTGCCTCATACTGCTGCCTCACTCTAGGGTTTATTAGCTATCTCATTATGTCAGTCATTGCAAAACACCCACATTGAGCCGGAGGTAATTTTGTTTTCAAAACCGTCTTCTGTAGCATGTTTTGTTATCCATGCAATTAGGGGAGCAGCTTCTCAGTTTCCCCTTCAATGTACATTTTTAACAGTCAGAATGACATGTCCTTATCAACTTTTAATGAAATGGACATTCAATTTGTCATCAAACTGCTGTCAAGTGTCAAAGAAAGCAGGTCATGAAATGTACATGCAATGGTTTTTATTTCATGCGTAGCACTTTACATGTAAACGGATGCTTTAGACACAAACTTAAGCGGCTCACTGGAAAAAGGATGACGATATTCTTCAGGAGGTATGAATATTAAAATACTGACATTTTCTTGTGTTACATTGGTGTGAATGTGCTTTATCGCTTATTAATTTCTGTATATTTGCGCAGTTCACAACGCATTCTTTAAAGTTTTCGGACCTGCCCATCGGGGCTTAAAGAAATAGGTGGGCTGCGTGACGCTTCCAAGCAGAGCTTAAACCGATCGCACGCGAGTACTGCTAAACCGCTCAGAGAATCTATGCCTGCCCGGGCAAAGCGGTGCGAGTCAGACCGTTCATGCTTATAAACCCTATTGGTTTCATTGGGCGACAGGGCCTGAGATGTCATTTCATCTCAATGTCGAGTAAAAGTCCCACAAAATGGATTCATTGTCTCCAAAATGACCTGTTGATGGACACTTTCAACATCTAATCAAACAAATAAATTCCTTGAAGTGTTTGGGTGAGAAAAATAATTAATATTGCGGTCGTGGCTTCGGGCTCGTTTTCAGTGAATTAAAGTCTCATCCGCGACAAAACCCTACATGATACTTAACTAAGCTGAAAACTTGCTTGAAAATTCCTTGTTTCGGCCTCAATCCCATCATACATTCTATTATTCAGTTCTTATTTAAGCAGGAAACGGCCCCGCCCATCGGGGCATGAAGAAATGATGCTTCCACGCAGAGCTGAAACCGACCCGCACACGAGTACTGGTTATCCGCTTAGAGCATCTAAGCCTGCCCAGGCAAAGCGGTGCGAGTCGGCCCGTCCATGTTAATTAACCCTATTGGTTCATTGGGCGACAGGGCTTGAGATGTCATTTCATCTTAAGGTCGGGTAAAAGTCCCACGAAATTGGAAGCAGCGTCTCCAAAATGACCTCTGCAGTGTTGACGGGTACGTTAAACCTCAAATCAAACAAACAAATCTAAGCAGGAAAATTTATGAAATGTTAGTATTTAAAAAAGCGAGCATTACAAATTTAACGCTCGACTGAATTGAGCATGAAAAACGTTTTATAACCTTTTAATAGTCTGGTCGAGAAACACTAAGATTGGAATGCCGCTTTACTCAACAGCACCAAAATTAAATGTCCTATATATTGAAAAGGCCCTATTGCTCACTTACTTTCCAATACACTCTAGGCTAATGTGTGTGTGTGTTTGTGTGAATTCGGGTTTAACGTCGCTTTCAACAATTTTTCAGTCATATCACGACGGTGTCTGGTTGCGACAGGGAGCTCAATGCTCACTTTTATAGTGCTGCCTCACTGAAGTATCATGTCCCAGACACATTACATGATACCACACCCAGTCACATTATCCTTAGCTCTATCCCGTAAATCTGAGTGCCCAACGAGGAGCAGCTAGTACCATTTTTAACGACTTTGATATGTCGCGGCCCGGGATCGAACCCGTGACCTCCCGTTCCCCGGAGCGGACACTCTACCAACTGAGCTATCGGGGCCGGTCTAGGCTAATACAAGTACTTTTTCAATAGATCTAAGCACTTCACAATCAAACCTTTCATAAAAGTCATCTATTTTAAGGCATTCAAGAGTTCTGCAACGGAAGGCCTGGTGTTTTTTTTTTTTTTTTTTTACCGGATACTACGGTCTTCGACCACATGTGATTAACAATCGGCTCGATATGAGTGAAATAAACTCGAAAGGACAGTAAAATGATCCCCGCTTCCCCCCCCCCCCCCCCCCACACACACACACACACACAAAAATCAAGGTTGATATGCTCTAGCTTATTCTGACCTTTTTTGTTGGCCGTGTTGTGGTGAATTGTGGTGCCTATTCAGATTAATACAAACTTGCCCTGTTGGAAAAGGACCCAATGGGCCCAACCTAAGTAGTGCTTATTGTCATTTACTGGCCATTAGCGACCCAGGATCAAAATTTCAAAACATAAAAAGGAATATGTTGCAATACGGAACAAATTGTTTCCATGCTGCATCATTTTGAACATTTACGTATTGGTGGCATTTTTAACAAGCTGTCTGTTTTTTATTATTATTATTTCTGTCTACACAAGCACGGGTGAAACTGTTTTGAAAATAACACAAAACGTCCACGATTTCAACAAAAAATACATTTCACTTTTTCTGAGTCCGGTAAGGAGATAACTGCGGCTAATCCCTACCTTCCTTTATTTAGCCACCCACCTAGCTCATTGCCTCAGATGCTAAAGGTCCCAGGTTCGATCCCCAGCAGCGGTGACAAAATTTCGGCGTCAGAACACGTTCCATTAGCATCATAAATTTTGCAGGTATGAATATCATAAAGTGCATCGTCCTTCGAATCTGGACGTTAACTGGAGACCCCCTGTGCAGGGAGAATCATCCCCTGTGCAGGTTAAAGAACCCTACCGTAATTACATGGTGACTTGTGTACTCTTTCAGTCTTCAAAACTGGAGTATATGCAGTATATATTGTCTGTGTCCCCTCTTGGGGTTTAGTTGAAAATGGAAGAAAAATAGCGATAATGCTCATTTGTCACTACTTCGAACGGTATAAAAATTAAACAGCACCGGTCGTTCCGGTCGTTAGATCATCGGTAGAGTAGCCCGGAATCAATAGAAAACCCAAGCTTCGCGACGATTGTTTTCTTGATCTGTTACATAAAGCGATGTAAAAGTAGTAAAATCTTAATTTAGAGCTGCAAATACATCATTTTGGATTCAAATTTTCAAGAGAGGTTCATTTTAATGAAAGACATCAGTTGAAAGCGAAAAAAGTTTCCTCCGTTACACTAGTTCGCTTGTGATTGATGAAAACCTGAAAATTTTTGTCACACGTTTATGCCGAATTTTGCTTTGCTGAGTTAATCCATGCGAGAAAAACATGTTTCCTGCAAGTGACAGGCAGAGGTGGATTATTGTTGCAAAGTGGACATATTAAACTTGTATATTTCGTAATAAGCAGGTGAAAAACTGCATTTGCGAAAAAGATACAATGAGTAAAATGAGGTAACCCCCCCAAAAATGGAGCCGAAGTTTCCCCCCTTGTCTCTAATATAGTACCAAAAAAAAAAAAAAAAAAAAAAAAAATTTTTTTTTTTTTTTTTTTCATTTTTTTCATGATTCAAGCCCCTATGGGCTGGGGGATTGACAGTGTGTGTTTTTGATGAACATCGGCTCATTAGTTTGGTTGCTATGGCAACTTTTCATAGACTTTTAATGGGGAAATTGAAAAAAATGGCATTAACTGCGAAGCCTTTGCAGATATTTTGACAAAACTTTCATAGAAATGTTCCTTAAGCAATCATCTATCTGTCATATCATTTTAGGCCTACTGCTCATTGTTGCTGTTTGCCATCGAAACCAAAGTGTAAAACAAAAAACAAAAAAAAAACTATTAATAAAAATAATCTTCTCAGAAACCATACACTCTATTAGGCTGAGGCTTTATGGAAATATTCAACATATTTGCCTTTACAGGTTTTGTGTTTTGAGGAAATTCGGCTGTTTAGTTTGGTGGCTATGGCAACTTAGAATTTACATTGACTTGTAATGGGGAAAATTGAAAAAAAAAAATGCATTTACTGTCACTTCTTTGCATATACTTTGACAAACTTTCATTGGAATTTTTTAAGCAATCATTTATCTGCCATATGATTTTAGGCCAACTGCTCACTTTTATTGGTTGCAAGGGAAACCAAAATGCTAAAAAGATAGAAAAAAACCACTTGAAAATCATCCTCTCAAAAAAAAACAAAAAAAAAAAACATGCTCTATGAGGCTGAGACTTTATGGAAATATTCACCATATTTATCTGAACAGGTTTTTAGCTCACCAGAGCCGAAGGCTCCGGGGGAGCTTATAGGATAGGCAGTTGTCCGTCGTCGTCGTCTGCGTCTGCGTCTTCGTCAACATTTTCAAACGACATCTCCTCTGAAGCCACTGGGCCGATTCAGCCCAAATTTCATCTGTAGCATCCTTAGGCAGGGGGATTGGAAGTTTGTGTTTTTAATGAAAATCGGCTCATTAGTTTGGTTGCTATGGCAACTTAGAGTGCCCATAGACTTATAATGGGGAAAATAGAAAAATGGCATTTACTGCCAAGCCTCTGCAGATATTTTGACAAAACTTTCAAAGAAATGTTCCATAGGCGATCTACTATCTGCCGTATGATTTTAGGCCTTCTGCTCATTTTTGTTGGTTGCCATGGAAACCAAAATAAAAAAATAGACAAAAAATACTAAATCATCTCCTCAGAAACCATATGCTCTAGGAGGCTGAGACTATATGAAAATATTCACCATATTTGCCTTTACAGGTTTTGTGTTTTTTATGAAATTTGGCCTTTTAGTTTTGTTGCTATGGCAACTTAGAGTTTCCATAGACTTATAATGGGGAAAATTGAAAAATGGCATTTACTGCCAAGCCACTGCAGATATTTTGACAAAACTTTCATAGAAATATTCCTTAGGCTTTCTACTATCTACCATATGATTTTAGGCCTACTGCTCATTTGTATTGGTTGCCATGGAAACCAAATTGAAAAAATAGAAAAAAAAAAACTTAAAAAATCATCTCCTCAGAAACCGTATGCTCTATGACGCTGAGAGTTTATGAAAATATTCACCATATTTGCCTTTCCAGGTTTTGTGTTTTTTATGAAATTCGGCTGTTCAGTTTTGTTGTCCGTCCGTCCGTCGTCCGTCCACACTTTTGAGCAGCTATATCTCTGCAGCCTGCAGGCTGATCTCAATCATTTCTCATCTGTAACATGCCTCTGGTGGGGCATTGATGACATAAGCTTTTTTTTGAAATCGCATGAAAACTTTGGTTGCTATGGCAATCACAAGGTCCCATAGACTTACAACGGAAAAATGCTTGTCATCACCGTGGCCCCTTCAGTTTTGATCGGATCTTTCTGAAACTTATATGTAAGGTGGCTGGGGATAAAATCTCGGATGAGTTCGAAAACCGGCCAAGTCGGCCCATTTATCATAGTGTTATGTCCCTTTGATTGATGGAAATGCCAATTTTTTACCTTGTCATCACCGTAGCCCCTTCAGTGATGATCGGATCATTCTGAAACTTATATGTAAGGTGGCTGGGGATAAAATCTCGGATGAGTTCGAAAACCAGACAAGTCGACCCATTTATCGTAGTGTAATATCCCTTTGATTGCTGAAAATGCCGAATTTTGACCTTGTCATCACCGTAGCCTTTTCAGTTTTGATCAGATCTTTCTGAAACTTATATGTAAGGTGGCTGGGGATAAAATCTCGTATGAGTTCGAATACCCGCCAAGGTGGCCCATTTATCATAGAGTTACGTCCCTTTGCTGAAAATATCGATTTTTGACCTTGTCATCACCGTAGCCCCTTCAGTTTTGATCGGATCTTTCTGAAATTTATATGTAAGGTGGCTGGGGATAAAACCTCGGATGAGTTCGAAAACTGGCAAAGTCGGCCAATTTATCGTAGAGTTATGTCCCTTTTATGGCTGAAAATGTCGATTTTTGACATTGTCATCACCGTAGGCCCTTCAGGTTTGATCGGATCTTTCTGAAACTTATATGTTAGGTCGCTGGGGATAAAACCTCGGATGAGTTCAAATACCAGCCAGTTGGCCCATTTATCATAGATTTACTTCCCTTTGATTGCTGAAAATGTCAATTTTTGACCTTGTCATCACCATAGCCCCTTCAGTTTTGATTGGGTCGTTCTGAAATTTATATCTAAGGTGGCTGGGGATAAAATCTCAGATGAGTTCGAAAACCGGCCATGTCAGCACATTTATCATAGAGTTATGTCCCTTTGATGGCTGAAAATGTTGATTTTTGACCTTGTCATCATGGTAGCCCCTTCAGTTTTGATCAGATTTTTCTGAAACTTATATGTAAGGTGGCTGGGAATAAAACCTCGGATGAGTTCGAAAACCGGCCAAGTCAGCCCATTTATCATAGAGTAACATCCCTTTGATTGCTGAAAATGCCAAATTTTGACCTTGTCATCACCTTAGCCCCTTCAATTTTGATCGGATTTTTCTGAAACTTACATGTAAGGTGACTGGGGATAAAACTCCAAATGAGTTCGAATATCGGCCAAATCGGCACATTTATCATAGAGTTACATGCCTTTTATTGCTGAAAATGCTTATTTTCGACCTTGTCATCACTGCTGCCCCTTCAGTTTTGATCGGGTCTTCATGAAACTTACAAACAAGTAAGTCAGACAGAAAAGCTCAGAGGAGTTTGAAAACTCATGAGCTTTGCCTATTTATCACAGAGTAACATCCCTTTGATTGCAGCAGTTAATTGCTTATTTTTGAACTTGATTTGCAGAAAATGCTTACCCTGTCATCACCATGTCGGCCTATAAATCCTTCAGTAAAGGCTGGCACTTCCTGAAACTTCGAATCTGTTAGCTCAGGTGAGCGATACAGGACCAGCTTGGTCCTCTTGTTTTATGAAATTTGGCTCTTTAGTTTCATTGCTATGGCAATTTAGAGTTTCCCTAGATTTCATTACGGTAACAAGTCCGTAAAACGAAAACCCCACTAAACCCCATTTTATATAAAGAAAAGTGGGGTTTACGGGAGTATACACTACCTGCCTTATTTTTGCTCCAAAACATAGATTGTGACGGGCCTCCGTGGCCTAGTGGTTAAGAGCGCTGACTCTTGATCATTAGGTCTCTCACCGCTGTGGTTCGAGCCTCGCTCGGGTCATATGTGAGACGCCAAGTTCTGCAACGGAAGGTCAGGTGGTTTTTCTCCGGGTACTCCGGTTTTCGCCCACCTCTGATTAACGATCAGCTCGATATGAGTGAAATAATCTTGAAAGGGCCGTAACCCCCCCCCCCCCCCCCCCCCCCCAAGAAAAAAAAAACAACAACAAAAAACATAGATTGTGAAGACCCGTTAGAACCGCCTCACCACAATCTATGTTGAAAGCAGAAATAAGAAAGAGATGTTATCATTTTTAGCTAAACATTATCGCATCTGACACCATGTTAGACGCCATTATTTCACACGTATAGTAGTCGCAGACAAAATTGACTATGCGGAGCTATCGTTTGCACCTACCTTTGGAATGATCTTTTAGCAAAAAGGTAAAGCAAGTTACCCGATTGTGTGAATTCAACTGTAACACAAACAAATCTGTGGCATGCGAAAGCTTCTAGATTTGATATATATTGACAACAATCGAATAACACCGCCTAGTCAATCTTAACTGCGACTACTATACGTGTTTTCCTAATGTGCAATGGGGAAAATTGAAAATTTGTATTTCTGCCAAACCTTAGCAGATATTTTGGCAAAACTTGCATAGAAATATTCTTGAAGAAATCTTTATCTGCCATGTGATTTAGGTCTGCTGCTCATTTTTTTTGGGTTGGCATTGAACCCCCCCCCCCCCAAAAAAAAAAAGAAAAAATATTTAAAAAAAAAAATCTCATAAACCATATGCTCTATGAGGCTGAGACTTTATGGAAATATTCACCATATTTGCCTTTATACGTTTTGTGTGTTTTTTAATGAAAGGGGGAGTTCCAAATCTGCCCACGCACAGATTTTCTTGAAACTTCAGTTGTTGTTTACTTGAGGTCTATCAACTATATATATAACTTTGTTTCATTTGATAAATTACTATAGGTCTCAGGAGAGGTCCCTGAGGTAATCCCCTGTAGAGGTCATACACACCTGTGAACTTTTCAGTCTTAAATCAATAGGTATGATTATTTTCAAATTTTGTTGTTTTGATTGGCAACAGAACTCCATAAGGATTAATCTAATACAAAAAATGTAAATGTGTCTATGTCTTTTAATCTTCCTGATAAATTTATTTACAACATTTCTTCTATTTTTCATGAAAATTTGCAAAGATTAAGATGTTCATCAAAAGTATTAGATGTGTTACTGATCTTGTCACCCCAAGATATTGCATATAAAATAGGCCACATATGTGCTCTATATAGCAAACAAATTTCATTAAAATCAGAAACCGGTAACAATGTTTTTGAAAGCTAGATATGGGTTCAGGTAAATTTTTGTGCCAAAATTAGTTTCAATAACAGGGGACAAGATTTCCTTAAAGTGTATTTTTATTGTGTTTTATGTCCATTTAGGGCCACCTTATCATACAAAGCTTAGCATAGGCATTTATATAATAACCCCCCCCCCACCAAAAAAAAAAAAAAAAGTTAATGAGAACATACATTATCAAAGTATACAAGTCAAGTTTTATCCAAAAATTTTAAAGAGAAAAATAAAATGCATTCATGCACTGTCCATGATGAATGTTAGTGTTGACAATATTGCTGAAAAAAATTACATTATGACACAATAGGAATAAGACATGGTTGATCTTTTTACCCTATTTTATTTGGCCTTCTTGTACATTCTAAACCCTGCAATACAAAGACACTTAATGTCAGTAATACTCAATGACGTTATGGATTTGTTTAATTAATTACTTTCATAATCCTATTTTTTCCTTAATTATTTTTGTTGTTGTCATTTTCTTCTTTAAAATAAAACAGCAGTCAATAATTTGCAATCTTGAAGGGACATACTGATTTTCTGATTTGTTCTTATGATTGATTGGTCCTTGTATTGTTGATGTTTTCTTACATCACTTGGTCAAAGAGACTCACATTCCGCTCCCCCACAAAAATCTTTGTGAGATCATGGAAAGAATTTTCTGCATTTTTTCTAGGTTCATTATAACATCTGCAAAAGTGTAAGGTTCAATGTTTTAGTCTTCAAAATAAACGCAGGGCTAGTCCCACTTGAACTAGTTGTAGAATTGTCATTTGGCATACACTTCCCTAAATGATTTAGATGGAAGGTAAGTTGCTGTACAAATTTAGTTTATAGCTGATATTATATTTAGATGTCGTTATACCTTTCGCATATTTAGTCATTATATGCAGTACCTGCCATCAATGTTGAACTTTCTAGCTCTGTATTCATCAGTTTTACAAATGGCGTGAATCAGCTGTAAGCTGTAGTACTAGCATATTTGCGGAGCCAAAATCTGCAGTTGGCTTTACATTTTTCTATAGCACTGATAGCAAATATACTGTTGGCTCTTTTCTTCCTCTGAAATCGTTTGAAAGTATGAATAGTCTTCTCTATTATATTAAATCATGTTACTCAAAAAATAACTGGTTGTTTTCCAGATCATATTTAAGAATATAACTTTCGTCACGAATTTGCACAGCAGGCGACTTTTTTTTAATTTTAAGTAGACTGAAGCTTAGTTCAGATATTGAGGGGACATTGTCAGAGTGGCAAAAGAGCCAAAACAACAGTGTTTCCATTTTGTCTACGGTAATCTATGTATACAGTGGGCCAAAAGTCTGTGGTATTATGAACTACCTGGCACACCATAATAAAAACATCATAAATCTTGGCTATTCAAGCAAGCTGTGCCATTCCGGTATGACAGACTTTTCAAACATTTTAAGTTGACTGCATCATACTTATAATACTGCATAATACATACTTACCCATCTTCTTTCTTATGAATGTTTTCATTGCTCTTAAAGGATCTCTTTTTTGATTTTTATTATTATTATTACAGAATCAAGAAAATTGTCTGGTTTACAGAACCATCCATTTTACTTGCAAATTCAACAGTCTTTGTCATAATAAGCTTCAGCAAGCTTTAAGAATACAAAAACTCTTGTTATATAATGAAATATATTTTTTATTGAATTGTTAATGAACGCTCAAAATAAATTGTGTTATTGGTGTCCCCCAGGGTACCATAACTGATACAGCTGCTGATTATATGAGCTCATACTATACACATCATGGTTTTAACATACATACCTATATTCAAGTTTATATATATTATTTGCGAGCAATTTCTCGATTGAAAATGTTATACCATATCTACAATTGGTTTGAAAAAATTAAAAATCTGACCACTACTATTCAATGTTCAAATGCAGTATGTTACCGGTCTCAGATTTTCAAGAAAATTTGATAAAATGTTCTACACATATACGGGCAACTTTCATATTAAAATGATGAGGTGACAAGAACTGCAACAGTATGAAATCAAAAGTCAAACATACTCCAAAAGATTTTATGGTTGTGAAGTCTAGGGTCTCCTCCATATGAAATTGAGCATGGTCTATAGAACTTTACCTGAACAATAGTAAATGTGATACAAAAATAATCTCAAATGACTACAGTGATGCCTGAGAACAAAATAAATCCAAAACATAAGAAGCTGTTGTGTATATGTATACTTGTTTGGGGATACCCCTATTTTCAGATGCATAAATAAACAAAACATTGTAGATTTATAATGAACACAGATATGAGAGTGAAATAGCTAAATAATGAACAGTCATTTACCAGGTATTAATTATGCACAATATCATGGACATCTGTGCGTGGGCAGAACCCTGTGGAAATTTACTATAGGCTGGAACTCCCCCTTTGGCTCTTTAGTTTGGTTGCTATGGGAAGTTAGAAGTTTCCATAGAGTGATTTGTTCTAATGGCTTTAAATTAATATAAAAAAGCTTTGCCCCCCCCCCCCACCCCCACCCCTTGCTAAAAGGGGTCTAATGTTGAAGCATCATTAGCAAATTCGTTTCATTAAGAAAAGACGCCATTTTCCCGGAAGTTTGATGTCCGAGGAAAGCAAACAGGAATGCGAAAAAATGAATGGAAGTAAAGAAACAGAAATATAACCCCCACCCCTCGTCTACCATTACTAGCTGCAAGGACAGCAGGTCTTGTCCAACTGTAAGACGCCCCAGTGACCGTCACCTTAACAAGCCCGTGAAATGAACACATCCTGAACCCCACTTTATATAGACAAAACTGGGGTTTAAGGGGGTATACGTCATTTTACTTATTTCTGCTGCAATACATAGGTTGTGGGTACTCGTTAGAACCGCCTCAATGAGGCGGTTCTAACGAGCACACACAAGTTATGTTTGCAGTGTAAATAAGAAAAATATCACGGATTTTCATCAGAAAAGAAGCCATTTTGGAGGTGTGAAAAATGCACAATGTCGCACGGGTGTGTTATCGTAATGATAAGATGTAAGACACCTTCGTGGCAAAAGTGACGAGTATCTTGCGACAATGGGGCGTCCAACTAACGGGCTTGTCGTCCTTGCAACAGGTATGGGTCGGGGGGGGGGGGGGGCGTTTTTAATTCTTCTGTCTTTGAATTTCCACTGATATTATGAGAACACGCCTATACAAATACATTGTAAATTTTATCGCCCGGAAAAAACGAACATTTTAGAGGAAATATTGTGCTATAACTCTTATTTCTGCTCAAAATATAGATTGTCTGTACATGTTATAACCGCCTCGAGGCGGTTCTAACGAGTATCCACAATCTATATTTTCGAGCAGAAATAAGATTTACCCCTGTAAACCCCAGTTTTACCATATGAGCCTGCGCATGACAAAACCTACAATATGACATGTGCGCCCAACGAAGACTTAGGTCAGCCTGCGCATCCGCGCAGTCTGATCAGAGTCTTCTTTGTGAGTGAGTGAGTGTTTGAGTTTTACGTCCCACCAACAGCTTAGGTCATACGGAGACGGGACCTCGGTTTAAAGACTCATCCGAAAGTCTGGAGAAGCCCGGGACCGATCCTGCGACCCCTGGTTTACAAGGCGAGTAGCGTAACCACTACACCACGGAGGCTTCTAAGAGTCTTCTTTGTGCGCTCTAAGGATAGCTAAGGGCTCTATTCTCTTTCATGCAGCAAGAGAATTCTCTGGATAGACTATATGGATGCGCAGGCTGATCTGAGTCTTCGGTGGGCACATGTCTTATTGTAGGTTTTGTTGTGCGCTGGCTCATATAAAAGTAAGGTTTAAGAGTGTCAACGTTATATAGGCGTGTTCTCGTGATGTTTTCCTCCTTCTCTACGGCCCCCGCCCATAGGGGCTTAAAGAAATATATGGGCTGCATAATGCTGCCACGTAGAGCTGAATCCGGCCCGCACACTAGTACTTGTAAACCGCTTAGAGGATCTAAGCCTGTCCAGGAACCACGGTGCGAGGCGGACCGTCCATGCTAATAAACCCTATTGGTTTCATTGGGCGACAGGGCTTGAGATGTCATTTCATCTCAATGTCGGGTAAAAGTCCCTCAAAATTGGAAGCAACGTCTCCAAAATGACCTTTACAGTGTTGACGGGGACGTTAAACCTCAAATCAACCAACCAAAATCCACTATCCCTCACTTGGCCCCGCCAGTCGGGGCTTGCAAAACAGATTTGGCTGCATGATGCTTCCATGGCCATAAAGATGAAACCGACCCCACATGAGTACTGGTAAACCGCTTAGGTCTAAGCCTGACCAGGCAAAGTGGTGCGAGTCGGACCGTGTATGCATATAAACCCTATTGGTTTCATTGAGCGGCTCATTTAATCTTACTCCCACAAAATTGGAAGCAACGTCTCCAAAATGACCTAAATAGTGTTGACGGGGGACGTTGAACCTCAAATCAAACACAACTGTCCCTCAATTTTATCTCCTCAACCATCTCTTCTATCTCTTTTCTCCCTTTCTCTGGGAGACGACACCAAATGACCCACACAAGTTGACGTGTCTGTAAACCCAAAACAATCAATTAATCAATCAATCGTCTCACCTAATCACACCCTACCTAGATAAGGTTATGCAACAAAAACAATTAATAGGACAGTATTATTACTTCTCCGTGGAAACATGTGGTTACAAATAATCCACATATTTCAGGAAAAAATATCCCTGATTTATCCATGGTACACCTTATTTGGTATGGGAAACATGCATGTTCCAATTACTCTTGAATTGTCTCCCCAGAAACACAAACTTGACCTGAAAGTGATGGTGGAGGTGTACACGAAGAGGGAGATACAGTTTATGGGGCCACAAGAGCTTCAGGATGGGTTCTTTGTACCGGAAGCTAAGAAGGTGGAGACAGACGAACACAGGAACCAGGGCCAACCTATGTGTAAAAAAGCTGGAGGAAACTGAAGTATCTTTAAATGTTCGGACCCTGGCACGAACAACTGATGTAAACTGAGGTGTATATACATGTATTAAAGCAAACAGCATTTAATTTCTCCGCCCTCATTTAAGAAATGAATTTTATTTTTCTGCTGTTTTCATGAAACGCAAAAAAACAAGTTTATTTTTTATATTTACAATCTTTGCACCCCTGTACTGGGCGAAAAAAATGCTTATAGGGCAAATTTTTTGAGCTGAAAAACATTTACACGCTGTTTTTCTACAAAGGGCGGAAGAGCGTAGACGTCACCAACACCCGAAGAGAACAATGGTTTAGACTCACGTCACTTGACGTCACTAAAAATCATGTGACTTATTGCGTTCATGGATGTTTTCTATAGGTTTACATTAGGCTTTACACTGGAAATGTAAATATTATATGATGAAGACGAGGGTCGTTTCCATTTTCCTCATGAAAGCTTCGTGGAATTTTACCACAACACAGATTAGAGAGAGCAACGACGAAATTTTTGTGTTATTGGCTCGTAGAGGCCTGTATTGTGGGTACTTGTCAGAATCGCCTCACCGAGGCGATTCTGACAAGTGACCACAGCACACGTATTATCATCCTTTAGTTAGTCGTTTTACCCCTGTAATCTAGAGCTGTGTTTACTGGTCTTCGTTATAGCATGAATGATGTCGCTTGACATCATGTGACTAAGTCTGTGGAATTAATACCCCCTAAACCCCAATTTATATTGAGAAAACTTGGGTTTACCGGGGTATACTTTAATTTTCAAGACATAGAATATGGGTACTCGTTAGAATCGCCTCATGAATCAGGAGAAGGCCCTAAATCCCAATTTATTTAGAGAAAACTTGGGTTTACGGGAGAATACATTTTTTTATTTAGGAAATATATGGGCTGCATGATGCTTCCACGCAGAGCTGAAACCGACCGCACAGTACTGGTAAACCGCTTAGAGGATCTAACCCTGCCCAGGCATAGTGGTGCGAGTCAGAACGGCCATGCACATAAACCCTCGGTTTCATAGGAGATAGGGCTTGAGATGTCATTTCATCTCAAAGTCATGTAAAAGTCCCAACGTCTCCAAAATGACCTATACAATGTTGACGGGGACGTTAAACCTCAAATCAATCAAACAAACAAACAAAATCAATAAGGCGGTTCTAACGAGCACCCATAACCTATGTTTACAGTAAAAATAAAAAAAAATGTCACAGATGTTCATGAGTAAAGGAGTCATTTTGGAGATGTGAAAAAATGCACTAAGTCGCATGAGTGTGTCATCGTAATGGGGCCAGGTGAGGATTGCAACCGCGACCTCCAGATCCCCACCCATGCGCGCCTCCAAATGAGTTACCGAGACGGAAAAAATAAAGTGTAAATGAACAAATCAAATTTTCTTCTTTTCAATCTTCATTTCAAAGTTTCATATTTTTCATTACGAAAACACGCCTATACAAATATATTGAAAATTTTACCACGAAAAAATGAACATTTTCAGATGAAAAATGTTGATATGTATCCTACTTCTACTCTAAATATAGATTGTGGATACTCGTTAGAACCGCCTCGACGAGGCGGTTCTAACGAGTACCCACAATCTATGTTTTTGAGCAGAAATTAGAAAAATAATGTATACCCCTGCAAACCCAAGTTTTACTATATAAAAGTTGGGTTCGAGGGGGTCAAAATCATATAGGCGTGTTTTCGTGATGTGTGATCAAGACACGGCTTTTATTAAGAAATAGATCAGCCCTAGCTGTGATTTGTTGAGTAATAAATCACAGTTTGGAGTTTAGTTGTAAAGTTTTGTTCGTTTGTTTGTATTGGTGTTTAACGGCCCAGTCAACACTATTTAGGTCATTTTAGCTCGTCTGTTTTTTTGAAAAAAAAAACTTTCGAGCTATTGTCATCACTCCGGCGTCTTCGTTGTCGTCGTCTGGCGTCGTCGTTCCAAAAAAACTTAACCTTGGCTATAACTTAAAAACTATTAGACCTAGCCTCATGAAACTTCATACACACACTCATCATCACAAGAGCTACATTTTGACCAAGGACCATAACAACATTGTTGATTTTGGCTGAATTATCTCCCCTTTTCCAATTTTTTTCTGAAACACATTTTTTGCTCTCATTTTAATACTATTCACAACAGAGCCTTCAAACTTCACATGAATGTTCCTTGGGACAAAACCTTTTCAGTGATACCACACTTTTTGATCTGTGACCTTGACCTTTGAACTTTGACCTATTTTTCGAAAATTTAACCGAAAACCTTAACCTTGACCATATTTCCAAAAGTATTTGGCCTACCTTCAAGAAACTTCATACACATACTCACCATCACAAGAGCTACATTCCCTACAAGTTTTATAACTCCATCTTGCAATTTGATTGCTCTTGTTTGACTTAGAACTTTGGTTTTCCAAAAGAAACTGCAGACGAGCGTTGGCACCCGCATGCGGTGCTCTTGTTGAGCCGGTCGGTTTACCTATCCACACTTCCTGGGCAGGCTTCTACGTAAGAGTTTAACCATTACAGTGCACATTCTTTCGCCAGAAACTGACAACTGCCCTTCTTGAATCAGGGAAGGGAGAGAACGACCGTAGAAAAGATTACATGATCAATCTCCACGAAAGAATGTTGCCGACCCCGGCAAGACTGCGCTACCGAGGCCGGTGTCAGTTGTAAAGTAGATCAAATCACGAGCATGTAGCGCCAGTGATTTGTCAACTTACAAGTGACCAAAAAACGGGCCTCCGTGGCCTAGTGGATAAGAGCGCTGACTCTTAGTCATTAGGTCTCTCACCGCCGTAGGTTCGAGCCTCGCTCGGGCCACGTGTGAGACGCCAAGTTCTGCAACGGAAGGTCAGGTGGTTTTTCTCCGGGTACTCCGGTTTTCGCCCACCTCTGATTAACGATCGGCTCGATATGAGTGAAATAATCTTGAAAGGGCCGTAAAACCCAAACCAAAACAAAAAAAAAAACAAAAAAAAAAACAAGTGACCGAAAAAGTTTGATTTATTATTCAACAACTCACACACAAGTTCTGATCCATTTCGATTCCAACACACACAAACAATGACAATATATTATTTTGTTGTTTCCTTCAAATACTTTCACCTTTCCGCCATTGTTAGAAGAATGGTGCCAGCATTATTGACTGGATCACACACATTTATGTCATTGAGTATTGTTTTTAATACGAGAAAAAGCATTTCACCGCCAATACTATAATGTTATTAATCAAGTAATTTTGTATTGGCCCAGGTGCAGGTCCGAGGTCTGCTGTATTGGCACGAGGCCGAAGGCAGCCAATACAGCTGACCGAGGACCTGTAACTGGGCCAATACGAAATTACTTGATTAATGACAATTTTATTAACTGACGCAATTAAAAACATGATTTATGATTTTTGAATATTGGTTGACCTTGTGTAATATAGAATTAATAACCATATTTATCATATGGCGTCTCGTCTGAGAATGAAATAACGCCATGTAATAAATAGAGGATATTTACCTTTTTGAGATGAATACCAAAAATGTTTCATCGAGTGTGTTGAAAATTTTGATGTTTTCAACACACGGGATGAAATATGTTTGATATTTATCGAAAAAAGTAAATTTTCTTTTTATTAGCTCACCTGGGCCGAAGGCTCCAGGGGAGCTAATAGTATAGTGGGTCGTCCGTCCGTCCACACTTTTGAACAGCTATATCTCTGTGGCCTGTAGGCTGATTTCAATCATTTCTCATCTGAAGCATGCCTCTGGTGGGGCATTGATGACATAAACTTTTTTTTGAAAACGCATGAAAACTTTGGTTGCTATGGCAATCACAAAGTCCCATAGACTTTAATTTGGAAAATGCTTGTCATCACCGTAGCCCCTTCAGTTTTGATCAGATCTTTCTGAAACTTCTGAAAGCCGGGTGGCTGGGGATAAAATCTCGGATGAGTTCGAAAACCGACCAAGTCGGCCCATTTATCATAGAGTAACGTCCCTTTGATTGCTGAAAATGCTGATTTTTGACCTTGCCATCACCGTAGCCCTTGAGTTTTGATCGAATCTTTCTGATCTTATATGTAAAGTGGCGGGGGATAAAATCTCGGATGAGTTCGAAAACCAGCCAAGTTGGTCCATTTATCACAGAGTAACGTCCCTTTGATTGCTGAAAATGCCGATTTTTTACTTTGTCATCACCGTAGCCCTTTCAGTTTTGGTTGGATCTTTCTGAAACTTACATGTAAGGTGGCTAGGGATAAAACCTCGGATGAGTTCGAATACCGGCCAAGATGGCCGATTTATCTCAGAGTTTGGTCCCTTTGATTGCTGAAAATGTTGATTTTTGACCTTGTCATCACTGTAACCCCTTCAGTTTTGATCGGATCTTTCTGAAATTTATATGTAAGGTGGCTAGGCATAAAACCTCGGATGAGTTCGAAAACCGGCCAAGTCGCCCCATTTACTATATAGTTATGTCCCTTTGATGGCTGAAAATGTCGATTTTTGACCTTGTCATCACCGTAGCCCCTTCAGGTTTGATCGGATATTTCTGAAACTTATACATGTATGTAAGGTAACTGGGGATAAAACCTAGGATGAGTTCGAATACCGGCCAAGTTGGCCCATTTATCATAGATTTGCGTCCCTTTGATTGCTGAAAATGCCGATTTTTGACCTTGTCATCACCATAGCCCCTTCAGTTTTGATCGGATCTTTCTGAAACTTATATGTAAGGTGGCTGGGGATAAAACCTCGTCGGATGAGTTCGGAAACAGGCCAAGTCCATTTATCATGGAGTTATGTCCCTTTGGTGGCTGAAAATGTTGATTTTTGACCTTGTCATCACCATAGCCCCTTCAGTTTTGATCGGATTTTTCTGAAACTTATATGTAAGGTGGCTGGGATGAAACCTCGGATGAGTTCGAAAACGGGCCAAGTCGGCCGATTTATTTTAGAGTAAGATCCCTTTGATTGCTAAAAATGGCAAAGTATGACCTTGTCATCACCGTAGCATCTTCAGTTGATCGGATCTTTCTGAAATTTATATGTAAGGTGGCTGGGAATAAAACCTTGGATGAGTTCGAATACTGGCCAAGTCGGCACTTTTATCATAGAGTTACGTGCCTTTGATTGCTTAAAATGCCTATTTTCGACCTTGTTAGCACTGCTGCCCCTTCAGTTTTGATTGGAGCTTCATGAAACTTACAAACAAATAAGTCAGGCAGAAAAGCTCGGAGGAGTTTGAAAACTCGTGAGGTTTGCCAATTTGTCACAGAGTAACATCCCTTTGATTGCAGCAGTTTATTGCTTATTTTTGAACTTGTCATCACCATAGCTCGATCAGTTTATATCGGATCTTCTTAGCAAGTCAGGAATAAAAGCTTGAATGAGTTAGAAAACTAGTGAGGTCAGCCTATTTATCATAGGGTTACATTCTACTTGATTTGCAGAAATTGCTTACCCTGTCATCACTATGTCCTTCCATTAATCCTTCAGTAAAGGTTGGCACTTCCTGAAACTTTGAATCTGTTGGCTCAGATGAGCGATATAGGGCCAGCTTGGTCCTCTTGTTTTATAATACTGATGATTTTAGGACGCTTACTGTAATTGATCAATCGGATCTCACGTCACAATTTTTGACTTGGCTATGATATTGGCGAAAAAACTAGACCGGGCTGCTTCTATGAAAATAACATGGTCTTGTTATTTTTCACAGTTAGAAAATATCATTTATATTTCACACTGTGAAAATATCACTTTTATTTGTTTCAGATATGCATTGTTTTCACTGCTCAGTATAAAATAAATTCGATAATCCACTATGCAAATTAGTTAGATACGCCCCGTAACGTTACATGTACGACGATTTTAACGACGGCGCATTTACTAATGGCGGAATATTGTCATTTTTATAAAACAACCGTGAATAAAATGCGTTTTAAAGTCATATGATAAATAGAATCTTGCATTCGTGCTCATGTGTTATTGAATTTATTGAACTCGTTGAGGAAAAGCGATAAAATACTCGGTACAGCCTCCCATTTTACCCCTTTCCCTCAACTCGTTTAATAAACTCAATAATACATGAACACTCATGTAAGATCCTCTATATAATCTATAGTTACCTGTAAAGGCACAGGGAATGTAAATATTACAATACAATAACTTCATTATAGCATTATTACACAACGATATTTTGAATCTCTTGTTTTCTTATTTTTGAAAAATTATATACAGTAAAATTTCGCTAATAAGACCATTGAATCTCTTGTTTTCTTATTTTTGAAAAATCATATACAGTAAAATTCCTCTATTAAGACCACCTAAAATTAAGACTAAATCTGCTTTAAAAAGCTTATTGAGAAGATTTCAGTTATTCTTACATTGTGTTTTCTACATCCAGTGTCTCCTAATAAGAGAACACATTTGGGACTGTTCAAAAGTGGTCTTAAAGACCACTTTTGAACAGTCCCAAAGGTGGTCTTAAATTTACTGTATTGTTACCAATACAGTGTATGAAAAGCTGTATAAGAAGGGGTGCAGATTTTCCACCATTTTACAAAGGGAGACAACTTTAGGAACTTCATGTTCACTTTTCTATAAACTATGTCCCACAGATTGGCCCCCTCCCATTGGGGCTTGGAGAAATAAATGAGCTGCATGATGCTTCCACGCAGAGCTGAATCCGACCCGCACACGATTACTGGTAAACCGCTGAGAGGATCTAAGTCTGCCCAGGCAAAGCGGTGCGAGTCCGACCGTCCATGCTTATAAACCCTATTGGTTTCATTGGGCGACAGGTCTTGAGATGTCATTTCATCTCAATGTCGGGTAAAAGTCCCACAAAATTGGAAGCAACGTCTCCAAAATGACCTGTCTAGTGTTGACGGGGACGTTACACATCAAATCAAACAAAAACAAAACTGTCCCACCATTGGAGCAAATTCTTTCCTTTAATAGTTGACCCATATTGACATGGGAGAAAAAACAAACCTTTGCAGGAGTTGCCTCCATCTATTCCCCTTAAGTCTTGTAATGTTTATTGTTTATCTTTGAAATACTATGTTATGGATGCTTACCCAACATGTTTATGCACCCAAATTCGTCGGGGCTGGGCTGCATGGTGCTTCTGCTCAGAGCTGAAACAACCGAAATTAATCCTT
This sequence comes from Lucinisca nassula, assembly GCA_963580285.1. Lineage (NCBI taxonomy): Eukaryota > Metazoa > Mollusca > Bivalvia > Lucinida > Lucinidae > Lucinisca > Lucinisca nassula. The sequence goes on along the minus strand of OY757024.1, from coordinate 103,171,852 downwards.
CTCTTGCTGAATATTCAATTTAGCCACACCCGTTTCTGACCTTGAACCAATCAGATTACTTGATGTAATTTATTGCTACAAATTCATAAATTGAATGTCAAACAGTGTAGATCCTGATCAGATGGCTTCTTCAGAAGCCATCTGATCTGGATCTACACTGTTTCCAAAGATAGAGGTTGTCATGAACAGCATGATAAGGGTTAAGTACTGGTAAACTGCATAAAAGGTCTAAGCTTGCCCAGAAAAATTGGCGCGAATCGGACCGCTCCTTGCGGTTTCTTTGGGTGGCAGGGTTTCAGATGCCATTTCATGTCACTGTTGGGAAAAAGTGTCACGAATTCTTGAGCAATATCTAAACACATTCAACAACAAAAAACCTAAATAGGGTTGATTGAATCCTTAACACAAACAAACCAGCCCAATATGTTAATAGCTTAATGTGTGAGAAAATATCAAATCTTAACAATCTTTGGTTTGTTATATATAAGCATCGTCAAAGTGTTGCACATTTTATATTGGGAAACCCGAAAACGAGTCATTGGCAAACAGTGCTGACTCAGATCTGTATCAAGTTCAACCATTTTGGATCCTGGGCTTCTCCAGACTTTCGGATGAGTCTTTAAACCGAGGTCGTGTCTCCGTATAACCTTAGCTGTTGATGAGACGTAAAACTCAAACACTCACACTCAACCATTTTGTAAATAAATTTTATCAAAAACCAACCTGACACCCTATTGAACTGGACGCGTCATATAAAAAAAGGTGAGGTTTATGTACGAAATGGTTAACATCACGAAAACACGCCTATATAATTTTGACCCTCTTGAACATAGTAAAACTGGGGTACACAGGGGTAAACCTTATTTTTCTTATTTCTGCTCTAAAATATAGATTGTGGGTACTCGTTAGAACCGCCTCATCGGTACTCGTTAGAACGGTTCTAACGAGTGCCAACAATCTATATTTTGAGCAGAAATAAGAAAAATATCACAAATTTTCATCCTAAAATTTTCGTCTCTTCGGCGGTAAAGTTTACAATGCATTTATATAGGCGTCTAGATGATCCGATATATGGGAAAAGGGTCCATAGAATTCCTCAAATACCTCTGCACAGACAACTAATCTCTCGCTTTTCCTGCGGTTGTGACGTCAGAGAACTGTGTAAAGGAAAGATTGTTGTTAACTATTGACTCGTAACATGTGCTGGGATATCAGCAGTTAAGATCGCAGAGTGCGGTGTCTGATCGGGGAATGCACTGTTTGCATAATACACAGGAAGTTTAATGGTTAAACATTCAGGACCATCAGTTTTTATCCCCCGGCCGAATATGTTCGGGGGGTATAGCGGTCAGTCTGGCGTCCGTCCGTCCGTAAACGCAACCTTGTGATGGTCATAACTTCAATACCCTTTGAGATTTATTGATGGTCCTTGGCACAATTTTCACAGGGCTGAGACGACGTGTCATGCACGAGAACCGCAACTCTGCGTGTCATAGTTTTTTAGTTCTCTCCCCTTCCAATAAAATAGATCGACTACCTAGTGATGGCCATAACTCCACTACCCTTTAAGACATATTAATGGTACCTGGCACAATTGTTCACGAGGCTGAGAGGGCGTGTTTTGCGCAAGAACCACAACTCTGGTTGCCATGGTTTTTGATTTATCTCCCCTTTCAATAAAATAGAGTGACTACCTTGTGCTGGCCATAACTCCAAAAGCCTTCGGGATATATTAATGGTACCTGGCACAATTGTTCACAAGGCGGAGACGAGGTGTCAAGAACATCAACTCTGGGTACTTTGATTTTGTTTGTTTGACTTGAGTTTTAACGTCCCCGTCAATACTGTGTAGGTCATTTTGAAGACGTTGCTTCCAAGCTTGTGGGACTTTTACCCGACATTACGATGAAATAACATCTCAAGCCCTGTCGCCCAATGAAACAAACGGTTTATAAGCATGGACGGTCAGATTGAGTGAGTGAGTTTGAGTCGGTCAGATTGAGTGAATTTGAGTTTTGCGTCCCAACAACAGCTTCGGTCATACGGAGTCGGGAAAGTCTGGAGAAGCCCGGGATCGATCCTGCGACCCCTTGTTTACAAGGCGAGTAGCGTAACCACTACACCGCGGAGGCTTCTTTTGGACGGTCAGACTTGCACCGCTTTGCCTAGGCAGGCTTAGATCCTGTAAGCGGTTTACCAGTACTCGTGTGCGGTCGGTTTCAGCTCTGCGTCGAAGCATCATGCAGCCCATATATTTCTTCAAGCCCCGATGGACGGGGACCGATTTAAGTATCTCCCCTTCCAATATAACAGTATAACCACCTTGTGATCACCATATCTCCAATAACCTTTGAGACATTTTGATGGTACTTGGTTAAGATGTATATGAGGTTAAGCAGGTATGTCATGTGCAAAGAATTCATCTCTGGGGGCCCTGATTTTTTAGTTATCTCCCCTGACAATATAACCTTGTGATGGCAATAACTCCAATACTCTGAGACATATTGAAGGAACTTGGCACAGCTATATACAAGGTATAGAAGTGATATCATGTGCATGAACCACAACCCTTGGTGCTGTGGTATTTGAGTAATCTCCCCTTCCAATATAAGAGAATGACTAGCTTGTTTGTGGTCACCATATCTCCAATACCCTTTGAGACATAGTGATGGTACTTAGTACAGGTGTACATGAGGTTTAGAAGGCACGTCTTGCTTAAGAACCATAATCTGAGTGACCCGGTGTTTAGCTCCATTGGCCTAAAGCCAGCGGGGCTATTGTCATGACCCTGTGTCCGACGTGCGTCCGTGCGTCCAGTCGTCCGTGCGTTAACTTTTTTCTTCAAACATCTCCTCCTAAACTACTGGACCAATTGTAACCAAACTTCACAGGTATGTTCCTTACCTAGTTCTCTTCTAAATTCCTTCAAAAAATTTTGTTACACCCAGAACTCTGGTTGCCATGGCAACAAAACCACAAAAAAATAAAAATCTTTAAAAATCTTCTCCAAAACCACCTGTTGGATTCCATTTTTGTTTTGCATGAATGTTACTTTGGTGGACCCGTTTAAGATTCCTTGAAGAAATTTTGATCCGACAAAAAACATGGCCGCAATGGGCGGGGCTTATTTTCACTATTTAACATATAGTGTAATGCTAAAAAATCTTCTTCTGCAAAAGTATTTGTGGGATTTCATTGTAATTTGGCATGAATGTTCCTTTGGTGGACGTTTGTCAGATTCCTCGAAAAAAAAATGATCTGACAAAAAACATGGCCGCCATGGGCGAGGCTTATTTTCGCTATATAACATATAGTGTGATGCTGAAAATATCTTCTTCTGCAAAAGTACTTGTTTTATTTCATAGTTATTTGGCATGCTTGTTCCTTGGGTGGACCTCTGTCAGATTCCTTGAAGAAATTTTGATCCGACAAAAAATATGTCCGCCGTGGGCGGGGCTTATTTTCACTGTATAACGTATAATGTTTAAAAAGTCTTCTCTTCTTCAAAAGTTCTTGTTAGATCTCATTGTATTTAGGCATGAATGTTCCTTGGGTAGACCTCTGTCAGATTCCTTGAAGCCTCTGTCAGATTCCTTGAAGAAATTTTGATCCGACAAAAAACATGGCCGCCGTGGGCGGGGCTTATTTTCACTATATAACATATATCGTAATGTTAAAAAAAGTCTTCTCTTCATCAAAAGTTCTTGTTGGATGACATTGTAATATGGCATGAATGTTCCTTAGGTTGACCTCTGTCGGATTCCTTGAAGAAATTTTGATCCAATAAAGAAATGGCCTCCATGGGCGGGAATTTTTTCAATATAAAACGTATAGCCAAATGTCAAACAAATTTTCTTCTCTTAAGTACTTATTGGCTTCCAGTGTAGTGTGGCATGAATGTTCCTTGGGTAGACCTCTGTCAAATTCCTTGAAGAAATTTTGAACTGATAAAAAACATGGCCGTCATGGGCAGGGCTTATTTTCAATATAAAACATATAGCCATATGTCAAAAAGATTTTCTTTTGCAAAAGCACCTGTTGGATTTCATTGTAATATGGCATGAATGTTCCTTGCGTGAACCTCTGTTAGATTTCTTGTTTTGCATGAATGTTTCTGGGGTGGACCTCTATCAAATTCCTTGAAGAAATTTTGATCTGACAGAAAACAGGCTGCCATGGACGGGGCTTATTTTCACCATATAACATAATATAGTAAAATGTAAAAAAAATCTTCTCCAAAAGTACATGGTGGATTTCATTTTATCATATGACGCCGCATCTGAGAGTGTAATAACGCCATGCATTATTTTCGATAATCCACTAGTGGATTAAATATGCAAATTAGCTAGATACGTTCCGTATCGTTACATGTACGACGTCCTTAACGACGTCGCGTTTACTAATGGCGGAATATTGACATTTTTGTAAACAATCGTGAATAAAATGTGATTTAAATGACATATGATAAATAGAATCTTGCATTCGTGCTCATGTATTATTGAATTTATTAAACTCGTTGAGGAAAAGGAATAAAATGCTCGGCAAAGCCTCGCATTTTATCCCTTTTCCTCAACTCGTTTAATAAATTCAATAATACATGAACACTCATGTAAGATCCTCTATGTAATCTAGCATGGATGTTCCCAGAGTGGATCTCTGTCAGATTTCTTGAAGAAATTTTGATTTGACACAAAAATGGTCACCACGCCCATGGGCTCATTAGTGTCCACAGACTTATAAAAGGAATAACTTCTAAAATCATTTTTCTCTGAAATTCATAAGAGGCATTGCTAAGATATTTAGTATGCAGCACATTAGCAATGTGAATGACCTATCTTAGTCCTGTCTACCATTTCTCTTGTGTCCAAATTAGCCACACCCCGGGGCTCAATAGCTGCCATAAACTTATAATGGAAAAACCTTAATCTGAAATTGCAAGGCTGACAGCTTTTAATAGATATTTAGCATGTAGCAATGTCAAGTGATCACCTATTTATAAATCTTGCCGACCTTGCCACTGGAGTCCAAACTGTCCATGTCTTGAGGCTCATTAGCTGCCATGGACTTATAATGGGAAAAACCTCAAACATTTTCTTCTTTGAGTATGTAGCAAGGTTAAGTGGTCACCTACATAAATCCTGCAAAATATGCCCTTAGGGTCCAAATTGGCCATCCTTTGGGGCTGATTGACTTTCATAGACTTATGATAGGAAAACACTTAAAAAATCTTCTTGTCTTAAACCATATGGCCCAGATTTGTTTGATTTGAGGTTTAACATCCACGTAAACACAATTTAGGTCATTTTGGAGACGCTGCATCCAATTCTGTTGGACTTTTACTCGACATTAAGATGAAATGACATGAAAATATGTTGTATAAAAGTGTTATCCTTTGTAAGTAAAAAATGGTCAGCCTAGCTTCGAGGACTGTTATGAATGCAACTAAGCACATAAAATGATTCCGTGATAGATTTCGATGAAAAATTTATTTTGTCCCCTCAAAGTATTCTCCTTTAACAGATATACAAACTTTCAGTCTTCTGATCCAATTATTGAATGCATTTTGGAAGTCTTTTCGAGGTATACTATGAAGGCACTGGAATATTGCAGAACCGAGGTGTTTGGGCTGTACAAATTTTCGACCAGAAAGGTATTTTTTCAGCCGCGGGAACAAAAAAAGTCACACGGGGAAAGGTCAGGGGAATACGGGGGGTGAGGGAGTTCAACAACCTTTTCCTGCTTCAGATAGTCTTGCACAATGAACGCCTTGTGCGATGACGCATTGTCATGTAGCAATCTGACATTGGCCAAACCAGTTGCGGGTCTTCGTTCTTTGAAATATTTCTTCAATTTTCGAAGAACTTTATTCTTGTTAAACTTCGCATTTACAGATTTGCCTTTAGGCACAACAACCTGAATAGCAGGGCCCTGATTTGAAAAGAATATGGCATACATTACCTTCTTGACGCTCATGGTCCGCTTTGCAATGCATGGTCTTTTGCAATACTTTGTTGCCCATATTTTGTTCTGAATCTTTCGTTTTGGCTCAAAAAAGTGAACCCATGTCTCGTCACCTGTGACGACATTAGCGAAAGACCGTGCATTGCAATTTGGAAACTTTTTAAGCAACTTCTTGGCGCACTGAACGCGTGTCTTTTTCTGCTCATCTGTCAACAGATGGGGAATCCATCTAGCACAGATCTTTCTCATTTTCAAATCCCGTTTCAGAATTGTATGAGCTGTTCCTAATGAGATGCCAACCATACTAGCTATTTGCCTAGTGGTGTATCGTGCATCGGTAGCAACTATTTCTTTCACTCACGCAACCATTTTGGCAGATGTTGCTCTTTTCGGCCGACGATCATTTGGTGCATCTTCTGTTGAGCCTAGCCCACAGATGAATTTCTTACACCAACGAAAAACTGTCGGAAAAGACATTTCATTATGCCGATAAACCGAACATATTTCATCAAAAATGTCTTTACACCGTATACCAAGAATAAAACGATTGTTAATATAGGACCGTATTTCAACGGCGTACTCTGACCTTCTTCCAACCATGTTTTGTATTGGTATACAAGAGTAGACAGTGTTTATCTAACGATATACATGGCGAAAGTGCACGGATTTTAACAGGTTTTGTATCAATGTATAGGTAAAATGTTTTTCTACGCTGTGATATTTATTTCCAGGTGATTTTCGCATTAGTGCATGAGAAAACGTTCTACTTTCATTCATATTTGAACAGTCCTCGTAGTTTCAGCTAATAAGGCCTCATCAGTGACCCGCATATATTTTCAAAATTCCACAATGGAATCGTTGATCCCAAAGGACAATAAAATATAAATTACACTAAGAGCCGTTTTACGGACGCCACAGTTACCAGCTGTAGTGTCGTTAAATATGTTGTATAAAAAGGTTATCCTTTGGAGACAGAGAACACACCGCAGATCAGAAAAAAATGTTTTCTGGGCCAGACTAGCTAGTCTCAGAAGCTTGGATCAAAATGGTCAGTTGCATAGTATCTACGAATGTATATTCCTTGGGTGGATCATTTGTCTTCTTAATCCACTGCATGCTGCGAACATTTCCAGCAGATGGCATTTTGAAATATTTTTTTTATTTTCTGGGAAAATAAAATTAACAATTAAACAATTTGTTGTCTGCTGATGTAGCCTACAGACTCGTGAAGTTTAATTAAAAGGCATGGACTTTTTTAACCAGTGGAGCAACAGGCCCTCTTGGGCCTCTTGTTTTAGTTATCTTCCCTTACAGTATAATCTTGTGATGGCCAGCACTCCAATACCTTTGAGATCTATTGCTGGTACTTGTCACAATTGCATACAAGATTGAAAAGGCATTTCATGTGCAACAACTACAACTCAGTATACTCCATTACGATAACACGCCTATACAAATACATTGCCACCTTTATCGCCGAAAAAATGAAGATTTTAAGATGAAAAAATACGATATTTTTCTTATTTCTGCTCAAAATATAGATTGTTGGTACTCGTTAGAACCGCCTCATCGAGGCGGTTCTAACGAGTGCCCACAATCTATATTTTAGAGCAGAAATAAGAAAAATAAGGTTTACCCCTGCAAACCCTAGTTTTACTATATAAAAGTGGGGTTCGAGGGGGTCAAAATTATATAGGCGTGTTTTTGTGATGCGTACTTTGTGCATTGGAAATCTCGGATCTTCATGTTGAGAAGCGATCCTCAGTATCATTAGGTGAAGATAGTCTCAATAATCATTACATATACAAAATATACTGTGGGCTTACTAGTGTATTTTACCGGCCCCGATAGCTCAGTTTGGTAGAGTGTCCGCTCCGGGGAACGGGAGGTCACGGGTTCGATCCCGGGCCGCGACATACCAAAGTCTTTAAAAATGGTACTAGCTGCTCCTCGCTTGGCACTCAGATTTACGGGGTAGTGCTAGGACTGGTCGACCCAGTGTCAGGATAATGTGACTGGGTGTGGTATCATTTTTTTTTATTTTTTTTTTTGGTTTAGGTTTTACGGCCCTTTAAAGATTATTTCACTCATATCGAGCCGATCGTTAATCAGAGGTGGGCGAAAACCGGAGTACCCGGAGAAAAACCACCTGACCTTCCGTTGCAGAACTTGGCGTCTCACACGTGGCCCGAGCGAGGCTCGAACCTACGGCGGTGAGAGACCTAATGACTAAGAGACAGCGCTCTTATCCACTAGGCCACGGAGGCCCGTGTGTGGTATCATGCAATATGTCTGGGACATGATACTTCAGTGAGGCAGCACTATAAAAGTGAGCCTGCGGCATTGAGCTCCCTGTGGCAACCAGACACCGTCGTGATATGACTGAAAAATTGTGGAAAGCGACGTTAAACCCGAATTCACACACACATTACTAGTGTATTTTAATTCTGGTACACTTTCTATTTGTAAACAACTTTCTGGAGGCCATATTGGCTTTTGTTCGGGGGATTTGCCATCTCTTCTGATGGCTGGTTTAGCCTACAGTGAGAGACGATCGACCCTCCAGGGGCCAGTTGTTCAAAGCATCGTTAGCTTAACGAGCTCGTTAGTGGTCATATTGTTAACTCCTCTAGCAAGTACAATATCGTAAATTTTGGTATTTTTGCTGGAAAAATGTGAGTAGCTTTTGCGTCAGCAAAAGCTGCTCACACTTTTTCAGCAAAAATTTCAGCATATTTGCCATATTCAATAATCAAAGTTTTAACGATACGATAACTAACGATGTCGTTAGTTTTGAACAACTGGCCCCTGGACTATCAGTGCTTTGATTCTTGTCTGTGCTTAAGAAATAGATTGCTAGTCCTTCTTGGTTGGTTAATCTGAGGTTTAACGTCCCCTTCAACACTGTAAAGGTCATTTTGGAGAAGTTGCTTCCAATTTTGTGGGACTTTTACCCGACACTGAGCCCTGTCGCCCAATGCAACCAATAGGGTTTATTAGCATGGACGGTCCGCCTCGCACCCCGGTTCCTTGACAGGCTTAGATCCTCTAAGCGGTTTACCGGTGCTAGTGTGCGGGGCGGATTCGGCTCTGCCTGGAAGCATCATGCAGCCCATATATTTCTTCAAGCCCATATGGGCGGGGGCCTGCTAGTCCTTCTTACAAGTGTCCCGAGAAAGAATAACCATTGCGAAAACACGCCTATACAAATACATTGTAAATTTTACCACCAAAAAATGAAAATTTTCAGATGAAAAATTGTAATATTTTTCTTATTTCTACCCAAAACATAGATTGTGGATTGAGGATACTCGTTAGAACCGCCTCAATCCGCCTCATTGAGGCGGTTCTAACGAGTACCCACAATCTATGTTTTTGAGCAGAAATAAGAAAAATAATGTATACCCCAGCAAACCCCAGCTTTACTATATAAAATGGGGTTTAAGAGGTTCAAAATTATATAGGCATGTTTTCGTGATAGAAACTAAGATATGGAGAATCATTAGGTTAACAAGTCCGTGAAATGAACACCCCTCTTAACCCCTCTTCATATAGAAAAAAAACTGGGCCCAACAGTGGTATAGATTATTTTACTTATTTCTGCTCCAAGACAGAGCTTGTGGGCACTCATTAGAACCGCCTCAATGAGGCGGTTCTAACGAGCACCAACAAACTATGCTTCGAGTTTAAATAAGAAATCATCTGAAATTAACCTATTTGGAGACATGAAAGCATGCACTATGTCACATGTGTGTTGTATCGTAATGATTCGATTTTTAGTGTACATGTAAGATCGACTTTTATTTTTCCGAATGAACACCAAATTCCGAATATTTTCACGACTGAAATAAAAACCGACATTACACTAAAATATCAAAGTTTCTGTTTCTTTCGGGCTTAAACTGTAATTTGTAACGCAATTTCAAAGCATCAGCCATCATCACAGAGAACAAAATTTTTCCCAAGCCAGCTGAGTATATTGTGTGAATACTAAAATTTTGCACCTAGAACATCTTGAAATTTTACTTTATAAAAAGGTTCAGTTGCAATTTGCATTCAAATAGTGTCCGCAGTTGCTAAACTCGCCTGGTGTGGCGTGCATTATTAACGTTGCGTAGGTGCAAAAAGTGACGTCATCGACGTCTTGATGACGTGAAAACGTGCGTGACGTAATTTCTGATACACCTTTATAACGTTTTAACAAACAGAGAATGTATGTTATTTTTGATGATTACATGGAAGTGAAAAATAAAAATCGTATTTTCACTGTTTGAAATGGTGAAGATATCGATTTAGATTAAGAAGTGGTTACGCTACTCGCCTTGTAAACCAGGGCTCGTAGGATCGATCCCGGGCTTCTCCAGACTTTCGGTTGAGTCTTTAAACCGAGGTTCCGTCTCGGTATGACCTTGGCTGCTGGTGTGACGTAAAACCCAAACACTCACTCACTCGATTTAGATTTCACTGAGAAATCTCTTTATTTTATACATAGCAGTGAAATCAATGCATATCTAAAACAAATTAAAGTGATATTTTCAGTGTGAAAAATAACATGACCATATTATTTCAGAGTAGCAGCCCGGACTACTTTTCTCGCCAAAATTCAGATGTTATCTCTTAAATAATTCTGTAAAATACCTGGAAAGCACTCTTTGTACTGTAAAAATGCTGCATTCAAAATGGCGATTTGTTTATGTTTTGAAACTGGCAGTTCTGACGTCATAGCCATGTCAAAAATTGTGACGTAAGATCCGATTGATCAATTACAGTAAGTGTCCTAAAATACAATGTGTTATAATATAAAAAGAAAATTTACTTTATTTGGATAAATATAAAAAATATTTCATCTCGTGTGTTGAAAACATCAGAATTTTCACGAGTCAGAATTTTCAACACACTCGATGAAATATTTTTGATATTCATCTAAAAAAAAGTAAATATCCTCTATATCATTCATGAAAAGCATATAAGAAATAGAGGATATTAGATTTTTCAGTGTAAGATCGGATTTTATTTCACAGAATGGACAAAAAAAAAACGGAAGTATTTTCACGAGTGGCGGAAGAAGTGTGTAGTAGAGTTCATGACTTAAATAAAAATCGATCTTACGCTTAAAAAATATTAAATTTTCTGTTTTGTATATGCTTTAAACTGTAATTATTAAAGCAATTTTAAAGCGTCATCTGTCACGATGGGGAACAAACTTATACCATATGAGCCCCGCCAAGCGAAAATGTGTCTTCGAGCATTCCGTCATGACAAATTTTAACTGCGCATGCCCAGCCATTCAGAGGGGCCAGGGATATGGCTTTCTGTCTGAAGGTTCTTCTGGATTCACTGCTTGTATGAGCGAGCAGCGAAGGTTCTGGCGAGGCTGCGCGGATGCGCAGGCTCGCCTGAACCTTCGCTGCTCGCATAGGCGATAAGTACCAAAATCGCTTGGCGGGGCCCAATTATACGTTATGTCTGACCAGAGACGTCTCTTGCTGCATGAAGGAGAATTTGGGCCTTAGCTATCCTTAGCTCGCTCAACGAAGACTCTGATCAGACTGCGATGCGCAGGCTAATCTAAGTCTTCGCTGGGCACACATGTAAATTGTAGAAACTGCTGTGCCCCGGCTCTATTGTTAAGATCAGTCCGTGCGACTATAGAAGACTGGCCTGCCTAGGCATGCTGCTCTTTGTGAAGCCGAGTGCTAAATAAGGTCCAGCCATCAGCAAATATTCTGATCAAACTGCGCTGTGCTCTGAATCTTCGCTGATCGCAAAGCCTTATTGTCATGGGCTATCTCAATTATTGTAGGCTCAGACATGAACACATTCGGCTCACATTTAATCAAACAAAGGGGCAAAGGAAAAAGAAACGGAAAACAAAAAACCACTTAATTTTGCCAATGATACTTTAATTAAACTATCATAATTATTAGAAGTAATCAAGAAATTATAGTAAGCATGTCCCATTACAATGACACACCCATTCAACATAGTGCATTTTTTCACATCTCCGAAATGGCTACTTTTCGGATGAAAATTCGTAATATTTTTCTTATTTATACTGCAAACATAGGTTGTAGGTACTCATTAGAACCGCCTCAATGAGGCGGTTCTAACAAGTACCCACAACCTATGTCTTGAAGCAGAAATAAGAAAAATATTGTATACCCACGTAAACCCCATTTTTCTCCATATAAAGTGGAGTTTAGGGGGTCTTCATTTCACCGACTTGTTCACGTGATGGAATGTCCAAACTTAATAAATCAGGTTAACACGTCTATGCAATGAGCACCCCTCTAAATCCCACTTTTTAATAAGAAATGTGGGGTTTACGAAGTTTTTATTATTGCCCTTTTTGTGCTCGAAGACATAGCTTGCGGGTATTCTATAGAACCGCCCCAGTTAGAGCAACGAGCACCAATCTACATTTGGACCAGAAATAAGAAAAAATATCGAACATTACGAAAACACGTCTATATAAGTTTAACTCCCTTGAAACCCGCTTTTATATAGTAAAACTGGGTTTAGAGGTTAACCGTATTTTTCATATTTCTCTTAAATATAGATTGTGAGTACTGGTTAGAACCGCCTCATCGAGGCGGTTCTAACGACAATGAGGCGGTTCTATCGAGTACTCACAATCTACATTTTAGAGCAGTAATAAGAAATATATCACAATTTTTTCAGCAAAAATTTCCGGGTTTTTTTTTTCGTCCGTAAATTTTATAATGCATTCGTATAGGTGTGTTTTCGAAATGACATTTTCATGTGAAAATATAAGAAAGACGCCATTGTTCTTGTTCTTGTAAATAGTTTCTTCCCTTATAGGTACACCTGGTTTCCTAGTAAAAATCTTCTTAGTAAAAGTCTTTACACTTTGTACAATGAACAATTGTCGCCCCCGCCCATCGGGGCTTGAAGAAATTGATGGGATGCATGATGCTTCCACGCAGAGCTGATATCCGTCCGCACACTAGTACTGGTAAACCGCTTAGAGGATCTAAGCCTGCCCAGGAACCGCGGTGTGAGGCGGACCGCCCATGCTAATAAAGCCTTTTGGTTTCATTGGGTTACAGAGCTTGAGATGTCATTTCATCTCAATGTCGGGTAAAAGTCTCACAAAATTGGAAGCAACGTCTCCAACATGACCTTTTAAGTGTTGACGGGGACGTTAAACCTCAAATCAAACAAAACAAACAAACAATGAACAATTCAAATAAAAAGTACGCAATATCCAGGTACAAAATATATAGTCCACCACCATACACGGATATACATGTAATACAGTTTCCAAATGATTACATATCAATCGTACAAAAAGTCAATACTATTTCTGACCTGAAGATCTCAACAATAGGTAACACTATGTGTTTCGTCTACTTTTTCGTTTAGGCACAAGCTAAAGTGTCTTATATCTGGCAATGCTCAGACTGTATACGAGTCGCTATTTTAGCACACAGGCGTATTATCATAATAATTGCAGAACTACAACAGGGGGAACAACCTACGTCAGAGCAGTGACAGCATCACCATCCGTAGGTTTGCCGGTGTTTACTACACAAAAGGCATTTGTCACAACAAGTTGGCGCAGCCGGTGCATTACTAGGTCATAAACGAATCAAACATACTGAAATCTGTCTCAGAAATGTGGCCTTTTCTTTAAATAATTCGACACAAGCTGATTTGGCAATGATGTCGGAACTATCATTGCTTACAGCGCCGAATCAAATCTTGTGGCGAAGCTATCGAAGCCTATTCAATGTTTCTAGGTGGAATTAGCTCACCGATGGGATGCAAATATTGTTCGTTACCAGCTGAAGTATGTTTTCTGAAGACTCGTAATGCACATATCTAGTTTGAAGCATTTTATTTACCCTATTTACACCTAAATGGCCGCTTCTGAAATGGATACATCTCTGCTATGACGTAGGTTGTCACCCCTGTACAATGACTCGATCATTGATGGCTCGTGGCTGGTTCGAATTGTTCTCTAGCCCCCAAGGAAATTTCTGATGTATCAAGAAAACGCATTTCTTCTTGCACACCATAATTTTAGCTTGGGATAGAAAATCTGTTCTAACCCTGGTGTTCTTACCCAAAATCGAATATTCCCGCGTGTTTGATAAATGCACTGGTTCAGTACGACCTCGTGTGTGCCGTCACGTCATGCTTCAAGCTCCGATGGGCGGGGGCAGAGACCATATATAGTAAAATATGTTAAAAAATACTTATCTCTGGAACCATGCAGAATAACACGAAAAAAATATGGTTACTTTTTAGATGACAAAAGCGCCTTGTCTGAAGCTATATGTTCATAAATGCCTAATGTTTAATTTACCAAAACTACCCCATGCCACAACAAATTTTCATAGTCCCAGCGGCCCCCGCCCTTCGGGGCTTGAAGAAATATATGGTTTGCATGATGCTTCCACGCAGAGCTGAAACCGACCGCACACGAGTACTGGTAAACCGCTTAGAGGATTTAAGCCTGCCCATGCAAACCGGTGCGAGTCGGACCGTCCATCGTTATAAACCCTATTGATTTCATTGGGCGACAGGGCTTGAGATATCATTTCATTTCAGTGTCGGGTAAAAGTCCTACAAAACTGGAAGCAACGTCTCCAAAATCACTTATACAGTGTTTACTGGGACCAAACAAACAAAATAGTCCCAGAGTTGTTCAAGCCATAGACCCGACCGAGCGGGCTCATAAAGTGTGTGCAACGCTTTATCAAAGTCGATGGAACGTAGTGACATTGCATCGACGTTGATGCGACGCTGCTAAGACTTTAGAATTTTGACTCCCCTTGAACCCCACTTTTGTATAGAAAAACTGGGGTTTACAGGGGTAAACCTTATTTTTCTTATTTCTGCTCTAAAATATACATTGAGGGTACTCGTTAGAACGGCCTCAATGAGGCGGTTCTAATGAGTGCACAAAATCTATATTTTGAGCAGAAATAAGAAAACATATCAAAATGTTTCATCCTAAAATTTTCGATTTTTCGGCGATAAAGTTTACACTGTATTTGAAAAATGCGATTGGAAAGGCGTTCCAGTCATTGAAGTTCAATTGTAAATAATTTCATACATTCAATGATACTATAGAAATAACAACCAATCAAATTAAGCTATCTCAAATCTGTACATTATTCTGACCAATCAATCACTTTAAAAAGTAGGTTAAAAGCCAGACTTAACAATTTCATAATCCACAGCTCAAGTATCAAAGACATTCATACACTGCATATATATCAGCCTTACATGCACATATTTATTATATATCAGCCTTACCAGAAACACACACAGGATACATTTAATGTGTGTGTGTGTGTGTGTGTGAGGGGGCGGGGGTGTTGGATACAACTGACATTTCCTGCCATTACCACAAAAGCACGTCTGGTAGACACGTAGACGGCGATAAGGCACTCAAAATCCTTACGGAAACATCCGGCCATGACTTCAAAAATGTCAATAGTTAGGTGCGTGTTCCCAATGGTACTTTTCCCGTACGGGGTTGTCGGGCGTCGTAATCGACACAAATATTTAAGCCCCTGGAAGAAATACTGCGGCAATTCACATTATGATAACCCACACGTGCAACATAGTGCATTTTCCCATCTCCATAAATGGCTATTTTTCCGATGAAAATCCGTGATATTTTTCTTATTTATACTCCGAACAAAGGTTGTGTGTGCTCGTTAGAACCGCCTCATTGAGGCGGTTCTCACGAGTACCCACAACCTATGTCTTGGAGAAGAAATATGAAAATAATGTTTACCCCCGTAAACCCCGGTTTTCTTTATATAAAGTGGGGTTTAGTGGGGGTGGGGGTCTTAATTTCACGGATTTGTTCACGTGATATTGCTGCTTATGTATTTCAACATGTAAGTAGTTCGAAATACCTTATTTGACGCGATAGATAAATTTTGCATAGCCCGGGTAGCTGAAAATGCCTTCATTCGGCACTAGAAAACAGGTCAAATAATAAGAAATACCCGAGAAATTAAAAATCGACTGCTTGCCTTTTCATGTCCACACCTATCTTTTCTGATGCAGAAATGAAAGTTGTTGGGAAAAGCATTGTCCGATTTACCAAAAAATGCCTACAAAGTTGACTAAAAATCATAAACAGGGAACACTTAGAGATTTACATGTATCTACATTTTTGAAGTCTCGTAAGTCACGACCCGAAGTACTCGTAAGTCTAATTAGTGCATAATCTCCGGCTACCCCTAGCCGGTCTACCAGGGGTGAAAAGAGGCAAATTGTGGAACGTTTTATTTATATTCCTTGAAAAATGAAAATGATTCGTTCCTCAGTGGAAGACCCCTTATGGTAATAGAGGCACAAATATAAATGATAGGATAAAGTCCCCAACCCCTCACCCCCAAACTCAAAGGTGTGGTCAAACTCAGGATGAAATGGAGGTAATTGGAATGATTTTTTTGTAAATATTCTTCTCATTGGAATGAAATTTTTGCAATTTTTTGCAAGTACCTCCTTTAATACGAGGCGGCTCATAACATATTAATCAGCCCCAAGCTTATCAGCTTATACATCATAATTTCATTATTTGTGTTGACACCATCAAAGATAGAATCAGCAAAAATGCTCAAACCTTTTACTCCATGGTCCTCAATATCTATAAAGGCTCCTGCATGACATTCCCGATTTTTTTTTGTAAAATGCCCAGGATTTGCAATATTGCTGTTTAAAGTCAGAAATCAAACAATTTGTTTATCCTATTACGTCATCTTATTCTTAACCCATATCCTGCTGAATATTCATTTAAGCCACACCCAATTCTGACTTTTAACCAATCAAATTACCTTATGTAATTTTTTATCTATAAATTCATAAAGTTAATGTCAAACAGTGTAGATCCTGATCAGATGGCTTTTCAGCCATCTGATCTGGATCTACACTGTTTGCAAAGATAGGGGTTGTCGTGAACAGCAAGATAAGAGTTAGCCGGACTTCCTTGCGTAACCGATGGTTAAGCATCATATATTCATGTTTGTTTGTTTGATTTGAGGTTTAACGTCCCCGTCAACACTGTAAAGGTCATTTTGGAGACTTGGCTTCCAATTTTGTGGGACTTTTACCCGACATTGAGAAGAAATGACTTCTCAAGCCCTGTCGCCCAATGAAACCAATAGGGTTTATTAGCATGGACGGTCCGCCTCGCACCGCGGTTCCTGGACAGGCTTAGATCCTCTAAGCGGTTTACCAGTACTAGTGTGCGGGCCGGATTTAGCTCTGCGTGGAAGCATCATGCAGCCCATATATTTCTTCAAGCCCCTATGGGCGGGGGCATTCATATATTCATGTGGCCGTACATGTATCTGTTATTGTAATGATAACTCCAAAATGTTTACTCTCCTGATGTAAATAGAAGTAGAAGTAAAACAAAGATCAGGAATTGATACAATTAACTTACTCCACCCATAAAAGACACCAAAGGGAAAGAAATACAAACATTAAGCGACAAGACCATAATGGAAACCTAAACAAAGGAAGGCCAAAAGGACAGTTACTTTCCCACAAAATGGCCATATGGCCATCCAAAATAAAAAGACAAAAGTGATACACACAGTAAGTAACATACACCAACATAAATAAATCGCCACAGAAGAGCCGCCTTGGAACGGTCAGTGGAAGATTTCCACTGGGGGGCTTAAATCGATTTTACGTGGCCACAATCCTCGCCCTTACTTCCGTCGCGATTTAGACAAATAATTTGTTCAGTCCGCATGAAAGCCTCCTAACTCATCAGTGCAACATCTCCGTGAACACAAAAATCAAAGATTCACAGAGGTGAGACAACGGTGAGGACTCGACAGCAAGAAACCACTGAAATGCTGGAGCAAAAGGAAACCAACAGTTAGACTCCGATGCCTTCCTGGTATAGTGGTTATGCTACTCGCCTTGTAAACCAGGGTTCGCAGGATCGATCCCGGGCTTCTCCAGACTTTCGGATGAGTCTTTAAACCGAGGTCCCGTCTCCGTATGACCTTAGCTGTTGGTGAGATGTAAAGCTCAAACCACTCACTCACGCACTCCAGATGTAAATTTTGGTACTGTTCTTATATATACTTCAAAGACAGGTTGTGGGTGCTCATTAGAACAGCCTCAATGAGGCTGATCTAACGAGTACCCACAACCTATAATACTAAAAATAACATATCCCACTGAAATCCCCAGTTTTCTCTGCACAAAATGCGGTTTAGAGTGGTGTTCATTACACGGACTTGTAAACATGATGTATATTTCCTCATCAACAAGATACAATAATGCGCATTCGCTTCAATATCAACCCTTACTATGCTGAAGCTAGATATAGAGGATCTTACATGAGTGTCCATGTATTATTGAATTTATCAAACAAGTTGAGGTAAAGGGATAAAATGCGAGGCTTTGTCGAGCATTTTATCCCTTTTCCTCAACGAGTTTAATAAATTCAATAATACATGAATACGAATGCAAGATTCTATTTATCATATGACATTTAAAACGCATTTATATCACGATTGTTTTACAAAAAAGTCCATATACCGCCATAAGTAAATACGACGCCATTATGGACGTCGTACCTGTAACGTTACGGGGCGTATCTTACTAATTTGCATATTTAATCCACTAGTGGATTATCGAATTTACATTGTATTACTTGGCGTTATTACACTCTCAGACGCGACGGAAAATATTGAAATCGTACAACACAAATAGTGAAATATCGGAGAGGAGTGTAGTGAAATATCGGAGAGGAGTGTAGTGAAATGTCGGAGAGGAGTGTAGTGAAATATCGGAGAGGAGTGTAGTGAAATATCGGAGAGGAGTGTAGTGAAATACCGGAGAGGAGTGTAGTGAAATGTTCAGCATGGAGGGAGTAAAGAATACATCTGGCATATCTGCCGCCTTTTTTTGCAATGGGACTCAACTTTTCTGACATTCTGAGAACTTTCTTGCAACCAGAACCCCTCTTAAAAGGGGTCTACTCTAAAAGGAAATAATACAGTTTCCGAGATATTAGGCCATTCATGAAGTGGACAGGGTTGGGAATACCTCGGTGCCCCCCCCCCCCCCCCCCCCCCCCCCCCCACGGTTGGTGTCAATGAATGCGACTTATCATAAGGAATAAGAATATATCATGGTTAAGGGGCGATGAACTGAACGGTTTCTGATATGGTAGGCCTTATATGAAATGGAGGAGTGGGGCATGGTCCATGTAGACCCCGGGGGACCCTTTGAAACCCTCTTGCAAAACTATACATTAATATCTGTCATATCTCCAAATTTCAGAACAATCCGTTGAGCAGTTATTGAGAACTTGACTGGACAAAATTTTGGCGGATTTTCGCATACTCTTTAGGGCCCCTATGAGTCCGTCGTTTTGCATTTTGAAATCCTCTTATACAACTTCATATCCATATACAGTAAAAATCCTATATTAAGACCACCTTTGTGGCTGTTCAAAAGTGGTCTTTAAGACCACTTTTGAACAGTCTCAAAGGTGGTCCCATACCAGAGCACACTTTGGGCAGAAAACACGAAGAATGATTAAGTGAGCTTTTTAAAGCAGAATTTGTCATAAATTTAGGTAGTCTTAATAGCGGAATTTTACTGTACATTATATCCCGACATTTCAGAACAATCCGTCAAGTGGCTGCTGAGAACTCGTCCGGACAAAATTAGGGCAGAATGAAGAAGAAGAAGTAGAAACGCAGCAAAAACAACCAGTCTCCCTCCCTACTTCGTTTTAGAAACTTAGTAATAAGCACAATTAATATTCAGTTATGTCTACAATGATTATGACGGTCGTCTAAAATACAACGTCTCCTTCAATTATTATTTTCTATGACCGCAGTTACACAAATGAATTATGATTTGAGCTCAAATGGCCGTAACATTCCCTTGAAGTGGAGAAATATGCCAAACACACCCAGCAGATATGCGAACGGCAAGCTAAACATGCCATATGATTACATCCATCAATTTTTTCTATGCCAATCTGACATTTTGGACATTTCTTTCTCGCGTTTGGTTTTTCTTTTATCCACATTTCCACGTTTCCTTCTCCCGTTTTCGCGCTTTGATACATTGCACAAGTGAGGCCGTCGTGGAACTGTATATGGCAAGTAGTGCAGACTCTTGTTCCGCAGTCATTGCAGTTAAACTCTTGCCCATTATCACTTACACGATAAATCATGTCACAATCTGGGGTGATGCAATATCGATATGATTTCTGATTCTTACCAATGAAACAGCTGACCGCGGCGGTTGCTAAAGGTTTCATCTTCACCATTCCTTTATCTATTTGCTGCCGTATATCTTGTAGTACAATCGGGCTGTTGCAATTTTCTGCAGCACACAAAATCGGAAACTGCTTGTCCTGAACGGAAGACAAAATCTGGGATTTCAAACATGACCGACAGTAAGCGTGTCCACAGTATTCCAGTCTAACTAACTCGTTAGTGTTTATTTCGCAGAGGCATATTGGGCATTCTGGTAGACACACGTCGCCTTGTCGCTTGGAGTCCCTGGCGACTAGTTGACTTTTGATATCTTCGATCAGCTGTGTTGCTTTTTCAATTGACGTTGTCTCTCCAGTAAACAAAACAGT
Source organism: Lucinisca nassula (assembly GCA_963580285.1). Classification (NCBI taxonomy): domain Eukaryota; kingdom Metazoa; phylum Mollusca; class Bivalvia; order Lucinida; family Lucinidae; genus Lucinisca; species Lucinisca nassula. The sequence continues at coordinate 103,151,271 of OY757024.1, read as the reverse complement.
ATGGAACCTGTGTTTAAGCGTAACAGACAGAAGACCGCATTCATCTTTCATCATTCCAAGATCTGTGCCATACTTGACCAGTAAAAACTTCATCAAGCCCACTGGGTTGTTTTTTCCTTTCAAAGTGATTTCTTTTTCTGATGCGTTTGCCATTTTTTCAAGGTATTCATTGATTCTTACGAATGTCATTTTTTTCGCTTGCAAAGTTCCCTGTACGTGTACTATCATTGTTCTGTCATCAACTGTAATAACAGATTTTAGATCTTCTTCTAGCTTTTTCAGGTACTGCCTTGCGTCCCGAGTAAACAGTTTGGAAATGGTTTCATTTCGTTCACATTCTAACTGATCACCATCAACTATTTTATGAACACCAACTTTTGCAGACGCCATGTTCGCTGTTGATGACGCACATATTTCAATTAAAATGTTTCCAGACTTGATTTGTTTAACTGTAAAGGTGGTAGCCTGAATATTATTTGCTGCTTCTCTAATGTATGCATCAATATCTGTCTTTGTTGCGTCATAAACGCGTTTAGTGATGTGGATGGACGATTTTAAGTCAACCGTCACACTGACCGGATTTCCATTCAGGTACATGTGCGTACCTTGCGTCAAGGTACTTGCAACATTCTGAAAATCATCTGCTTCTGCGAAAGCCACAAAAGCCAATCCCCTAACTGATTTTGGTTTGATTTCCCTTACAGTGATTTTATAGGCGTCGTCTGGGACATTAATCAGCTTCTGAATTTCTCTTTTGATGACATGATGTGGATCTTCATTACCCATGGCCTCACCACGTGGTATAATCACCTGAAATCTCGATCTATCAGGTTCAACATTTAATATTTCTGACAATGCTTTTAATACGGAATCTTCAGTTACATCAGACTGAAATCCTTTCAGGTAAAGATTGCCGCTTTTAGACAAAGTAACTGAAATGACTGCGCCGTCAACATAGATTGTTCTTTGAGTTAAGATTGCTTGCAGATCTTCTGGGCGTTCTAGATTCACATAGCCAAAACCTTTCGATGAGCGTCTGACCCACGTAAATTTCAGGGTGAAGCTGGTTCCTTTCTTCATCCCACCGCCAAAGGTTACTGGTACAAGTGTAATACCACTTTCCTCCTTTCTGTCTCTGAAGTGCTGAACTGCTTTACTGGCTATTTCATGGCTACAAAATGTGGCTTTTCCCCAGAATACACCAGCTGAGTCTGCCTTTCGTTTAAACTGGATGAGTTCTTCCACGTTTCCTAATGATGACAGACAGCAGTTCAAATCTGTTTCCGACATAGCTCCTTCAGTTTCGTCCAGCTTTATTTTGACGACCCTAAACTGATTCGGCATCAAAATGTCCTGCACGGCTCCTCCTGAGCCTAGAACTGCTCTTGTACCACTTTCCACCTTCGACTTTCCCAGATGAACTTCTGTGGTTTGATTCTTGAATGGGTCTTTCAGTCGGTTTATTTCTCTGATAAGATTTTCTTGTGCGAGGTCTGCAAAAGTTTTGTTACAGAAAAGCTGAATCTCGCCAAGATCTCTTTTAGCGTCAATGATTACAATCGAATTGTCACACATTTGTTGTATTTCTTCTTCTTTCTCTCTTCTATTTTTATGCATTGGGCCTACAAATCTTCGGAAAACAGCATTGCCGACTTGAATCGTCAGTATCAAGCTTACATACTGCCTCTTTAATTCTTGTTCATTTATGTCAAGAGAAAATCCTAGATTTAACTTTTGCAGGAGTTCTTCATCGACAGGTGTTAAATTGGTAATGAAGGTTCTTGATGTTTGAAGAAGCTGCCAATATACAAGTAATTTCGGAGACTGTCCAAGTGACTTAATCGACGATGATGGGTGTATATTGACATTGTGCAGCTGTTTCGTAGTCATGTAACCAGCCTGCTCGTGGCCAAGGAAACAACAAAGATTGTTCCTCATACATTCGATAACAAGGCCTTGAAGAAGTTTGTCAATCTCTTCACTTGGTTTAAGAATGAATTTGATATCTACCTTCGTATCTCTTCGAAGAACGGTAAGAACTTCATTGATTGTTTCCCGTACCCCTTTCATTGCTTTTCCGTTGATACTATTGTCCTTGCACCATTTTCCTTTTTCTTTTTCTCCGATCTTATGCCACTCACGAAACACATTCAGCATAGTCAGAAGATCTCCACCAGGATGGCAAAACTGGGTTTTCATTAGATCTGCAGCCTTCTTTTCTTCCTCTGTCCCCATTCTGAAGAAAATTCCGCTGGAACAACAACACGCAGCAAGGACCATTGCCTCAATTGGCACATCTCTGTCGACGCCGTTTTTGACCAGAACTCCGAGTCGAGGCTCCAAAGGAAGTTTAGCAACCCACTTACCCAGTTCAGTTATAACGCCATCACTCACCGCCTTGATTTCCTCTAAAGACTTCATCGCTATCCGTAAGGAATCCTTGGGTGGCGATTCGACAAAATCAAACTCTAGCGGGTTTACACCAAGTTCTAGAAGCTTCAACAGTGCTTGTCCTAGGTGCACGCGTAAAATTTCTGGTTTTGTATTCGGTTCCATTTCAGCAAAGTCCTTTTCTGAGAAAAGCCGATAACATTTCCCTGGGGCCATTCTGCCTGCTCTGCCTTTCCTTTGCTCTGCCGAACTCTTGCTGACTGGAAAGATGCTTAAGGAGTTCATGTTCCTCTTTGGGTCATAACGCATTTCTTTAGCGAGTCCAGTATCTATAACAAATTTTATACCGGGAATTGTTATAGATGTTTCTGCACTATTTGTTGCAAAGACAATTTTACGGCAACCTGGCGGTGGCGGATCAAAAACTACTTTCTGTTCTTCAGCTTGTAGTTTGCCATGAAGTTGCATGCACTTGTAGTTTCTGCCTGATACACTGTTCTGGAATCTTTCGCAACTCCTTTCTGTCTCAAGTGGTGAAGTTAAGAACACAAGGATATCTCCATCAGTGACTGGAAACTGGGAATGGATCTCCAAGGCTTTCTTAACTGCTTTATCTTCATGTTGCTCGGGAAACGGTTGCTGTTCATCCACTTCCTTGAAGAATACGGAAACTGGAAACGTTCGTCCTGATACCCGGAGTATTGGACAAACATCCTTACCGCCAAAGTAGGTTACAAAAACGCCCGGGTCAATGGTTGCTGACGTTACAATGACTTTGAGATCAGGTCGGTTTTGTAGACAACTTTTGATCATTCCTAACAAAAGATCAGTGTATATACTTCTTTCATGAGCCTCATCAATAATCAGACATGAATATTCCGTGAGATTGCCGTCTTTTAGACATTCATTTAAAAGCACGTGATCTGTCATATAAAGAACTTTGGTTAACCCTGATTTCCTCTTTTGCATTCCAACTTGGTAACCAACAGCCTGACCAACGCTAGATGCCATCTCTGAGGCCACGTGTGTAGCGAGACTAACTGCAGCGATTTTTCTTGGTTGCGTACATGCTATCATTCCTTCTTTTGCTATTCCTGCCTGATATAAATACTGGGCCATCTGCGTGCTCTTTCCCGAACCAGTTTCCCCAAGAATAACGCATACTTGATGTTTTTCTACAACGTCCAAAATATCCGATCGTCTCGCATACATTGGGAGAGCACATTTTAATCGATTGCATTCAATGCCAAGATTTTTACGTAACTCACGAAGCATTGCATCGTAATTTGGGTCATATTTAACATGTTGTAGCTTGTTATTAAGACTGGTTAAGAAAAACTGAAATTCTTTGCGCTGCAATTTTAGTTCATTTAATTTATCTTCCCTGGCACCTTGTTCACTCAAAAGTTTTTCATGTTCGTCAAGAGACAGGCCTCTACTTTCTCCAAGGGTTTTTTGTATGAGTGTTAAGCCTTCATTTGCTTCTCTTATTTTCTTCTCATGTGAATCTAGGGCAGATTTTGCAGACCCGTATATCTCTTTCATATGTTTGTTAAATCGGCTTTCTACAATTTCTTTAGCCTCAGGAGCACGACCCTTTTCCTCGTCACTCGTGAAGAAACAGTGGATTTTTGAGGTTGTGTATTTGTTACTAGCATGGAGAACGTTTACAGCTTTAGCTGCAGCGGACTTACTCTGAAACATTAAGACAACCCTTGAGGATGATTTCCCATCGTCAGATGTAGAGTTTGATCTTGGATCTTCAATGACATCGAAAGAAATAACTTTTGGAGCCATTCTGTGCTGCAAAAATGCCGTCAAGTCTGCGTTAGCACTAATAGTTTCTGACAGACTCAAGTACAGTTTTTGTTTTCTAGCTTTGAATGGCTTACTCTTTGCATGACGATTGTCGTGAGCAGGCTTTGTTTTCACATCAGCAGGTCGTTGTTTCTCTGCCATAGTGGGCAGTTTGAATTTTCCGTCCTCTAGCAGTACAAAACGATACCACAATACCACACTGTAAATGTCTGAAAAAAAATCATGGAAATTAACAGGGCGGGGTTGGACGCGCCTTCAAAGGGATCAAATCATAATTAAATCTTTATTTCTCTTGGTCAATGCTTTTAGGGGAATGGGAACACCTAGCACATTTTTCGGAATTGTTGAAAGGGAGAAAACTTTCGGGACTACTTGTTGCTTTTCTATGTACTCTGTCCCATTGAAAAGGGGGTCTACTCTTTTAAGGAAAGAATTTGCTACTTAGGGGCGAATTATTTCCTTTAATAAGAGTTGACCACTATTGGCATGGGAGACAAAACACTTTTGCAGGAGTTGCCTCCCCATGAAGGTGAACCCATTCCCCTTTAAACGTATTTGTTTATGAATAGCAAATTCTTTCCTTGCTTATGAATAGCAAATTCTTTCCTTGCTTATGAATAGCAAGTTCTTCTCTTTAACCCGGCCTTCATTACGACAATACACCCGTGCGCTAAAATGGCGTCCATCTTAAATCAATATTTTTCAAATGAAAAGATTTGTTGTTATTCTTATTTCTGTCCAAATATAGATTGTGACTGCTCGGTAGAACCGCCTCGTTGAGGCGGTTCTAACGAGCACCACACAATCTATGTTTTTGAGCAAACATAAGGAAAACAATGAATACCCCTGTAAACCAGTAAGGCCACAATCTAAGAACGCAGCCGTCTCAAGTCTCCTATAGAAAGTAACACGGAACAGACGATACATGAACCAACAGCACAAAACAAAATAACAAATAAGACACTGCAAAAGAACGCCCGCCTTTGGACGATAAGTAGTAAAACTACTGGGGGCTTCACACTTCTCACTATCTAAAGTGGGGTTTACGGGAGTATTCATTTCACGGACTTGTTCAGAATCAGAATCAGAATTGTTACTGGTGACACGTCAAATGACAATCATACACCAGAACCTGTGATGGGAAGTTAGTCCCTAACTCGTTAATCTGACATATACAGTAGAATGTCGATGGCTCGAACACCGATGGCTTGTTTACCATGGATGTGTCGAACCCATTCTTGAGCCCCTAGCGAAATCCTCTACATAAGGAATAGTGGGGGATAATTAAGGAGATTTTAGTCTTTTATCTTTCAAATGTATGCTGTGTGTACTCATTAGAATCGCCTCGATGAGGCGATTCTAATGAGTACACACACCATATATTTTCATTATAGAACACCAGAAAGATGTCTAAAAGTATCTCGTTATGCCTCCGGACAGTAACCCTCAGTGGCTCGAACTTCCCCTGTCTCGAACAGATTTTCGAGGTCCCAAAGGTGTTCGAGCCATTGGAGTTCAACTGTAGATATCTATGCAAACGGCGTAGCTCCAGATGAACCGCCTTATCAGGATCAACACTGTTTGATGTCCTGTTAAGGGGAATGGAAACATCTGGCTGATTTTCCCCGCCATTTTTCAAAAGGAGACAACTTTCGGAACATCGTGTTCACTTTTCTCTAAGCCCTGTCTCACTGAAATAGGGGTCTACTCTTGCAGGAAATACTTTGCTTCTCAGGCGCAAATTCTTTCCTTAACGAGTTGACCCCAATTTACATGGGAGACAAAAATACTTTTGCAGGAGTTGCCTGCCCTGAAGGTGTAACCGTTCCCCTTAAGATTTTGACTAAACATCCGATTAACAAAAACAGATATGTGCATATTCAAAGTTGGAATCGTCCCTTTTAAAAACTCAGGCGTGAAAGGGTTACGATTGTATCGATTCCTGATCATTGCATCCACTTCTATTTTACGCGTAGTCCCTTTAACTTCAGGGACCAACAATTCAAAGAAGATCGATGTCCTTTGTAAAGTAGTGGAACGTATGACCGCGGCCCTACGCTTAATCCGGTTACTTAGAAGCTAAAAACTGCAATGTGGTGCATTCTTAGATCAGCCTGAACTAGCTCTCATTCAGACAGGGCTCTGCGCTGTCTTTACAATCCAACTGTCATAGGGTCTGACTACTTTACCCCCGCTTAACCTCATTTTACTGAAACGGGGATATAGACCTTTAACGTGATGTTACTTCATCATGCAGCTATTATCAAGACAAAATTCCAAACAAAAACTAGATACAGTGACTTTGACCTTGATCTGACCAATATCAAATTTATGTCACGCACATAAAGACCCCATTAAGAATGCCTATGTAAAATTTGAACTCAATTGGTGAAGAAATGTGGAAGTAGTTCGAATTGCAAGATTATTCTATTTTTAACAACAGTGACCTTAACCATGACATGACCCGCATGAAACTTATCTCATTATGATGCATATGCAAAATTTGAACTCAATCGGTGAAGAAATGTGGAAGTTATTCACATTACAAGATTATTCTACTTTTAGTAACACTGGCATTGACCTTGACTTGACTCATATGAAATTTGTGTCACGCACATCTACACCTCTTGTGAATGAAACTGTAAAATTTGAACTCAACCGGTAGAGAAATTTGAAAATAGTTTGCATCACAAGATTGTTGTCACTAATTTATATTCCATTTTAACAATAGTGATCTTGACCTGGACTTGACGCGTATGAAATTTATGCCACACACATCTACGCGACATTGTGAATGCATATGCAAAATTGGAAGTCAATCGGTGAAGAAATGTGGAAGAAGTTAGCTCATGGATGTCTATTCTATTTTTTGCAACTGTGACCTTGACACACATTATGAATGCAACATATGCAAAATGTGAAGTCAATCAGTGAAGAAATGTGGAAGTTAATGGCACCACAAGATTGTTTTCATGGATTTCTATTCTATTTCTACCAACAGTGACCTTGACCTTGACTTGACGCATATGAATTTATGTTCCGCACATCTACACCATATTTTGACTGCATACGCAAAATTTGAAGTCTATCAGTGAAGAAATGCGGAAGTCTTTCGCATAACAAGAAAAAACTGAATCAAGAACGGACGAATACACAGTTCTATTCTATTTTTAGCACCAGTGACCTTGACCTTGACTTGACGCAACTGAAATTTATGTCACGCAAATCTACAACATATTCTGAATGCATATGCGAAATTTGAAGTCAATCGGTGAAGAAATGCGGAAGCATTTCGCATAACAAGAAAGAAAAAAAAACTGTGCCACGGACGGACGGATAAACAGACCAACCGACCAACCAACCAACAGACTGACTCCTATATACTCCCTTCATAAATTGGTTGCGGGGGTATAATAACTTCATTCAATATAAAACATACCTACATTAAATAGAGGATCTTACATGAGTGTTCATGTATTATTGAATATATTAAACGAGTTGAGTGTGTGAGTGTTAGAGTTTTACGTCCCACCAACAGCTAAGGTCATACGGAGACGGGACCTCGGTTTAAAGACTCATCCGAAAGTCTGGAGAAGCCCGGGGTCGATCCTGCGATCCCTGGTTTACAAGGCGAGTAGCGTAACCACTACACCACGGAGGCTTCAATTAAACGAGTTGAGGAAAAGGGATAAAATGCGAGGCTTTGCCAAGCATTTTATTCCTTTTCGACGAGTTTAATAAATTCAATAATACATGAGCACGAATGCAAGATTCTATTTATCATATGACTTTTAAAACGCACTTTATTCACGACTGTTTTATAAAAACGTCACTATTCCGCCATTAGTAAACGCGACGTCGTTAAGGACGTCGTACATGTAACGTTACGGGCCGTATCTAACTAATTTGCATATTTAATCCACTAATGGATTGTCGATTACATGGCGTTATCACACTCTCAGACGCGACGTCATATGATAAATATCATTCATCATATGACGGCGCATCTGAAAACTCGTTTGCTAATAAACCTTATTGGTTTCATTGGGCGACAGGGCTTGAGAGGTCATTTCATCTCAGTGTCGGGTAAAAGTCCTGTAAAATTGGAAGCAACGTCTCCAAAATGACCTTTACAGTGTTGACGGGGACGTTAAACCTCAAATCAAACAAAACAAAACAAACAAAACTGAAAACTCGTATTATATTCAGTAATCCACTAGTGGGTTAAATATGTAAATTAGTTAGATACGCCCCGTAACGTTACAATTACGAGGTGCTTAACGACTTCGCGTTTACTAATGCCGGAAAGTGTTTGGAAAAATAATAATAATAATTAAATGCACTGTAAATGTCATATGATAAATAGAATCTTGCATCCTTGTCCAGATATTATTAAAAGTATTAAACTTGATGAAGAAAAGCGGAAGTAGTGGAATTCGTTTCACTGACCGTTCCAGTTTTATGTCGAGGTTTATTTTTGTTATGGTTTGTCTTTTGTTATGGTTTGTCTTTGAGTGTTTGTGTCGCTTATATTATTTTGTTTTGGATAGCGAATTGGCCATTTTGAGGGAAAGTAACCGTCCTTTTGGCTTTCCGCTATTTATGTTTCCATTAAGGTATGTTGTTTCATGTTTGTGTTTCTTTCCCTTTGGTGTCTCCGATGGGAGCTGTGGGTTAATTGTATCGATTCCTGACCATTGCCTTCACTTCAATTTTGTTAAGGAAAATGGTTAAAATGCTCGGCAAAGCTTCGCATTTTATCCCTTTTCATCGACTCGTTCAATAAATTCAAACACGTAAGAGCTATAATTTCAATACGGTATGGCAGGGTATCAGTAACTACCCATTTTTTGGTTTGTTTCAGCTGCAACATTCTATTCTTGGTACTGCTGTCAAATATTTCTTCAAAGATCAGAATACAGTCGAACTTCAATGGCTCGAACACCTTTGGGACCTCGAAAATTTGTTCGAGACAGGGGTAGTTCGAGCCACTGAGGTGACTGTCATGAGGCATAACGAGATACTTTTAGACATCTTTTTGGTGTTCTATAATGAATATGCATGATGTGTGTACTCAATAGAATCGCCTCATCGAGGCGATTCTAATGAGTACACACAGCATACATTTGCAAGATAAAAGACTTAAAATCTCCTTAATTATCCCCCACTATTTCTTATGTAGAGGATTTCGCTAGGGACCCAAGAAAGGGTTCGACTCATCCATGGTAAACGAGCCATCGGTGTTCGAGCCATCGAAGTTCTACTGTATATAGCAATGAGTTTCTCACCTGACTGTCTATCATGATTGACTTGTCATTACAGTGTATTGTGACAAATGGTGTACATTCTTGCCATCAAAGTCACAGGGGTAGATCTGAAATCAAATATTTTTAGTTGAATGAAGAGGCTGTTGCAGCTGAAACGAAATGGACTGTATGTAAACACATTCATGTGATATACGTACATAACGTGAATTTTGGTTATTGTGAGTATTTGTTCGACCTAAGTTACAACCTCAGGGATGCCCCGGACCTATCAAAACGGAGGCTTAGAGTCAGGTCCGATCAACCCGGGAATCCCAAGGGTTGGATCTTGCGTGACATTTTAAAAAATCTGGCATCATCACGCAAACATGCCTATATAATTTTGACCCCCTTGAACCCCACTTTTATATAGTAAAACTGGGGTTGACAGGGGTAAACATTATTTTTCTTATTTCTGTTCTAAAATACAGATTGTGGGTACTCGTTAGAACCGCCTCGATGAGGCGGTTCTAACGTGTACCCACGATCTATATTTTGAGTAGAAATAACAAAAATATCATAATTTTTCCTCTTAAGTTTTTCATTTTTACGGCGGTAAAATTTACACTGTATTTGTATGGGTGTGTTTTCGTAATGTAATTTCAACCATGACAAGGAAAATGTCAAATTGTATCAGTCCAAAATAGATGACACTTGTAATTTGTCAAGCTACATTTCTTTTAGCTTTTTGGGTCGACAGTTATCGGGTCGACTACGCGCCCGTGATTTGATCTACTTTATAACTGATCTCCAAACTGTGATTTATTACTCAACAAATCACAGCTAGAGCTGATCCATACATCATATTTACTTTGGCAACACAAAACCGATAAGCGAGCCACCAAAACAATTATAATCATAAACTAGAAATGCGTCCATAGGACACGGATGCCCCCGCCTGAAAATGTGTCTATGTTCGTATTCATCCATAGAAAGTTTAAGTTTCGGACCATTTTTTGACCTTTGACGTCTAAGTATGACCTTGACCTTGGAGGTACGGATCTGGGTTTGCAGGTGACACATCATCTCATGATGGTTAACATTTCTTAAAAGTAATTTCAAAATCCATCCAGAAATAAGTTATTGAAGTTTAAGTTTCGGACCATTTTTTTTTTACCTTTGACGTCTAAGTATGACCTTGACCTTGGAGGTACGGATCTGGGTTTGCATGTGACATATCGTCTCATGATAAATTAACATTTCTTCAAAGTAATTTCAAAATTCATCCAGAAATAAGTAAGTTATTGACTGCGTTTTAAGTTTCGGACTTTTTATTTACCTTTGACATCTAAGTATGACCTTGACCTTGGAGGTACGGACCTGGATTTGCACGCGACACATCGTCTCATGATGGTTAACATTTCTGCAAAGTAATTTCAAAATCCATCCAGAAATAAGAAAGTTATTGACTGCGTTTAAGTTTCGGGCCCGTTTTTTTGCCTTTGACGTCTAAGTATGACCTTGACCTTGGAGGTACCGGCCTGGGTTTTGCACGTGACACGTCGTCTCATTATGGTTAACATTTCTGCCAAGAAATTTTAAAATCCATCAAGAAATAAGGAAGTTATTGGCTGCGTTTAAGTTTCGGACGCACGGACGGACAGGGGCAACGCTATATGCCCTTTCCACCATTCTTCGAATGGCGGGGGCATAACAAAAGGCCCATGGGCGACTATGCTCACCAGAGCTCACGGGGGCACTGCCCACTGGAAGCCATGTATTTTAATTGAACATGACCTCTAGTGGCTTCAAACTCAAACAAACTCAAACATACTTTATTTCTCAGTTACATGGATGAGACATTACAGTCTTTGCAATGCAGTTTCGTATATGGCGGCATATAAGAGAATACCAACATACAGTCACACACATACACTTACACACTTCTTACTTAAATACAAAACAGAGGGCAACAAACTGGGTTTACGGGGATTTTTGATCAGCTGTATCAGCTGGCTATGTCACTTTCTCAATCGCGTACGCACTGTACCACATCAAGAGAAAACCTACCGAGGTCTGAAATCTACAAACCTGCGAGGGATAATCGCGCCGATCAGACTGTACTCAGGCTGCGCTGGGCACAGCCTATACAGCGCTGCTGTCGAACGTTTTCGTGGTAGAGAGGCTCTCCAACGATGCGACCCAGTGCTTAGCTATAGGCTCAAATGTTCGGCCAATGAGGGTTTTCATTCGTAGCAAGTCAGTCGGAACGAAGGTTAACCTCGTGCGGACAATTGTATGCCTACTTATCACGTGCTACTTTCATTGGATTTCATTCATAAAATACAACTGGTTAAAAAAGGTCATACGCATACGAGTGTGAAGGAATATATAATTCAATTTCCTAGGACTTGGGATACCGCATTTGGTAATTTAGTAAGTATAATTTAAAGAATTTAAGCAAAGAGTTATGTCAATACTTTTGCGTGACACGTGGCCGAGTTTCCAGAGGTCTGATGTCGCTTAAATTGTGTTAAAATTGCAATACAGCTGACGACAATTGACAATTAACCGTTGCAAGACAACAGACGATAATTCATCACGTGAATATGTCCGTGAAAAGAACACCCCCATGAACCCCACTATATACAGGAAAAACTGGGGTTTACGGGGGTATACATTATTATTCTTATCTCTGCTCCACGACATAGGTTGTGGGTACTCACACACAACCTATGTTTGAAGTAAAAATAACAAAAATGTCACAGATTTCCATCAGAAAAGTAGCCGTTTTGAAGATGTTAAAAAAATGCACGATATCGCACGGATGTGATATCTTAATGTGACAAATGCCCCTCTGTGGCAACCAATAGGTATAAAATCATATGACAGAAGAGCATTTTTTAAGGAACATTTCTATGAAAGTTTGATAAAATATCGTGAAAGGTGTAAATTTCATTTTTCAATTTCCCCCATTATAAGTCAGTCTAGGAAACTCTTCCTATAGCAACCATACTAAAGTGCCCAAATTTCATAAAAAAAAAAAAAAAAAAAAAAAAAGCACAAACGGGTAAAGGCATATATGGTGAATAGTTAAAAAAATTCTCGGCAGAGCATATGATTTTTTAATTTCTATTTTTCTTTGTCTTTTTTTTTTTGGGGGGGGGGGGGGGGGGTGGGGGTGGGGGCGTTCAATGGCAACCAATAGAAATAAGCAATGAGCAGTAGGTCTAAAATCATGTAGCAGATATAAGATTGTTTAAAGAATATTTCTATGAAAAGTTTGCCAAAATATCTGCTAAGGCTTGGCAGTAAATACAAATTTTCAATTTTCCCCATTACAAGTGTATGGAAACTCTAAGTTGCCATAGCAACCAAACTAAAGAGCCGAATTTCATAAAAAAAACCCATAAAACCTATTTAGGTAAATATTGTGAATATTTCCATAAAGTCTCAGCCTCATAGAGCATATGCTTTTTTGAGAAGATGGTTTTTAAGTGTGTTTATTTTCTATTGGGGGGGGGGGTTATTTTTGTTTCCATGGCGACCAATAAATGTGAGCGGTTGGCCTAAAATTATATGACAGATAGACGATTGCTTAAAAATATTTGTATGAAAGTTCTGTCAAAATATCTGCAAAGAAGTAGTTATCAATTTTCCCCACTGCAAGTCAATGGAAATTCTAACTTGCCACAGCAACCAAACTTAAGAGCCGAATTTCATCAAAATCACAAAACCTGTAAAGGCAAATGTGTTGAATATTTCCATAAAGTCTCAGCCTCATAGAGCATATGCTTTCTGAGGAGATGAGTTTTTTTAAGTTATCTATTTTTTTTTTATTTTTTTTTTTTCATTTTGGTTTTCATGGCAACCAGCAACAAGAGCTTCGCAAGCAGGGCATTATACGCCCGTGGCAATTAATAAGATGGAACATACCTATACTGACTGTTTTACAAGTTTGGGTTTGTGGAATGTAACCAAGGAACAATATGTGTTCCATATATTCTTACCTGGCACTACTCTAGGGTTATGGCCCTTGGTCAGAATGTAGCACTTGTGATGGTAAATAAGTGCCTGAAGTATCATAAGGATAAGCCAAATACTTCTGAAGTTATGACCAATGTTAAAGTTTTTGTGTGTGTGTGGGGAGATAATTCGGTCAAAAATGACAATAGAGTTATGGCTCTTTGTCAAAATGTAGCACTTGCGATGATGAATAAGTGTGTGAAGTTTCATGTGACTAGGTCAAATACTTTGGAAGTTATGGCCAAGGTTAGAGTTTTTGTTACTTTTTTCATCAATCAAGGGGAGATAATTTGGCCAAAAATGATAATAGATTTATGGCCCTTTGCCAGAATGTAGCACTTGCGATGATAAAAAAGTGTGTGAAATTTCATGTGGCTAGGTCAAATACTTTTGAAGTTATGGCCAAGGTTAAAGTTTTTGTGACGGACAGACAGACAGACAAACAAACAAACAGACAGACAGGGCAAAAGCTATATGCCCCCCGAATCAAAGATTCTCTTGGGAGGGGGGGGGGGGGGGGCATAACTGTATAAATATTTGGTGGACCTTAACCTTGAAACAATATGCTCTGCCCCACATCATGGTCTAACTATGTATGAAGTTTCAGCTTGTTCGGGTGAAAACTGAAGGAGGAGTTATCCGGAAACGAAAAGTTTACAAAAAATTTAAAAGGGGCATAACTCTATAATTATTTGGTGGACCCTTACCGCGAAACAATATGCGCTGCCCCACATCCTGTTCTAACTATGTATGAAGTTTGAGGTTGAGCGGATGTAAACTGTAGGAGAAGTTATCCGGAAACGAGTTACAAAAAATTTCAAAGGGGCATAACTCTATTAATATTCGGTGGATTCTAACCTCGAAAAAATATGCGCTGCCCCACATCATGGTCTAACTATGTATGAAGTTTCAGCTTGATTGGATGAAAACTGTAGGAGTTATCCGGAAACGAAAAGTTTACCAAAAATTTAAAAGGGGCGTAACTCTATTATTATTTGGTGGACCGTAACCTCGAAATAATATACGCTGCCCCACATCATGGTCTAACAATGTATGAAGTTTCAGCTTGATCGGATGTTAACTGCAGGAGAAGTTATCTGGAAACGAAAAAGGTTACAAAAAGAATTCAAAGCGGAATAACTCTATTAATATTTGGTGGACCGTAACCTCGAAACAATATGCGCTGCCTAACATCATGGTCTAACTATGTATGAAGTTTCAGCTTGATTGGGTGTAAACTCCCCCATAGTCAATTGAGCACCCATGTGTATCTAAATGTTAGGCCCTTTATGGAGTGGAGGGGGTGGGGCGGAGCCCAGGCGGAACCCTGGTTGGTATTATTGAATGCGTCTTACCATAAGGAATAAGAATATATATGGTTTAGGGGTTGGGATCGGGACGGCTCCTGGGATTTCAAGCAGTTGAGGGAGTCACACATGACCCAGAAGACCCCAGGAAAGTGCAAGATTGGCCAAGAATATATATAGTTAAGAGTTGGGGATCTAAAGGGATTCTTAAATACCCCTTAAGACCTCCAGGAAAGTGCAAGAGTGGCAAGCCTGCTGACCCTGTGGTCCCCGAAGTTGTTGCGACTAATGAGTCTTAATACATAGACAACATATGATACGAATAGAGCCCTGCTGACCCCTGTGGTCCCGAAGTTGTTGCTACTGAACTGCGTCTTCCACACATAGGACATATATACGTGTAGGTGCTGATCTGAACGGTTCCTTTATATTAAGGCCTTGTACCCTGAAGTGGACAGGCCCCATGAACGACAACAGGTGTCCAGAATGCAACTTGATGCATTAACTCTAACAATTAACAAAATTGAAGCAACGTCTCCAAAAATGACCTTTAACAGTGTTGACGGGGCGTTAATACCTCTAATCAAAACAAGAATAAATCGTTTAGTATGTTGGATCTGAACAGTTTCTGAGATATTAGGCATTTAAGGTGACCTCGCCCGAAGTTGTGTCATTCAATGTGTCTATCATATAAATCATACAACAAGGATAGGTCATTCTTCAATGTGTCTACATATTCATCATGTATATGCTTTTATGAAGTGGAGTGGGGCATGCCTGCCACTCAGGTCCTTCAGGTGTGTAGTATGGCTTCTTATCATGAAGGACACGATTATATGGTTTGCGGTGGAGATCTGCACCCTCATCGACTTCAGGTGGGTCAGTGTAGTTGACATGTCCGCGCCCACCCGATGGCGGGCCGATCTGAAGTTCCCCACATAAGTGGTGGGGGACATGCCCGGCCCCCAGGGCGGCGGGTTCGATACCTGCCGGGGTCGGCAACACTGTCGTGGATATTGATCATGAAATCTTTTCTACGGTCATTCGGTCTCCCTTCCTCTGATTCAAGAAGGGCAGTTGTCAGTTTCTGGCGACAGAATGTGCACTGTACTGGTTAACCGCTTACGGATAAGCTTGCCCACGAAAAGTGTGGATAGGTAAACTGACCCTAAATAGCCTAGTTGACTGGGCCAAGTAACCCCAAAACAAACAAAAAACCACCCAGGGCGACGACAGGGGTTCGTATCACCGAATGTGACTTATGATAAGAAACAAGTAAAGGGTAGGGATCTGATTGGTTTCTGGGATATTTGACTTTTTATGAAATGGAGTGGGTGAGGCGTGGCACCGGCGCACTCCGGGGATCCAAAGGTAGGTGTCACTGAATGTCTCAACATAAGAAATAAGGATGTACAATGTAGGGATGGGGATCTGAAAGGTTTCTGAGAAATTACGCGTTTTATGAAATGGAGGGGGTTGGGAATGGCCCTGTTACAACCCGTGGACCCAGGGTAGGTGTCACTGAGTGCGTCTCATCATAAGGAACAATAATATACATAGTTTAGCCCAGAAGCACCCGTTGAAACCCTCTTGCAAATCTTCATATTGGTATCTACTATATCCTTCACATTTCAAAAGAATTCGTCGAGCGGTTACAACGCTTTTGGCCAGACACGAAAGACAGACCACTTTTTTAACCTTTGACCTCTAAGTTGGACCTTGACCTTTGGAATACCGACCTTGGTCTTGCACGCGACACATCGTCGCAGCCTAATACATATTCTTAGAAAGTTGCATGAAGATATCCTTAACGGTTACCGAGTTATAGCGCGTACAAAAATGTTTATAAAAAACATGTCGCCGAACAAGGTCAATTTTTCTCAAAAGTTGGTCAAAGGTCAAGGTCAAAGGTCAAGGTTACAGGTCAATATTTGTTCTCTGAGTGGGAAGTCCTTGTCACAAGGAACTTACATTCTGAATATGAAGGTTCTATCTCAAACGATTCAAAGGTTATGACCGATGTAACCTTTTTCTTTAAAGTAGGACAAGGTCAAGGTCACAAGTAAAACCTTTATGTTTGAGTGAACAGTCCTTGGAACAGGGAACCTACATGCCAAATATGAAGGCCATATCTGAAACGGTTCAAAGTTATGACCATTGTTTAGTTTTTCTTTTAAGTAGGTCACAGGTCAAATATGAAAGATCTATCTCAAAAGGTTCAAAAGTTATGACCAATGTTATTTTTTTATTTAAAGTAGGTTACATGTCAAGGTCAAGTTCACAGGTCGAAAAGTTTTGTATGAATGTGAAGCTCTTGTCACAAGGAACCTATAGGCCAAATATGAAGGCACTATTTCAAACTGTTCAAAAGTTATGAATAATGTTAAGTTTTTCTTTTTAAGTAGGCCAAAGGTCAATGCCAAGGTTAAGGTCACAGGTCAATGTGGTGGACCGTAACCTCGAAATAATATACGCTGCCCCACATCATGGTCTAACAATGTATGAAGTTTCAGCTTGATCGGATGTTAACTGCAGGAGAAGTTATCTGGAAACGAAAAAGGTTACAAAAAGAATTCAAAGCGGAATAACTCTATTAATATTTGGTGGACCGTAACCTCGAAACAATATGCGCTGCCTAACATCATGGTCTAACTATGTATGAAGTTTCAGCTTGATTGGGTGTAAACTCCCCCATAGTCAATTGAGCACCCATGTGTATCTAAATGTTAGGCCCTTTATGGAGTGGAGGGGGTGGGGCGGAGCCCAGGCGGAACCCTGGTTGGTATTATTGAATGCGTCTTACCATAAGGAATAAGAATATATATGGTTTAGGGGTTGGGATCGGGACGGCTCCTGGGATTTTCAAGCAGTTGAGGGAGTCACACATGACCCCAGAAGACCCCAGGAAAGTGCAAGATTGGCCAAGAATATATATAGTTAAGAGTTGGGGATCTAAAGGGATTCTTAAATATTAGGCATTTTGTGAAGTAGGGGGATGGGGAATGCCCCTGCTGACCCCTGTGGTCCCCGAAGTTGTTGCGACTGAATGCGTCTTAACATAAGGAACAAGAATATATACGGTTTAGGGGTGGTGATCTGAACGGTTTCCATTATATTAGGCCTTTTATGAAGTGGGACAGGGCCCCGGCACACATACCGGGGACCCTAAGGTTGGTGCCCCTGAATGCATCTTATCATAATGAACCAGAATAACAAAATTGGAAGCAACGTCTCCAAAATGACCTTTACAGTGTTGACGGGGGCGTTAAACCTCTAATCAAACAAACAAAATATATGGTTTAGTGTTGGGGATCTGAACAGTTTCTGAGATATTAGGCATTTAATGAAGCGGAAGGGGTGTGGCATAGCCTCGGGGGCCCGAAGGTTGGTGTCATTCAATGTGTCTTATCATATTCAACATGAATACATATGCTTTAAGGGTGGGAATCTCAACGGTTTCTGAGGTATATGGTTTTTTATGAAGTGGAGAGAGTGGGGCATGGCCCTGGCGCACTCAGTCGGACTTCAGGTTGGTGTCAGTGAATGCATCTTATCATAAGGAACACGATTATATATGGTTTGCGGGTGGAGATCTGAATGGTTTCTGAAATATATGGCCTTATATGAAGTGTAGTGGTGGGACATGGCCCAGCCCACCCAGGGCGGCGGGTTCGATACCTGCCGGGGTCGGCAACATCCTTTCGTGGAGATTGATCATGAAATCTTTTCGACGGTCATTCTCTCCCTTCCGCTGATTCAAGAAGGGCAGTTGTCAGTTTCTGGCGAAAGAATGTGCAATGTACTGGTTAACCGCTTACGGATAAGCTTGCCCACGAAAAGTGTGGATAGGTAAACTGACCGGCTCAAAAATGACCTAAATAGTGTTGACTGGGCCAAGTAACCCCAAAACAAACAAAAAACCACCCAGGGCGACGACAGGGTTCGTATCACCGAATGTGACTTATGATAAGAAACAAGTAAAGGGTAGGGATCTGATTGGTTTCTGGGATATTTGACTTTTTATGAAATGGAGTGGGTGAGGCGTGGCACCGGCGCACTCCGGGGATCCAAAGGTAGGTGTCACTGAATGTCTCAACATAAGAAATAAGGATGTACAATGTAGGGATGGGGATCTGAAAGGTTTCTGAGAAATTACGCGTTTTATGAAATGGAGGGGGTTGGGAATGGCCCTGTTACAACCCGTGGACCCAGGGTAGGTGTCACTGAGTGCGTCTCATCATAAGGAACAATAATATACATAGTTTAGCCCAGAAGCACCCGTTGAAACCCTCTTGCAAATCTTCATATTGGTATCTACTATATCCTTCACATTTCAAAAGAATTCGTCGAGCGGTTACAACGCTTTTGGCCAGACACGAAAGACAGACACTTTTTTAACCTTTGACCTCTAAGTTGGACCTTGACCTTTGGAATACCGACCTTGGTCTTGCACGCGACACATCGTCGCAGCCTAATACATATTCTTAGAAAGTTGCATGAAGATATCCTTAACGGTTACCGAGTTATAGCGCGTACAAAAATGTTTATAAAAAACATGTCGCCGAACAAGGTCAATTTTTCTCAAAAGTTGGTCAAAGGTCAAGGTCAAAGGTCAAGGTTACAGGTCAATATTTGTTCTCTGAGTGGGAAGTCCTTGTCACAAGGAACTTACATTCTGAATATGAAGGTTCTATCTCAAACGATTCAAAGGTTATGACCGATGTAACTTTTTTCTTTAAAGTAGGACAAGGTCAAGGTCACAAGTAAAACCTTTATGTTTGAGTGAACAGTCCTTGGAACAGGGAACCTACATGCCAAATATGAAGGCCATATCTGAAACGGTTCAAAGTTATGACCATTGTTTAGTTTTTCTTTTAAGTAGGTCACAGGTCAAAGTCAGGTTAAATTTGTGTGAGCTTAAAGCCTTTGTCACAAGGAACCTATATGCAAAATATGAAAGATCTATCTCAAAAGGTTCAAAAGTTATGACCAATGTTATTTTTTTATTTAAAGTAGGTTACATGTCAAGGTCAAGTTCACAGGTCGAAAAGTTTTGTATGAATGTGAAGCTCTTGTCACAAGGAACCTATAGGCCAAATATGAAGGCACTATTTCAAACTGTTCAAAAGTTATGAATAATGTTAAGTTTTTCTTTTTAAGTAGGCCAAAGGTCAATGCCAAGGTTAAGGTCACAGGTCAATGTGGTGGACCGTAACCTCGAAATAATATACGCTGCCCCACATCATGGTCTAACAATGTATGAAGTTTCAGCTTGATCGGATGTTAACTGCAGGAGAAGTTATCTGGAAACGAAAAAGGTTACAAAAAGAATTCAAAGCGGAATAACTCTATTAATATTTGGTGGACCGTAACCTCGAAACAATATGCGCTGCCTAACATCATGGTCTAACTATGTATGAAGTTTCAGCTTGATTGGGTGTAAACTCCCCCATAGTCAATTGAGCACCCATGTGTATCTAAATGTTAGGCCCTTTATGGAGTGGAGGGGGTGGGGCGGAGCCCAGGCGGAACCCTGGTTGGTATTATTGAATGCGTCTTACCATAAGGAATAAGAATATATATGGTTTAGGGGTTGGGATCGGGACGGCTCCTGGGATTTTCAAGCAGTTGAGGGAGTCACACATGACCCCAGAAGACCCCAGGAAAGTGCAAGATTGGCCAAGAATATATATAGTTAAGAGTTGGGGATCTAAAGGGATTCTTAAATATTAGGCATTTTGTGAAGTAGGGGGATGGGGAATGCCCCTGCTGACCCCTGTGGTCCCCGAAGTTGTTGCGACTGAATGCGTCTTAACATAAGGAACAAGAATATATACGGTTTAGGGGTGGTGATCTGAACGGTTTCCATTATATTAGGCCTTTTATGAAGTGGGACAGGGCCCCGGCACACATACCGGGGACCCTAAGGTTGGTGCCCCTGAATGCATCTTATCATAATGAACCAGATTAACAAAATTGGAAGCAACGTCTCCAAAATGACCTTTACAGTGTTGACGGGGGCGTTAAACCTCTAATCAAACAAACAAAATATATGGTTTAGTGTTGGGGATCTGAACAGTTTCTGAGATATTAGGCATTTAATGAAGCGGAAGGGGTGTGGCATAGCCTCGGGGGCCCGAAGGTTGGTGTCATTCAATGTGTCTTATCATATTCAACATGAATACATATGCTTTAAGGGTGGGAATCTCAACGGTTTCTGAGGTATATGGTTTTTTATGAAGTGGAGAGAGTGGGGCATGGCCCTGGCGCACTCAGTCGGACTTCAGGTTGGTGTCAGTGAATGCATCTTATCATAAGGAACACGATTATATATGGTTTGCGGGTGGAGATCTGAATGGTTTCTGAAATATATGGCCTTATATGAAGTGTAGTGGTGGGACATGGCCCGGCCCACCCAGGGCGGCGGGTTCGATACCTGCCGGGGTCGGCAACATCCTTTCGTGGAGATTGATCATGAAATCTTTTCTACGGTCATTCTCTCCCTTCCGCTGATTCAAGAAGGGCAGTTGTCAGTTTCTGGCGAAAGAATGTGCACTGTACTGGTTAACCGCTTACGGATAAGCTTGCCCACGAAAAGTGTGGATAGGTAAACTGACCGGCTCAAAAATGACCTAAATAGTGTTGACTGGGCCAAGTAACCCCAAAACAAACAAAAAACCACCCAGGGCGACGACAGGGTTCGTATCACCGAATGTGACTTATGATAAGAAACAAGTAAAGGCTAGGGATCTGATTGGTTTCTGGGATATTTGACTTTTTATGAAATGGAGTGGGTGAGGTGTGGCACCGGCGCACTCCGGGGATCCAAAGGTAGGTGTCACTGAATGTCTCATCATAAGAAATAAGGATGTACAATGTAGGGATGGGGATCTGAAAGGTTTCTGAGAAATTACGCGTTTTATGAAATGGAGGGGGTTGGGAATGGCCCTGTTACAACCCGTGGACCCAGGGTAGGTGTCACTGAGTGCGTCTTATCATAAAGAACAATGATATACATAGTTTAGCCCAGAAGCACCCGTTGAAACCCTCTTGCAAATCTTCATATTGGTATCTACTATATCCTTCACGTTTCAAAAGAATTCGTCGAGCGGTTACAACGCTTTTGGCCAGACACGAAAGACAGACACTTTTTTAACCTTTGACCTCTAAGTTGGACCTTGACCTTTGGAATACCGACCTTGGTCTTGCACGCGACACATCGTCGCAGCCTAATACATATTCTTAGAAAGTTGCATGAAGATATCCTTAACGGTTACCGAGTTATAGCGCGTACAAAAATGTTTATAAAAAAAAACGGATGTGTTTGTGAAACACGAACATGTCGCCGAACAAGATCAATTTTTCTCCAAAGTTGGACAAAGGTCAATGTCAAAGGTCAAGGTTACAGGTCAATATTTGTTCTCTGAAATGGGAAGTCCTTGTCACAAGGAACTTACATTCTGAATATGAAGGTTCTATCTCAAACGATTCAAAGGTTATGACCGATGTAATTTTTTTCTTTAAAGTAGGACAAGGTCAAGGTCACAAGTAAACCTTTATGTTTGAGTGAAAAGTCCTTGGAACAGGGAACCTACATGCCAAATATGAAGGCCATATCTGAAACGGTTCAAAGTTTTGACCATTGTTTAGTTTTTCTTTTAAGTAGGTCACAGGTCAAAGTCAGGTTAAATTTGTGTGAGCTTAAAGCCTTTGTCACAAGGAACCTATATGCAAAATATGAAAGATCTATCTCAAAAGGTTCAAAAGTTATGACCAATGTTATTTTTTTTATTTAAAGTAGGTTACATGTCAAGGTCAAGTTCACAGGTCGAACAGTTTTGCATGAATGTGAAGCTCTTGTCACAAGGAACCTATAGGCCAAATATGAAGGCACTATTTCAAACTGTTCAAAAGTTATGACTAATGTTAAGTTTTTCTTTTTAAGTAGGCCAAAGATCAAGGCCAAGGTTAAGGTCACAGGTCAAAAGCCTTTGTATGGGCTTAAGCCCTTGTTAAAAGGAACCTGCATGCAAAATATGAAGGCTCTATAACAGGTAAAATATTTGGTATGAATGTGAAGCTCTTGTCACAAGGAACCAACAGGACAAATAAGAAGCTTCTATCTCAAACGGTTCAAAAGTTATGACCAATGTTAAAGTTGTTCAGAAAAAAAAAAACCAAAAAAAAAACAAAACAAGAAACAGACAGCGCAAAAACAATATGCCAATGCTATCGCTACCTGGTACATTAATAAAGAAAGGAGGAGCAATCATTCTTATGCGCGACACGTCTTGCCCTAATGGTTACTGAGTTATGGAGAATGATTACAGACGGATGGACAGCGCCAAGCCATAATACGTTTGTTTCTTTTTCCGAAACAGGCGTATAAAAAAAAGATAAAGTAAGTGTGTGTGTGAATTCGGGTTTAACGTCACTTTCAACAATTTTTCAGTCATATCACGACGGTGTCTGGTTGCGACAGGGAGCTCAATGCTCACTTTTATAGTGCTGCCTCACTGAAGTATCATGTCCCAGACACATTACATGATAACACACCCAGTCACATTATCCTGACACTGGGTCGACCAGTCCTAGCTCTACTCCGTGAATCAGAGTGCCAAGCGAGGAGCAGCTAGTACCATTTTAACGACTTTGGTTTGTCGCGGCCCGGGATCGAACTAAGGATAAAGTGAGAAGTCTAGATGTTAGAAATAAGAAGTCAGGAAGTACACAGAAACTAGGTAGCTACCTCAAAAGGCAATACAATGTGGCTATGCCACAGTTACCTGATGTCGGGCACCTTCCCAGCAGGCACACGTCGCAAGAGCAACGTCAAATCAACGTCCGTTGCACCGACGTGGAATTGACTTTGCATAAATGTTGACGTTGTACCGTCGTTGATATGACATCACAATTACGTCATGTGCCTGCTGGGTTAAAGCGTCACAGCTATCTGAAACGAGAAATATACCAAACATCCTCATAACATAATAGTTCCACCACAACTACTTTATTCAACACAACCTGTTTATACCACATTAGTTGATATCGAAATCAGAAAGTATAATAGTTGTCGCACCTGCTTTAAGCATAGCGCGATATAGGAGTCCGGTTTTCCATTCGCTCGTCAAGCCGTCAACATTTGCAACCACCCTAACTTCACCCTAATGTAAGAGTCCATTTCTCAAGAACTATAATAGCTTCATTAATGATACTTGTTACAAACTTGCATCTAGGTATGGCATCTTCAATGCAAGCATCCGTATTTCACATTGACCTAATTTCATGGTTCACTGAGCGACCATCCTAACTTTCACCTTAATGTAAGAGTCCATTTCTCGAGACCTATGAGAGCTTCATTAATGATACTTGGTACAAGCTTGCATCTAGGAGTGTCAACTTTTAAGCAGGCATCCACGTTTGACCTTGGCCTAGATTTCATGGTTCAGTGACTTTGCACCCCCAGCGACATAGCCTTCGGAACAATTCTTGTTTTCTATAGAAATTGCTTTGAGCTTCTCAGTCAATAAAATCCAATCTTAACCCTTTTTGTACCAAATGGAATCTTCCTCTTATTAAATAGCAGGAGTCCATTCCAAAATTTAGGGGTGTCAGGTTGTGTTTTCATCAAAAACTATTTGGAAAATGACTGAACTTTTAGCAAACAATGGAGGCCCTGATCAGACGCCACGTTTTGCGGCGTCTGATCTGGGCCTGCACTGTTTGCCAGGGTACCCGTTTTATGGTTTTCGGTACAAAAATGGCTGAAACACCATATGATAAACAGATTCTTATAGTCGTGGTCATTTCATATGAAATTTATGAAACGAGCTTACGTTTGTGTCCCCTTTTTATTAATTGTAATAATTGACTATCCTGTATTGATCGGAGGACATCCATATTTAGACCAGGTCAACCAATATTAGCCTGAGGTCAAACTGAGGTCAAAAATCAATAATCATGTGTGTCAATTGATAAAATTGTAATTAATTAATTTCGTATTGGGCCAGTTACAGGTCCTCTGTCAGATGTATTGACCTCGGCCTTCGTTAATAACATTTTATTAATTGACTATCCTGTATTGATCGAAGGTCATCCGTATTAACACCAGGTCAACCAATATTAACTGAGGTCAAGTAAGGTCAAAAAATCAATAATCATGATTTTTTAATTGTGTCAATTAATAAAATTGTCATTGATCAGAGGGCTAATGCAGCTGACCTCGGACCTGTATCTGGGCCAATACGAAATTACTTGATTAATAACATTATAATATTACAGACAATACGACTGTCTCGGACAATACTTAACAAGGTCTGTAGGGTAAACTGCAAATAAAAAAAAAAATGAGTTCCTTTAAGAGCAATGAAAACATTCATAAGAAAGAAAATGGGTCATAATACGTTGTTTCGGCTAATAAAGCCTCATCAATGACCCTGTAATGATCCGGCAAAGAATGCCAGAGGAAACATACTGCAATTTTGCGAAATTCGAATAGGCAGTCGATTCAATGACAGATATAAATCAAAATGGGGTCCAAATAATTAAAGGCCTGTCTAGAATATGAGTCTAAACCAATAATTTATTTCTGATTTCTCAGAATATTCACGCTGATCTCAAAGGACCAAAAGTAAAATATAAACTGCACTATGGTTGATGTACGGGGAGACGTTTTACGGCCGCCACACGGCACAACACCAGCTGCAGTGAAGGCAAATAAAAATCAAAAATGAGATCCTTTAAGAGCAATGAAAACATTCATAAGAAAGGAAATGGGTCATACTACGTAGTTTCGGCTAATAAAGCCTCATCAGTGACCCTGTAATGATCCGGCAAAGAAAGCCAGAGGAAACACACTGCAATTTTGCGAATTTCGAATAGGCAGTCGATTCAAAGACTGATATAAATCAAAATGGGGTCCAAATAATAAAAAGCCTGTCTAGAATATGAGCCTCACTTATAATCTTAAGTCTCAATTATAATCTTAAGTTTTTTTGTTTTTTTTCATTAACAAGGCTAACTTATAATCTAAAAAAGAGTGGGGTACCTGCTATTTATACACAACAACTCCTTTCTGTTCCTGCACAGCACACACTGGTTCTACTTAAATTCAGCGACCTGCAATGAATGAATGCCTGGATGAATGGATGGATTGATCGATCGATCGATCAACCAGTCAATCAATCAATCGATCAATAAAAGAAACTGAAAGCTGTTTCATTCCAGTAAATACAGAGATATTTGCATTTAATTCCCCGACTATTAAAGTTAGAAGAATGAATGATTTACCGGTTAATCACAGATTTCACTGTATTATACAGTAAAATCCTCGCAGTCTGATCAGTATCTTCGCTGCGCGCTAGATAATGTCCGCAAACCCAATTTAATTCAACGAACTCTGCTTTTGCAAACAGTGTATATCAAGATCAGATGGCTCCTTGTTTGCCATGTCAGTTTGTGAATTTGAACGAACACATTATACCACGTAATTTGATCGGTTGAAAGCCAGAAATGGGTTTGGAAAATTGAATTATTCAGCAGGACAAATATGTATGCAAGTTCTGTGTGTATATTTGTTTGTTTGATTTGATGTTTAACGTCCCCGTCAACACTATATAGATCATTTTGGAGACGTTGCTTCCAATTTTGTGGGACTTTTATCCGACATTGAGATGAAATGACATCTCAAGCCCTGTTGCCCAATGAAACCAATAGGGTTTATAAGCATGGACGGTTCTACCCACACCGCTTTGCCTAGGCAGGCTTAGATCCTCTAAGCGGTTTACCAGAACTCGTGAGCGGGTCGGTTTCAGCTCTGTGTGGAGGCAGCATGCAGCCCATCTATTTCTCCAAGCCCCGATGGGCTAGGAAAAAACTGTGTGTATATGTAAGCTTTATTTGAAACTTCGATCACCACATGCCGGAAGGCAGCCTTTCCCTTGCCTTGGCTCATATGAGCTGCGTCAAGCTCGAAGAGGGATTGGAGAGGAACTCTTTTAAGCTCTAAGCTTCCGTTCCAATCCAGTAAAGCATTATTTTGCATAGCTCTGAAACTGAGAAATAAGTATGTTTACACCAAAAGGGGTTTTCAAGCATGTGCACACAGCGCAGACTCTGATCAGACTGCGCGTACGCGCAGTCTGATCAGAGTCTTCGCTGTGCGCTGTTTTGATGTCACTACACCGTGTAGACCGGGAAGGCTGCTTTTATTCTGGGTGGATATCCAAGCAAATTTGAGTCCTCCCTGGGCGCACCTACATGTATGCGCATTGGTTTGTTTGTTTGGCTTGAGGTGTAACGTCCCCATCAACACTATAAAGGTCATTTTGGAGACGTTGCTTCCGTTTTTGTGGGACTTTTACCCGACATTGAGATGAAATGACATCTCAAGCCCTGCCGCCCATGAAACCAATAGGGTTTATAAGCATGGGCGGGCCGACTCGCACCGCTTTGCCTGGGCAGGCTTAGATCCTCTAAACGGTTCACCAGTACTCGTGTGCGGGTCGGTTTCAGCTCTGCGTGGAAGCATCATGCAGCCCATATATTTCTTCAAGCCTCGATGGGCGGGGAACGATATGCGCTTTGGAAACCGTCTTTTGCTTGGCGCGACTCAATACAATCACGTGTGTTTAGCGTTTTCCAGGCAAGCCTAGAATTGTTCTCTTTTTTTCTGAAAACAAAGGTCGAACTATGCTATTTTTGGTACATTCTGACTCTTTTGTGGTAAATTTGCTTTTTTATCATTGCGATAAAACACCCGTGTGACATAGCGCATTTACTCATATCTCGAAACAACTTGTTTCTGATGAAAATGTCTGATATAATTATTTATCATTATGATAACACACCCGTGCGACATAGTACATTTTTCACATCTCCAAATTGGCTACTTTTCCCATCAAAATCGGTGATATTTTGCTTATAAGTGCTCAAAACATACGTTATGAGTGCTCGTTAGAACCGCCTCAATGATGCGGTTCTAACGAGTACCCACAACCTATGTCTTGGAGCAGAAATAAGAATAATAATGTATACCCCATCAACCCCAGTTTTCTCTATATAAAGTGGGGTATGGGGGGTCTTCATTTCACGGACTTGTTTACGTGATGTACTCAAAACATATACGTTGTGGGTGCTCGTTAGAACCGCCAAAATTGATGCGGTTCTAAAGAGTACTCACAGCCTATAGGTGTCTTTGAACAGAAATACGAAAAATTATGCATACCCCTGTAAATCCCAGTTTTCTCAATTTAAAGTGGGGTTTAGAGGGGTATTCATTACACGGACTTGTTAATGTAATGACCCAGCTCGGGCCACACCCATCGGGGCTTGAAACATTGGATGGATTGCATGATGCTTCCGCGCAGAGCTGAAACCGACCGCACACAAGTACGAGGGTAGGCTGAAAAGTTCTGAGCCTGACCAAGAAGCAGGCATCGAACAGCCATGAAATTTTGTATTCATTAAATCCAAACCTTTATTACATGATTTGACTCAAATGAGTTCAAGTTTACAGGCAATAACGTATAGAGTCTAGACTATGAAAATTGATACTAGCACGTTTTTGAGAAAATGGACAAAATCTGGCATCGTGGTGTCATCAAGTACCTCCATAAAAAGGGGTTAGCTCCTAAGGACATTCATGCCGATATGGTTGCTACATTAGGGGATGATGCTCCTTCGTATGCAACCGTGAAAAGGCGGGCAGCAAATTTTAAGATGGGGAAGGACAGCCTTGAAGATGAAGACGGGTGTGGACGACCCACAACGGCAACAACTGAGGAAACCATCAGCAAAGTGCACAAGGCCTGATGGATGGCAGGCGTTTAACTGTGAATCAGTTAGCTAAAACTGTTGGCATCTCCTGTGAACGAGTAGAGAACATTCTACACAGTGAATTAGGAATTCGAAGGTTTCCGCTAGATGGGTGCCACGGCTTTTGACGCCTGACCAAAAGTTGACCAGACTGAACCTGTCACAAGCCAACTTGGCCATTTTTGAAGCAGACCAAGATGGTTTTCTTGACCGTTTTATCACTGAGGATGAGTGTTGGGTTCATCACTTTGAGCCAGAGACCAAAAGAAAATCCATGCAATGGAAGCACCCTGGTTCACCCCTCCAAAGAAGGCAAAGGTCTCTCCTCTGCAGGGAAGGTGATGGCATCAGTGTTCTGGGATGCCAAGGGTATAATATTCATAGATTAACTTCAAAAGGGCAGAACAATTAATGGGGAGTATTATGCAGATCTGCTAAAACAATTGCAAAAAGCAATTAAGGCTAAACGGTCCGGAAAATTGACAAAAGGGGTTTTGTTCCATCAGGACAATGCGCCTACTCATAAATCGGTTGTCGCAATGGCTGCTGTGCATGACTGTGGCTTCACACTTGTCGTTCACCCTCCGTATCCACCTGATCTAGCTCCATCAGATTATTTCCTGTTTTTAAACATGAAAAAGCACTTGGCTGGGCAGCATTATCGGTCAGACGAGGAGGTGATAGCTGCTGTGGAGGAGTTTTTCAGGGACCAAGATGAGACCTTCTATACCACTGGGATCCAATGACTCCAGCATCGCTGCAGGAAGTGTGTGGACAGGAAGGGAGACTATATTGAAAAATAAGGCACTTTCAGCATGGACAAACCATTGGATTTTGGCCAGGCT
Organism: Lucinisca nassula; assembly: GCA_963580285.1. Taxonomy (NCBI): domain Eukaryota; kingdom Metazoa; phylum Mollusca; class Bivalvia; order Lucinida; family Lucinidae; genus Lucinisca; species Lucinisca nassula. Next base: position 103,121,826 of record OY757024.1, on the reverse strand, counting down.
CAGAACTTTTCAGCCTACCCTCGTACTTGTAAACCGCTAAGAGGATCTAAGCCTGCCCGACAAAGCGGCGGGAAACGAACCGGCCATGCTTATAAACGCTATTGCTTTCATTGGTCTTGAGATGTCATTTCATCTCAATGTCGGGTAAATGCCACACAAAATGGAAGCAACGTCTCCAAAATGACCTATACAGTATTGACGGGGACTTTAAACCTCAAATCAAACAAAAAAAAACAACAACAAAATAATGACACACCTCGACTCTTCCTATTTCTCATTCGGGCTCTTTTGCGCTAAATTTGTCAATCAAAACATATACTGAAAATACTTGATAGAATCGCCTCACTGAGGCACATATCACAGTGATATAAACAATTTGCATCGGGAAGGACCATGTAATGTTACAGTAACTCAAACCGTTGTCATGGAAACGACTTTGAGAACACGTCCTACAGTTAATCAAGTAATGTTCATGAGGCCTGACTATGAACTATTATAGTGGCCCTTCTAATGAGAATCGTCTATGTAGTACAGTACGATTCCTATATTAATCCATTTAGTACCAGAAACCCCAAGGGCCCCCGCCCATAGGGGCTTGAAGAAATATATGGGCTGCATGATGCTTCCACGCAGAGCTGCATCCGGCCCGCACACTAGTACTGGTAAACCGCTTAGAGGATCTAAGCCTGTCCAGGAACCGCGGTGCGAGGCGGACCGTCCATGCTAATAAACCCTATTTGTTTCATTGGGCGACAGGGCTTGAGATGTCATTTCATCTCAATGTCGGGTAAAAGTCCAACAAAATTGGAAGCAACGTCTCCAAAATGACCTTTACAGTGTTGACGGGGACGTTAAACCTCAAATCAAACAAACAAACAAAACCAGAAACCCCAAAACGGGTACCCTTGCAAACAGTGCAGGCCCAGATCAGACGCCGCAGATCGCGGCGTCTGATCAGGACCTCCACTGTTTGCTAAAAATTCAGCCATTTTCCAAATACCGATACATTTTGATGAAAACACAACCTGTCACTCCTAAAGTTTGAAATGGACTCCTGCTATATATAAGGAGGAAGATTCCATTTGGTACAAAAAGGGTTAAGACCACCTTTTGGGCTGTTCATGAACAGTCACAAAAGTGGGCCTTACTGGAGCACTGGATATAGACAACACAAAGGAAGAAATAAAAACACTGAGAGTACAGGTGGGTCGTTTGTCTCCGAGTAAAGGCTGTATTCTATGTCGAGTGCCAGGCCCCGACCTCCACCCCACCCACCCCAATCCTCCTTCCCCATATTTGTTGTCCTTTGATTATTTTTCTTATCATTTTTTTTCAAAAACGTCAAACCCTCAAATCCTCACACCCTCTCACAAAACTGCTTTATACAAAATTAATCCTATTTAGTATCATAATATATACCAATATTTCCCCGGTTTTTTTTTCTTCTTCACTCAATCCTTATTATGTTTTGTCATTCTTAAATATCACTACTTGTTTCATAACTCGCCATTATGTTGGTGCTGATAGAAGAACTACATAAGTACTTGTGCTTTCGTTCTTATCCCAAATTATATATTCACTTGTCACATGTTGTAATGATGTTATTGCTATAGTAATAAAATATGTTTAAACCAAGATTGGAAAATTGTTTGGGACTTTTCCCTTAAATTCCATTTTTTAACAAAAAGCGTAGACTCTGATCAAACGCCACGTCCACAGTTTGCCAAGCCAAACCCATGATTCAAGTCCAGATTTTATAGATAACCCTCTTAACCCATTTTGTAACAGAAACCCCTAAACGGGTACCCTGGCAAACAGTGCAGGCCCAGATCAGTTCAGTCATTTTCCAAATAAATTTTGATGAAAACACAACCTGACAACCCTAAATTTTAAAATGGACTTCTGCTATATAAGAAGAGGAAGATTCCATTTGATACAAAAAGGGTTAATCGTCGATTAGAATGGCGAGGTTATTTTCTATAAATAACCGTTACCTGATTTTCCGACAAGTCAGTGATAGTCACGTGGACTTTAGATTGAAAAGCTACTGCGCTTTATAACTCTGGGTCGACTGATAAACAATCGACCAAAAACGGAAATAACTGAAACTTTTAAAGGTATATATATATTATTTTTTAATTAATTTTACCTAGTTGGAGTCTTCTGTTATATTTGCTTGAAGATACCTTTTCACTTGTTACGGCCTATTTAGAGGAAAAGCTGGATTGTTTGTTTGCTTGTTTGATTTGAGGTTTAACGTCCCCGTCAACACTGTAAAGGTCATTTTGGAGACGTTGCTTCCAATTTTGTGGGACTTTTTACCCTACATTGAGATGAAATGACAGCTCAAGCCCTGTCACCCAATGAAACCAATAGGGTTTATAAGCATGGACGGACCGACTCGCACCGCGGTTCCTGGACAGGCTTAGATCCTCTAAGCGGTTTACCAGGTGAGATGAGATGTCATTGGCATTGGGCGACAGGGCTTGAGAAGTCATTTCATCTCAATGTCGGGTAAAAGTCCCACAAAATTGGAAGCAACGTCTCCAAAATGACCTTTACAGTGTTGACGGAGACGTTAAACCTCAAATGAAACAAACAAACAAACAGGTCGTCTCTACATTACGACAACCCATTCGTGCGATTAAGTGCGTTTTGACATCTCCAAAATGGCTATATTTCTGATGAAAATACCTGATATTTTTCTTATTTATACTGTTAACATAGGTTGTGGGTGCTCGTTAGAACCGCCTCATTGAGGCGGTCCTATCTAGTACCCACAACCTATGTCTTGGAGCAGAAATAAGAAAAATAGTGTGTACCCCCGTATACTCCAGTTTTCTATATATAAAGTGGGGTTGAAGGGAGTGTTCATTTCACGGACTTGTTCACGTGTTGAAAACCTCAATTTTCAGGTGGCATTAAATTTGAAGGTGGTAAAAAACTGACCTGAAAGATAAGCCCCATCCCGGCCACCCAATAACAGCTGCTACAAAAGCTAATGTTGCAAACGTAGAATGTTGGCGCTTTTCATCGGTCATGAAACCTGGGTATATTATTTTGAGACGCAGAGACGCATCAGTAACAAGCAGTGGCTGCGAAAAGTAAAGCATTAAAAGAATTAAAAGCGCGGCAAAAGTTTTGTTTGGGGTATTTTTCAATATTGCGATGGCAGCCCCCGCCCATATGGGCTTGAAGAAATATATGGGCTGCATGATGCTTCCACGCAGAGCTGAATCCGGTCCGCACACTAGTACTGGTAAACCACTTAGAGGATCTAAGCCTGTCCAGGAACCGCGGTGCGAGGCGGACCGTCCATGCTAATAAACCATATGAGTTTCATTGGGCGACAGGGCTTGATATGTCATTTCATCTAAATGTCGGGTAAAAGTCTCACAAAATTGGAAGCAACGTCTCCAAAATGACCTTTACAGTGTTGACGGGGACGTTAAACCACAAATCAAACAAACAATATTGCGATGGATCGATTGTTAAAAGTCCCGTACCAAATGACAAGATTTTATAAGAATTGTGTTGTCAAAAGTAAAGGCAAGGTATGAAAAACATAGACCTGCAACCAGTTTAAGAGGTCTGTGTATTATCCATGACAACGCATCTGCTCATGTGTTCTTATCCAAGACTTCTTGAAAGACGAAAGGGTAGTTCAGCTCTCACATCCACCTTATTCGCCAGACCTTACTCCTTTCGACTTTTTCCTGTTTCCTTTACTAAAAAAAAAAAAAAAAAAAACCTTTCCCGAAGTTCACTTGGTAGTGCAATTTACCAGTGTCTTCAGGGTATACCTTAAACGGCCTACTTCTCTGCCTTCACAGAATGGATTTCGAGACTTGAAAGGTGCGTTTCCGTCAAGGGAAAATACTTCGAAGGGATGTGAATGGGATTAATAACGCGCCCTGTAGAACCCCAATGGCAACATTAAATTAACGCCCCTCGTACATTAGAATTATACGGCCCCCGCCCATCGGGGCTTGAAGAAATAGATGGGCTGCATGATGTTTCCACGCAGAGCTGAAACCGACCCGCACACGAGAACTGATAAACCGCTTAGAAGATCTAAGCCTGCCCAGGCAAAGCGGTGCGAGTCGGACCGTCCATGCTTATAAACCCTATTCGTTTCATTGGGCGGCAGGGCTTGATATGTCATTTCATCTCAGTGTCGGGTAAAAGTCCCACAAAATTGGAAGCAACGTCTCCAAAATGACCTATACAGTGTTGACGGGGACGTTAAACCTCAAATCAAACAATCAAACAAACATTAGAATTATACTCATCATATTATCCTACATGTACATACCCGTGTGACAAGTACAGTATATGGTAAGAATTTCGATTTGTTATCTAATCCTTCATATGTTGTCATTTTACAAGCATTATGGGAAATGGGAACACCTAGCACATTTTCCGCCATTTTTTCGAAGGGAGATAACTTTCGGGACTTTATAAGTCCAGTCCCACCCAAAAGAGTTGACCCCTATTGTCATGGGAAACAAAAATACTTTTGAAGGAGTTGCCTCCCCTGAAGGTGTTCCCATTCCCCTTAAAGGCATTTATTTTGTAACAGTAAAACACACCGTGTGTTCATAATTGATTTATTGCCCCCTGTGGTATACTATCTTTAGCAGATCAAAGGCGGCCCCTAATAGGGTGATTAGTAGCTTTTGTTGAATCCCCTGACTGAGGTACATAAGGGGAAAATCAATAATGTACTCTACAGTCAACAGTTAGTAAATTATTGATTTTCCCCAAGGAGAACCCTTACCTGTTGAAGACAGAGGACTTCTCTTCAGTCAGCACTGAGGGCTACATAATATTATGCAATGAAATGATAGACCCCCAATAATCAAGAATAAATGCTATTAATTTGCCATTTTTGTATGATCATCAAAAATGAAAGTTATTACCGTTCTTGGGTAAGGAATTAGTTGAAATTTGTGGAACAGATATTGTTTTGAGTTAATTTCATTATTAAACATGTTCAGCTTGGCAATAAACTTCACGAAAACAGTAACATTGCGACTTTTAAAAATTTTATTTTTTTGCATTTACCCACGATCAGATCAACCTAAATGGTTACAGACTTACTTAAACGATTTGATGTAATGTATATTATGGCCAGCTACTATTTACAAGTAAAATACAAGTTTTCTCTCAGTGATTCACCATCTTTTCAAAGAATTTATATGTATTTTACCATGCATTTCATCTGGGGGTAGGGGAACGGTTTGTTTAACAAGAGGGCCCACAGGGCCCTGGTTCGCTCACCTGTGTGTCACTGTCTCGAGTACATTCTATTTTCAGCTATGGTGGCCATCTTGTTCATCAGCAGTGTGATTTTAGCTTTTTAAGGTAGGGATTAACCTAGGCAACATTCCTGTGAAGTTTGAATCAAATTGGCCTTAGGGTTTAGGAGGGGTTCACATTTGAATCAGATTTACAATATTTTTCTATTTTTAGCTCCGGTGGCCTTTTTTCATCAGAGCGGGATTGTTTTAGCCTTTTTGGTAGAGGGTCATCTAAGCAACATTACTTCGAAGTTTGAATGAAATTGGCCCAAGGGTACAGAAGGAATTGTCGTTTGAGGATTTTTTTTTATTTTTAGCTCTGGCAGCCATCTTGTTCATTGGAGTGGAATAAGTTTTAACTATTTTAGTAGGGAGTCACATAGGCAACATTCCTGTGAAGTTTTAAATCCAATTGGCCCAAAGGTTTAGAAGGAGTTCTCATTTGAAGCAAATTTACAATGTTTTCTATTTTTAGCTCTTGTGACCATTTGTTAATCGTTATGCTATTTTCCTAGAGGGTCATCTACACAACATTCCAATGAAGTTTAGAAGCCTTCATGGTGAAGTGGTCATGCTACTTGCCTTGTAAACCAGGGGTAGCCAGATCGATCCCAGGCTTCTCCAGACTTTCAGATTGGTCTTTAAACAGAGGTCCCATCACTGTATGACTTTAGCTGCTGGTGAGACTTCAACTCAAACACTCACTCCTATGAAGGAACCTATATGCCAAATATGAAGGCTGTATCTTAAATGTTCCAAAAGATATGACAAAGTAGGTCAAAGGTCAAGGTTATGGCTCAAAAGGTTTGAATGGTTGAGAAATCCTTGTCACAAGGAATATACATGCCAAATATGAAGGCTCTAAACATGAAGGCTCTATCTCATATGGTTAAAGATATGATAGAGTAGGTCACAGGTCAACATCACCGGTCAAATCTTTATATGAGTGGGAAGCCCTTGTCACAAGGAACCTGAATGCCAAATATGAAGGCTCTATCTCAAACATTCAAAAGCTATGACAAAATAACCTACTGATCTACTTTTTGATTTGACATGACCCATATTCGAACTTAACTGAGATATTGTCCAGATGATCATTCTGATTAAGTTTTATGATGATTTGACTAAAACTGTGGCCTCTTAGAGTGTTCAAAAAGTTTTTCTATGATTTGACCTGCTGACCTACTTTTTTACCCGACATGACCCATATTCAAACTTGACCCAGATATTGTCAAGATGATCATTCTGAGCAAGTTTGATGATGATAAGACCAAAACTGGGGTCTCTAGTGTGTCCACAAGGTTTTTCAACAATCTGACCTACTGACCAGATGTGACCCATATTCGAAATTTACTGAGATATTGTCAAATGATCATTTTTAACAAGTTTGATGATGATCAGACCAAAGCTGTGGCCTCTAGTGTGTTCAGAGGGGTTTTCTATGATTTTATCTACTGACCTACTTTTTGGACCGACATGACCCATATTCGAACTTGACTCAGATATTGTCAAGATGATCATTCTGGGCATGTTTGATGATGATCGGACCTAATCTGTGGCCTCGAGTGTGTTCACAAGGTTTTTTGTATGATTTGACCTACTGACCTACTTTTTGACCTGAAATAACCCATATTGGAACTTGACCTAGATATTGTCAAGACTATAATTCTGAGCAAGATTAATGATAATTGTACCAAAAATGTGGCCTCTAGTGTGTTCACAAGGTTTTTCTCTGATTTGACCTACTGACCTACTTTTTGACCCGCCATGACCCATATTCGAACGTGACCAAGATATTATCAAGATGGTCATTCTGAGCAAGTTTGATGATGATCGGACCAGAACTGTGGCCTCTAGTGTGTTCACAAGGTTTTTTCTCTGATTTGAACTACTGACCTACTTTTTGAACCGACATGACCCATATTAGAACTTGACTCAAATATTGTCAAGATGATTATTCTGGGCAAGTTTGATGTTGATTGGACCAAAACTGAGGCCTCTAGTGTGTTTGCAAGGGTTTTTTTATGATTTGACCCACTGACCTACTTTTTAAACTGACATGACCCATATTCGAAAGTGACCAAGATATTATCAAGATGATCATTCTGAGTAAGTTTGATGATGATTGGACATAAATTGTGGCCTCTAGTGTGTTCGGAAGGTTTTTCTATGATTTGACCCACTGACATACTTTTTAACCCGACAACATCCATATTCGAACTTGACTGAGATATTGTCAAGATTATCATTCTGGGATAGTTTGATGATGATCGGACCAAAACTGTGGCCTCTAGTGTCTTCACAAGGTTTTTTCTGATTTGACCTACTGACCTCCTTTTTGGCCCAACATGACCAATATTCGAACTTGACCGAGATATTTTGTGCTGGTACAAAATGTGTGCAAGTTTAGTTAAAATCAAATCATAAATGGAAACAGCTATCATGCAGACAAGACCAAAATAGGCAACTTTCGCCCTTTCAGGGGCCGTAACTCTGTAACACATGATGCGATATGGCTGGTTCAAGAAAGGAACCCAGATCTCATGGTGGTACAAGTTGTTTGCAAGTCTGGTAAAAATCAAATCATAAATGAAGATGCTATCGTGTGGACAAGAACAAAATAGGCAATTTTTGCCCTTTCAGGGGCCGTAACTCCGTAACACATGATAGGATATGGCTGGTTCAAGATAGGAACCCAGATCTCATGGTGGTACAAGTTGTTTGCAAGTCTGGTTAAAATCAAATCATAAATGAAGATGCTATCGTGCGGACAAGACCAAAATAGGCAATTTTGCCCTTTCAGGGGCCGTAACTCCGTAACACATGATGGGATATGGCTGGTTTAAGAAAGGAACCCAGATCTCATGGTGGTACAAGTTATGTGCAAGTCTGGTTCAAATCAAATCATAAATGAAGATGCTATCGTGCGGACGCCTTTTTTGCCCTTTCAGGGGCCGTAACTCCGTAACACATGATGGGATATGGCTGGTTCAAGAAAGGAACCCAGATCGCATGGTGGTACAAGTTGTGTGCAAGTCTGGTTAAAATCAAATCATAAATGAAGATGCTATCGTGCGGACAAGACCAAAATAGGCAATTTTTGCCCTTTCAGGGGCCGTAACTCCGTAACACATGATGGGATATGGCTGGGCCAAGAATGGAACCCAGATCTCATGGTGGTACAAGTTTTGTGCAAGTCTGGTTAAAATCAAATCATAAATGAAGATGCTATCCTGCGGACAAGAAATTGTTTACGCACGCACGGACGCACTGACGCACAGACGCACGCACGGACAACGGACGACGGACAAAATGTGATCACAAAAGCTCACCTTGTCACTACGTGACAGGTGAGCTAATAAAACAGAAATTAGCACGGTGACCCCTGGTTTTCTTTTAATTTTCTATTCTCTGTAAACATCCCCTGTTTCATGAAAATTTCAATGTAGCATTTTTCTTTATGGTCCAAAATATTGCAGACAATGAATTATTTTTAAAGATATTTTGGTTGATGACAAAATTGGTTTTGCAAAACAAGATATGAGCTTGAAAAATAGGCTAAAGATAGCAGCAGTATCTTTTACTAAATCATTCTGACTGAAATAAATGTTTAAAATCAAGGCAAAAGTCATGTTTGACATGCTATTTACTAACATCGTTGTTATCTGATATTTCTGGGAAAACAGTTTGGGGTGATTTCCTTTTTGTTCAGATTACTTAAGATTCAGCACGGTGACATATGTTTTTTATTTCAAATGTACACAGGCTCTCAGTTTTCAATGCAGGAAGTATTTCGCAGCATATGTCCTTAAATAATTGTTTTAACCTTGTGCACCAAGAACAACATGATCATATCAGCGCTATTTTAATGGTATATCAAGGCGATAAGTTTTGATCTAAAATGTTAATGGCATACGATTCACATGAAATGTCAAACCATATATTTTTTATTTCTCAAAAGACGCTCACCTATTTCAATTTTGTGGGTGCATGAATTTATAAATACATCGGACTTCCTATATTAAGACCACCTTTGGAACTGTTAAAACGTGGTCTTTCTTGCGACATGAAAGCAGCAAACAACTACTCTTTGGCTCAGTGGTTTGAGCATTGGAATTTCCACCGAGCAGCCCGGGTTCGAATCCCACCATAGGCGGGATTTTTCTTCAGCTATGCTTAAAAACTTTGTTGCGGCTTTCCTGTCGTAAGATGGGGGCTTGTCGGGGATTGGACTTTATTTCGCCGAAAATGGCTTCGTGCCGAAGTTGGCTTCGCGTCATCATAAATGATGACTTCATTGAAGAGTGGGGGTGTTATTGGCCGCATTGCCTACTTTGATTGGCCCCCGCCCATAGGGGCTTGAAGAAATATATGTTGCTTCCACGCAGAGCTGAATCCGGCCCGCACACTAGTACTGGTAAACCGCTTAGAGGATCTAAGCCTGTCCAGGAACCGCGGTGCGAGGCGGACCGCCCATGCTAATAAACCCTATTGGTTTCATTGGGCGACAGGGCTTGAAATGTCATTTCATCTCAATGTCGGGTAAAAGTCCAACAAAATCTGAAGCAACGTCTCCAAAATGACCTTTACAGTGTTGACGGGGACGTTAAACCCCAAATCAAACAATTGCCTACTTTGATAGATTATATGCACAGCTTATAGGTTTATCACCACTCTCTGACAACGTGGGAGACACTTTGGCTCAGTGGTTAGAGCATTGGACTTTCACCCTAGCGGCCCGGGTTCAAATCCCACCATTGGCGGGGGATGTTTTTCCAGCTATGCTTCTTTCCTTTGTTGCGACTTACATGTCGTAAGATGGGGACCCGGATCTGAACCCGGGACCTCACGCACGGTTCCAAAGGTGGTTTCTTACTAAGTATATACTAAATATGCTTTTAAGAGCATATAGGGCCCCCGCTCGTCGGGGCTTACGGCTTACAGGGTTAAAGGCAAAGTGATGCGAGTTGGGTCGTCCATGCATATTAACCATTTTGGTAACATTGGGCGGCAGTGCTTGAGATATCATTTGTTCAAATTCCAAACAAGAGGACCATGATGGTTCTATATCGCTCACCAAGGCTAACAGATTCCAATTTTCAGGAGCTTTGTTACGGCATTCATGTCGTGAGTTGGGGGCTTTACTGAAGGCTATATGCTGATGATAAGGTAAAAACAGGCATTTTTAGCATTCAAGGGGACGTAACTCTATGAGAGATAGGTAGACATCACCAGTTTCCGATCTCATCCGAACTTTCATTCCAAACCTACTTATATGCTACTTTCAGGAAGATTCGATTAAAACTAAAGGACTTTTGGTGATGACAAATTAACGTACAAAATTGGCATTTCCAGCAAAGAAGAAGACTTAACATAAAGATTAATGTGCCAACACTGTTAGTTCGCAAACTCATTTAAGCTTTTATCGGTAACTTACTTATATGTAAGTTTCAGGAAGATCCAATCAAAACTAAGGGACTTATGATGATGACAATGCCAACCATGGGCATTTTCAGAAATCGAAGGGACATAAGTCTACGACAGACTGAACCATCGACAGACTTGACCATCTCGCAAGTTTCCAAACTAATCCAAGCTGTTATACCCAACCAACTTAAATGTTAGTTTCATGAAGATCCCATTAAATCTGAAGGAGTTGTGGTTATGACAGGGTCCGAAATGGACAGTTTCAGCAAATAATGGGGCATAACTCTATGATAGATAGGCCAACCTCATCAGTGTTCCACCTCATCCGAGCTTTTATACTTAACTTACTAACAGGTAAGTTTCAATCAAGAAGATCCAATAAAAACTGAAGTAGTTACGTTGATGACCAGGTCAAAAATAGGCATTTTCTGCAATCAAGGGGCGTTAACTCTATGAAACTCACCTGACCTATTGACACCAGTTTTCGAACTCATCCGACCTTTTCTCCCCAGCCTACCTATGTGTTAGTTTCAGGGAGATCCGATCAATACTGAAGGGGCTACAGTGATGACAAGTTTAAATATGAGCCCCGCCAAGCGAATTTGTGTCTTCGAGCATTCCGTCATGACAAATTTTAACTGCGCATGCCCAGCCATTCAGAGGGGCCAGGGATATGGCTTTCTGTCTGAAGGATCCTCTTGATTCACTGCTTGTATGAGCGAACAGCGAAGGTTCTGGTGAGACTGCGCGGATGCGCAGACTCGCCTGAACCTTCGCTGCTCGCATAGGCGATAAGTACCAAAATCGCTTGACGGGGCCCATATTGTAATTTTCTGCGATCAAGAGGACGTGATACTTTGACAGACCGACTAACCTTACCCGTTTTCGAACTCAGCCGAGCTTTTATCCATGACTTGCTAGTACGTCAGTTTCATGAAGAGCCTATCAAAACTAAAGGGGCTACAGTGGTGGCAATGTTAAAAATAGGCATTTTCAGCAATCAAGGGTACGTAACTCTATGATAAATGGGCCGACTTAGCCACCAAGCATTTTTCTCATTGTAAGTCAATGGGACCTTCTAGTTGCCAATGCAACCAAAGTTTTCATTCGATTCTGATAAAATGTTTATGTCACCAATGCCCCACCAGAAGCATGCTACAGATGAGAAATTATAGAGATCAGCCTACAGGCTGCATAGATATAACTGGTCAAAAGTGTGGACGTACGACGGATAGACTACCATCATATAAGCTCCCTTGAAGCCTTCGGCCCAGATGAGCCAAAGATCGGAAGCAAAGTTTTCAAAATGACCTATAAAGTGTTGAGAGGGACTTTAATCCTGAAATCAAACAAAACTGTAGTAAAATGGTTAAAACCCTTACACCCCTAAGTTTCTGAAGCAGTGGACTCTTCCAAATATAAATCATGTTGGGCAGTTAGGGTTTTAGTCATGAGCATAAGCACTGTATCATTACGAGATACATGTAGTTATCCCCACGCTTAATGGCGGGGATATTATATTCGCCTCTGTCCGTCCTTTATGCTTTCTCCTCCTAAGTTATTAACCGGAATCCAACCAAATTTGGTGTGTTGATTGCTTACATGAGTGGGGTTTGCATCAGCATATTTATTTTTGACCCCGCCCTCAGGGGCCCTGGGGAGGGGTAAAAAAAGGTCAAATATCGATAAAATTAAATTACAAAGTCAATTTTATAGATTTTGATACCAAACTTTGCAGAAGTAATGATTAATGAAATACGTAAAAAACTTTGGACGGGATTTTGCCTGCGACCCCTGGGTCATGCCCAAGGGGTCGGACTTGTGGGGGTCGGGGGGTCAAAATTAAGTTGTTTTTTTTTTTGCAACATAGTCAAGTGACATATCAAATCGAAGGGGATGATTAGTAGAATATGATACAAGTAAAATTTTGACCCTGGGGTCAGACTGGTACCCTAGGGGAGGGGTCAAAATGTCAAAATTTAAGTTTTTCAGAACATAGTCATGTGGCATATCAAATCGAAGGGGATGAATAGTAGAACATAATACAAGTAAACTTTTTTACCTTTGGGTCAGATTGTGTCCCTGGGGGAGGGGTCAAAAGGTCACATGACAGTCAAATTCAATTGCAAATACATGTACATGTAGTTATTTGGTACTTAAACCCTGTGGAGAAAGCGTGGGGATTTGCGATGGCGTGGCATCGACTGCATTTCTATTTCATTATAAGCTCTTTACTTGGTCTAATTTCATTATTCATGATCTACACTGTTTATATAGGTATCCATTATCAGTCTACCGGTAAACCCTTATTCCGCAGATCATGACAACCATACTTTTGCAAACAGTGTAGATCCAGGTCAGATGGCATCTGTTTGATATGCAGTTTGTGAATTTGTAGGAATAAATTGAATCAGGTAATCTGATTGCTTCAAAGTCAGAAACGGGTGTGGCTCATTTGATTTATTCGACGGGATAATGGTTAAATGTATTCAAAGTGCGTATTCCTCTAAAACGAGTCCTTGTTTGTTTTGAGGTTTAACGTCCCCGTCAACACTACTTATACCCCCGATATAATAAGTATACTATGGGGGTATATAGTTTTCGTCCGTCCGTCCGTCCGTCCGTTCGTCCGTCCGTCCGTCCGTTAACATTTTGGTTAAAGTTTTGCGTCAAAGTTTCTAGGAGATTGTATCTTCTGAACCCTTTAATATTTAGTTGATACTTACACTGAAGTTACATACTGGTCTAAAGATTTCATTGATGCATGTCCCACCCCCCCACAGTAACCTTGATGTCAAGGTCACAGACTTAGAAATTTTACATTTGGTTAAAGTTTTGCGTCAAATTTTCTGAGAGATTATATCTTCTGAACCCTTTGATAGATTTAGTTGATACTTACACTGAAGTTACATACTGGTCTTAAGATTTCATTGATGCATGTCCCAACCCCCACAGTGAGCTTGAGGTCAAGGACACAGACTTTGAAATTTTACATTTGGTTAAAGTTTTATGACAAAGTTTATAGATGCCTATTATGTTCTAAACTCTAAGACAAATTCAGTTGATACTTGCATCAATGTACCAGTCCCAACATTTTGTGATGTATGTCCCTTCCCCCACCCACGGCCACCTGGACCTCAAGGTCATGGACTTAGAAATTTTACATTTGGTTAACGTTTTATGACAAAGTTTATAGATGCATGTATGTTCTAAACCCTAAGACAAATTCAATTAATACTTGTATCCATGTATGGATAACCCACCCTGCTGCTTCAGTAACATTGATACCCCCACTCCTTCAGTAACTTTGATGCCCTCACTCCCTTGGTCCATTTAGAATTTTTATGTTTAGTTTAGCTTTTACAAGCACATTTTCGCCCCCGCCCATAGGGGCTTGAATAAATATATGGGCTGCATGATGCTTCCACGCAGAACTGAATCTGGCCCGCACACTAGTACTGGTAAACCGCTTAGAGGGTCTAAGCGTGTCCAGGAACCGCGGTGCGAGGCGGACCGTCCATGCTAATAAACCCTATTGGTTTCATTGGGCGACAGGGCTTGAGATGGCAATTCATCTCAATGTCGGGTAAAAGTCCCACAAAATTGGAAGCAACGTCTCCAAAATGACCTTTACAGTGTTGACGGGGACGTTAAACCTCAAATAAAAAAAAAAAAAAAAAAAAAAAAAAAAAGCACATTTATTGATTCTTATAGCTTCTTGATATCTTATTGCATATTACATACAAGCTTGAAAGCTATATCAGAGTATGGCGCTGGCCGGGGGTATACGTGACCCACAGTTTCTCTAGTTTGGAGACGTTGAGGTTTTACGTCCCCGTCAACACTATTTTGGAGATTTTGTGGGACCTTTACCCGATCTTCAGATGAAATGAAATCTCAAGGCCTACCACTCAAAGAAACCGCTAGGGTTTATTATCAGTTTGTGAAAGACTGGTGTTACGCTCGTCAATACGAAAAAACGCCTATACCAATACATTGTAACCTTTAACGCCGAAAAAATGAAAATTTTAAGATGAAAAACTTGTGATATTTTTCTTATTTCTGCTCAAAATATAGATTGTGGCTACTCGTTAGAACCGCCTCACCGAGGCGGTTCTAACGAGTACCCACAATCTATATTTTTGAGCAGAAATAAGAAAAATAAGGTTTACCCCTATAAACCCACGTTTTACTGTATAAAAGTGGGGTTCAAGGGGGTCAAAATTATATAGGCGTGTTTCTCTGATTGGGCTGCACGGCGCTTCTGTTCAGAGCTGAAACCGACTGAACTTGAGAACTGGTAAACCGCTTAGAAGGTCTAAGCCTGCCCAGGAAATGTGGTGCCAATCGGACTGCTCCTTAAACGGTGATTAATCCAAACGAAGCAAACTTCTCGCTGCTGTCGCATAAATGGTTTGCCTTCTCTGTCTTATGACCTACGAGCCTGTGAGTTTTCGCATTGTTGAACATCTCTCACTCTCTCTCTCTCTCTCTCTCTCTCTATCTCTCTCTCTCTCTCTCTCTCTCTCTCTCTCTCTCTCTTAAATCCAGCTAAATGATGACACAGAAAGAAAGGGTCTGTAGGTATTTAAATGAGGGTAACACGATTCCCCGAAATCACCGAAATCACCACCGAAATCACCGAAATCACCACAGAAATAACCGAAATCACGACTGAAATCACCGAAATCACCGAAATCACCACAGAAATAACCGAAATCACCACTGAAATAACAGAAATCCACAATGAAAACAGAAAAAACTCATTAAAATGCTTTTATTATGTCCAAATTTCGTGAATTTATATAGTTTAAGGTAATTTCCTTTCATTGGAAAGCGGTAAATGGGAATTAAAACTAATTAAAATCGGCCGTTATTTCGGGTACATTTCGGATCCCTTTGGTCGTTTAACAAACCTAAAGCTTCTTGAATGGTTTAGTTAATGTCTATTTTATTTTTGTTGCATATGAAATTGGAACAATTTTTATTAGAAAACCCGAAAACTAGTTGTAATTGCGATACATGCACATGTATTCACGAAGATCAATGTCTGAACTGAGCTCATCAATTAATCTCGCTCTCAATTACATGAACTAGAGATAATTATCAATTAGTGGGACTCATAACGACACGTGAATAATAATCAAGTTCTAAATGTCATCTGCTGTTCCATGTATAAATATGGTAGGTTGAATTGGTTAAGTTTAGAGGGTCTGATCAGTGACCACACCAATGATACGAGTCCAATTAAGGACCTGGACTTAACGTTTTTCTGCATTTTAAGCTCCCCGGGAAAGGAACCTACTGAAACAATGTACCCAAACTTAGAAGTGGACACATAGCCCCCCAAACCCGAGAGCCCGGTGAGCCCAATGAGCCCTACCGTAACAAATCCCGGGACCGTACCGGACCCTTCAAAAACCACCGGTACTCCAATCACCGCAGTATCTACAACCGTTGAACCCTCACCAGCCCCATCAGTGGTCGACCTGACATCAGAGAGCCCGGAGAACCCAAATATGATAATACCCGGGACAGTACCGGACTTATCAAAAATTGCCGGTACACCCATCAAGCCCGTCCCCACACCCGTTGATACCACACCAGCCCCTACGAGAGCCATCCTAACGCCAGCTCGGCTTCACGTTCAGCAAGGTACCCCGTTGAAACAGGACTCATCCCAGCGCTACCAAGCCACCCCCAAAAGACCCAAGGCTAAAATACTAAACAGAACTGAACTCTTCATAACTCTTGCAAACAACAAAGACCATGCTAATGAAGACACGGACATGGACTGGGACAACGTTGCTGTACCCAAGAGAAAAAGAAACCTTAACGACTCTAACTCCCCCAAAGCGTCGACCCCTGCTAAAAGGGTCAATAACAAACCGACAAGCCCAATATCTCCACTTGAAAATGAAGTAAACGAAGTATCAAATGAAAATGAAATATCATTTGTAGAGCTCATCCAGACCTGCAAAAGAATAAAAAGATACGGCATTTTGCCGACATACAGTACATGGATAAAATGACAGGCTCAAATATGACCCAAAATATTGCTGACTGGGCCGTTCAAACTCCTTTGGAATCACCAAAAAAGAAAGCATTATTAAGATGCGTTATCGGACCTTGTCTGATCATCATCCATTATTAAGTATTTATGAATCTGAAGAAGGGATGAGGGGAGTAGTGAGAGAAAAAGTATATATCTGTATGAAAACACGCAAATTCAAAAACTTTTTATAGCAATACCATAAGAATATTTTCAGATATATATATGTATTTTACACTTCTGCTAATTATAAAGATTGTGGGAACAGGTTACAATCGACTCCGTGGCTGACTGGCATTCCTTCAGTTAAAATCGGATCCCAACACAAACTCGGCTCAGTCTGTGCATTATTTTATTTTCAAAGCCTCTTTTGCATTATGAGGGAACGTCGATGTAGTGAAATAAAAATTGCCACTTTTGGTTATTCCTGCTCCGAACATAGATTGTTTGAACTTATGAGAATCGCCTATATTATGAAAACACGCCTATACAAATAAAAATAACCACCAAAATATGATGATTTTAAGGTGCAAAAATTGTTATAGTTTTAATATTTCTGCAAAACATAGATTGTGAGCACTCGATAGAGCCGCCTCGGGGAGGCGATTTTACCGAACGCCAAAAAGCTGTGCTGGTGCTCCGAACTTAGATTGTGGCGGGGGTTCTAATGAGTGCCCACAATCTATTATTCGGTCTATTCAGCTTTCCAGTATTGTTAATTGACCACGAGTTAGATGATTGCCTAATCCAGTTAATCGGTCGCGATATGTAATTAAATGACAGTCTGATATCAGCCGATAAATTCAATTATCCTCAATTGACTTGATGTTAGTAAAGTGTCAATAATGATGTTAATTACAATAAGTGCCTAACTTTGATATCAAGTTGGCTACTTAACAAATACAGAAACAAATATAGATAATTAAACAATGATACAAACACATTAACTAAAAGTTATGGTCTGATAAATGTTCATCATGATAACTGTAAGGGACACTTCTGAGGTAATAACAATACACACATCAACAAAATGCTTCTGTGCTGAAAATGGACATTCTTTATTGAATTCAACCTGGCACATTATATGCTCACCTTAGAATGAAAACAAGACTAATAATATTCAGTAATAAACAGTATATATGCCCCTAGAATAGTGCATTAATGACAGGTGATTTCGCAAGATTTCGGAAGAAATTCCGAGCGTACAATTTTAAGTGTTTTTGGCTGAAAAGGTACCCAAAAGTCATCATTGACAATAAAAATAATGTTTGTAAGCTAAATACACTATACATGTCCATATATTAATTCCACAATGGTGATTTCTGTTATTTCAGTGGTGATTTCGGTTATTTCTGTGGTGATTTCGGTGATTTCGGGGTGATTTCGGTGATTTCGGGGAGTCGTGATACCGTTTAAATGGTAAGTAATGGAAAGAGATGGAATTGGGGCAGATGGGAACAGCAACTGAAATCAAAAGAATAGGATGCAAATAAAAGCAAATGAAGTGGAAAGAACAGAAATCGAACGGAAATAAACGAAATGGGGAAATGGATAGGACTCGAAGGAAATCGGATGGGATCGAATCAACTCAAAAGAAATGGAATGGAATGGAATGAAGCAGAACAGATGGAATAGAAATAATCTCAGCCGCCGCATTTATTGATGTGAGGGGATTCTCTTCATCACTTTAAAAGGTCCATGTATTTAACACCCTTGCTAACCCTAATATTTACAGAAAACACGCCTCTATAATTTTGACCCACTAAAACCCCAGTTTTATACAGTACTAGCTCCAGACAAGGTGCTCTTTTCATCCGAAAGGTACTGGTATTTTCCCTTATTTCTGCATGAAAAAATATGTTGTGGGTACTCATTAGAAGCGCCTCGGTGAAGCACTTCTAATGAGCACCCACAGCATATATTTGTGTAGAAATAAGAAACAAAGTATGTGGATACCCCTCTTATCTTGGGCCATGACAATCGACCCACCAGTTTGTTTGTTTGTTTGATTTGAGGTTTAACGTCCCTGTCAACACTGTAAAGGTCATTTTGCAGACGTTGCTTTCAATGTTGTGGGACTTTTACCTGACATTGAGATTAAATGACATCTCAAACCCTGCCGCCCAATGAAACCAATATGGGTTATAAGCATGGACGGGCCGACTCGCACCGCTTTGCCTGGACAGGCTTAGATCCTTCAAGCTGTTTACCAGTTCTCGTGTGCGGGTCGGTTTCAGCTCTGCGTGGAAGCATCATGCAGCCCATATATTTCTTCAAGCCTCGATGGGCGGGGGCCGCCGACCCAACAGTGCTGTCAATGCTTTGATTAACATTATGCACGGAATCGCCGACGTAAATGCGCGTGTCATTTTATCAAAAGAGAGCAGAGGTGAAGATATGAAATGTGATTGAAAGATAAAGGCAGATACATTCAATTGTTTCTGTGAATAAGATTCAGGTCATTTAGATTGTGAGATATCATATCAGCGGGCATGCGTTGTTGATTCATTCTTCAAAAATAAAACTAAAAATAATAAAAACTAGAGCAATCACTAAAGGTGATGAATACTCCCACAAAAACTGCCTTGATAGTACAACAGCGCCATTTTGCAATTTTTTCACATGAAAGGGGCCATAACTATGACGAAATTTGACGAATTGTAGTGGAAATCGAACTTGACCTGTATTTTATGATGTTACATCAGGGTACCAAAAATTATAAAAATCGGTGAAGCGCTTTTTGAGTTAACGTCTGGAAACCAAGTCAACAGACCGACCGACCGACCGACAAGCTCACTCCTATATACCCCCCCCCCCCCCCACATTTCATTTGTGGGGGTATAAAAATGGGTTCACCCATCTCTGTTTACCGGTACACCCACATTGTTGGATATACTGGCAAATTACAATAATAAAAAATATTGTAAGTCAGTGCTGTCAGCGCTTTGATTTGCATGTATTGTTATGTTATATGACAACCATCACGTGATCAAGTCCGCGAAATGAACACCCAGCTAAAACCCACTTTATATAGAAAAAACTGGGTTCACGGCGAAATACGTTGTTTTTCTTATTTCTGCTCCAAGACATAGGTTGTAGGTACTCGTTAGAACCGCCTCAATGAGGCGGTTCTAACGAGCACCTACAACGTAGGTTTGTAGTACAGATAAGAAAAAATATCAAGGATTTTCATAAAAAAGTAGCCATTTTGGAGATGTGAAAAAAAACGCACTATGTTGCACAGGTGTGTTATAATATGACAGTCAAAGCCACAACTACAGATGGGACATTAGATACAGGAAAGATAGGATAAAGTAATAGAGGAAAAAAACCCTAAAAATAAAAAAGAAAAGAAAAAAACAAAAAGAAAAATAAAACAGCCCCCATCCCGCACCTGCTGTATGCATAACAGTACAGGCCCTTGCCCTACTGAAGCGACCCCCCCCCCCCCCTCCCCCGTGTTGTCATATCGACAAATTGCTGTCGATAGCGAAATAGGGGTCGACATTACTGCATCAGCGTGTTTAGCACGTGACGTTATGAATACCCATGCATTGTAAACCCAAGAAAATAGATACCTTGGATCAGGCAGGTCACTTGCTAATTCAAAGTTACGGGTATATTTTGCATTTTGCTATAATTAGAACACTTAGCATCTTAAGAAACTTCCAGACAAGGTTTAAAGGTTTACTATCAAGGCTGGATAATAAAAAAAGACGTTTTTTTTACCTTATCTAGAAGTTTCTAAACATGTTTTATGATGATGGTGTGTGTGTGTGTGTGAATTCGGGTTTAACGTCGCTTTCAACAATTTTTCAGTCATATCACGACGGTGTCTGGTTGCGACAGGGAGCTCAATGCTCACTTTTATAGTGCTGCCTCACTGAAGTATCATGTGTGTGTGTGTGTGTGTGTGTGTGTGTGAATTCGGGTTTAACGTCGCTTTCAACAATTTTTCAGTCATATCACGACGGTGTCTGGTTGCGACAGGGAGCTCAATGCTCACGTTTATAGTGCTGCCTCACTGAAGTATCATGTCCCAGACACATTACATGATACCACACCCAGTCACATTATCCTGACACTGGATCGACCAGTCCTAGCTCTACCCCGTAAATCTGAGTGCCAAACGAGGAGCAGCTAGTACCATTTTTAACGACTTTGGTATGTCGCGGCCCGGGATCGAACCCGAGACCTCCCGTTCCCCGGAGCGGACACTCTACCAACTGAGCTATCGGGGCCGGTTGAAGTATCATGTCCCAGACCTTACCCAGTCACATTATCCTGACACTGGGTCGACCAGTCCTAGATCTACCCCGTAAATCTGAGTGCCAAGCGAGGAGCAGCTAGTACCATTTTTAACGACTTTGGTATGTCGCGGCCGGGGATCGAACCCGTGACACTCTACCAACCGAGCTATCGGGGCCGGTTTTATGATGATGGTAAGTGTAGGCCTACCAATTATAGCAAAATGCAAAAAAACAAAAAAAAAAAACAAACACATAAGCAAGTGACCTGACCCCAAGTATCTACGTGTTCAAGAAAAGTGTGTACACATTCCCAACAGGCACATAACGTAATTATGACGTCACATCAACGTCCGTGTAACGTCATGACTGCACCGACGTTGATTTGGCATTGCCGTAGCGACGTGTGCCTGCTGGTATTATTTCCTTAGTTTTGCTCAAAACCTGCATTGTGTGTACTAATTATAACCATCGCCCCCGCCCATCGGGGCTTGGAGAAATAGATTGGGCTGCATGGTGCTTCCACGCAGAACTGGATCTGACCATACACGAGTCCTGGTAAACTGATAAGAAGAGCTAAGCCTGCCCAGGTAAAGCGGTGTTAGTCAGATAAGCCTTCTGGTTTCATTGGGCGGTAGGGCTTGGGATGTCATTTCATCTCAATATCGGGTAAAAGTCCCACAAAATTGGAAGCAACGTCTCCAAATTGACCTAAATAGAGTTGACGGGGACGTTAAACCCCAATTCAAATAAACAAACAAACAAACTTATTATAACCACCTCATTATAACAAGCACCAAGTAATGTTTGGAGCAGGAATAAAGAAAATATCAAACGTTGGCATTTGAAAAATGGGGCTACGATCGAAGTATCAATGTCGGTGCAACGTCATTACGTTGACGATACAATGTTTTGACGTTGTATCGATTTAGATGCGACGTTGCTTCTACAAATATCCTCGCAGGGATGTGAGGAATGTGGGCCAGGAAATGGTGCTTTCTTACATGAGAGGAAAATGACATAAAATAAACGGCGTGTTTATAAATATGCTACACTCTGCTTTGTGAAGTGCAATGTTACGTACATAAAAAAAAAAAAAAAAAAAAAAACAAATATAAGAGAATAAAAACATAGTCTACTTACATTTAATTGATTCAAGGTTTGACTGTCAACACGGCTACACGTAAAATGCATATGGAAAACGATGAGCTATCGGAAAATCAAAAATTCCTATTTGTTACTTTCGGTTTCGATTTTTCGAAATTTTGCGTGTGTGTGCCACATGTACACAAAATTTCGAATATTCGAAACCGAAAGTTTGAGCTTTTCAAAAATCCTATCAGTTTTTGGGTCGATTGTTTATCAATCGACCAAAAGTTGTAAAGCGCACTGAAGTCCACGTGACTATCACTGACCTGTCAGAAATCCAGGTTACTGCTATTAATAGAAAAAGTCTCACTATTCTTATCGCTGTGAGGTAAAGAGTATTGTGTAAGAGGATTATTTACAGAATCTGGCCTAGAAACATGTCTTGGATTTACGAAAGCCTAATAGGCTCAAGTAAGAGAAAATAAAATACTAGGAAGGCGTAGTAACGCGAAACAAAAGGCGTAATAACGCCAAAAAAGGCGTAGAAACGCAAAACAAAAGGCGCAGCAACGCCAATCAAATGGCGAAGCTACGCGAAAAAAGGCGTAGTAACGCAATGAAAGGCGTAGTAACGCGAAAAAAGGCGTAGTAACGCAAAAGAAAGGCGTAGTAACGCGAATCAAAAGGCGTAGTAACGCAAAAGAAAGGCGTAGTAACGCGAATCAAAGGCGTAGTAACGCAAAAGAAAGGCGTAGAAACGCAAAACAAAAGGCGCAGTAACGCCAATCAAAAGGCGAAGCTACGCGAAAAAAGGCGTTGTAACGCAAAGAAAGGCGTAGTAACGCGACACAAAAGGCGTAGTAACGCAAAAGAATAGCGTAAATACGCGAATCAGAGGCGTGATAACGCGAATTAAAAGGCGAAACAACGCAAAAAAGGCGTAGAAACGCAAAGCAAAATGCACAGTAACGCCAATCAAAAGTCGAAGCTACGCGAAAAAAGGCGTAGTAACGTAAAGAAAGGCGTAGTAACGCGACAAAAGGCGTAGTAACGCAAAAGAAAGGCGTTGTGACGCGAAATAAAAGGCGTAATAACGCAAAAAAAGGCAAAGAAACGCAAAACAAAAGGCGCAGTTACGCCAATCAAAAGGCGAAGCTACGCGAAAAAAGGCGTAGTATCGCAAAGAAAGGCGTAGTAACGCGAAAAAAGGCGTAGTAACGAAAAATAAAGGCTTAGTAACGCGAATCAAAGGGCGTAGTAACGCAAAAGAATTGCGTAGTAACGCAAAACAAAAGGCGCAGTAACGCCAATCAAAAGGCGAAGCTACGCGAAAAAAGGCGTAGTAACGCGACAAAAGGCGTAGTAACGCAAAAGAAAGGCGTAGTAACGCGAAACAAAAGGCGTAGTAACGCAGAAGAATGGCGTAGTAACGCGAATCAAAGGCGTAGTAACGCGAATTAAAAGGCGTTATAACGCAAAAAAGGCGTAGAAACGCAAAACAAAAGGCGCAGAAACGCCAATCAAAAGGCTAAGCTACGCGAAAAAAGGCGTAGTAACGCAAAGAAAGGCGTAGTAACGCGTCAAAATGCGTAGTAACGCAAAAGAAAGGGGTAGTAACGCGTAACAAAAGGCGTAATAACGCAAAAAAGGCAAAGAAACGCAAAACAAAAGGCGCAGTTACTCCAATGAAAAGGCGAAGCGACTCGAAAAAAGGCGTAGTAACGCAAAGAAAGGCGTAGTAACGCGAAAAAGGCGTAGTAACGCAAAAGAAAGGCGTAGAAACGCAAAACAAAAGGCGCAGTAACGCCAATCAAAAGGCGAAAAAAAAACAGTGATCCTTAGCCTTGGACCCTGAAAATTGAACTTGCTCGAGATATTATCAAACGCAAAATTTGTGTGACTTAATAATATATAAACAAATGCGAGGACCCTGAAAGTCTAACTCACTCGAGATATCATCACACCCAACATTTGTATGACATTATCATTAAACCCATCAATAAATGTGACCACTAGAGCCATGACCAAGTTTTTCTCAAAATAGCTACAGTAACCTTGACCTTCAGCCCTGGACTCTGAAAGTCAAAGTCGCTCGAGGTATCGTCATACCCAACATTTGTGTGAAGTTATAATAAAATCCATCAATAAATAAGGGGCAAGATCGATGACAATGTTTTTCTTAAAAATAGCCATAGTGACCCTGACTCCCGAACTACGAAATTAGTGACCTTGACCTTGAGCCCTGGACCCTGTTATATTAATATCCATCAATAAATGAATGTGCAAGAGCGATGACTATGTTTTTTTTTTCTAAAAATAGCCATAGCGACCTTGACCCGCGGACCCTTAAAATCGAACTCGGTGTGTTAGAAAAAAAAAAAAACATTATTCCTCCCCCGGGATTCGAACTCACAACCTCTTGATTCAGATCCCACAGGGAAGTAAGGGAGGTGAAACAGAGGAAAATATTAACTTCTCAAAAAGTCAAAATTAAGCCCCAAAAACCTGGGGAATGGAGCAAAAAAGACTAAAATGTAAAATGCTATTTTTTACCCATTGTTTATTTTATTTGAAAATAAAATTGTAAAACATCACAAATGAGAGCTTACAGGTAAACTTTAACCAAATGCCGACGCCGACGCTGACACCGGACGCCGGGGTTATTGCAATTTGCAATAACCCCCCCCCCCCCCCCCCCCGCCACCCCGGTTACTATCGTAAGGCGAGCTAAAAAGGCGTAGTAACGCAAAAGAAAGGCGTAATAACGCCAATAAAAAGCGTAGTAACACGAATCCAAAGGCGTAGTAACGCGAAAAAAGGCGTAGTAACGCAAAAGAAAGGCGTAGTAACGCTAATCAAACGGGGTAGTTACGCAATAGAAAGGCATAGTAACGCGAAAGAAAGGCGTTATTACGCCTTTTGATTCGCGTTACTACGCCTTTTGGTTCGTGTTAAAGTCGTAGTAACGCAAAAGAAAGGTGTTGTAACGCGAAAGAAAGGCGTTATTACGCCTTTTGATTCGCGTTACTACGCCTTTTGGTTCGCGTTACTACGCCTTTTTTGCGTTACTACGCCTTTTGATTCGCGATACTATGCCATTCTTTTGCGTTACTACGCCTTTTGATTCGCATTACTACGCCTTTTTATTGCGTTACTACGCCTTTCTTTTGCGTAACTACGCCTTTATTTGCGTTACTACGCCTTTCGTTTGCATTACTACGCCTTTTTTTCACGTTATTGCGCCTTTCTTTTGCGTTACTATGCCTTTTGATTCGCGTTCCTACGCCATTCTTTTGCGTTACTACGCCTTTTTTTCGCGTTACTACGCCTTTTGTTTCGCGTTACTACGCCTTTCTTTTGCGTTACTACGCCTTTTGATTCGCGATACTACGCCATTCTTTTGCGTTACTTCGCCTTTTGATTCGCATTACTACGCCTTTTTATAGCGTTACTACGCCTTTTTTCGCGTTAATACGCCTTTCATTTGCGTAACTTCGCCTTTATTTTGCGTTACTACGCCTTTCGTTTGCGTTACTATGCCTTTTTCGGGTTACTACGCCTTTTGTTTCGCGATACTATGCCATTCTTTTGCGTTACTACGCCTTTTGATTCGCCCATTACTACGCCTTTTTATTGCGTTACTTTGCCTTTTTTCTCGTCAGTACGCCTTTCTTTTGCGTAACTACGCCTTTATTTGCGTTACTACGCCTTTCGTTTGCGTTACTACGCCTTTTTTCGCGTTATTGCGCCTTATTGCGCCTTTCTTTTGCGTTACTACGCCTTTTGATTCGCGTTCCTA
The DNA here is from genome assembly GCA_963580285.1 of Lucinisca nassula. NCBI lineage: Eukaryota > Metazoa > Mollusca > Bivalvia > Lucinida > Lucinidae > Lucinisca > Lucinisca nassula. The sequence goes on along the minus strand of OY757024.1, from coordinate 103,095,909 downwards.
CGCCATTCTTTTGCGTTACTACGCCTTTTTTCGCGTTACTACGCCTTTTGATTCGCGTTCCTACGCCATTCTTTTGCGTTACTACGCCTTTTTTCGCGTTACTACGCCTTTTGTTTCGCGTTACTACGCCTTTATATAATTTTAATTTCTCATACCTGAGCCTATTAGGCTTTCGTATGGATTTGGCAAACAGTGTATCTTCAAATCAGGCGCCACTGTTCACGTAAACGAAAAGATTCTCAAGTCGCAGTTTAGGATCATATTTCCAGCCTACACTCAGAGACAATCGACCCACCAGTGCTGTCAGTGCTTTGATTTAATAAAGGCCTAGTGTCATAATGAAACTTCAATGTTTAAACACCGTTGACCAGAATACCTTGGTATTTTCAAACTTATTCTGGAGTCTCTAGGAAACCCCTCTATAGTCCCAGGTAACATATATATTTAGGGAAATTTTAGGGCGACATTTTAAAGAAGGTATGGTGTGTGCACTGATTAAAATCGCCTCGATGAGGCGATTTTAATCAGTGCACACAGCATATCTTTTCCTAACAAAACATCAAACAGACGTATAAAATCATTCTGACTTTGCGCTGTGCATAACCCTCAGTTACTCAAATTCCCCTGTCTCGAACGAATTTCATATTCCTAAACGTGTGACTTTAAAGCATTCCTAGTGCCTTTTCCCTATTGATCAGAAAACACAGTTTTCCAGCAAACAAATCAGTGGTGTTAGATCCCTCAATCTCATGCACCTGCACTGGTCTAACAGCCATTCTCACGCCCAGTCGTCTGAGTCAGGCTAATAAAGGTTTCAAAGCCATGGTGAAATATCTCGCTGCGGACTCTGCAAAAAGTATTGCAAAGGTTCCGAGAAATGGCTAGAATGTGAGGACTGTAACAAGCGCTTCGAATCCTCATGTTCTGATTTGGATGTAACAGTCAATTGTTAGAAATTGAATCTAGAGTTTGAACTTGGTATTGCAAAGACTGCAAAGCTGACTGTGGTTGCAGTGGTGCTGTCCTTAATTGCCACAAAGCCGTTCAGTGTGATCAATGTGAAATGTGGATACATACTGAATGTTCCTTCATTTCAGATGCAGAATATGGCACTTTGGTAAACTCAAGCTGCCACTGGATATGTCCAAATGTGAGGTCTGTAACTTTTCAGATTCCTTCTTTGATGAATATGTAGAACTGAGTAAGCCAAACAGGTTTGAACCTCTGTCAGATGATAAAAGAGGCAGATCTTCGACTGCTGATGAAACTAAGTCAAATTTTGTGAAAGGTTTGAAACTTTGCAGTATAAACATAAATGGAATAAGAGGAAAAATTCTTGAACTTTTAGCTTTCCTCGATACACCTCAACCTCATATTGTTGCTATTCAGGAATTAAAGATTTACAGTTCAAATACTACATCTGAACTTTTCCCTGAAACTTGTCAGTACTGTGTCTACAGAAAAGATAGGAACTCTCATGGCGGCGGGGTGATGTTGCTCATTCATAGAGACACCCCTCACATGCCTTTCATGGAACTGGAAAATGACACTGAATCGGTCAGGGTTAAGGTTTTTGCAAATAAAACTTCCCACTTCGTAGCAAGTTGGTATCGACCACCAAATGGAACGATCGAAAACTTCCAGTTGTTTAAAGACCAACTGGATTGCAATAAATCGCAGCATAAGGGTAAAAAACTCCCGGCTGTACATGTTCTAGGTGACCTCAACTTCAGAGACATTGCTTGCCCCGACAGGCTCAGCAAACAAGGCACAATACTGAGTCAGTCCGAAGGACAAATATTAATTGACATTATGAACGATCATGGCCTTGAACAAATTGTTAACTTCCCGACTCGTGATAAGAACACATTTGATATGATCCTTACGACTTTGCCAGGACAATTCGAAGACGTTCATTCCCCAGATTAACTAAGTGACCACGATATTGTCTCCGGATATTTAAAAATTCGCATCCCACCAATAAAGAAACCTCGGAGGAAGGTGTACTCATATCAGAAAGTTGACTATGAAACTATGAGGAAGGATGCACTCAGATTTGCAAAGGAGAATACTTTAAGGGTCATTCAGATGCTCGGTCTGTACAGGAGAATTTGTATTTGATAACGTGTTTCATTCATACTTCGGCCGAAAATCATATCCCCTCAAAAACTAGTAGGTCTGTATCTTCTATTCCCTGGATCACTCCAGAGATAAGAAGAAAAATTCGCAGAAGGAATAAGATTCATGCAAAGGCAAAAAAGACGGGAAGTGGTAAACTCCGGACAAAATGTGAAAACTTGAGACGTGAAATCAAGACTGATAAAAAAAATCAGCATGCGAGGAACTTAGCAGGTGATGTAAAGGCAAATCCCAGAGACTTCTACAGATATATCAATAGCCAGAAGAAAGACAGGCAAGGTATCCCGCCTCTTAATAAAAGATGAGGGAACGGGGTTGCTGAATCAGACTCTGAAAGGGCAGAGGAACTAGTTGGTAAATTCAATGATGCGTTTAATAAAACTGAGTTAACGGAGGTTCCATTGACTGGAAGATCGGCCCCATCCATGAATAATATTGTTGTGACAGCTGCATGAGTGATCAAGTTACTTCAAGGCTTAAACCCCAGTAAGGCCTTAGGACCTGATGAGCCTCATCCTAGAGTCCTGAAGGAACTAGCAAATGAGTTGGATCCAGTTTTTGCACACTTGTTTCAACAGTCACTTGATGCGGGTGAAATCCCTAAAGAATGGCTCTTAGCAAACATCTGTCCACTCTTCAAAAACGGAGATAGGGCTCTTGTCCGTAATTATCGCCCTGTGTCTCTGACTTGTGTTCTGTGTAAATTGCTGGAACATATAGTCTGCTCAAACATCATGGCCCACTTTGACGAACATAAACTTTTGTCAGCGGACAGACAACATGCAATAAGGAAAAGGCACAGTTGTGAAACTCAGCTAAGCACAGTTATTAATGACTGGGCAAAAATCTTGGACAAAGGGGGACAGGTGGACACATTTATTCTGTAATTCGAGAAGGCGTTTGACACCCCTCCTCATGAACTACTTAAATCTAAGTTATTTGGTTATGGAATTGGGGGAAAGACCTTCAAATGGATGGATTCCTTTCTTTGCTACAGAAAACAGCGGGTTGTTGTTAATGGTGAATCTTCGGAGTGGGTTCCCGGTTTGCCTGGAGTCCCGCAAGGGGCTGTTCTTGGTCCCATTTGTTCTCCCTGTACATCAATGATATTTCCACTGACACTGACTCAGAAATAAGACTGTTCGCAGATTATTGTGTTTGTTACCGGGAAATTAGAGATACAGATGACTCATTGAAACTTCAGGCTGACATAGATAGATTAGTATGTTGGGCCCGAAAATGGGGCATGAGATTTCTGCTAGTTAAATGCAATATTATGCAGATAACTAGGAAGAGATCTAATAAAGTTGAGGCTTCCTACATCTTAGAGGGAAAGGTCCTCGAGAATGTGGACTCCATTAAATACCTTGGAGTGACAATCTCACACAACTTTGGATGGAATACTCATATTAGCAACATGTGTACTAAGGCAAATAGAACGCTTGGTTTCCGGAGGCGATATCTTCATCAGTGCCCTCAGGATGTAAAAGAGGCAGCATATAAAGGTCTTGTTCGCCCAATCTTGGAATATGGTAGTTGTATCTCGGACCCCAGTGGAGTGGTCCTTAACGATGAATTTGAGAAAGTTCAGAATAGAGCTGCTAGATTTGTAACAGGCAATTACTGCTTTGAAACTGGGAGCATGACTGGAATACTTGGAACATTAAAATGGGAGTCTCTCAAGAAAGGGAGAAAAGACAGTAGGCTAATCCTTTTATGCAAAGGTCTAAAGGGTGCTGCCAGCATCCCAATAGATGACATTGTTCCCCCAGCTAGACACTGTAGAAATCACCATTCGTTGGCGTTTCAGACCCTTAGTGCAAGAACTGACATTTATAAAGAGTCGTTCTTCCCCAGAACCATTAGAGATTGGAATTCCCTTCCCGATTCGATTATTTCGACAGCTGAAGGTGCTGATGATTGTGTAGCTAAATTTACCTCTTTGGTAAGACCTAGGGACTTACTTCCCACATCACAGGTCCTCGTGTATGAATGTCATTTGACGTGTCAACAGTAACAATTCTGATTCTCGGTCCTAATTCGAGCCCGTAGGGAAGCAACAGAAATAGGTATAAACTAGAACTGTAAGAAGATCTGCCCCCCCCCCCCCGCCCTCCAGGAAATATGAAAATTTTATTCTACTTGGAGATCTAAATTTTGATATGCTTGACCGAGATAAAAGTGAGACACTAGGTGGTATATGTGACATTTTTGACTTACATAATACTGTGAAAGATCCTACTTGTTACAGCTCCTTCAATAAACCTTCACTGTTGGATGTGGTTTTAACCAGCAATAGCTCTTTAGTTGGTAAAACTCTCAATTTTAACTGTGGCTTGAGTGATGTCCATAACCTGATTGGTTTTCAACTAAATGTTGATGTCCCCTTGCATAAATCCAGGTGGAGAAATTACAGAAGTTTTAAAAATTTTGATATTGAAAATTTTAATTTTGATCTAGCCAAAAATTTGTCTGAAATGGATTTTTCTGAAAGCAGTGGTGTTAACGAGACGTATGAGGATTTTACAAATAGAGTTTTAACTTTTGCAGATAAATATGCACCCATGAAAAAGAAAAAAATGTATCCCAAAACCTGTTCCCTATTTGAATAAATCACTGAAGCAAGCTGTGTACAAAAAGAAAATGTTATTTAATAAATTTCAAAAGCATAAAACTTAAAAAAATTGGGAAAAATTTAGGCTGCAAAGAAATTTAGTTACCAAGCTCAAAAGAAAATCAACAAATCAATATTTTAATGAAAGATGTGTGGGTGGTAGTAAAGCAAAAGATTTTTGGTCAACTATTAAGCCATTTTTAACCAATAAAGGAAGTCATTTTCAGAAAGACACAATTTTATTTGAAAGTGGAAAACTTGTAGATGACCAGCAGGAGGTCTGTAACATTTAACGATTTTTTTGTAAATGTGGCCAAAGATATAGGAGAAAACTCAATTACAGTTGACAGTGAACACCCTAGTATTGCTAAAATTCAAGAAAATCTATCAGAGCCATCAGTTTTAAATTTTCAGCCCATAGAGGAAAATTTTATTAGTAAGGAAATTGATAAACCCAGTGTGAATAAAGCCACAGGGCATGATGGCATCTCAGCTAAAATTTTAAAACTTGCCAAACCTGCAGTTGTAAGTCCTATTACCCAGTTAATAAATAGTACAATTAAGGTATCAGAATTCCCCGATGAGAGTAAAAAAGCACTGGTAAGCCCACTTCATAAAAAGAACAGTACACTAGACAAAGGAAACTACCGTCCTGTTAGCATTCTGCCTATCCTCTCAAAATTATATGAAAGATCAATTAATGTCCAATTAATGGAATACTTCAAAAATCATTTCAATTCTTACCTCTCTGCCTTCATACCTGGTTATGGCTGCCAGAGCACACTTTTGAGGATACTTGAAGACTGGAAGCAGGCTTTGGATGATAAAAAATATGTCGCGGCTATACTTATGGACCTCTCAAAAGCATTTGATTGTTTACCACACGACCTGCTTCTTCTAAAACTTAAATTCTATGGACTTTCGGAAAATGCATTGAAATTAATGAACAGTTATTTGACAAACAGAAAACAGAGTGTAAAATTGGGAAGTCTAAAAAGTGATTTTCAATCTATCCTCAAGGGTGTGCCCCAGGGATCCATTCTTGGGCCAGTGTTGTTCAACATCTTTCTAAACGACATTTTCCTTTTCATCGAACACTGTAGTTTATATAATTATGCTGACGATAACACAGTTTCATGTATTGACAGCAATTTAGAAAGTCACGTTTACAAACTTGTTAGCGACAGCCAGCAGCTTATAAAGTGGTTCCTGGATAACAAGATGAAGGCCAATCCAGAAAAATTTCAGGCTTTTGCACTAGGTCAGCACACCAGGAATGAAAATATTACTTTCAACCTTGAAAATAACAATATTAAATGTGAAGAAAATGTAAAACTTTTGGGGGTTATTATAGATTTTAAATTAATTTTTGATTTGCACATTTCAGAAATTTGTAAAAAAGCATCAAGGCAACTGAATGTTTTGAAGAGGATTGGCAGGCATCTGTGTAGACTAGGCAAACTGAATGTGTATTATTCATTTATATTGTAAAAATTTTTATTTCTGTCCCCTGGTATGGCACTTCTGTGGGGAAACAAATACAAAGAAAATTGAGAAAATACAGGAAAGGGCGTTGAGATTTATCTACAGCGACTATAGCTCTAGCTATGATTCGCTGTTGATATGATCTCAACTACCCTCACTGAGGATCAGGCGCCAGAGGACAGTAGCATTTGAAGCTTTTAAAATTTTTAATTATTTATCTCCAGTTAATTTAAATGATCTTTTAATATTTAAACATCATCATTATTCATTTAGGTATACGAAGACAGTCGAGGTGCCTCAGGTAAGAACAGTTAAGTATGGTACCTGGTCCTTCCGCTTCGCTGCTGCCAAAATCTGGAATTCCCTCCCGCAACATTGAGGGACATTTAAGATTTAAACATGTTTAAGAACCAGGTAAATGCATGGAGCGGAGTGACCTGTTCCTGCTCTTTCTGTTCATACAGTTAGTTTTGTTTTCTGTTCAGTGTTTTACTATATTCTCCTTTATTACCTTTTGCATTTTTCATTCTGTTATAATGTTATCGTTTTTAGGTCGATGCTTAATCTCTTAAAGTAAAGCCAAGTTTTAATAAGTTTTAATATTTCAGGTTTAATAAAATTTTAATTTCAGTGCTATTAATTGCTATTTTGCTAAATGAAATAATGTAAATATGATACTGTGATATTCATTTAATATGTGCATGTCTTTATTTTGTAAGTCGGTAAATAGCTATACATAGCTAATGTTGTACTGTTATATACTTTCTCCGACTTTAAATAAAATTTGTCTTATGTCTAATGTAGCATAGGCGCCGGTTTGGGTGTAAATAAATACATGTATGACGCAATTGATGATGGTCTTTGGTGGTCATATTGGATATTGTTATTGTAAGGTCGGATTAAAAGTTTAATGGTCACAAAAAATACTTCTTAATCCGCCTGAGGGGAATAAAGGTCAGACTTTTATAGGAATGTTAGCGAAAAGGAAATTGTTACAATCAGTTGTAGAAACAAATACTTTGAAAGCAAACCTTGTCAGTACAGTTTCCATTGTTACATCCTTCAACAATAACATAGAAATTAATTAGCCCTTTAACCCTTATCTTGCTGAATATTCATTTAAGCCACACCAATTTCTGTCTATCAACCAATCAAACTACTTGATGCAAAATATTGCTACAAATTCATAAACTGAATGCCAAACAGTGTAGATCCTGATCAGATGGCTTCTTCAGAAGCCATATGATCTGGATCTACACTGTTTGCAAAGATAGGGGTTGTCGTGAACAGCAAGATAAGGGTAAAGTAACTTTATAAGGGAGCGTGAATATTGCTTGACTTGAGATGGCATTGCATAAAAGGGCTGATCAGCTTTTAATAACGTTAGTAACGGATCAAAGTTTATTAAAACATATGAAACTTATAGCTTTGTATATTTTAGTTATTATACATATTTCTAGGTTTCTCATTAGAGATAAAAACCCATTTGATAGTTTTCCGTTATAAAGTCTAATACCATAGACATTAATTAGCTCTTTAAGTAACTTTTTAAGAGATCGTCAATATTGTTTGACTTGAGTTGGTATTGTATAAAATAGCTGTCAATGTTTACATACCTGCTTTTTAAAAACCGCAGTAAGGGATTGAAGTTTGTTAACATTTATGAAATAAAGGCGTGTATATCCCAAATTTAGTGACTAATATTTAATCTTCATTAGTGTGTCTCAACTCCAAAGCTCTGAAACCGAAACGGATGATGGACAAGACCAGGCAAACACAGCACATACCCCTCCGAGCACACACCGACCGACGTAGCTCATGAGACAGGTCAACTGGAGGCATCAGGCAAGAGACGTCTACCCTAGGACTTACAGGCGTCCCCCGCAGAGCCAACATCAGCAAACATGACCCACACTCGACGGAAGTCTCGGGCACCAGGAAGGAGATGTCCAAAGTAGCGAGACTTGCACAATTTAAAATATAACAAAAAGTGGCAACCAAATCCACTAAGATACATGTCTCACCTAACAAGTCAGTCTTAGTTTTAGACAAATTAGAATGAAACGTATAGCTACGTATATTTTTAGTTATAAAATATATTTCTAGGGTCCTCATTAGAGAAGAAAGACAAACCATAACAAAAATAAATCGCGACACAAGAACCGCCTTGGAACGGTCAGCGGAAACGAATTCCACTGGGGGTGGGGTGGGGCTTAAATCGAGTTTACGTGACAACAATCCTCGCCCTTGCTTCCGTCGCGATTAAGACAAATAATTTGTTCAGTCCGCATGAAGGCCTCATAATTCATCAGTGCAACATCTCCGTGAACACAAAAATCAAACAACCACAGAGATGAAACAACGGTGAGGACTCGACAGGTAGAAACTACTGAAATGATGGAGCAAAAGAAAATCAACAGTTAGACTCCGATGGGCCCGACCAGAGACAAAGCATCAGGTACCAACCAACATAAGCCTTTACGTTGGAACCGTCATAGACCCTGAGGCCTGACCCACCGGCGTACAATTAAAGAGGGTAGCAAAGTTGACAACCGTGACTGGGTTAACTACCATGCATGCAGTCTGTCGTATAACATTTATGTTGTACCCAATCTTTTTATATCGAAGAATGATTTTACGAAATTGGGTGCTGAAGTCATTGCGGTTATATATTTTTTTCTGAATTTATATACTAAGTCACCATAAAATTCGGGTTCCGATAGACCTTGTTGCAGAAGAGATTTAAGTCCAATATTGAATTTTGAAATTAAATCAGAATGACGTCTATAATATTTTGAAAAAGCTTTTCGTAGTTTATGGTACTGATAACCCTGATTAAGAAGTTTAGCCGTTAACAATTTATTACGATTGTTGAAGTCAGTTACATGACTACACACTCTAGCAAATTGAATTAATTGCGGAATATAAAGGCCATAGGATGGCGCACGAGGAACATCACCATCCAAAATTTACAATCTCAAAATCAAAATCACCGCGTTTATCATAAATTTTGCAAGATACAAACCCATCTACACTAGATAGATGTAAATCCAAAAACGGAGCCTCGGTATCAGAAGAATTTGCTTTATTCAACTGAAGTTCTGTGGGGGTTGGGGGTAAATTTGACTGATCAAGCCATCGAAATGGGTATTATCAATATTTAGTAAATCGTCCCAATATCTAGAAGTGGAGCTAAAACCTTCAATGATTTCAAACTGGTTTTCAGCAGAAAGGGACATCATGAAGTCTCTCTCGTAACAGAACAAAAACAGATCAGCCACAAGTGATGCGCAATTAGTACTCACAACTTGTCTAAATAACTTAGTAACATATCTTATGTAAATATTGTCAAGTAGAAAGGTGATCTAGCTTCACACACTTTCTGACATGACCATAAAGTATAATTTGTATGCTCTACAGAAGTGAAAAAGGTATTTCTTACATTACATGCAAGATACAGGGAGTCTTCCCTATGAAATGTCCTTCCAATTAAATCATTAAGTTTTTCTTTTATAAGATTATGAGGAAGTGTAGTGCAAAAGGTTAAAAATCATAAGTAGACAGACTTGAAGCACGAAACGCCTGGATTTAAATTTATTTAAAACTTCATTTGATTTTTATTTAAAACTTCATTTGATTTTTATTTAAAACTTCATTTGATTTTTATAGACCAAAACAGATTCTACCTGATCTCTCGAAGACTTTGTCGCAATATTTTAGTTAATAATTTGGAGAGTTCGGCGGTGGTACAAGAGCTTGAATTTACAATAAACCGTGCTTTGTATGGTCTTTTATGAAGTTTAGGTAACCGACATAAGGTAAGAAGCTTGTCTTAGCCTTCTGTAACACAGACAGCAAACTTGGTGGCTGAATAACAAATGTGGTCACCAATAAAAGCCCTCTCTACAGCTAAAGGCTGAAGTTCATAGGCCTTAGTACCACCAAGTTCTTGCTGAAGAGTTTTAACATAGTGAAAATGAAGTAGAGGCAATGATCAGGAATCGATACAATCAACCCACAGCTCCCATCAGAGACACCAAATAGAAAGACACGCAAACATGAAACAACAGACCTCATGGAAACACCAACAGCGGAAAGCCAAAAGGACAGACCACATTGTTAGCGGCCTTATCAGCTGGAGCCAAAACAAACATCCTATGAAATTCTTGAATACCTGGTTTAAGGTGACGTAAAGACGTCTTAGGTTTAGGAGGTAATAAGTTCGTATTTTGCGAATAAAAAGAAATGCGTTTGTTCACTAATTTCAGAATGCTAAGTTTCCATTCTTTTAGAGCTTTATGCTCAACATACTATCGTTTACACCACTGATTACCAAACTCATTCAAGGCAGCAGCGATTTCATCTCTACATTTATTGAAATCAATTTTAGAAGGAAATCGACATTTCGATCCTTTAGAATTCATATTACGTATCCTAGAATCCGGAATATTTTTTATAATTGCCAGTAACAATAAGACCAGCAGCAGGATAGCAATACACTGAATTTTTACAATCACATGTATCAGGAGTGTTAGTGTCAATATCAAGATCAGAAACAAGTTCTTTGAAATAAAAAAGGATAGATCTAACAGGTTTATTGTAATTATAGCAAATGATGAGTGTTTCATTGTTATAAAAATAAGCAGGAATGGATGACATAACCGAACTGTCCCGGAAGATACTAGGTAAATCTATAAAATCCAAACCCTTATTAATGAAGGATATTTTGATGTAGTGACGTTTGTGATTAATTTCAGAATCGATGGAAGGACAAAGAGCATGCTGAGTATAACCTCTAGTTAAAAGAGCAGCGTCGTATAACTGATTAGAACTATCGTAGAATTTATTCGCCTCGGTATTCAGAATCCTTAATACAGAAATGGGTAATGACCTAGAAAAGCAAGCATTGAGTGGCGTCCATGATTCAATAATATTATGGACAGTCACTTTAGTCTGGTATTGTTTCTTTTAAAAGCACGTAATTGACATTTATAATTACCATTTTTTCTGGTGCCGTGCGATCTAGTTTTACGCTTTCGACAGTCCTGAAGCGAGAAAATATCAAAGTCGGACATTTTAGATATATTACCCTCATGATAAATGTTGTCATTAAAGCCCAATGGAAAATGTGTCTGTAATAATTTAATCCATTTTAATTCAGTTTCATGCCGTTTAATAATTTTAAACCTAGCTGTAGAATTTACATCATATTTTTTTCCACTGGCTATATAGAAATATCTTTCATAGAATGACCTGTACGTCTGAAATGACGGTATAAGAAAGTGTCAGTTTTTTAGGCTTACTAAATCTACGATAGTGTCCGTTAAATCGTGTTTTAACCCAATAACATAGAAACTAGCTCTTTGAGTAACTTTGTATGGGAGCGTCAATAATGTTTAACTTGAGATGGTATTGATATATTGCATACAAGAGCTGGTCAATGTTTTCACAAATTTTAAAACTTATGAAACTGATATATACGAGTAATATATTTCATTGGTACAGAAAGGTTGCAGATAAGTCCCATTTTACAGTAAAACAAACTTATATTATGATATAGTTTTCATAAAAAATTCCGTGACAGATATCATCCATGTTTGATAACGTACCGGTTTCAAGTCTCCAAAATGTCTGGTGTGTGTTAATTTAAAACCGGAATCATTTTCAATACCTTACTGTGGTGTCAAATATTAGTCGCTTTAAGGTTGCCACAATGTCTGGTACACAAACAATAGATATTTTACTTGTCCAAACATGACTAGTTAGAACCTAAATTGCTATTTTAGAAACCCATCCTGGCTTACTAGAGCATAGCTTACATAATGCGATCACTTGACAACCCGAGTGCTATTTTTATAATCCAATCAAACGTAAGAACGATGTTACCAAAAGTCTATAAAAACGAGTGCAGACATAATTATACATTATCACTGTAGAATTGATGCTGACAACACTGAAAATTTCACAGCAAAGTTCGAGCGCTAGGTGAACACTTTCACCGACTCCGACGACTTGATGGATTTCACGGCGACTTGGGGAATCGTAGATTCACCGGTTGTCATGTTTCGATTATTTCAAATACATAATCGACAATATGGGGATGAGTTCGTTACCGAGCAAATTGACTTAATGCTTAAGCATATGGATGGGCCGATGGAACAAACTACCGACGATTTTGAATTTTCCTTGTGGTATGTTAAAGAAGAGGAAGAAGTCCAAATGTCGATCAGGGCTATTTTATTTGATAACGATATGTACGAATTGATAAAGGCGTGTATCGATGATGGGGAATGGAATCCTACTTCGCCACGGTGGGCGGACGATTTGGCCAGCGGACGATTTGGCCCGGACGATTTGGCGAAGGAAAATTCGGCCTAGAACAATTTGACAAGCCAAAAATACCGGGTAGGACAATTTGGCCAAATTAATTTCTCCTAGCGGTTTTCTCCTATCTTCTTTCTTATGAAAGTTTTCATTGTTCTTAAAGGAAACCATTTTTTATTTTTATTTAACAGTTCTTATTCTAGCAATCGTTTTATTAGCATTTTTGTTTCATTTGGCAACATATTTTCATCAAATATTTCAAGTTTTTTCAGTGATTTCATCTGTCATTTCTTGGCTTTGATGAGTGAAAATCAAATGTTGACATATGAGGAAAATTGCATAGTTTGAGCAGTTTCTTCATTTGACAACATACTTTTACCACCCATCATTACATATTTTCTGCTCATTTACAGTATCTGATCCAGTCAACACTATTGAGGTCATATTAGAAGTTGTGATCTCCATTGTTTAACATGCATAGAATCATTGAAATCTAACTTCATGAAATCATGATACATGTACTTTATATTGCACTTTGTTTATGGCACAAGAAACAAACAAAACCTCCTGATTTTCTTTTATCTTTCAGTAATTTCAATAATGTCACCAAACATTTTAATGTGTTAACAAACTAATTAATTAATTTGAAGCAGCGTCTCAAAAATGACCTTTACAGTGTTGACGGGGACGTTAAACCTCAAATCAAACAAACAAACAAACAAACTAATTAATGACAATGTGAGGATACATTATGATTTTTTTGGACAATTTTAATAGCAATTAAAAGTTGTCACTTATACACATAAAACAAAACCAACAATTAAAGTTTGAAAAAGGTAATTAAAAATAATTAAAAAAAAGGTATTTAAAGAAACCAAGACCAGTAAACAAATCAACCAGCCAATGAACCATGCTTCAGGAAAATATGCTAATTTTGTATTCCAACAAGTTTAACTAAATTCACAATGTTTACACAAACAAAACCAACAAAATAAGTGTGGAATAGCTAATTAAGAAAACAAGGAACCAAGACCGTCAGCAAATCACTTGGCCAATTAACCACGAATACAAGAAAATGTAATTAATCTTGTTTTCCAGTCATTTTATCATTTTAAACAAAACCCTTTTATTTATTTATTATATTATTATTGACGGGCCTCCGTGGCCTAGTGGATAAGAGCGCTGACTCTTAGTCATTAGGTCTCTCACCGCCGTAGGTTCGAGCCTCGGTTGGGCCACGTGTGAGGCGCCAAGTTCTGCAACGGAAGGTCAGGTGGTTTTTCTCCGGGTACTCCGGTTTTCGCCCACCTCTGATTAACGATCGGCTCGATATGAGTGAAATAATCTTGAAAGGGCCGTAAAACCCAAACCAAAAAAAATAAAATATTATTATTATTATTTTTATTTTATTGTATTTTTATTATAGATAACCATTTTTATTAATTTGCTCATAAAAAATATCCCAGGCCAAACGTTATAGTTTAAAAACAACAACAAAACATCTAATTGTTTAAAATCTTCTTTAAAATGTTCCTTCCACAGATTCAAACATTACTGTATATTACAAACAAACCTAAAACATTAAATTTTCAGTTTAAACCAGTCATTATATTAATCTGGCCAAATTGTCCTACCCAATGCTTTGGCTGGCCAAATTGTCCTAGGCCGAATTGTCCTAGACCAAATCGTCCGGGCCAAATCGTCCTACATTCCTTCGCCACAAACAGGCGGAGGGGAAGAACCACTAAGTCAGAAAGAACATACGTACAGACATGCGGTCGTAGACCGTAATTTCCAGATAAAAGTAAAAGAACAACACAATGGGAGAGGGTACAAGATATCGGGGATGGACTCCACCTTATGTTTGATGACGTTTAGAACGAAGGCCGGGGCGATTTGGCGGGAAACGATTTAGAAAGATTCGTGATTCATCACAAAGGTTTACACGACTCTATCGCAGTACCCCTGCAGGCCTGGGATCAGCTGAACACACAAAAATGAATGAAAACTATCGAAAAAGTGCTAAACAGTAACCAAAAAAGGTCTGCTCTGTCTCTGGTCGGGCTCATCGGAGTCTAACTGTTGGTTTTCTTTTGCTCCAGCATTTCAGTGGTTTCTTGCTGTCGAGTCCTCACCGTTGTCTCACCTCTGTGGTTCTTTGATTTTTGTGTTCACGGAGATGTTGCACTGATGAGTTAGGAGGCCTTCATGCGGACTGAACAAATTATTTGTCTAAATCGCGACGGAAGTAAGGGCGAGAATTGTGGCCACGTAAAATCGATTTAAGCCCCCCAGTGGAAATCTTCCACTGACCGTTCCAAGGCGGCTCTTCTGTGGCGATTTATTTATGTTGTTGTTTGTTACTTACTGTGTGTATCACTTGTGTCTTTTAATTTGGATGGCCATATGGCCATTTTGTGGGAAAGTAACTGTCCTTATGGCCTTCCTTTGTTTAGGTTTCCATTATGGTCTGGTCGCTTAATGTTTGTATTTCTTTCCCTTTGGTGTCTTTTATGGGTGGAGTAAGTTAATTGTATCAATTCCTGATCTTTGTTTTACTTCTACTTTGATATCACCATCGGAACCATCGATTTACCCAAAGGCAGTTGAGGACCACATCAAAGGCAAGAATTATTCGCTTGACCTGATAAAAACCAATCATTTCAATCGGAAATGACGACCACCTTTGTATGACGGGAGTAGTCGGGGTTTGTTGGGCGAAACTTAGCAGATGTACACCTAAAGAGTGGAAAGAAATGACAACAAAAAACAATGGAAAGAAAAGCAACCTACATCTTATTTTGGAACATCGAAAGGTCCCCTTCACTTTTAACAAGGATCTATTTGATTTGATTTGAGGTTTAACGTCTCCATCAAAACTGTATATATGCCATATTGGAAACGTTGCTTCCAATTTTATGGATCTTTTACCCGACATTGTGATGCAATGACATCTCAAGCCCTGTCGCCAAATGAAACCAACAGTGTTTATAAGCATGCACGGTCCGACTCACACCGCTTTGCCTGGGCAGGCTTATATCAGTACAGTCGGTTTCAGCTCTGCGTGGAAGCATCATGCAGCCCATCTGTTTCTTCAAGCACCGATGGGCGGGGCCGTTTACAAGGATCTATGCAACCAGAGTCTTATCTATGCAACAAGAGTCTTAAACAACAGCGAAAGTTAGCGGAAGCCATACGTCAGTTAGCGGGAGTATCCATGGGCAGACCGGAGAGTTTAAACGACGTTGAGGCATTTTAAGAAGCATAAAGAGTTCGCGTGATAATGGTCAGCGCCAGGCTAGGTAACAAGTTCATCACCAGTCCCAGTATTTACTTTTATCTAGTCGACGACAACCACTTTTATGCCACCACACCAAACAGCGCCAGATACTTTTGTGAAAAATGTTTTTATCCCGAGAAAGACACCAGTGCGACACTTCATGTAAAAACATGTTACCGTGAGTAAAAATGGAAAATTTAAGGGTAAACGAAGCGGACAATCACAGTGTAAAAATGGTGGATGTGTTTGCAGTGTTATAAAGTAATGAGAAAAGATAAACTAAAAAAAGAGGACCACGAGTGCGGCGAGTTCTTATGTAACTCTTGTGAAAAATGTGTAATGGACGATCATCTTTGTTACTTGAGAACAAAACCAGCTAAAGAGGACTTTATACCTAAATCTATATATTTTTCTTTTGAATGTAGAAATGATGAAATAGCGGAAAGTACAGACAGATATAAAGTCTTGAAAAGGGACAATTGTAAGAACTTTCAATCGCAACAGGTATGAAAATCTTGCACTAAATGCCAACATTGTAAAAGGTCATGGTGTGACAAGGCTATGCATCTCCATACCTTTGTCGTAGCGCATTCCGTTTGTCCCAAAAGCATTGATAAGCCCTTTATGTAAAGCGCGCGGTACTCTTAGCGAAGATTGTGACCACACCGGTTTTGGGGACGAGGAAGACGATGGTCCTTGTCTCGGAAAATGCGGTTTTAGGGAAGTCACTTTCGAAGGAGCAGATACCGCCGACAAAATTGGAGAACCGACATAAACATTTTAAAGTCGTAGCTTAAAACATGAAAAATAGAAGTAAAGACAATGATCAGGAATCGATACAATTAACCCACAGCTCCCATCAGAGATACCAAAGCGAAAGAAACACAAACATGAAACAACTAGACCCTAATGGAAACATTAATAGCGAAAAGCCAAAAGGACAGGTACTTTCCCACAAAATGGCCAATTGGCTATCCAAAACAAAATAATATAAGCTATACACAAACTCAAAGACAAACCATAACAAAAATAAACCGCGGCAGAAGAATCGCAATGGAACGGTCAGCGAAACGAGTTCCACTGCGGGGCTTAAATCGATTTACTTGGCCGCAATCCTCGCCGTTACTTCCGTCGCGATTTAGACAAATAATTTGTTCAGTCCGCATGAATGGTTATGATGGCTATTGTCTTTAGACTATCTCATTGACCAATCCCTATGTCCAGATAAATCATCTATAACGGTTCAAAAATAATGTATATGACAGTCGAGCGAAATTAACATATCAAAGTGATTGACAATTATCACAACTTCCTAAGCATTCGGACTGAAAGAGTTGCAAAAGGAGTTGACTCCGGAAGCTAAATATTACAGAAACAATTTTATGGAAGATGAAGAGAGGGAGAATTGTTAGAATGGCTGAGTGCGAGGAAGATGAATAGTTTGATATTAGAAAAAATGTTAGGATATTGGAGAAGTAAGTCATATAGATATTTTAACCCTTTCTGTACCAAATGGAAGCTTCCTCCTTATGTCTACCAGGAGTCCATTTCAAAATTTAGGGTGTCAGGTTGTGTTTTCTTCAAAATGTATTTGGAAAATGGCTGAACTTTTCGCAAACTGTGTAGGCCCTGATCAGACGCCGCGTTCTGCGGCGTCTGATCTGGGCTTGCACTGTTTGCCCTGGTACCCGTTTTGGGATTTCCGGTACTAAATGGGTTATAAGACAAGCGTGTATGAAATTTAGACAGCTATTAGTGAGTGCTACAGGTGTTCAATAAAAAAGAAAAAGAAGTAATCAGTGAAAGAAAGTGTTGTTTTATTTATTTATTTTTTTTTTGGGGGGGGGTGGGGGGGGGGGAGGGGCGTAGATCCATTTGATTCAGTCACCATAGCGTCCGTGTGCTTGAGGATATTAAGGACAAAGTTTATAGAAGAACAAGATGTGTTTGTGAAACACTGATGCCCCCGGACAGCGCATGTTAAATATGAAAGCAGTATCACTAAGCAATCAAAAGGTATGGCCAATGTTCCAAGTCTTAAAAACGTAGGTCAAGGTCACAAGGTAAAAAATTATGGGATTGTTGAAAAGGTCTTGTGACATAGTATGCACATGTGAAATATGAAAGCCATATCACTTACTAATTGAAAGTTATGACCAATGTTAAATTTAATAAAACAGGTCAAACATCAAGGTAACAAGGTAAAACTAGAGTGATGACAATGTTTCTCTAAAAATAGCCATAGTGACCTTGACCGCGAAAGTAGATCTTGCTCAAGATATTATCATAAGCATCTTTTGTGTGAAGTTGTATTAAAATCTGTTAATAAATGTTAGCGGTAGAGCGATGACAAAGTTTTTCTAAAAATAGCCACAGTGACCTTGACCTTGAGGTTATGACCTTGGAAGTAAAGCAACTCGAGATGTCATCATAAGAAACATTAAAATCCATCAATAAATGTAGGTGCTAGAGCGATGGCAAAGTTTTTCTAAAAATAGCCACAGTGACCTTGACCTTGAAAGTCAAAATCGCTCGAGATATTGTCATAAGGAACATTTATGTGAAATTATATTGAAATTGGTGAAAAAATGTAAGCGCTAGAGCAATGACAAAGTTTTTCTAAAAATAGCCACAGTGACCTTGACCTTTAAAGTCGAACTCCCTTGAGGTATTGTCATAAGGAACATTTGTGTGAAGTTAAATTGAAATAGGTGAAGAAATGTAGTCGCTAGAGCGATGACAAAGTTTTTTTTAAAAAAAATATCCACAGTGACCTTGACCTTGAAAGTCGAAATCGCTTGAGATATTGTCATAAGGAACATTTGTGTGAAGTTATATTGAAATCGGTGAAGAAATGTAAGCGCTAGAGCGATGACAAAGTTTTTCTTAAAATAGCCACAGTGACATTGACCTTGAAAGTCGAACTCGCTAGAGATATTGTAATAAGGAACATTTGTGTGAAGTTCTATTGAAAAAGGTGAAGAAATGTAGTCGCTAGAGCGATGACAAAGTTTTTCTAAAAATAGCCACAGTGACCTTGACCTTGAAAGTCGAAATCGCTTGAGATATTGTCATAATGAACATTTGTGTGAAGTTATATTGAAATCGGTGAAGAAATGTAGGCGCTAGAGCGATGACAAAGTTTTTCTAAAAATAGCCACAGTGACCTTGACCTTGAAAGTGGGACTCGCTAGAGATATTGTCATAAGGAACATTTGTGTGAAGTTATATTGAAATTGGTGAAAAAATGTAAGCACTAGAGCAATGACAAAGTTTTTCTAAAAATAGCCACAGTGACCTTGAAAGTGGAACTCGTTCGAGGTATTGTCATAAGGAACATTTGTGTGAAGTTATATTGAAATCAGTGAAGAAATGTAGTCGCTAGAGCGATGACAAAGTTTTTCTAAAAATAGCCACAGTGACCTTGACCTTGAAAGTCCAAATCGCTCGAGATATTGTCATAAGGAACATTTGTGTGAAGTTATATTGAAATCAGTGAAGAAATGTAAGCGCTAGAGCGATGACAAAGTTTTTCTAAAAAGAGCCAACGTGACCTTGACCTTCAGGCCATGACCTTGAAAGTCGAACTCGCTCGAGATATTTTTGGAAGGAACATTTGTGTGAAGTTATATTGAAATTGGTGAAGAAATATAGGCGCTAGAGCGATGAGAAAGTTTTTCTAAAAACAGCCGTGGTGACCTTGACCTTGAGGTCATTACCTTGAAAGTCGAACTCGCTCGAGATATTGTCATAAGGAACATTTGTGTGATGTTATATTGAAATCAGTAAAGAAATGTTGGCGCTAGAGCGAGTACAAAGTTTTTCTAAAAATAGCCACAGTGACCTTGACCTTGAGGGGGGTGTCTGGATGGACAAAAATTATGGTACCACTAGAAAGGTCTTGTGACAAGGAGTGCACGTGTGAAATATGAAAGCCCTAATACTTACCAATCGAAAGTTATGGCCAATGTTAAAGTTTATAAAAGTAGGTCAAACGTCAAGGTCAAGGTCACGAGGTCAAAAATTATGGAACCACTAGAAAGGTCGTGTGACAAGGAGTGCACATGTGAAATATGAAAGCCCTACCACTTACCAATCGAAAGTTATGGCCAATGTTAAAGTTTTTAAAAAATAGGTCAAACATCACGGTCAAGGTAACAAGGTCAAAAATTATGGTACCACTAGAAAGGTCTTGTGACAATGAATGCACATATGATATATGAAAGCCCTATCACTTACCAATCGAAAGTTATGGCCAATGTTAATGTTTTTAAAAATTTTGAAAAAATAGGTCAAAGGTCAAGTTCAAGGTCACGAGATCAAAAATTATGGTACCACTGGAAAGGTCTTGTGATAAGGTATACACATGTGAAATATGAAAGCTGTATCTATTACCATTCAAAAGTTATGCCCAATGTTAAGGTTTTTGTAGACAGACAAACGGCCAAACGGACAAACAGACAGACAGACCAAAAACTATATGCCCCCGAATCTCTTAGATTCCGGGGGCATAAAAATGGAGAGCAAAGTTTGCAGACCGTGAAGACTGATTTCCCGCCAAAGGCGTGGGTTTAAGAGACAGCAAAACGGGTCCACGAATCCAAAATCACAAGTGAGCGAGTGAGCGAGAAAGAGTTTGTGCGCACACCTATCGCAAAAATCCCTCCACGTGGTTACAATGATCAATAAAATTAGGTTTCAATACAGCGGATAAATGGATAGCAGGTGTCAGTAACACCTACATTCAGCACGTTTTGA
This sequence comes from Lucinisca nassula, assembly GCA_963580285.1. Lineage (NCBI taxonomy): Eukaryota > Metazoa > Mollusca > Bivalvia > Lucinida > Lucinidae > Lucinisca > Lucinisca nassula. The sequence continues at coordinate 103,075,309 of OY757024.1, read as the reverse complement.
AAACAAGCGAAAATCTCTACCAGGCACGCGTAACAAGGGCATACGGTCACCATGGTTTTATATTTCATGGTTGTCCTAATTGTTTCTCAGATAACCGCGAAGACGCATAACATCATCATGTGAACAAGTCCGTGAAATGAACACCCCCGTACACCCCACTTTATAGAGAGAAAACTGGGGAGTACGGGGGTATACATTATTTTTCTTATTTCTCTAACGAGTACCTACAACCTATGTTTGCAGTATTATTAATAAAAATATCACGGATTTTCATCAGAAAAGTAGCCATTTTGGAGATCAGAAAAGTAGCCATTTTGGAGATAAGAAACATGCACTATGTCGCACAGGTGTGGTTTCGTAATGCACTCAAAAACAAATATGTAAATGAATTATACGTATTAATCTTGAAAAAGAAAGCATACATATAGCGATTATTAGGCATGAAATACGTTTGCATTTGGGGCCATGAATTTCAGAAACAAAAGATCCAAAACGCAGAATTAAAACAATTTGTAAGGCAGTTAGATTTAATGGACAGGCTAGATCCTAGAGAGTGCTTCTTCGGGAAACGCACCAATATTACAAAACTTCAGAACATGAGCAGAGCAGATAGGTCGATTTCATTAGCTTATACACCTGGGTGAACAAGTATTGTCGGTATCCCGTAGGTCTCCCCACCATCATAACTAAAGATTTTTGGAGAAATAAATGACTATTTCGGCATCGCGAAAATAAACATTCTGCCTCCAAGAGGACTGTATCATCCAGTCCTTCCCTACAAATCAAATGACAAACTGAAATTCCCCCTATGCAAAACCTGTGCGGATACCGAGAGTCAAGACCCTTGCACATGTTCGGAAGAGACAAGACAGTTGACCGGCACCTGGTGCACTTCTGAAATTCAAACGGCTCTAAGATTAGGATATAGCCTGAAGAAAATTTATGAGGTATACCACTGGGAGGAAACGACTCAATAGGACCCAAAGACAAGGGAAGTGGGGCTGTTGCGAAATATATAAACACGTTCTTAAAAGTTTAAGCATGGGGCGAGCGGTACCCCCGATAGGATCGAAAATGAAACGGATATGGCACAATAAACTCAGCAATATTTTGAGGAGGAAATATCGTTGGATCAATGAAACATCGTGAAGAACCCTTGCATGTTAGCCCTGGCCAAATTATGCTTAAACAGCTTCTGGGGCAAGTTTGTTCAACGGCTCAACATACGACATACACAGTTTTTTCACGAAACAGAAGCCAACATATTCTTTATGTTTCTTACCGGCAAATCATGTTAGTTGAGGATGTATATGACTTTAAATGTACATTGTTCATGATAAATACAAAATGTTTAAACCAACATGTTCTTCCAATTATTTGCCGATCCAGCGAAACAACCTCTGAACTTTCATATACTTTCAAATGACATGATTTATAAACAAAATAGAAATGAAGGCAATCTCCAACCAGAGACACCAAAGTTGGAGAAACACAAACATGACATAACTAGACCCTAATGGAAACATCACTAGCGGAAAGCCAAAATGATAGTTACATTACCCCACAATAGCCAATTGGCTATCAAAAACAAAAAGATATGAGCGATACACACATTCGAAAACGAACTATAATAGAAATAAACCCCGACTGAAGAACCGCCTTGGAAAGTGATTAATATTTCGCTGATGGGCGTAAATCGATTTTACGTGGCCGAAATCCTCGTCATGATTTAGACAAATAATTTGTTTAGTCCTCGTGAAGGCTTCCTAACGCATCAGTGTACATCTCCTAAGACACAAAAAACATACAACCGTAGAGATGAAACAACGATGAGGACTCGACAGCAAGAAATAACTGAAATGCTGGAGAAAAAAAAAAACAACAGTTAAACTCCGATGGGCCCAACCAGAGACAGAGTATCAGGTGCCAATCATCATTACATAAAATCAAAGTTTAACTAGAATTTGTTTTTCTACAAAAAACACAGATGTCTCCCTTTTTTGACCTCTAGGTATGATCTTGGCATTGGAGGTATTGACCTGGGTATTGTGTGCAACACATCATCTAATGAAGATGAACATGTCTGCAAAGAAAGTTATTGGTCGTACACAAAAAAGCCATTTTTACCTTTGACCTCTAAGTAGGGCATTGACCTTTGAGGTAAAGTACATCGCCTCGTGATGGTTAACATTTCTGCCAAGCATTTTTCTAATCCATTAAAGAATAAGAAAGTTATTGAGTGAACACAAAAGGCCCCTTTTTTACCTTTGACCTCTAGGTATGACTTTGACATTGGATGTATGGACCTTGGTCTTGCACACGACTCATTGTCTAATGAAGGTGAACATTTCTGCAAAGTTATTTTAAAAAGTCCATCCAGAAATAAAAAAGTAAATCACTGGACACAAAAAAAGACTTTTTTGACCTTTGACCTCTTAGTATGACCTTGACCTTGGAGGTAATGACTTGGATAAAGCGCGCAACAAATCGTCCATGAAGTTTAACATTTCTGCCAAGTAATTTCACGTTCTGTCCAGAATACCACACATCGCCTCATAATAGCTGACATTTATGCCAGGTAATTTCAAATTCTATCTAAAAATAAGAAAGTTATTGACACAACACGAAAAATGCCCTTTTTTTTACCTTTGACCTCTAAGTGTGACATTGACCTTTGAGGTATCAACCTGGGTCATGTACGCAACACTTCGTCTCATGGTGGTTAACATTTCTCCCAAGTAATTTCAATCTCCATCTACGAATAAGAAAGTTATTGACCAAACACGAAAAAGTGCCCCTTTTTTAACTGTGACCTCTAAGTATGACCTTGACCTTTGAGGTACCGACCTGCGTCATGCGCGCCACACATTGTCTCATCATGGGTAATAATTCTGCCAAGTAATTTCAAAATCCATGTGAAAATAAGAAAGTTATTGACCGGACAAGATTTGCCCATACATACATACCGACAAACTTCAAAGGGAGCTAACTCAAAAAGTATAAATGCGAAAGTTCTTGCGCTCAGCACGTCTAATTTTGATTAATAATTATATGAAGTTTCGTGAAGATAGCTTCAACGGTTTTTAAGTAATAAAGCGGACACGCTTTTGTGACAGACGGACACAAAGACAAACAGACGCCGAGGGGAAAAACAATATGTCTCCCGTCTCCCCGAAAAAAAATTCGGTGGGGGGGGGGCATAATTCTATGTAAGCCTTTACGCTAGAACCGTCATAGAATCTGAGACCCGACCCACAAGTGTGCAACTAAAGAGGGAGGCAAAGTTATTGGGTTGTATACCTTGCATGCAGTCTGTCGTTTAACATTTATGTTGTACCAAATTTTTTATATCGAAGAACGAATTTACGAAATTGGGTACTGAAGTCTTTGCAAGTATATATTTTTCTAAATTTATATACTTAGTCACCATAAAATTCGAGTTCCGATAGACCTTGTTGCAAAAAAGATTTAAGTCCAACGTTGAATTTAGAAATCAAATCGGAATGACGTAAAGGCTTAGCGTAGATTATGATACCGTTAACCTGATTAAGAAGTTTAGCAGTTAACAATTTATTACGAGTGTTGAAGTCAGTTACATGACTAGACACTCTGGCAATCCGAAGTTAAAATAAAATCAACATATACTTAGCGACATGTACAACCTGCTGGGCAAGACTGAAACTGTACAGTGTGCTCGAAGTGCAAGAAAGGCGTGTCTGGTATTATGGCACGGAAAGCGTAATATACGTGAGTCGTCCTGGACAGTATGACCCGCCTTTGGGCGACTATCTGGGCGAACTCACAGATGAGCTAGGAGCTGGATAGTACATTGTAGAATTTGTGTCTTGAGGCCCAAAAAGTTATGCATATAAAACAAACACAAAGAAAGAAACATGCAAGATCAAGGGATTCACTTTAAACTACACCAACAGTCAACTCATCGATTTTGAAAGCGTCAAGGACATTGTTAGACTTGCCCAAGTCCCTACATTCACATTTTTTTTTATTTTTAAATGAAAGTCCCTTTAAACAAAAAATATGTAAAAGTCTCTTTAGTCTTCATCTTTGTTAATTTCACAATTTTCATAAAAGACTGTATTCATTTACAATGTATCTATTTTTATCCCCACGTTTTTCAACGAAAAGTGGGGATATTGTTATCGCCTCCGTCCGTCTGTCCGTCTGTCTGTCCGGCTATATCCTCCTAAACCGTTAGCCGGAATTCAACCAAATTCGGTATGCGAGTTGCTTACATGAATGGCTTGCGCAAGAGCACATTTTTTTTGTCCCCGCCCCCAGGGGCCCTGGGGAGGGGTCAAAGGGTCAAATTTTGACTACTGTGGAGAAAACGTGGGGATTTGCGATGGCTTGCCATCGACTGCGCGCTCTAGTTTATTTTTTGTAAACAATTATTTCTACAATGGACATCTAATTAACAGACTTGGGCAAGTCTAGGACATTGTAACAAATTTAAAAAAGCTGTACAAACATCACAGAAACCAATCCTAGAAAAATATGTAGAGGCAAGAGTGGTAAGAGAAAGCGAAAACTGGTCTATAGAGAAGAGAAGAACATGTATCAGATTGCTTACACAAAGCGTAGGAGACTAGATATCTTATGGATATTGAATGTTGAGTCGATTCGTGCGGTAGGTGTTATGATTTTAGTGGTTCATTATGCGTTTCTATGTTTGTTTCAAAATGCCATTGCTGTTTTAGTTATTGAAATGTAAACAAAAAGCTTGTAAGAAGAACTTGCGTATGTTGTATTTTCAGTCCTGCGTAAGGACATGAATCCCATCGAATCTTATGAACCCAAACTCACTCAAACACATTCCTCCTCATCCTCTTCCCCTCCTTCAAACGCATTTCTTCTCCTCCTCCCTCTAAAACATTTCTCCTACCCCTCCCTTTGACACATTTATTCTCCTCCTCTTCCTGTTCCTCAATCAAAGACAACCCTCCTCCTCTTTCAAACGCATTTTTCCTCCTCCTCCCTCCAAAACATTCCTCCTCCCACAAACACATTTCTTCTCCTCCTCGTCCTTCTCGCTCAAACACATTTTCCTCCCCCTCCTTCTCATTCAAACGCAGTTCATCTCCTCCTCCTCCCTCCAAAACATTCCTTCTAATCCTCCCTCAAACACATTTCTCTTCCTTCTGATCCTCACCCAAACACATACCTCATTCTCCTCCTCCTCGTCGTCGTCCTCCTCATTCAGCCGCATTTCTCCTCCTCCTCGCCCTAAATCTTTCCTCCAACTCCTCCCTCGAACACATTTCTTCTTTTCCTATACCTTTTGATCATTAGTGTAACCGAATCACACTTATGACCCCCAAAGAAGGTTGACGATCGTTAAACACGAAACCATCTTCTTCTCTACCCCCTCACTCAAACTCATGTCTCATCCTCTTCATCCTTACAATGTAGTACTCCTCTTCCCCCCACCCATAAAACATTCTTCCTCCTCCCTCAAACACAGTTCCTTCTTTTACTCTTCCTCCTTCAAACACATTCCTCCTCCTCCAAACACATTCCTCCTCTATCAATTGCATTTCTTCTCCTCCAAAATCAAACACATTTCTCTTGCTCCTCCTCCTCCTTCAAACGCAGTTTTCCTCCTTTCTCTAAAACATTCCTCCTCCCTCAAACACATTTCTTCTCCTCCTCTCCTGCTCTTCCCCCTCCTTCAGACACATTCCAATTTCTAAAAATTAACATTAGCTTGTATGGAGGAAAAGGAGAATGAACGAAATGAACAAATAAGCCGACAAAGCCCATTGTCTCTAACACAATATAAGCCATCATTATTGCATTGAGGCGTCTAACTTTTGTACTTCCTGAGAAAACTTTGGAGAAAAATTAGCATTCCTCAGAAATCTTTGAAGAAAAATTAATCATAACCATTAATCATAAGTCTAGAGAAACTCGACATTGCCATAACAATCATACTAATGAGCCAATTTAAAAAAAAACTTTATTTGTGCTTAGTAGGCCCAATGGCTTCAGAGGAGATGTCGTTTGAAAGTGGTGACACAATACGATGCAGACGACGACGACGGACAACTGCCTTTTCTATAAGCCCCCCCCCCCCGAGCCCCCCCCCCCCCTCGGCTCTGGTTAGCTAAACAAGATGGCCAAATGGCCCTATATCGCTCACCTGTGTACCAGAAAATCGTTAGTTTAGGAGCTACATACTAAATATCTAAGCTCTGGGCCTTGTGGTTTCGGAGAAGTTTTTTCCACTATAAGTCTATAGCAGCAAATGAGACCTGGGGCATGGCCAGTTTTTACCCAAAGGGCGTGGTTGGAAGGATTCATGTAGGCGATCATCTTATGCTACTATATACGAAAAAGCTAAGCCATGTGATTTTTTTTTCCATTTTAAGTTTTTTGTTCAATTTAAATCTATGCTAGCTAATGGGGCCCTGCACATGGCCAATTTTGTCCCAAGGGGCATGGTTGGCAGGATTTCTTAAGATGACAATTTCATGTTGCTACATACTAAATATCTAAGCACTGCGACTTATGGCTTCAGATGAGAAGAATTTTTTCCATTATAAGTCTATGAGGGCTAATGGGCCCTGAACGTGGCCAGTTTTTACCCCAGTGGCATGGTTGGCAGGATTTATGTAGATGGCCAACTTGAAGTTGCTACAAGCTATACATTTAAGCGCTGTGCCCTGTGGTTTCAGAGAAGAAGATTTTTGAAGTTTTTCCAACTGTAAGTCTATGGAAGCTAAAGAGCCTTAGGGTGTGGCCAATTTGGATCCCAGGGGCATAATTGGCAGGATTTATGTAGGTGGCCGCTTGACGTTGCTACATTCTAAATATCTAAGCTCTGGGCCTTATGGTTTCAGGGAAGAAGATTTTTGAAGTTTATTCCATTATAATTCAATGGGAGCTGATGAGCTCGGGCATGGCCAATTTTGACCCCCAGGGACAGGGTTATCAGGATTTATGTAGGTGACTAGTTTGTGTTGTTAGATACTAAATATCTAAGCTCTGTGCTCCATAGTATCAGAGAAGAAGATTTTTGAAGCTTTTTTCCATTACGCGTCTATGGGAGCTAAGGAGCCCCGGGGCGTGGCCAAGTTGCACCCCAGGGGCATGATTGGCAGGATTTTTGTAGGTGACCACTTGCCATTGCTACATGCTGAAAATCTAAGCTCTCGGCCCTGTGGTTTCATTGAAGAAGTTTTTTAAAGATGTTCTCCTAATAAGTCTATGGGAGCTGATGAGCCCAGGGGCGTGACCAATTTTGGCCCAAGGGGTATGGTTAGCAGGACTTATGTAGGTGACTATTTTATGTTGCTATATACTAAACATCTAGGCACTGTACTTCATGATTTCAGAGAAGAAGATTTTTGGAGCACTTTTTCCATTTTAAGTCTATGGGAGCTAAGGGGGCCCGAGTGTTGCCAATTTGGACCCTAGGGGCATAATTTGCAGGATTTATGTAGACGACCACTTGACATAGCTACAAGCTTAATATCTAGAAGAAGATTTTTTTAAGTTTTTCCCATTGTAAGTCTATGGGAGCTTTATGTTGCCATGGCAACCAGAATTCCAATTCCATCAGCACAAAAACATTATGCAGCCTTCCCCCTACCTGATGATGCTTCTCATGAAATTTGATCAAGATTGGCCGTGGGGTATTATACTTATTTGAAATTGTTTACGGACACACGCATGCACAGACGCACGACGGACGACGAACAAAATGTGATCCCAAAAGCTCACCTTGCCACTGCAACAAGTGAAAAAATTCTAATCACCTTTACCCGGCCGGGGATCGAACCCGGGTCGCCGGAGTGACAGGCCAATACTCTACCGCGTCGCTATAAAAGCCGGCTGGTACCGCAAGGCAGTACAAGTGTATCTTATACCTATCACTACTACATATTCCCCCTCCTATTTAAGATTCGTCCTCGAATTTCTCAATCTTTCCAACTAAATTCGCCGGTACACAGATGTGGTCCGAGTCTCTGTGGGTCATTTACGTTGGGCGCCAAATGTAACAGGTGAAAAAAAATGCTAATCACCTTTACCCGGCCGGGGATCGAACCCGGTCCGTCGGAGTGACAGGCAAACACTCTACCGCGTCGCTATAAAAGCCGGCTTGAACCGCAAGGCAGTACAAGTGTATCTTATACCTATCACTACTACACCACCACGTGACAGGTGAGCTAAAAAAGGAAATGATTGCACAACCAAAATATCATCAAATACGAAAAACTTTTGAACTGTAAAAAAATGTACTTTTAATTTGTCGAAGTGTATGAAAGTTATGCTGAACCACTTTTCACAAAGTGTCAAACAAGGGGCGGCCCTATTTTGCTCACCTGAGCTTCTCTAGAGCATTCTAAAGGACTATGATTTCTCTTCACGTAATGTACGTTTAAATTTAAAGTGGCAAGCTGGCGGTTGAATAACTGTTTCTTCAGGCCTTGGGAGGAAGTTGATGGTGCTTGACACATTTGAGACCTTTCAACCCATTAAGGATTAAGTCAAACGTGGTCAGAATACCACATTATTCCACCTTAGTGGTAGAAGCCTCCGTGGTCGAGTGGTTACGCTACTCGCCTTGTAAACCAGGGTCGCAGGTTTGATCCCGGGCTTCTCCAGACTTTCGGATGAGTCTTTAAACCGAGGTCCCGTCTCCGTATGGGTTTAGCTGTTGGTGGGACGTAAAACTGAAACACTCACTCATTCCACCTTAATGGTTAACCGTTATTGTTATTAGTATAGTTCGAACAAATTGACCTGAGACTGGTGAACTCTATTAACATAATTTCGCACCCGACTGAATGTATATAAATATCGTTTTCCGAAGTTCTCCAAAATGACCTATACTGTGTTGACGGGGACGTTACACCTCAAATCAAACAAACAAACTATGAAAACATGTGATCCCTAAGGCAGGTCCAAATTATTGATCTTTAAGGCAGAGCCATGATTTGAATTGGTACAAGGGCTATAATTTGAACAACTTTTGCAAAGGGTCCATTAGGTGAAGCTACATGCCGAAAATCAAAGACCCGGGCCTTCTAGTTTGTGACAAAAAGACTGTTAAATGTTTTCCCTACTTAAGTCAAAGTTAAGCACATGTGCGTCTCAAGCTTCAGACCTGGCCCATGCGGTTTCAGAGAAAAGGACTTTTCAGGGTTTTCCCTATATAAGTCTATGTAAAACCGGTGGGCCTTGAGCACAGAAAGGGGGGGGGGGGGTGCCTATTTGGGGCTTTTTTGGACCCCTACCAAATCTTTTTATTTTTGGCAGATGAATAGCCCATCATAAGTGCTTTATTATGGTATACCTCTTTTCGCTCACAATTATCCGTTTTTTCGAGCTACAGGCCTTTAAAAGTGGGTGGGGTACTTAGCATGTCACTATAGTCTATTTTTAAAGTTAATTTTGGTTATTATTTGTGTGTTATTTTACCAATTTTTCTCTTTATGCAGACAGAGGGATGTCGGAAATGATATTTAGGCACATTTTTCAAAACAATATTGCAAGTTTTGAATATTAAATGTATTTACCAAACGTTAAGATACATTTGCTTATTTTTACCCTTAATCATTAAATATTTTTAAATGTTTGGTAATATAGGGGACAAACATTGGTGATTCTTGGTCAATACTAGTATTTTTATCAGCACAATTAAAAGCAGTGTAGAACCGGTGGATTTAGGCTACATTTTATGGTTCAGTGAACTCAGAATTGACAATAGGTGGGGTAATTCAGACGATGAGTACAGTTACTTTCCCACCAACTTACAAATACCTCATAGTGATGATGTGTATTTAATGCCAGCAAGATTATTCATTCGCTGATCTGGGTACCATATTCTATACCGCCTTTAGGTATTGTTTTGTAACCTCAGATTTACCTTTACACCTGACAATCTATCTTTATAACCCTACCTTGGGTATTGTTTTGTAACATTAGATGTACTTTTACACCTGACAATCTATCTTTATAACCCTACCTTTGGTATTGTTTTGTAACATCAGATGTACCTTTACACCTGACAATCTATCTTTATAACCCTACCTACCGATGCTTTGTGAGCACAGCATTCCACTATACTTGACCCACTTTTGCATTTACAAAACCATCCCTTTATGGGGTCAAGTCCTGGGCCATACTCAATCCACAAGTTATACGAACCTCGGTGATGTGGTTTCTGGGATTCTATCGTCACCAGCAGAATGAAAGCAAGACCCCACAGCTCAAGTCCCATTACTTTTCTTACCTAACAGACGCTGCTAATAAAGGACTGGGACACATCAAGCTCAGAATCAGATGACAGTGAATCAGAAAATGTCCGAGTTTGATATATGTAATATGGTTAAGAATAGTAGTCTAGAAGGTAAAGGGTAAAGGGTATGGAGATACACTTCAGGCTGCCAGTGCTGCCTAACAGAAGGATAAATGAAGAGGTTTATTTTAGTAAACAATTGAAAAATGCATCCTAGTCTTCAAAACTGAGGTTACAAAACAGTACCCAAGATAGGGTTATAAAGATAGATTGTCAGGTGTAAAAGTAAATCTGAGGTTACAAAGCAATACCCAAGGTAGGGTAACAAAGATACATTATCGTGGGTAAAGTTCCATTTGAGGTTACAAAACAGTACCTTAGATAGGCTTATAAAGATAGATTGTCAGGTGTTAAGGTACATCTGATGTTGGAAATCAATACCCAAGGTAGGGTTATAAAGATAGATTGTCAGGTTTAAAGGTACATCTGATGTTACAAAACAGTACCTTAGATAGGCTAATAGAGATTGTCAGGTGTAAAGGTACATTTGATGTTAGAAAGCAATACCCAAGGTAGGGTTATATAGATGGATTGTCAGGTGTAAAGGTACATCTGGTGTTACAAAACAATACCCAAGGTAGGGTTTTAAGATAGATTGTCAGGTGTAAAGGTACATCTGATGTTACAAAGCAATACCCAAGGTAAGGTTATATATTGGATTGTCAGGTGTAACGGTGCATCTGATGTTACAAAACAGTACCTTAGATAGGCTTATAAAGATAGATTGTCAGGTGTAAAAGTACATCTGATGTTACAAAATAATACCCAAGGTAGGGTTATAAAGATAGATTGTCAGGTGTAAAGGTACATCTGATGTTACAAAACAATACCAAAGGTAGGGTTACAAAGATAGATTGTCAGGTGTAAAAGTACATCTAATGTTACAAAACAATACCCAAGGTAGGGTTATAAAGATAGATTGTCAGGTGTAAAGGTAAATCTGAGGTTACAAAACAATACCTAAAGGCGGTATAGAATATGGTACCCAGATCAGCGAATGAATAATCTTGCTGGCATTAAATACACATCATCACTATGAGGTATTTGTAAGTTGGTGGGAAAGTAACTGTACTCATCGTCTGAATTACCCCACCTATTGTCAATTCTGAGTTCACTGAACCATAAAAAGTAGCCTAAATCCACCGGTTCTACACTGCTTTTAATTGTGCTGATAAAAATACTAGTATTGACCAAGAATCACCAATGTTTGTCCCCTATATTACCAAACATTTAAAAATATTTAATGATTAAGGATAAAAATAAGCAAATGTATCTTAACGTTTGGTAAATACATTTAATCTTCAAAACTTGCAATATTGTTTTGAAAAATGTGCCTAAATATCATTTCAGACATCCCTCTGTCTGCATAAGGAGAAAAATTGGTAAAATAACACACAAATAATAACCAAAATTAACTTTAAAAATAGACTATAGTGACATGCTAAGTTACCCCACCCACTTTTAAAGGCCTGTAGCTCGAAAAAACGGATAATTGTGCGCGAAAAGAGGTATACCATAATAAAGCACTTATGAGGTATACCATAATAAAGCACTTATGATCTGCCAAAAATAAAAAGATTTGGTAGGGGTCCAAAAAAGCCCCAAATAGGCACCCCCCCCCCCTTTTTTTCAACCAAGGGCTATCATTTGAGCAATTTTGGTAGAAGTCCCCTAGATTAAGCTTCATACCAAATATAAAAGACCTTGGCCCTGTTTTTTTTTTCAGAGGAGAAGATTTTTTAAAGGATTTCCCAATACAAGTCCATGTCTAACCGATGGGCCCCCGGACAGGCGCCATTTTTGGCCACTGGGGTATGATCTGAACAATCTTGGTAGACGTCGACAAGATCATGCTTCAGACATGGTATCAAAGAACAGGTTATTTAGAATTCACTATACAAGTCTATGTAAAACCTGTGGGTTTCTTGGGACTTGGGCCCAGTGGTTTCGGAGAAGATTTTTAAAAGATTCTCCCTTTGTAAGTCTATGTAAAACTGGTGGGTCTCTGGGCGCAGCCATTTTTGACCCTGAGGCTATAATTTGAACAACTTGGTAGAGGCCCCCTAGATAAAGCTTTATACCAAATATCAAAGACCTGGGCCTTACGGTTTCGGAGAAGAAGATTTTTAAAGGCTTTCCCTATACAAGCCCGTGTAAAACCGATGGGCCACAGGGCGGATCCATTTTAGCCCCTGGGCTATAATTTGAACAATCTTGGTAGAGGTCCACTAGATGAAGCTTCCTACCAAATAGCAAAGACCTGGGCCTTACGCTTTCAGAGAAGAAGAATTTTAAAGGATTTTCCTATACAAGCCCGTGTAAAATCGGTTGGCACCAGGGCGGGTGCATGTTTGGCCCCAGGGCTATAATTTAAAGGGTTTCCTTATAAGTCTATGTAAAACCAATGGGCCACGGGGCAGGGCCATTTTTAGCTCCAGGCCTATAATTTGAACAATCGTGGTAGAGGTCCCCTAAATGAAGCTTTATACCAAACAGAGAAGAAGTGTTTTAAAGGATTTCCCTACACAATCCCATGTAAATTGGGTGGGGAACAATCTTGATAGAGGTCCACTAGATAAAGCCTCAAACCAAATATCAAAGACCTGGGCCTTATGGTTTCAGAGAAGAATTTTAAAGGATTTGCCTATACAAGCTCATTTAAAACTGGTCGGCCATTTTTGGCCCCAGGGTTATAATTTGAACAATCTTGGTAGAGGTCCAATCGATGAAGCTTCATACAAAATATCAAAGACCTGGGCCAAACGAACGACGCGTGTACGACAGTCAAAAGGTGACCACAACTTTAAGCTCACCTTGAGCTTTGCTCAGGTGAGCTGAAAACGTATGTATGTCAAACATTGATGATTTACTAGTATTAAGTTCTACATTAACGAGTCTCATCAACCTGTCGACCATAACTTTTTTAAATGATAAGAATATCTCAAATATTTTTGTATATTTAGTACATTCCATGCTTAAACTGGCTTACTTCCGTCTCCTTTTAAGGGGAATGGGAGGCAAATCCTTCAAAAGTATTTTCGTCTTCCATGTCAATAAGGGTCAACTCCTAAAGGAAAGAATTTGCTCCGTCATTTCCTGAAAGAAAGAATTTGCTCCTTAGGAGCAAATTCTTTCGTTTAAGAGTTAACCTTTTTTCAGTTGGACGGGGCTTATAGAAAAGCGAACAGGAAGTCCCGAAAGTTGTCTCCCTTTGAAAGATGGCGGAAAAAGCTGCCAGGTGTTCCCATTACCCTTAAGATTTCAATATACCCAAAGTTACTAATGCTACAGAAGCTTCCCTGCTATTATCCATGTGTGTGCCACTGGTCAATAATGTTAAATCCGCGCACACAATAACTGTCCTTTTGGCTTTCCGCTAATGATGTTTCCATTAGGGTTTTGTTATTTCATGTTCGTCTTTATTTGGCTTTGGTGTCTCTGATGGGAGCTGTGGGTTAGTTGTATCGATTCAAGAGCATCGCCTTAACTTCTATTTTGTACGAATACCATGTAAACGTTATTTATGACCGCATCTGGTTGGGGTAAAGGGGTTCTCTGTGAAAACTGGACAGGGCACATGTAGTGGTTTTGGTTTCGAATGGAAATGGGTTTAGCCGGGTGTGATTTGATTTGATTTGATTTGCGGTTTAACGTCCCCGTCAACACTGTAAAGGTCAATTAGCCGGGTGTGTTTTAACATTGAAATACTTAACCCGTATATGCCTAGAAAAGGAAAAAAACGCAAACATTAAAGGCCCTGATCAGACACTGCAGGCTCTTCACAGTACGGGTATTAAAGGATTAAACAAAAGAGTCCCCATTCAGGACCATTGTCTAGCCTAAACTCAGGGAGAATCGACCCAGCAGTACTGTAAGGGCTTTGATTATGAATGAAAACAAACTGATACTATATGGTTGTACTGGTGAGCATAAACTTGTTAACTCTTTTTGTACCAAATACAATCTTCCTCCTTATATATAGCAGGAGTCCTTTTCAAGGGATGTCACGTTGTGTTTTCTTCAAAATTTATTTGGGAAATGGTTTAACATTTTGCAAACAGTGTAGGCTCGGATCGGACGCCGCGTTCTGCGGAGTCTGATCTGGGTCTGCACTGTTTGCCAAGGTACCCCTTTAAGGGTGTCTGGTACTAAACTAATTAAATCTATCGGAGTGTCTATTGCCAGACGTCTGTAAATAGCAGAAAGTCGGTAAAAATGCTATTGCCAGACGTCTGTCAATAGCAGAAAGTCGGTGAAAATGCTATTGCCGGACGTCTGTCAATAGCAGAAACTCGGTAAAAATGCTATTGCCAGACGTCTGTCAATAGCAGATACTCGATAAAAATGCCATTGCCAGACGTCTGGCTATAGCAGAAAATGCTATTGACAGACGCCTGAGTTTTATGTAGTGCTCTGTGCGGAAATGTATGAAAATGACCAAAATAAATGTCGCTGGTTTACGTTCAGACTTTCATAGTAGAAATTGCTGTGTTGTTCTAGTAACTTGTTCTTTTTTCTGACAAAAACGGAAGATATTAAATTCTGTCTAACATTTTTTTCTTTTATCATATTACTCTTTTTATGTTATTTTCCCCTACGACTCAAAATTACATTTTGAAGTGATTCAGAAGTCAGATGGTGAAAAAACATTTTTTTTCTGCTTTTACTTACATTTTTTGGTTAGATGGAACTATATTGGTGTGGGTACAAATATTCGTCGGTAGAGCAGAGTGAGAGTGAGAGTTAGAGTTTTACGTCTCACCAACAGCTAAGGTCATTCGGAGACGTGCAATCGGCTTTATGACTCATCCGAAAGTCTGGAGAAGCCCGGGATCGATACTGAGACCCCTGGTTCTCAAGGCGCGTAGCATAACCACTATACCACGGAGGCTACCTCGTCGGTAGAGCAATATTTCAACAAAACGAATGCTAAAGAACCCAAACGTCTCTGAGACTAAATATGTTTCAGGGATTTGTGGCAACGTAGCCGGTGTTTCAAATGCCGAGGGTGGAGATATGTACACAAACTAGAAACGTGGTCTTTCTACTTTATTCAAGGCGGGCTGCGTTTGTCAGTCGACCGGAGACAAGGATGGTGCGTCGCCATCCGCCCATCGGGGCTTGAAGAAATAGATTGGGCTGCACGGTGCTTCCACGCAGAGCTGAAACAGACCTTGCACACGGGTACTGGTAAACCGCTTAGAAGGTCTAAGCCTGCCCAGGCAAAGCGGCGGGTGTTGGAACGTCCATGCATATTATCACTCTGCAGCCCATATAGTCATGTGGGACAATTGTAATCCGCCTATCACCTGTGTCCGATTTAAACCGCGCGACAAATTGAAAAGAAATTAATAGGGCATGTGAATCTAAGACATGATTTAAAAAATATTAAGCTAGATAGCGAAAATGAGGTTGAAAATTATGAAAATTCAATCTTTTATCTTAATTTTGATTATAATTTTATATTTTTTAAATAAAATTTAAACTGGTCAATTTTGATATGAAAATAGGACCCTTCGTCTCGTGAACCTCTCGTTTACTTCAATAGAAAATTAGCAAAAACTCACGAAGGTGTCTGTTTTTATACTGTAATAATTAAATTATAAAATACGTTGTTAAAATGTGGTTGAAAGTTCTAAAAGAAAAATGTTTTTTTTCTTTCCAACAGTATCAAATAATTGAGGATCAAATAAAAACAAAGTTGGTCATTTTCAGGTTGTTTTCTTGCCATTTTCAGTACTTTGAGCCGTCTCTCCTCATTGTATCTATTTATAGCTATCAGTTCTCATATTACGCGATTATCGATTTAAATCGGAAATTTCCGTGTTTTAGCTGGTTTAAGACGAATGTCAAAGTGGGCTGCTGAAAACATTTTTGTAAATGATATTTCATGTTGAAAAAAAAATATTTTTATTTCTTCTTATTTATATATTTACTGTTTTTGATTTTTTTTCCTGTTTAATATATATTTTTTCTGCATGTGACTGATGCGCAATTAACAAACACTTCTTATTTTATACCCAGAAAATGTCCCGTTTATTTTCTACAGAAGTTACCGGTCAATATTGCCCGTAGTCAAGTTCATATTGCCCGTAGATAAGCAGTCACGTTCACAATAGAACTACTTTCAAATTTGTCCACTTCGATACTAAAAATCGGCAGCCATCTTGTCGTGCGTATCGATTGAAATAACCTAAAACAAAATGAATATAGGCTGTGACAAGGTGCATAAAGCGCATTTCATGCTAGCAAATATGACCTACCTGCAATCTGTTCAGATATTCAATAATTTCTTTTAGGAAATCAAGAGTATTTTGAAAAAAACAAAACTAACACTTCGGTAAACATAGCGTCCTGCGTTGGTAAACGTTAATGTTTTTAATGACGTCACTAATCGACGTTAACGTCGTCTTCAGTTTGGCGCCATTGGGCGTAGTTTTTCATAGTGTAGGAAGACACTTCGCCAGTATGTGGTGAACCCCAAACTGGAGGGTTTTAAATTAATCTAACTTTTACTGCAGTGGCAGTTGTAGATTGTGTGGATTGGCGGAGTTGTCTACCTTGATTGGATTTGCTTTGTGTTGAAAGGCGGTCTTGTGTTTAACTGACAATTAAAAAGTTCCTAAAACAAGCCTAGTTGTCTTAGTTGCTGTGGTTCCTGGTTGGCATGGTGGCAGCGATTAAAGGACTCACTTTTCCGACGACTTCTAAGTGCGGACACTCAAAACAAATCAGGAAAACTCAGCTTGATCAAAATATAGGTCACATGACTCTGCCATAAATTGGCTGTGTAAACTAGACTTGGCCATAAGGAACAATTTGTAGTTGATACAGTAACTACACAACTTCAACACAAAATGGCTGCTCAAATCAGGGCTCCAAAGCAGTGGTCCTTGACTAAGCAAGAGACAATCACATCCTTTGAAGCGTGGAGGCAAAATCTCCAATATACCTTGTCTCTAGATCAGAACTTCGCTCCGTTTCTGGTTGACGGATTCACATGGCGGTAGAAAACTCCTGCCAACGCTATCAGGGGTTTAGTCGACGACGACGATGCCGTTCCACTCGCAAACCGACGAACAGCTGCTCAAAAAGTCACGCAGTTGGAACTTATGTTAGGTCAGATAGCGAACTTTTGTCCCATTATCTCCAGGAACACTATTGTTAAAAACTCAACCTCTGTATCTAATATTTGGCAATCTATACGTCTACATTATGGGTTTCAGTCTACAGGAGCACACTTTATAGACTTCAACACTATCAAACTGGAACCCGGTAAACGACCCGAAGACTTATTTCAAAGGCTTCAAAGTTTCGTAGAAGATAACCTTCTACAATCAAATGGATCCATTCATCATCATGGAGAAATTCCAACTGACGACGATGAATTATCGCCGTCCCTCGAAAACTTTATCGTGCTGACATGGCTAAGGTTGATTAACAAAGAGTTACCTTCACTCGTTAAACAACGGTATGGCACGGAGTTGATTAACAAAGAGTTACCTTCACTCGTTAAACAACGGTATGGCACGGAATTAAGATCCCAAACTTTGGCTTCAATCAAACCCGAGATATCTCAGGCTTTAGATTCTTTGCTTGAAGAAATTAACTCTGTTACCGAGGCTAAAGTGTTACGAACAGAATTTAAAAACTCAACCAGTGTAAAACCCAGAGGTTTACCCGTGCAGACAACATCTGACACTAAGCGTCCTGTATGTCCATTATGTCAACAGGCAGGGCGTAGCAAAATTCACCACTTCCTTAGTAAATGTAAATACTTAACAGCAGATGACAAATCCTATATGACTAAAGTAAGGACAGTTTATGGTACTCAACAAGATAGCAGTGAAAGTGACACTGATGAGGAGTCGTGTGGTGCTACAGAAATTAGTGTTGACTCTCACACTCATGACAATGAGGTTATACCATCTACTCGTCTTGTAAGCTCAAAACAGTCTCCACATTTCAAAGCCTTTTATAATGAATATCAAGTCAAAATTACGCTTGATACAAGAGCTGAAATTAGTATGATTAAAACATCTGTTGCTCATCACATTGGAGCAGTCATCAAAAAGTCTAAACAGAGTGCTTTACAAGCTGATGGTATCACACCTCTTGCTATTGTGGGTGAGACTCATATTCTACTCAGCAGAGACAACATTGAGTTAAAACTAGAGGCATTGGTTGTTAACGATTTAGATGCAGACATCTTGGCTGGAATTCCATTTATGGCACATAATGATGTTTCTGTTCGTCTAGCTAAGCACCAGATACTGATAGGGGATTCAGTCATTGTGACATATGGCACATTACACTCAGATTCACATAATCGTGTACGCCGTACTCAAGCCCATATTTTGAAACCTGAGACAACTTCTGTCATTTGGCCAGGGAATTACTTAGAAATAGCTTTGCCGTCTGACTTACAGCCTGATTGTACTGTAGCTATTGAAGCTAGAATAGGTAATGTTAAATCACCTCAAAATTGGCCACCACCAGGTATCATAGAAGCTGTCAGTGACAAAATTCGCATACCTAATAATACCAGTAGTCCTCTATCATTACACAAAAATGAACACTTTTGTCAAGTGCGACTTACCAGAGACCTACCCTACGATGAAGTCACTGACATTGACGGACAGGTGCCCAAATCATCTTCCTCCTTGACCGATTCTCACTCAGGTACTGTTACTATCGACCCTGACAATACCCTTCCAGAGTCATACAGGTCAAAATTTCGTACATTGGTCCAAGATTATGATGAGGTATTTGATTCTAAAATACAGGGCTATAATGGTGCAAAGGGACAGTTTGAGGCAACAATTAATATGGGTCCTGTTCAGCCTCCCCAGCGCAAAGGCCGTGTTCCTCAATATGCTCGCGACAAACTGCTTGAACTACAACAGAAATTTGACGAGTTAGAAGAACAGGGTGTTTTCACACGTCCCGAATCTATAGGCGTAACGGCAGAATACCTAAACCCTTCTTTTCTTGTTAAGAAACCAAGTGGGGGATACCGATTGGTTACATCCTTTGCAGATGTAGGTCGTTATAGTAAACCACAACCATCTTTAATGCCAAACGTAGATTCCACTTTACGTCAAATAGCTCAGTGGAATTACCTTATCACTACAGATTTGACAAGTGCCTTTTATCAGATTCCCTTGTCTAAAACCTCAATAAAATATTGCGGCGTAGCTACACCTTATCGCGGTGTCCGAGTTTATACGCGTTGCGCCATGGGTATGCCGGGTTCGGAAACTGCACTTGAAGAACTCATGTGCAGAGTCCTAGGTGACTGCATTCAGGATGGAATAGTGGCTAAGTTGGCTGATGATTTGTATTGTGGAGGAAATACACTTGATGAACTTCTCTGTAATTGGAGAAATGTATTAGAAGTTCTACAGAAATGTAATCTAAAATTATCTCCTACCAAAACCACCGTCTGCCCTCGTACTACCACAATACTTGGTTGGGTGTGGTCCCAAGGCGCACTGTCAGCAAGTCCACATAGGATTGCTGTGTTATCAAAATGTTCTCCCCCTGACACCATCCGCGGCATGCGCTCATTTATCGGAGCATACAAAGTACTTGGTAGGGTATTACCACACTGTTCTGTTCACATTTCTCCCTTAGAGAATGCTATAGCAGGTGGTCAATCCAAGGATAAAATTTCTTGGTCTGATGAATTGTACCAACAATTCTATAATGCCCAGAAAGCTCTTCAGAATCACAGGTCTATAAAGTTACCTCGCATTGATGACCAACTCTGGATTGTCACAGATGGCTCTGTAACCAAACACGGTATCGGTGCTACCATGTATATCTCCCGTGATAACAAACTCTCACTTGCTGGCTTCTTTAGTGCCAAACTTAGGAAGCATCAAGTCAGTTGGCTCCCATGTGAAATAGAAGCTTGTGCATTGCAGCAGCCATAAAACACTTTAGTCCCTACATAATACAGTCCAAGCACAATACATGCTTATTGACAGATAGCAAACCTTGTGTACAAGCAGTTGAAAAGCTTTGTAGGGGAGAGTTCTCAGCAAGCCCACGCGTAACCTCATTTCTTTCCACAGTCAGTAGATATCAGATCAACGTACGACATCTTAACGGAACAGCCAATATTCCATCTGATTTCGCAAGTCGAAATGCACCCGAGTGCACAGAACCACGCTGTCAGGTTTGTTCGTTCATTATTCAGTTAGAGGATTCCGTTGTCAGGTCTGTTCATGTCCAAGATATTATAGATAACATGACACGATTACCATTCAAAACACGGTCTACATGGTTGACCATGCAATCTGATTGTCCAGATTTGAGAAGAACGCATGCACATCTTAAGCAAGGAACACGCCCCTCAAAAAAGTCAACAAACATCAGGGATGTCAAAAGGTATCTTAATGTCGCTACGGTCGCAAAAGATGGCATGTTAATTGTACGCCGGAATGATCCCCTCGTCCCATCCACAGAACTCATCATCATTCCTCGGTCAGTTCTTGATGGCTTGATAACTGCCCTTCATATAAAGCTCAATCACCCATCAAAGCACCAACTTGAACAGGTTATGAAGCGTCACTTCTATGCCCTAGATTTGCCAAAGGCTATTGAACGCTGTTATAACACTTGTCACACGTGCATGTCACTCCAAACATTCCCTGATTCTCTTGTAAAACAGTCTTCTGAAGATCCCCCAGAAACCGTGGGAGTTTCATTCGCTGCTGATGTTCTTAAACGGGAACGGCAGTTGATACTCATACTTCGCGAAACGGTTACCTCTTACACGTCAACTTGCTTAATTAATGATGAGAAACAAGGCACCCTGCGAGATGCTTTAGCTTGTCTATCCACAGAGTTACACCCACTGGATGGGCCGTGCGCTGTAATAAGAGTTGATCCTGCACCGGGATTTGTGGCTCTTAGAAACGACGAGACTTTGAAATCACTTCGCTTATGTCTCGAAATCGGTCGCGTGAAAAATCCTAACAAAAATCCTGTTGCTGAACGAGCAGTTCAGGAATTGGAAGATGAGCTTTTAAGACAAGAACCGAGCGGAGGTTCAGTTTCCTCACTCAGTTTGGCCATAGCTACAGCCAGACTCAATTCTCGCATTCGTTACTCAGGGTTATCTGCAAGGGAATAATGGACTCAAAGGAGTCAGTTCACTCATGAACAATTGCCTGTATCAGACCGCAGTAATCTCCTAAAGCAACAAAAGTTACGCGAACAAAATCATCCATCTAGCGAAACTTCGAAACATAAAAGCGGAAAACCAGCCCGTTCGTATCCCATTGACATAGGCGATTTGGTCTACCTATACGCTGATAGGGATAAATCGAAAGCCCGTAACAGGTATCTTGTCGTTAGCACAGATGGGGAATGGTGCTTTATTAAAAAGTTCTCTGGGAGTCAATTACGGTCATCCTCATACAAGGTCAAAAGGGATGAATGCTACTTAGTTCCAACAGAATCCTTGTCTTCCCGTCCCTTCCTAAGGAATGATCCCTTGACTGACGACGAAGATGAAGACATATTGACTGATACTCATCCGCCCCCTCCTGTAGCTATACCTGAAACACTCACTGCCCCAGGAGTTAGTTTGCCGGTTCAGTCAGAAAACCCAGCAAGCCCCGTAGAATATGATCATCCAATCATAATTGCTAGCCCAGTAGATAACAGCACTGACTGTCAACCTGCACATGATTCTAGTCTATCTGAGATTACACAAATGAGTGCCCCGTCAGTATCACGACCCAAACGAGAAATTAAACGTCCAAAATATTTGGACGATTATGTCCTGAAATAACATAATAAGTTGAGATTTGTGCAGAATACATATGTGCTTTAAGTGGGGTTTAGTTGCTATGTACCAGAGACATTTTAGACACACATGCACATATTCCAATATCATATTGTTTGTATACATGTATTATGCTACTTGCTAAGTGTTTGCACCTTTTGAAAGGAGTTTAATCTTGTTCATATGTTCATTTGCGTAAATCCTCATGCAATAAATGTGTAGAATAACGTTCTCATCTAGAAGGAGAGAGGAAGAAGAAGAAGAGGTCACGCCAGTATGTGGTGAACCCCAAACTGGAGGGTTTTAAATTAATCTAACTTTTACTGCAGTGGCAGTTGTAGATTGTGTGGATTGGCGGAGTTGTCTACCTTGATTGGATTTGCTTTGTTTTGAAAGGCGGTCTTGTGTTTAACTGACAATTAAAAAGTTCCTAAAACAAGCCTAGTTGTCTTAGTTGCTGTGGTTCCTGGTTGGCGCTTAACGACGTGCATTATTTTCCATTACAAAGCACTTAAAGATGTCAAACCTTATTTTACGTTCAAATTTCCATGCCAGGCAATCCTGAATTCTGGCACAGAGTCCAAGTTTGGGTATATAATAAAAAGGTTATTGACTTTATATTGTGAAATATTCGGCACTCGTTCATATGGCGAAGACGCACTCGCAAGCTCGTGCGTCCTTCGCCATATGAACTCGTGCCGAATATTTCACAATATAAAGTCAATAACCTATAATTATTATATACCCAGAAAATGTCCCGTTTACTTTGTACATAAGTTACCGGTCAATATTTTTCCATATTGCCCGTAGTCAAGTTCTTATTGCCCGTAGATAAGCAGTCACGTTCAAAATAGAACTAGAAGCCTTCGTGGTGCAGTGGTTACGCTACTCGCCTTGTAAACCAGGGATCGCAGGATCGATCCCGGGCTTCTCCAGACTTTCGGATGAGTCTTTAAACCGAGGTCCCGTCTCCGTATGACCTTAGCTGTTGGTGGGACGTAAAACTAAAACTCACTCACTCACTCAAAATAGAACTACTTTTAAATTCGTCCACTTCGATACTAAAAATGGGCAGCCATCTTGTCGTGCGTATCGACTGAAATAACCTAAAACAAAACGAATGTAGGCTGCGACAAGGTGCAAAAGGCGCATTTTATGCTAGCAAATATGACCTATCTGCAATCTGTTCAGATATTCAATAATTTCTTTTAGGAAATCAATAGTATTTTGAAAGAAACAAAACTAACGATTCGGTAAAAATGGCGCCCTGCGTTGGGAAACGTCAATGTTTTTAATGACGTCACGCCAACAGACGTTAACGTCGTTTTCACTTTGGCGCCATTGGGCGTGGTTTTTCATAGTGTAGGCAGACACTCAACGCCCTGCATTATTTTCCATTTCAAAGCACTTAAAGATGTATAATCTCATTTTACGATCAAATTTCCATTTCAGGCAAGCCTGAATTCTGGCACAGAGTCCAAGTTTGGGTATATAATAAAAAGGTTATTGACTTTATATTGTGAAATATTCGGCATTCGTTCATATGGCGGAGACGCACTCGCAAGCTCGTGCGTCCTTCGCCATATGAACTCGTGCCGAATATTTCACAATATAAAGTAAATAACCTATAAATATTGTTTACAAAAGAAGAAGAAGAAAAACAAACTTTAATAATTGATTTTTGTGACTAGCGAAAATATATAGATTTCGGTGAAAAATCTTTTTCATCTTTTTCGGGAACTTCACACACATGCTTAATTGGCAATTGTTGCTAGTTACTGCCAATCATGCCGGCTGTGGGAATACTATGTAAAACCCTCATGTACTTTTTTCTGATCAGAGTCTACGTTGTGCGAAAGATACACGACTTCTTCATGCAGCTAGAGAAATCTAGGATGCGCGGGCTGATGTGATTCTTTGCTTGGCACACGTAAATTGTAGGGAGTGCAGTGCCCTGGTTCAGTTATTATTTTCTGGGGTAAACTGCATGTAATTTCACACAGTAAAATAATCATCACGAAAACATATATATAGATTGTGGGTACTCGTCAGTCTATATTTTGAGCAGAAATAAGAAAAATGTTACAATTTTTCATCTTAAAATTTTCTCTTTTTCTGCAATAAAATTTACTATGCAGTTGTATAGGCATGTCGTTTTCGTAATGTGTTGTCATGGTTGCAAAACAAAATATATTTTAATGCTAACCAGTAAAAAACAACAGCTGATTTAACATTATCGATAAAGATGCATCAATTAATACATGTATAGATCAAAGCACTGAGAGTGCTGATGGAGCGTAGCTTTGATAATTTGATTTAGCGTCTGATTGGTATTTTAATCCAGGCTCATATTGATCCAATGAACATAGCTGTTTGAAGCTATTCTGGGCCAGAAGTCTTGTTAAAGCAACACGACCAAAATTGAAATTAACTCACGCTAAGGTGTAGACCCCGCAACAACCATCACGAAAACACGCCTGTACAAATACATTGTCTTTTTTTTTTTTTTTTTTTTGGCAAAAAAAAAAAAAAAAAAAAAATGGAAATTTTAAGATACAAAATTGTGATATTTTCTTATCTCTGCTCAAAACATTGATTGCGGGGACTTGATTGAACCGCCTTGGCGAGGCAGTTTTATCAAGAACCCACAATCAATGTTTTTGAGCAATACAGCAACCATGCAGTTCAACAGTTTACTTGAAGATTTCTGCTGAGCTATAGTTCGTGCAATAACTGCGGCTTGCGCAATTGTTTGGCGGCTTTAAAGTTATTTTATGGAATCAGTTTTTGAAAAATTACCTTCGGGAGGTTATTTATCTTGCATTAGACATTCTTCTTGGTTACGACTTGATTGTGAAAAATTATCATACTTTTCCCAGCAGTTTATAAGTTATACATCCGCAATCAGTCTTTAAAAATTGCCTCGGTGAGGCTGTTTATAAAGCTATCTGGCATTAGACAATACCATTAGCTTGATCTTGTCAATTTACATCTGCATGCAAAACATTATAAAAATATACCCGTCGGGTTGAAAGTTATAAGACCGTGTCAGTGGGTGAAGTTTTTACCTTGCCGAGGCTAAAATAAAGAAATTGGGCATTCAGGAATCACGTTGGTTAGATCTGTACATTATCTCTCTGCATGCTAACAGTTGTCAAATATATTCCAAGTAGATTAGAAGTTACACTTCGAAATAATTTTTCAGTTTGCCTAGGCGAGGCCGTTTGTAAAGTAATTTGGCATAAGACAATTTTGCGGGTTATGTATTGTCAATATCAACCTGTATGCCGAAAATGATCAAAGCCGGGTTTAGATGTTATACTCTGTATTCATTTTTTATATTATTTACCTCGGCGAGGCCATTCATAAAGTAATCTTGCAAAAACAGCCTCACGGGTTAGGTATTGTCAATATCAACCCGAATGCCAAAAATGATCGGAATATTCAGAGAGGTTTGAACATTATACTCTGTCAACATTTTTCTAAATATATATTGCATCGGTGAGGCCATTTATGAAGTGATCTTGCATACGACAGTTTCTTGGGTTAGTTATTGTCAATATCAATCCATAGGAATATTTGAAGAGGTTTAGACATTATACTCCGTTATTATTATATAAAAATAAATTGCCTCGACGAGGCCATTTATGAAATGATCTGGCATTAAGGCAATTTCTTTGGTTAGATATTGTCAATACAGCACAGTACACAGTCTTTTACTGGAAACCAGCAACTGCCCTTCTTGGATCAGCGAAAGGGATAGAATCACCGTGGAACAGATTTCACGATCAATCTCCTGGAAAGAATGTTGCCGAACCCGGCAGGTATCGAACTTGCGTCTGAGCTGAAAATTTGCTTTATTTATGGCCACGTGCCTAGGACGCAGACAGGTCGCTTTAAAAAAAGTAACACCCCCCCCCCCCACACACACACACACACATTAACCCATACTCTGAGTATATGTCTAGCAGCCTTTTTAGGGACAAACATAGCAGACCCAAATCAGACGCTACAACAAGTTGCGTCTCATCTGTGTCTAAACTGCAAAATTTACTCCTTTCAATATAAGCCTTGACGTGCACCTGTCCAAACTCATTCCAACTGTCTTATTTTGGTAATACATTATCGATCCACACTGCGTACTTTTAACCCATTTTAAACGAATGGAATCATCAACACCTTATATCAGTATGGGATGAGTTCATTTTAAAATCAGGGATGTCAGGTTGTGGCTTCCACGAAATATTTGGCAAAAAATGGCTGAACCTTTTTTGTAAGTATGCAGTGAAGGGCATAATGAGACTCCGCGTTGTGTGGTATCTGATCTGGGTTTGTCCTGTTTGCAGGTTGCCAGGTTTGGGATTTTATGGTACAAATGGGCTATAGACTGGGTTATATGAACTGAACTATAAAACGATAAGACTGCTACACAGTTCATCTATTAAAAATATTCATCTATTCCGTTTGAAATAGGTGGTCTGTGAAGCAGTCTATAAGGGAGCTTACCACTAAATATTTTCCATAGACGACAATAGTAACATTTTTCCATCTCCAACAAAAACTGTACATGCAAAATATTTCAAACCTTGGTGGTTTGTAGAGCAACTCTAGCTGAATAAATCCCAAAGAAAAAATCCACATGTAGCCCGTCTCCTTTTTGAGCTATTGTCCGCCATATTGTTGATGTGTAGCGCCGCAGTGAATAACAGGGCATTTTTTTCTCAAAGGGGTGACCATGAAAATGTGGCAGCAATATTTTTGGGCTTGCAGATATAATTGCAAAGCATCTATTATTTTGTTTTGCTATAAGTACCCTTTTCTTAAAATGAAATAAATCCAGCCTATATAACCAATGAAATGCACAGCTGGTATTTGAGCCTCTATCAAATCTTCTGTCCCAAAGTGCTGGTTCCCCGGCTCAGCAATATTTAGTGTTAAGCTACCTATACCAAACCCTTATTGTCTTTATGATCCATCAAAAGCATTGTCAAATAGAAATTTAGATCATATCTAATAATTTAAGCATGCATAATAAATGTTCAGTGACAAAGAATCTTTGAAGTTTGCGAAAAAGTTATCGCTTTCAGATTCTACAATGAAAGCCGAACAAACAATATTTTGTTAAAAAGGGCAAAGTTTACCTCTTTCTGGAATAGAACCCAGACACCGGCTCGCATCAGTGGTTCTTCTCCTATGTCTTTGGAACACTTCAATCCTAAAATGCACTAAAGTATGCCTTAATAGCATACCAACTGGTATTTATGGCTGATTTCACACCTATACCCCCTATTTTAAGTAAAAATGGCATTTTGAGGATATTTTGATGATAAAACTTTGACAAAAATGATTATAAATGCCTCAATACCATGAGAAATAGTGGATATATATCTGTTCAGACCCTTTAACATGAATCTAATCAATAAGAACCAATAAGAGATGAGAAAACTTATCGCGATATTGCAGCAGAGACAATTTTGAAGTTTTGCTTTCGCTAGAGACCAAGGCCAAAAACCAGGTAACCTTAGTGTTAAACTCCAGATGGAGTAGATCCTTTCTCTTGTGTTTCTGGTTATACACTTACTGTAAGACTTTTTCCAAAACAAACCCATTAACAATTGATTAATATGGCTTTAAAATACACCCCCCCCCTCAAAATGCACAGATCAGAAGCAAAAACTGATCAAAACACCCAGTTTGACCTAAATTACCACAAACCTTACACTTTTTTACAGTTTCCATGACAAACCACATGCCAGGAATATCCATTTTATGATACAGAATTGGATAGAACCTACCAATGTGTGAAAATATGATGTAAAGACTGAAAACTGGAGTGTGGGGCTGATTTTCCAACTTTTGGTATAGGGAGCTTACCACTAAATATTTTCCATAGACGACAATAGTAACATTTTTCCATCTCCAACAAAAACTGTACATGCAAAATATTTCAAACCTTGGTGGTTTGTAGAGCAACTCTAGCTGAATAAATCCCAAAGAAAAAATCCACATGTAGCCCGTCTCCTTTTTGAGCTATTGTCCGCCATATTGTTGATGTGTAGCGCCGCAGTGAATAACAGGGCATTTTTTTCTCAAAGGGGTGACCATGAAAATGTGGCAGCAATATTTTTGGGCTTGCAGATATAATTGCAAAGCATCTATTATTTTGTTTTGCTATAAGTACCCTTTTCTTAAAATGAAATAAATCCAGCCTATATAACCAATGAAATGCACAGCTGGTATTTGAGCCTCTATCAAATCTTCTGTCCCAAAGTGCTGGTTCCCCGGCTCAGCAATATTTAGTGTTAAGCTACCATAAGAAGATACCGCATGGCGTAATAATCTTCTACGTTAACACGGGGTACTATATTCTCAGGTCATATGCATTAACACCGAAAGTAGTGCCGAAATCACTTCTCATCTCACTGGAGCTACGCTGCAACAGCTACGCTCCAAAAATAAGAGTTGACACGCGCTGTTTGTGTATTCAAATTAATCGCTCTATGACCCGGTAGCCTTAATTGTTGACATGATATCGACAAACGTTCTCTGAAGTTAATGCTTTCCCTTTCACCCCTAAGCTTCTGTTAATTAGAATTTAGCCCACCCCGATCAACAACAACAACAAAAAAAAAAAAAAAAAAAAAAAAAAAAAGAGAGAGAGAAAGAGAGAGAGAGAGAAAAAAAAAGAAAAAGGGTTGAGTACAATTTAAGTCTTTCAATTATAACAAAATATATCCATTAAACGCACAATGAACATTCTGATCAGATTGTGCAGATGCCAGGTTGGTCTGAGGGTTTGTCATTTAATCTCATTCGCTAGTTATCAAGTATCCTGTTTTCTTCTCCAAGATATATCTCTTACAGCGGTCCAATCGAGTACCCACAATCGATGTTTTGGAGCAAGAATTAACAAACTTGCGCGTCAACGTGCATTTTTTTCATATCTCCAAAATAGCTATTTTTCTAATGAAAATCCGTGATACTTTTCTTATTTATACTGCAAGAATAGGTTATGGGTGCTCGTTAGAACCGCCTCAAAGAGCGAAAAATTGTGTATTACCCTTAAACCCCAGTTTTCTCCTATACAAAGTGGGGTTTAGGTTGGAGGAGGGGGGGGGGGTCATTTCACGGACTGGTTAACCTAATGTATGTATTTACTTTTTTTACTGGGTAAATACCAAAAATATTTCAGCGAGTGTATTGAAAACATTTATTTTTTTTTACTCATGCCAATAAAAAAGAAGGAAACTTTTCTAACGAGTGCATTGAAAACATCTTAGTTTTTAACGAGTGTGCAGCATGGGTGATTTTATTTTATTTTATTTAATTCCATGATTACCAGTCCGTGAAATGAATAGCCCTCTAAACCCAGATTTATATAGAGAACTCAGATTTACGGGATAGAGCTAGGACTGGTCGACTCAGTGTCAGGATAATGTGACTGGGTGTGGTATCATGTAATGTGTCCGCGACATGATACTTCAGTGAGGCAGCACTATAAAAGTGAGCATTGAGCTCCCTGTCGCAACCAGACACCGTCGTAATATGACGGAAAATTTGTTGAAAGCGACGTTAAACCCGAATTCACACACACAAACCCAGATTTATATAGAGAACAAGATGTGTTTGTGAAACACTGATGCCCCCGGACAGCGCATGTTAAATATGAAAGCAGTATCACTAAGCAATCAAAAGGTATGGCCAATGTTCAAGTCTTAAAAAAGTAGGTCAAGGTTACAAGGTAAAAAATTATGGGATTGTTGAAAAGGTCTTGTGACATAGTATACACATGTGAAATATGAAAGCCCTATCACTTACCAATTGAAAGTTATGGCCAATGTTAAATTTAAAAAAAAAAGGTCAAACATCAAGGTAACGAGGTAAAACTAGAGTGATGACAATGTTTCTCTAAAAATAGCCATAGTGACCTTGACCGCGAAAGTAGATCTTGCTCAAGATATTATCATAAGCATCTTTTGTGTGAAGTTATATTAAAATCTGTTAATAAATGTAAGCGGTAGAGCGATGACAAAGTTTTTCTAAAAATAGCCACAGTGACCTTGACCTTGAGGTCATGACCTTGAAAGTCAAAGCAACTCGAGATGTCATCATAAGAAACATTTGTGTAAAGTTCTATTAAAATCCATCAATAAATGTAGGTGCTAGAGCATTGGCAAAGTTTTTCTAAAAATAGCCACAGTGACCTTGATCTTGAAAGTCAAAATCGCTCTAGATATTGTCATAAGGAACATTTATGTGAAATTATATTGAAATTGGTGAAAAAATGTAAGCGCTAGAGCAATGACAAAGTTTTTCTAAAAATAGCCACAGTGACCTTGACCTTGAAAGTCGAACTCGCTCGAGTTATTGTCATAAGGAACATTTATGTGAACCTATATTGAAATCAGTGAAGAAATGTAGCCGCTAGAGCGATGACAAAGTTGTTTTTTTCTAAAAATATCCACAGTGACCTTGACCTTGAAAGTCGAAATCGCTTGAGATATTGTCATAAGGAACATTTGTGTGAAGTTATATTGAAATCGGTGAAGAAATGTAAGCGCTAGAGCGATGACAAAGTTTTTTTCTAAAAATAGCCACAGTAACCTTGACCTTGAAAGTGGGACTCGCTAGAGATATTGTCATAAGGAACATTTGTGTGAAGTTATATTGAAATTGTTGAAAAAATGTAAGCGCTAGAGCAATGACAAAGTTTTTCTAAAAATAGCCACAGTGGCCTTGACCTTGAAAGTGGAACTTGTTTTAGGTATTGTCATAAGGAACATTTGTGTGAAGTTATATTGAAATCAGTGAAGAAATGTAGTCGCTAGAGCGATGATAAAGTTTTTCTAAAAATAGCCACAGTGACCTTGACCTTGAAAGTCCAAATCGCTCGAGATATTGTCATAAGGTACATTTGTGTGAAGTTATATTGAAATCGGTGAAGAAATGTAAGCGCTAGAGCGATGACAAAGTTTTTCTAAAAATAGCCACAGTGACCTTGACCTTGAAAGTGGAATGAGTTAGAGATATTGTCATAAGGAACATTTGTGTGAAGTTATATTGAAATCATTGAAGAAATGTAAGCGCTAGAGTGATGACAAAGTTTTTCTAAAAATAGCCAACGTGACCTTGACCTTGAGGCCATGACCATGAAAGTCGAATTTGCTCAAGGTATTTTTATGAGGAACATTTGTGTGAAGTTATATTGAAATTGTTGAAAAAATGTAGGCGCTAGTGCGATGACAATGTTTTTCTAAAAATATACACATTGACCTTGACCTTGAGGTCATGACCTTGAAAGTCGAACTCGCTCGAGATATTGTCATAAGGAACATTTGTGTGAAGTTATATTGAAATCAGTAAAGAAATGTAGGCGCTAGAGCGATGACAAAGATTTTCTAAAAATAGCCAGTGACCTTGACCTTGAGGGGGGTTGTCTGGATGGACAAAAATTATCGTACCACTAGAAAGGTCTTGTGACAAGGAGTGCACGTGTGAAATATGAAAGCCCTACTACTTACCAATCGAAAGTTATGGCCAATGTTAAAGTTTATAAAAGTAGGTCAAATGTCAAGGTCAAGGTCACGAGGTCAAAAATTATGGTACGACTAGAAAGGTCTTGTGACAAGGAGTGCACATGTGAAATATGAAAGCCCTACTACTTACCAATCGAAAGTTATCGCCAATGTTAAAGTTTTTAAAAAGTAGGTCAAACATCACGGTCAAGGTCACAAGGTCAAAAGTTATGGTACCACCAGAAAGGTCTTGTGACAAGGAATGCACATGTGAAATATGAAAGCCCTATCACTTACCAATCGAAAGTTATGGTCAATGTTATGTTTTTAAAACTTTTGTAAAAAATAGGTCAAAGGTCAAGTTCAAGGTCACGAGATCAAAAATTATGGTACCACTGGAAAGGTCTTGTGATAAGGTATACACATGTGAAATATGAAAGCTCTATCTATTACCATTCAAAAGTTATGCCCAATGTTAAGGTTTTTGTAGACAGACAAACGGAAAAATTTTGTAAAAAATAGGTCAAAGGTCAAGTTCAGGGTCACGAGATCAAAAATTATGGTACCACTGGAAAGGTCTTGTGATAAGGTATACACATGTGAAATATGAAAGCTCTATCTATTACCATTCAAAAGTTATGCCCAATGTTAAGGTTTTTGTAGACAGACAAACGGAAAAATTGTGTAAAAGATAGGTCAAAGGTCAAGTTCAAGGTCACGAGATCGAAAATTATGGTACCACTGGAAAGGTCTTGTGATAAGTTATACACATGTGAAATATAAAAGCTCTATCTATTACCAATCAAGAGTTATGCCCAATGTTAAGGTTTTTGTAGACAGACAACCCGACAACAGACAGACAGACCAAAAACTATATGCCCCCGAATCTCTTAGATTCCGGGGGCATAAAAATGGGCTTACAGGGGTATACATTATTTCTGCGCCGAGACATAGATTTTTGTTACTCGTAAGAACCGCCTCACTTATATCCAGTCCGTGAAATGAACACCCCTCTAAATCCAGATTTATATAGAGAAAAATGGGGTTTACAGGGGTATACAATAATATACATTATTTCTGCTCCGAGACATAGATTTTGTTACTCGTTAGAACCGCCTCAATTATGGATATCCATGATTACCAGTCCGTGAAATGAACACCCCTCTAAACCCAGATTTATATAGAGAAAAATGTGGTTTACAGGGGTATACATTATTTCTGCTCCGAGACATAGATTTTGTTACTCGTTAGAACCGCCTCAATTATGGATATCCATGATTACCAGTCCGTGAAATGAACACCCCTCTAAACCCAGATTTATATAGAGAAAAATGTGGTTTACAGGGGTATACATTATTTCTGCTCCGAGACATAGATTTTGTTACTCGTTAGAACCGCCTCAATTATGGATATCCATGATTACCAGTCCGTGAAATGAACATCCCTCTAAACCCACATTTATATAAAGAAAAATGGAGTTTACAGGGGTATACATTATTTCTGCTCCGAGACAGATTTTTGTTACTCGTAAGAACCGCCCCAATTATGGATATTATGGATATCCATGATTACCAGTCCGTGAAATGATCACTCCTCTAAATACAATTTTATATTGAGAAAAATGGGGTTTACAGGGGAATACATTATTTCTGCTCATCGAGGCGATTCATAATAAGTACACACAACATGCATTCTTCCAAATGAGAAAATTATCCAAGATAAAATATCTGCAGTCATGGTTCTTTTTCGAGGGGACTCAAAAACAAATTTGAAATAGACGTGGTAAACGAATCATCGCTGGTCGAGCCATCGAATGCGCAGGCTGATGTGAGTCTTCGCTGGTCGCCCATGCCTTCTTGAAGATTTTGTCAGATTTGGCACATTTAATTTTTAAGAGAAAAAATCAAATATTAAGACCACCTTTTTTTTTTTTTTTTTTTTGTTTTAGTTTTACGACCCTTTCAAAATTATTTCACTCAAATCGATCCGATCGTTAATCCGAGGTGGGCGAAAACCGGAATACCCGGAGAAAATCCACCTGACCTTCCGTTGCAGAACTTGGCGTCTCACATGTGACCCGAGCGAGGCTCGAACCACAGCGGTGAGAGACCTAATGATCAAGAGTCGGCGCTGTTAACCACTAGGCCCCGGAGGCCCGTAAGACCACCTTTGGGACTGTTCAAGAATGGTTTATAAGACCACTTTTGAACAGTCCCAAAAGTGGTCTCTGAGGAGAGGACAATGTCTGCAGAAAACACAAGGAAAGAATATCTGAAACCTACTAATTAAGACCTTTCAAGCTGAATTATTCGTAATTTTAGGTGGTCTTAATAGCGGAATTTCACTGAATTTGTGAGCACTATATATTATTATTATCCTCACGTTTCTCAGTTGTTTTGTTTGCTGGTATGCTATGTAAATAAAAGTAAATCTGCCCTGTTTGTTTGTATTGGAGTTTAACGATATTAAACCTTATTAGTATTTAGGGCATATCGAGACAGTCAGTTTACCTATACATCCTTTTCCTAGGCAGGTTTATACGTAAGCGGTTAACCAGTACAGGTCACATTAACAGCCCAGTCAACACTATTTAGGTCATATCGGACAGGACTGTTTACCTATACACACTTTTCCGAGGTAGGCTTATACGTTAGCGTTTAACCATCACATGTCACAGTCTTTCGCCACAAACTGACAACTATCCTTCTTGAATCAGCTGAAGGGAGAGAATGACCGTAGAAAAGATTTCATGACCAACCTTGACGAAAGAATGTTGTCGACACCGCCTGGTATTGAACCTGTGAGCTACCGACTGAGCTACCGAGGCCAGCAATCTTATTTTCTGGTATGCCTCTTTAATAATACACACAGTGCCGATTCTATAAATATGTGAAGGCGATCGTTTTCACGGATATATTATTTGCATAGATGCAAAAGCGTGAATTGTTCAGGCATTGCTATAACTTATCAAGTGCATTATATATAAATTAGGTAGCATCTGGCAATAGCACTTTTCCCGAAAATTTGTTATTGACAGACGTCTGGTAATAGCATTTTACCCGACTTTCTGCTATTGCCAGACGTCTGGCAATAGCACATTTACCGACTTTCTGCTATTGACAGAGCAGCCATTCCTGAAACATACTTATAGCCCGGTAATGGAACTTTCTTCCTTGTGAAATCTAGCTGTCCCAAGTTAATAAAGCCACCACGTAACAGTGTTTGCAAAGTCTCACTTTCCCTAAAGACAATTTTGCTATCTACAACACTAAATCCTTGTGTCTTTATTGCCCCGTCTATTTCAGCTAAAAGTTTTTGTATTTTGTTTACAACTACATACACATGCGTATCAGATCCATTTTGTTGGACAGAAGTAAGCAGCTTGTCGGCTTCAGCAGCAGAAGCGATGAGTTTGCTCCATTTGCCTATCTCCTTTTCACTTTCCGTCCTATGATTCTCTTTCTTCGCAATGCTTTCCGCCCGTACTTTCTGTTCTAAAGATTCAAACATCATATCTACAGCTGTTTTTAATTTTCGTACCTGCATGGGTATAGATTGAACTAATTCCGCGAACTCAGATTTGCTGTCCTCGTGTTTCTTTACTATTTCGCCCATGTGACTTTTTGCAGCCTTAAGGTGATTTTTCAATTCACTTGTAACGCCGACCGCCTGTGTAGTCGCGGCCTTACCGGAGACCTCCACGACCTTGCAGTTACGATGGTTAACAGTTGCACAAGTAAGGCAACATAGCACGTTATGATTTTCGCACACTAACTCAACAGTCTTGTCAGGATGGTTAGGGCAGATTAGCAGGGCTGATAACATCTGAGACAGTTTCAAATCATCCTCTGTACTGATATCTACCATTTTGTGATCCTTCATTTGTCTAAAGCGGCGATGAACATCCACGCAATGCTGGCAAACAAGATGTCCGCAGTCAATACAGTATTTTACTGCTTGACGACGGTTACCCTCGGCCATACACGCACCGCACAATGACTCCTTCTCAGCATCACTGCCAGTTTCGAAAGCCCAAGCTTCTTTACTTAGTGCCATTGTATCCGACACCGACACAACCAGGAATCTGCAATGTAACATTTATGATATGAGCCAGCGCATGACAAAACCTACAATAAGACATGTGCGCCCAACGAAGACTCAGATCAGCCTGCGCATTCGCGCAGTCTGATCAGAGTCTTCGTTGTGCGCTCTTAGGATAGCTAAGGGCACAATGCTCCTTCATGCAGCAAGAGAAATCTCTGGTTAGACTATATTGATGCGCCGGCTGATCTAAGTCTTCGATGGGCGCACGTCTTATTGTAGGTTTTGTCGTGCGCTTCATATTTGATTTATCATGGCCCGTTTTCATTACCATCTTACAGCAATAAGAACGAGGTACATAACGCATAAACGACCAGTAAAGGTTCAAGCGACCCTGAGCCTGCGCATGCGCGCAGTTTCATCAGAGCCTTTGCTACTTGCAGACACGTAGAAGAGAGATTGGGACAGCTTCGCATCTATCCCTATAGCGCTCTAGTCGCTTATGTGTTAAATAGAGGATCTTACATGAGTGTTCATATCAAACGGGTTGAGGAAAAGAGATAAAATGAGAGGCTTCTCCGAGCATTTTATCCCATTTCCTCAACGAGTTTAATAAATTCAATAACACATGAGCACGAATGCAAGTTTCTATTTATCAAATGACATTT
The DNA here is from genome assembly GCA_963580285.1 of Lucinisca nassula. Lineage (NCBI taxonomy): Eukaryota > Metazoa > Mollusca > Bivalvia > Lucinida > Lucinidae > Lucinisca > Lucinisca nassula. The sequence continues at coordinate 103,038,961 of OY757024.1, read as the reverse complement.
TAAACGCATTTACTTCACGATCGATTTTTGCACAAAATGTCATTATTCCGTCATTAGTAAACTTATTCGCATATTTAATCCACTTTTACCGAATTTATTACATGGCGTTAGGACATTCTTAGACGCAGCTTCAAAGGAAAACTGCCCTTTCTGACAAGCTGAATCAAACTATTTGTTTGAATTGAGATTTTACGTCATTGTCAACATTATTTAGGTCATCTTGGAGACGTTGCTTCCAATTTTGTGAGACTTTTACCCGACATTAAGATGAAAAGACATCGCAAGCCCTGTCGCTCAAACAAAAACACTGACACTGTTGAACAATCACGCTTTATAAATCAACTGTCTTCACTAAGCTCAGCACTTCAATTAGATTCTTGCCCCCCGCCCATCGGGGCTAGAAGAAATATATGGGCTGCACGATGCTAAATCCGACCCGCACACGAGTACTGGTAAACCGCTTAGAGGATCTAAGTCTGCCCTGGCAAAGCGGTGCGAGTCGGACCGTCCATGCTTATAAACCCTATTGGTGTCATTGGTTGACAGGGCTTGAGATGGCATTTCAACTTAACGTCATGTCAAAGTCCCACAAAATTGGAAGCAACGTCTCCAAAATAACCTTTACAGTGTTGATGGGGACGTTAAACCTCAAATCAAACAAAACAAACTGGAATAAACAGTACATTTCGGACTTCGCGAAAACTTTGAGCTGTCATAGATCATTGGTTAAACTCTCTAGCTTTTTGCAATACCAAACAGGAAAGTGTCATTTAGGTGGTTCTAACGAGTGTCGCATTATGAAAATACACTGCAAACTTTACTGACGTAAACATGAAAATTTTAAGATGAAAATCGTGATATTTTTCTTATTTCTGCTCAAAATATAGATTGTGGTTCTCGTTTGAACCGCCTCATCGAGGCGGTTCTAACGAGTACCTACAATCTATATGTTAGAGCAGAAGTCAGAAAAACTAGATTGCGCAGTCGATGGTAAACCATCGCAAATACCCGCTTTTTCTATGATTAACACTAATAACTAAGTATTAGCTAGCCAAAACTACATATAAGTTAAAAAAAATGTTGCAAGAAAAGTTACAGAAGTGTAATTCCTATAGTTTAGAAGATACGGCAAAGTCATACTGTTTGACCTTTAACCTTGGAGTCAGGTTAAGGTCCACCAAAAGTATTCCATGTTTTTATTCCAATGGCCATCAAATAACCAAAGTTTTAGAAGTGTAACTCCAATAGTTTAGAAGATATGGCAAAGTCATTCTTTTTTACCTTTGACCTTGGGGTCAGGTTGAGGTCAAGGTCACACCAAAAGTAGCCCAATTTATTCTATATTCCAAGGGCCATTCAATAACCAAAGTTTAAGAAGTGTAGTTCCAATATTTTAGAAGATATGGAAAAATAATACTTTTTGACCTTTGACCTTGGGGTCATGTTGAGGTCGAGGTCACACCGAAATTAGCCTAATATATTCTATATTCCAAGGGTCATCCAATAAGCAAAGTTTCAGAAGTGTTACTCCAATTGTTTAGGACATATGGCAAAGTCATATTTTCTACCTTTGAGCTTGGGGTCATGTTGAGGTCAAGGTCATCCCAAAAGTAACCCAAATTATTCTATATCCCAAGGGCCATCCAATAAGCAAAGTTTCAAAAGTGTAACTCGAATAGTTTAGGAGATATGGCAAAATCATACTTCTTGACCTTTGACCTTGGAGCCATGTTGGGGTCAAGGTCACAAAAAGTAGCCCACTGCCATCTACATAGCATGTACTATCCACATGCAAAGTTTCAAAAGTGTAACTTCAATGGTTGCAGAGGAGATCCATTTACAAGAAACGTGACAGACGGACAGACAGACAGACGGACGGACTGACGCTCACTCAACTCTGGTACGAAAACAATATACCCGATTTTTCTTCGAAAAAGCGGGCATAATAATGTTTACCCCTGTAAACCCCAGTTTTACTATATAAAAGTGGGCTATAAGGGGGTCAGAATTATATAGGCGTGTTTCCGTGATGAAAAACAAGAGCAAGGCAATAGCACGCCATTGCATATCCTCGAGTTAGTGAGTTTTTTTAGTTTCACGTCACACCAACAGCTAAGGTCATACGGAGACGGGACCTCGGTTTAAAGACTCATCCGAAAGTCTGGAGAAGCCCGGGATCGATCCTGCGACCCCTGATTCACATGCATATCCTCGAAGCGCATGAACAAACATCCTACTTTATTACCAATGCTATGTTTGTCCAAATGGATTTTTGAACCCTTTGGATGGGGTCACATCAAAATCAAAATATGTTCCTTCAGTCCTCACATATAAGTCTATTATCTGAAAATTTTATGATACCTGCTGAAAAAGCGCAGGAAGAGTTGTGTGACAATCGAAAGAACCGATTGGACAGTGCCCCCCTCCCCCCATCCTACCACCAAGGGGCGTCACATTAAAATTCTGAATATGTTTCTGCAGTCCCCATCTATATGGCTATTGTTTGTGAAAGTTTCACGATTCCCGCTGAAAAAAGTCTTGGGGGGAGTTGTGTGACAATCGAAAAATCCTACTTTTTGATATTTGGTGGCTCAAGACATGCCCCTGGATGGGGCGGGGGGGGGGGGGGGGGGTGCTTAGGTTTTTTTGTGCGTTCTAGCCTTCATTACCTTCGACTTGATATCCAACTCGACTATGTTTGTACAAAATGGATTAAAAACCTTTCGGACAGTGTCGGGCCCCTCCCGGGAGTCACATCACAATTGTGAATATTCCCTGCTGTTTTCAGCCATAAGGCTATCTATCACCTGTTACAATTTAAATGGTCAAGATATATGGAGTGACATTACAGACGGACAGACGGACGAGTGTATGACACGATCCCCGCTTTTTCTCCGACAAGCGCGGGAGTAATGATAGAAATCTTTAACAAATTATTAATTTACGATATGAGCCAGCGTCTTGAGCGACCAGCGAAAACTCAGATCAGCCTGCGCATTCGCACAGTTTGATCAGAGTCTTCGCTGATCGCATGTACCTTCTTCTGGCTAATATCTATGCAAAGAGATATTAGCATAAGGTCTTGTCATAATGGATGGGTGCGCAGGTTTATTTGAGTCTGTGCTGGTCACACCGGTCTTACTGTAGGTTTTCTTTTGCGCCAGCTCATATATTTTAACCCATTTAGTACCGGAAACGCCTAAACATATACCCTGGCAAACACTGCAGGCCCTGATCAGATCTGATCAGGGCCTCCACTGTTTGCTAAAGGTTCAGGCGTTTTCCAAATCAATTTTGATGAAAACACAACCTGACACCCCTTAATTTTGAAATGGACTCCTGCTATATATAAGGAGGACGATTCCATTTGGTACTAAAAGGGTTAATGTAACATATTCAGTAGGACTTCAATGGCTCGAACCTTGATAGTCCATTTATCATGGTTAGTTCCAACTCCTTCATTAGTCCTTAACCCTTTTTGTTCCAAATGGAATCTTCCTTCTTATATATAACAGGACTCCATTTCAAAATCTAGGGGTGTTAGGTTGTGTTTTCTTCGAAATTGATTTGGAATATGACTGAACTTTTCTGCGTTCTGCGCCACGTTCTGCGGCGTCTGATCTGGGCCTGCACTGTTTGCCCGGGTACCCATTTTTGGGTTTCCGGTACAAAATGGGTTAAGAAATTCTTCCGATTGCTCTAGATGACAAATACTAAGGGATGTTTGAGGGGGTTATTTCTTATTTTTCCAGTCACATTACGATAACAAATCCGGTCCCCCGCCTATCGGGGCTTGGAGAAATATATTGGGCTGCACGATGCTTCCACGCTGAGCTGAAACCGGTCGCATATGAGTACTGGTTAACCGCTTAGGAGGTCTAGACCGTTCGTGCATATTGGTTTCGTTGGGCGGCAGGTATTGCGATGTCATTTCGACTCTATGTTCCACAAAATTGGAAGCAATGCCTCCAAGATGACCTAAAATAGTGCTGACGGGGACGTTATGTATACATCAAATCAAACAAACAATAAAACGATAACAAATCCGTGCGACATAGTGCATTATTTCATATTTAAATACGGTGACCTTTACATTGTTGACGGGGACGTTAACCTCAATTCAAACAAATACGGTGACTTTTCAAATGAAATATACAGCTCGCCAAAAATTTAGCATATTTTGGAAACTTAAAAACTATCAGAAATCAGACACATAAAAAAGTTTATTTCGCATGTCAAACATTGTCTTACATATCGGCACTAAAATAATGGCATACTTATTTGCCGATTATGTAATAGATATATCCATTGTTTTTTGTGAAATATTGGGAAATATTTGTACTGATTGATATCTGTACAGGATAATTTGACGAGCCCGTCAGGGCGAGTCTAATTATCCTGTACAGATGTCAATCAGTACAAATATTTACCAATATTTCTCTAAATCAAATGGATATATCTGTTTTAATCCACAGCTTATTATAGCTTCCGCTTAAAGGTAATAGATAAACAAATATTAAAACCTATTAAAGCATATTTGTTTTATTTCCTGTTAATTTCATTTTTTTTATTTGACCTGATTTACCCAGTCTGGAAAATAGATTGTCCTGTCTGAAAGGACACTGTCAGCTTCTCTGCTTCATTAATATTCAATTGGATTTGATTGGTCTAAATCCAACTGTAGCCATATGTGGCCAATCAAAAATTCTTCTTTCTGACCACAGGCTATTTGATCATGCTTTTTTAACCTGGGGCATTTTAATTTTGAACTTCAAGTGAAAGGACTTACTTTGAACTCAGATGTGTGTTTATGCTGCATGTCAATGTTTCATAAAATGTTTCGCACCAGTTACAGAGGAACTGAAAACGGGAGTGTATTGTGATAATTCAGGGATGTTTTTTCTCCATAAAAAGGAATGTTGTGGGTATTCATTAGAACCGCCTCATTCCACAAAAAACATGTGGGTACTTGTTGAAATTGCCTCGATGAGGCAGATAATGTCCACGTTTATATACTTAACTGTTCGGACACCAAAAAATCACTCAGATCAGACCCAGATCAGAAGGAGCAGTCTGATCAGGGTCTGCACTGTTTGCCATTAAATAAAAGCCATTTTAAATGTGGGTACTCATTCAAGTAGCCTCGGCGAGGCTATTTTATTGAATACCCACAATGTTAAATTGTTACGGCTGAAAATGTTACAAAACAAAATAACAGAAGAATTCAGTTGGTTCAGTCAGGCAAAAATTATTTTGTTAATGTCCATGTTTATACTTAACTGTTCGGACACCAAAAAATCAGTCTCAGATCAGACCCAGATCAGAAGGAGCAGTCTGATCAGGGTCTGCACTGTTTGCCATTAAGTAAAAGCTATTTTGAATGTGGGTACTCATTCAAATAACCCAGTCCGCGAGGCTATTTTAATGAATACCCTGACAATGTCAATTTTAGAACCAAGTTTAGAACATTACGAAGTCAAGTCACAAGCATCATACGCGATTCCAAACAAAAATATTTTGACAGAATAGCAGACAAATTAAAATCAGATACTCTTACATCAAAGGACTGGTGGGCAACGCTAAAGACATTTATTACTCCTAACTTCAAATCAGTAATACCACCACTCGAATCGGAAGGTCAGATTTTTACAGATGAAACAGACAAAGCAACTATTCTCAATAAATTCTTTCAAGGACAATCTCAGCTAAATGACACAAACGCCTATCTTCCCGACTTGCCCCAACCTTCTTATCAATCCCAGTTAAGTACCATAACTCTTACACCACTAGAAGTACAGTCAACCATTCAGACTCTGAAAGTAGGAAAAGCCTCCGGCCCAGACGGTATAAGCAACCGTATTCTGAAGGAACTGTCGAGCGAGCTTTCTGCACCTTTCTGCAATCTGTTCAACCAATCTTTGCGTTATGGGATATTCCCAACGACTTACAAATACGCCAATGTTTCTCCTGTTCCCAAAAAAGGTGATTTATCTATTGTTTCTAACTATCGCCCAATTTCCTGAACGCTGAAGCCAAACTTTTCGAGAGACTAGTTTTCAAGCACCTATATAATCACCTTCAAAACAATAACACTCTATCATCTCTTCAGTCCGGTTTTATTCCGGGTGATTCTACAGTTAACCAGCTTACATTTTTATATCACACTTTCTGCGAAGCACTCGATGCTGGCAAAGAAGTAAGGGCAGTTTTTTGTGACATCAGCAAAGCATTCGATCGTGTCTGGCACACAGGTCTAATGTACAAACTAAAAGTTGCTGGTGTCACAGGCTCTGTTCTTCATTGGTTTAAAAACTATCTTTCAGATAGAAGACAGCATGTCGTTTTACCAGGCGGTACCTCGGACTGGGCATTCATAAGGGCAGGTGTACCTCAGGGGTCAATTCTAGGGCCCCTACTCTTCTTATTGTACATTAACGACATCGTCACCGACATCGGTTCAAATATTCGTCTATTTGCTGATGACACTAGCCTTTTCATAGTTGTAGACGATCCTGTCTCAGCTGCTACCTGTCTCAACTCTGACCTCGATAAAATTTCCAAATGGGCTGCTACCTGGCTCGTAGCTTTTAACCCGTCGAAGAGTGCATCTTTCCTCATGTCACGTAAGTTAATCAAACCAAATCACCCACCTCTATTTATGCAAAACATTCAGATTGACGAAGTAGACTTCCACAAACATCTGGGCTTATATTTTTCTCAAGATTGTTCTTGGCACAAACAGATTGATTATATAAAAGAGAAGGCATGGTTCAGAATAAATGTAATGCGGAAACTGAAATTCAAACTTGACAGAAAATCACTAGAAACCATTTATACAGCTTTTATAAGGCCAATTTTGGAATATGCTGATGTTATTTGGGACAACTGTTCACAATACGAAAAAAATGAACTCGAGAAAATTCAGGTTGAAGCAGCAAGGATAGTCACAGGCTCAACTATACTAGTCTCCTTGAATAAACTGTACCAAGAAGTCTGTTGGGATACACTTCAACAAAGGCGACACAAACATAAACTGACATTATTTTACAAAATGTTTAACAACTTAGCACCTACTTATCTTTCTTCCCTTCTTCCACGACAAGTTAGCACAATATCTCGTTATAACCTGAGAAACTCTAGCGATCTTCAAACCATCAGAACTAAAACAAGCCTCTATTACAATTCTTTTTTGCCGTCAACGCTCAGAGAATGGAATAATCTACCAGTAGAAGTTAGACAACTCCCAACTCTCAATTCGTTTAAATACCATCTAAGCAAAGACAAGCGTAAGGTACCCAAACATTACTACCACGGAAAAAGGAAGGCTCAGATACTACACACACGACTACGTACTGGATGTAGCTCACTAAATTTAGAACTGTTTATGAAAAACATAATAGATTCACCACTGTGTCTTTGCGGTAGTGTAGAAAACTCACAACATTTTTTCTTTCACTGCAGACTTTACCAAGCACCTCGTACCATTCTCCTGAACGCAGTAAATCTTATCCAAACACCCTCATTAAATCTCTTACTGTATGGTGATCCAGGTTTATCACACGATGATAATAGTTGGTTATTTGACCATGTACACAAGTATATACTACAAACCAAACGCTTTTGATTGAATTCTGCATGCGTCGACAATCAACGCAGCAAGGACAACATTGTGTGCCCTATCCCCATCCTCTCTCCATCATATCTGATTTGGTTATCAATTTATTTATTTATTTTTTCCTTTTCCTTTCTTATTTACATGTCGAACGTTTTCAGAATTTTCTCTGTATTTATTCAGCATGTTAAATAGTAAAAGCCGCCACTAAAGATACAAATACAATTATTAAGGAGAGGAACTCTATAAGCTGCTGCTTTCGTTCTAATCCTTTCAATAAGTCACTGTTTGTATTAGTATATGATTCTTGTATTGTAAACCTATCTGAATAAAATATGTTTAAACCAATGTCAATTTTGTCATGCAGAGCTTGAAGCCCTTTCTTATTTTAATTGTAGCTCAGCTGATTGGTCCATTCAAAACTGTACATGATATCAGTACATGATATCCGTACATGATAACAATACATTTATCAAAATTTATTAGTACTGCCAACATCAAACGAAAGTACTGGAAGCTGTGGATTAAACATGCGTTGTCCGTGACAGGAGATTTTCATGGTACACCCCCGTGTTTCAAAATTGCAAGTTTGCAATTAGGCTGTTATGTTTCGACATGGCACATCATATGCTGCAAAGGCGCATCATTGGTATGTGGGAGTCTGAGTGAGTGAGTGTTTGAGTTTTACGTCCCACCAACAGCTAAGGTCATACGGAGACGGGACCTCGGTTTAAAGACTCATCCGAAAGTCTGGAGAAGCCCGGGATCGATCCTGCGATCCCTGGTTTACAAGGCGAGTAGCGTAACCACTACACCACGGAGGCTTCTATGTGGGAGTCTGATCAAACACAGAAGGCTATTGCCAGATGCTTTAGAATCAACCAAAGCCAGGTAAGCGGACTAATTTCGAAGTGCCGAGCAACCAATGACGTCACTGACAGATCACGTTATGGGGAAACCCCGGGTAAATCTGAAAATCTGAAATTTGCTGATGATAGAGCGCTTTCTCGATGGGCGGCTCGAGATCCTAAAGCTTCGTGTCCCGAACATCGCCAGCAGTGGACACGACTGAACGTCAGAGCCAGTTCAAGAACTGAAAACAGGCGACTGAATAAGGCTGGGCTCAAGGCACGTCGCCCGCGACGTCGAACGTGTTTGACTCTGTTTCACAGGCGCGAACGCAGGCAGTGGGCTGCTGACAGGCTTAAGTGGAATCTGAGAACATGGCGCCGTTTATACTGGTCCGATGAAAGTCGTTTCATGATACGTTTTACCAATGGGCGAATTCGTGTTTGGCGTAAACGTGGACAGGACGCTTTCAAGGACATCGTTGTAGCAGAAACAGAAATGTTTGGTGGCGGTTCTTTCATGGCGTGGGGATGCTTTAGTCATGACCACAAACTTGATCTTGTCGTTTGAAGAGGGACATTAACAGGTCAACGCTATATTGACAACATTCTTGAACCAATAGTGTACCCACATTTTCGCGCACAGCGTGCCGCACGTCCCAAATTTCAAGACGACAATGCGCGACCACATAGGGCACGTATTGTGACAGATTCTCTGGCCCAGGAAGGAATCGAGAAACGCGAGTGGTCGAGTAGGAGTCCCGATATGAATCCCATTGAGCACGTTTGGGCCCGTCTTGGACGTAACGTCAGGAAACGTAATGACGTACACACGCTCGATGACCTTGCACGTGCAATAGTCGACAAATAGAACAATTTGGAGGCAAGATTCATTCGAAAATTGGTTCAGGGAATGCGCCAGCATGTTCAAGAATTACACGAGCGCCGTGGAGGGCATACTCACTATTAACGACGTTCCTAACTGTAACCATTTAGAACGTCCAACTGATGTGAGTTACGTTTCTTAATAATTAAATCTTAATTTTCAAACGTTTCAAAGTGCTACTGAAATCGACACTGCATTTTAAAGGGGGGGGGGGGGGGGGAAGGTGACGATCACCAAGAATTGAGCGAATCTACAAAACAATCCCTAGGTAACTGATTTTTGTTATGCTGCACCTATCATTGATCACCCACACCCCCACACCCCCACCCACAAAAAAGAATTTATTCAGCGGTCCCATCCAGGGGATTTTCAAATGACTCAATGGAGGGCAATCTTGACCCAAGTTTGAAATTTGTCTAGACAGACCTATCTAGTGCCCCACGCCTACTCGGGATTTTTTTACAAAGATTGTGTGTACTCGTTAGAACCCACAGACTTTCTTGGAGCAGCATGCACATGTACCCCTGAAACCAGATTTTTTTTTTTTTTGCACAAAGTGTCGATCATGGATGTACATTTTAATGAAAGCGGAAAGCTTGCTTTTGATACTATTCAGCGGAGCCCATCCAGGGGATTTTCAAATGACTCAATGGCGGGAATCTTGTCTAGACAGCTCTATCCTACGCGGGAAAATTTTTATATAGATTGTGGGGTATACAGTTAGAACCGCATAACGAGTATCCACAAGCATACACAATTTTGTTTTTACATAAACCTACATGTTATTAACTCTTTCTGTACCAAATGGAATCTTCCTCCTTATATATAGCAGGAGTCCATTTCAAAATTAAGGGGGTGTCAGGTTTTTTTTGTTTTTTTTTTCTTTAAAATTTATTTTGGAAATGACTAAACTTTTAGCAAACAGTAGAGGCCCTGATCAGTTCTGCGGCGTCTGATCTGGGCCTGCACTGTTTGCCAATTACCCCTATAGGGATTTCCGGTACTAAATGCGTTAAATGAAGGCATTCGTGTACTTTTGAAGTTTTTATGTTATGGATTCAAAAGCAGTCAAAAGGTTGTCATTTGTTTCAGTGTCATAGTTTGAGAAAAGAAAAGTCTACTTACAGTTAATATATTCAAGATTTCAAACGTCCTCACTTAGTTAAAATCAGGGTTGGTACTTTCGATTTAAATTATCGGAAATATACTTGTTAGCTACGCCCATGTAGACATTATAGATGAGGTTTAACAAGGAAGTGTCAAAAATGCATTAACAAGTATAAGCTTTCATAAGAAGAAAAGCGCGCGGCCAATAACAAGTATAAGCTTTCACAAAAAGAAGACCACGGGCAGAGCCCTGGTACAGAACTGCTATATCATTTGTACAAACCCATATTTGCTGTCAAAGTAGCTTATGAAGGGGCATCCTTCCCTAGTGTAGCTACCATATCATTATGGATATCTTTAGGTGTTAAACCTTTATATGCAAATATTGGATCACTGCTCTTTCACCGACTGTGTCCTTTTTGCAACGGCTGCTTGTCTAGTTTACTTTAGAGTGCTACCTCGTCGACATAAACTGACCAAATGAGACCAGGGCCCAGGATTACAATCGTTCCTTAAGTTAAGATCGACTTAACGATTTAAGGAGGAGTTCTATCTTAGTAAAGTATTTCCTTAAAAAGTGCATTCGAAAGCCACCTATTTCATTTACTTAGCTAAGAATTTAACTTCGGATGAAGTCGTAATTTTGACGGAAATTTTCACGAAGATTAGCACGTAAGTTTCAATTACACATTGATGTAGGCGGCCCACAAATTTCACGCGATCTGTCAAAAATCTCTGCTTCTGCTTGAATGGATGGAGACAGTAGAAAATATGATGGTTTAGTTTCCATTTCACTGCATAAACCATGAAAAATGTTTTATATACTATAAAACCTGTGTAATTGAAGGATCACACTCGATCTCAAATTGTGCGGGCAAACATTGGTCACAAAGTAGCACCACGACACATTCAAAACGTTGTTTCTATGTGGTCCCCTCAGAAACAAGAACTCATACAATATTTGAATATGCAAAGCTCGGTTTTATGGAGTCTCATTTGAATGGAGGTTTAACGTCCCTGTCATCACTATGCAGGTCATTTTGGAGACGTTGCTTCCAATTTTGTGGGACATTTACCGACTCTGAGATGAAATGAAACCTCAAGCCCAGTCGCCCAATGAAACCAAAAGGCTTATATACAGTGGACGGTGTGACTCACACCACTTTGCCTGGGCAGGCTTAGTCCTTCCAAGCTGATTACAAGTACTAAGGCATCGGGAAAATACGCTTATATAATTATGACCCCCTTGAACCCCACTTTTATTTTGTAAAACTGGGGTTTGGGGGTGGGGGGGGGGTCGACCTTTTTTTCACTTATTTCCGCTCTAAAATATAGAATGTGGGTACCGGTTAGAACCGCCTAACGTGTACAAGTTTTCATCTTAAAAATTTCATTTTTTGGAGGTAAAATTTATAATGTATTTGTATAGGCGTGTTTACGTTATGTGTGGTCAGTTTCAGCTCTGCATGGAAGCACCATGTAGCCCAATCTGTTTCTTCAAGCCCCGAGGGGCGGGGGCAGAATCGGTTTTATGGAGTCTGTCCATGATTCAACCCTTCTCATGCCGTTAGTCGTATTGGATAATATTCAAAACAATCTGGTAGAGTCGATTATTAAGAAAATAAACATATTCTGCGCTATGGTGAAGAACAGGGAAGACTCCGACTCTTAACCACAGCTACGATATTGTTTTCGGATGACATCATTACATGTATGTAGTTGATATAGTCATTACGGACACGATCAAACATCGTACAAACAAACACGGACAAAACCGTAGCTCCAGTCGGAGTAACAAAAAAAATAAAATAAAAAATAAAAATAAAAAAAAATAAAACATGAATATAAAATCACTGTACATTCGATCTTGGATTTCCCCGTCTTTTTATGAGTGAGGTGAGACATAAAGCGCTCACTCACTCACAAACACACTTAATTACTCACATGCACGAGCTTACAAAGGGAGGTGGAACGCCTCAAACTCATTTTTATTTAGCATTTTCAGGCAGGGAGAAGAGGCACATGATTGGATGTGCAGAAACAGGGGAAATAACAACATTCCCCTCTACCACCACCTGCTGCTAGGAAAGCAGGCCTTGTCACAATCAGCTGGACGCCCCAGTGACGCAAGATACACGTCAACTTCTCCTCATCCAACCAGTACACAACGATCACACGCGACCTCCAGTAACCGCTTAGAAGGTCTAAGCCTGTCAATGCAAAGTGCTGCAAGTCGGGCCGTCCATGCATATAAATCTTGTTGGTTTCATTGGGCGACAGGGCTTGAGATGTAATTTCATCTCAATGTCGGGTAACAGTCCGACAAAATTGGAATCAACACTTCCAAAATCAAACCTTAATAGTGTTGCGAGGACGCTAAATCTCAAATCAACCAATCAATCAATCAATCAATCAATCAATCAATCAATCAATCAAAAAAACAAAAAACAAAAAAACAACAACAAATTTTGTATTTCATCAATTTTGATATCGAGATTCTTACACAAATGGTCCTTTCATATGAAAGTTACGAAACGGGCCTTCGAATTGGATTTTAAATAGGATTTTATGGTCTTTACCTTGACCATTTGCCCAACAAATGTACATCGGTGACATACGTTACAGTTGTTCACGCCAAAATAGTTAATATTTACATTTCAAGTGTAAAACCTATTGTAAACCTATACGCCTGTTCATACTTCCATGAACGCATCGAATCACATGGTTTTCAATGACGTCAAGTGTCGCAAGTCTACACCCTAAACCATGGTTCTCTATGATCTCAATGGGCGTTGACGACGACAATGCTGTTCCGCTCTTTGTAGAAAAAAAAACAGCATGTAAATGTTTTTCAGCTTTAACAGTTTGCCTTATAAGAATTTGTTCGCCAAGTGATGAGGAAAAAAGGATGTAAATATAAGAAATATTTTTTCGGATGTTCATGAAGGTATGAACGACAGCGGGTCGCTAGCAAAGTTTATATGAACCCCTTCAGAGTTCATTTACTTTGCAGGCGACCCTGTTCGTTTATACTTTCATGAACAGCAGAAAAACAAGTCATTTCATAAATGCACGTGGCGTCATACTATTTCATGACTTTGAATATAAAGACGGCATATGAACGTTGTGAACAGTGTATGCGTAAAACAAGCAGGGCATAAGCGTAGGAGCATGGAACCGATGTGCCACAGGATCAGTTTTTAACTTACAGACAAAATTGACATGCGCCGACCCCCCCCCCCCCCCCCACACACACACACACACCTACCCTGACAAAAACAACCAAGTCATTTAGGATCCCCTCTCACGTATAATAACCTTCCCGCACCAAACAATTAATTATTGCCCTGTCACCAGTATTATATAGAGGGTCGGGTCTTACACGAGTGGTCATTTCATATGAAATTTATGAAACGAGCCTTTGGCGAGTTTCATAAAATTCATATGAAGTGACCACGAGTGTAAGATTCTGTTTATCATATGGCCACTTGAAATTAGGATTACAATGCGTACTTAAATTTTAAGTACCTACTTAAACTAAGTATTTACTTAACTGGCGTATAAAGTGAACTACAAAGAAATTCGTTCGTTTAAGTCGATACTTAACCACAGAAAATACTTAAATATTTAAGGTAACCCAAGTAGGTACCTTAACTTTTAAGATTTGACCTTGACACATGAATGTATATATCAATAACGACAAACCTTAGGGCTTTTATTTGATCGAGGTCACCAGTGATACTCGGTATCTCAAACGGTAGAGTGTTTTCTTGATATGCGAGAGGTCCTGGGTTCGCGTCCATGTCGGGCTATTTTTTTTCCTCCCTGTGGGGCAAGTCTACTTGCCATATAGGTACTGGGATGTATTTCTCCCTTGATGTGTCAAAGTTTGCGACGAACAGAGCTGTGTAAAAACTTCCTTTTACATAATACTGTTTGTCATATGACGTTATTGATAAGCAGTGGATAATGTCGTGTAATAAAAATCGTATGACCACACGTGTAATAACACTTGGTGGGATTACGTAACGTCATGACGACGTCCCATGTCAACCATGCATTTTCTGTGAAGAAAAGTGTCACATTTGATGGCGATAAAATCTAATTTCAAGTGGCCAAATGATAAACAGAATCTTACACTCGTGGTCACTTCATATGAATTTTATTAAACTCGCCAAAGGCTCGTTTCATAAATTTCATATGAAATGACCACTCGTGTAAGACCCTCTATATAATACTGGTGACAGGGCAATAATTAATTGTTTGGTGCGGAAAGGTTATTATACGTGAGAGGGGATCCTAAATGAATTGGTTGTTTTTGTCAGGGTAGGTGTGGTGTGTATGTGTGTGTGTGTGTGCGGGGGGGGGGGGGGGGTCCGTGCATAACACTTTTGTCTGTTAGTTGAAAACTAATCCCTGTGACACATCGGGTCCATGTTCCTACGCTTATACCCTCAGGCTGCTAGTTTTACGCATTCACTGTTCACAACGTTCATATGTCATGAAATAGTATGACGTCACGTGCATTTATGAAATGACTTGTTTTTCTGCTGTTCATGAAAGTATAAACGAACAGGGTCGCCTGCAAAGTAAATGAACTCTGAAGGGGTTCAAATAAACTTTGCTAGCGACCCGCTGTCGTTCATACCTTCATGAACATCCGAAAAAATATTTCTTATATTTGCATTCTTTTTTCCTAATCACTCGGCGAAAAAATTCTTATAAGGCAAACTGTTAAAGCTGAAAAACATTTACACGCTGTTTTTTCTGCAAAGAGCGGAACAGCATTGTCGTCGTCAACGCCCATTGAGATCATAGAGAACCATGGTTTAGGGTGTAGACTTGCGACACTTGTCGTTATTGAAAATCATGTGATTCGATGCGTTCATGGAAGTATGAACAGGCGTATAGGTTTACAATAGGTTTTACACTTGAAATGTAAATATTAACTATTTTGGCGTGAACAACTGTAACGTATGTCAACGATGTACATTTGTTTGGCAAATGGTCAAGGTAAAGGCAAAAAAATCCTATTTAAAATCCAATTCGAAGGCCCGTTTCGTAACTTTCATATGAAAGGACCATTTGTGTAAAATTCTCGATATCAAAATTAATGAAATACCAAGAAGTTTTTTTGATTGATTGATTGATTGATTGATTTATTTGAGATTTAACGTCCTCAACAATATTTAGGTTTGATTTTGGAAGTGTTGATTCCAATGTTGTCGGACTGTTACCCGACATTGAGATGAAATTACATCTCAAGCCCTGTCGCCCAATGAAACCAACAAGATTTATATGCATGGACGGCCCGACTTGCACCACTTTACCTTGGCAGGTTTAGAACTTCTAAGCGGTTACTGGAGGTCGCGTGTGGTCGTTGTGTACTTGTTGGGTGAGGCGAAGGTGACGTGTATCTTGCGTCACTGGGGCGTCCAGCTGATTGTGACAAAGCCTGCTTTCATGGCAGCAGGTAGTGGTAGAGGGGAATGTTGTTATTTCTCCTGATTGCACATCCAATCATTTGCCTCTTCTCCCTGCCTGGAAATGCACAATAAAAATGGATTTGAGGCGTTCCACCTCCCTTTGTAAGCTCGAGCATGTGAGTAATTAAGTGTGTTTGTGAGTGAGTGAGCGCTTTATGTCTCACCTCACTCATAAAAAGACGGGGAAATCCAAGATCGAATGTACAGTGATTTTATATTCATGTTTTTTTTTTTGTTTTGTTTTTTTTTTCACTCCGACTGGAGCTACGGTTTTCTCCGTGTTATCTGTATGATGTTTGATCGTGTCCTTAATGACTATATCAGCTACATACATGTAATGATGACATCCAAAAACAATATCGTAGCTGGGGTAAAGTGTCGGAGTCTTCCATGCTCTTCACCATAGCGCAGAATATGTTTATTTTCTTAATTATAGACTCTACCAGATTGTTTTGAATATTATTCAATACGACTAACGGCATGAGAAGGGTTGAATCATGGACAGACTCCATAAAACCGATTCCGCCCCCGCCCCTCGGGGCTTGAAGAAACAGATTGGGCTGCATGGTGCTTCCATGCAGAGCTGAAACTGACCACACATAACGTAAACACGCCTATCCAAATATACATTATAAATTTTACCTCCAAAAAAGGAAATTATTTAGATGAAAAATTGTGGTATTTTTCTTATTTCTGCTCAAAATATAGACTTTTGGTACACGTTAGGTCGTTCTAACCGGTACCCACATTCTATATTTTAGAGCGGAAATATGTAAAAAAAAAAGGTCCCCCCCCCCCCCACACACACACACACTAAACCCCAGTTTTACAAAATAAAAGTGGGGTTCAAGGGGGTCAGAATTATGTAAGCGTATTTTCCCGAGGCCCTAGTACTTGTAAACAGCTTGGAAGGACTAAGCCTGCCCAGGCAAAGTGGTGTGAGTCACACCGTACACTGTATATAAGCCTTTTGGTTTCATTGGGCGACAGGGCTTGAGGTTTCATTTCATCTCAGAGTCGGTAAACGTCCCACAAAATTGGAAGCAACGTCTGTTACAACGCATAATGTAGTAATGTAATAATTACTACATTATGAAATTTTTACTACATTATGCGTTGGCATAGTCGACGCGAAATGAAATAAAATGTCGTTTTTACTACATTATGCGTCGATACTAAGAGGTTTTAGCAAAATGAAAGAATTATTACATTTTGCGGCGATGGGTGGCATACTTAATTTTACTTCATTATGCGTCAACAGTTTGTTTGTTTGATTTGAGGTTTAACGTTCCCGTCAAGACTATTTAGGTCATTTTGGAGACATTGCTTCAAATTTTATGGGACTTTTACCCGATATTGAGATGAAATGACATCTCAATTGCTGCCGTCCAATTAAAAGCAATAGGGTTTATATGCATGGATGGGTCGACTCGCAGCAGTTTTCCTGGACAGGCTTAGACCTTCTAAGCAGATTACGAGGACTCATGTACGGGCGGTATCAGCTCTGCGTGGAAGCATCGTGCAGCCCATCTATTTATACCCCCGGCATACGAAGTATGCAAGGGGGTATATAGTTTTTGTCTATTCTGTCTGTCTGTCTGTCTGTCTGTCTGTCTGTCTGTCTGTCTGTCTGTCTGTCTGCCTGTCTGTCTTTTGTTTGATTTGTTTGATTTGAGGTTTAACGTCCCCGTCAACACTATTTAGGTCATTTTGGAGACGTTGCTTCCAATTTCATGGGACTTTTACCCGACATTGAGATGCCGCCCAATAAACCTTTTTCTTTGTGATTTTGACCTTCAGTGTGCTTTTGTGGAAGACCGTCTTTTGGACTGTTCAACTGTGGTCTTAAAGACCACTTTTGAACCGTCTCAAATGTGGTCTAAATTGTAGGAATTTAACTGTATTGCTTCCTAAGTCTTTTCGAAGACAGTTATGTTCTACCATCATTACTTCATTATGCGTCGATATGGTGCATATCAACGCGAAATGAAATAATTTTTTTACTACATTTCGCGTCGACTATGCCAACGCATAATGTAATAAAAAAAATCAAAATGTAGTAATTATTACATTACTACATTATGCGTTGTAACAAACGTCTCCAAAATGACCTGCGGACGTTAAACCTCAATTCAAGTAAGATTCCATAAAACCGAGCTTTGCATATTCAAATATTGTATGAGTTCTTGTTTCTGAAGGGACCCCATAGAAACAGCGTTTTGAATATGTCGTGGTGCTACTTTGTGACCAATGTTTGCCCGCACAATTTGAGATCGAGTGTGATCCTTCAATTACACAGGTTTTATAGTATATAAAACATTTTTCATGAATTATGCAGTGAAGTGGAAACTAAACCATCATATTTCTATTGTCTCCATCCATTCAAGTAGAAGCAGAGATTTTTGACAGATCGCGGGAAAGTTGTGGGCCCCCTACATCAATGTGTAATTGAACTTACGTGCTAATCTTCGTGAAAATTTCCGTCAAAATTACGACTTCATCCGAAGTTAAATACTTGGCTAAGTAAATGAAATAGGTGGCTTTCGAATGCGCTTTTTAAGGAAATACTTTACTAAGATAAGAAATCCTCCTTAAATCGTGAAGTCGACCTTAACTTAAGTAACGATTGTAATCCTGGGCCCAGGTGCTATATAGTCAGAGAATAGCAGGACTCCCTGCGTACCTCATTCAATACGAGGCAATCAGCCCGCGTAGCTCATAACCAGTCAGAAGAATCAGCGCATTTGTTTTTCGTTGCACTGACTGAAGAAAAACCCAAGTTTCTAAATCAGACGTTAAAAATAAGTTTATCCTATGACGTCGCGTCTGAGAGTGTAATAACGCCATGTAATATTTTCGATAATCCACTAGTGGATTAAATATGCAAATTAGCTAGATACGTTCCGTAACATTACATGTGCGACGTCCTTAACGACGTCGCGTTTACTAATGGCGGAATATTGATATTTTTGTAAACAACCGTGAATAAAATGTCATATGATAAATAGAATCTTGCATTCGTGCTCACGTATTATTGAATTTATTAAACGCGTTGAGGAAAAGGTATAAAATGCTCGGCATAGCCTCGCATTTTATCCCTTTTCCTCAACTCGTTTAATAAATTCAATAATACATGAGCACTCATGTAAGATCCTCTATATATGGAAGGCCCAGGGACTGTTACAATAAAACAACGCAGCCTATCCCAGTCACGAAAACCCCTCCGAACAGAAACGACATAAATACAAATAAACATTAGCAGAAGGTATATTTACACAGGCTGGCGGGTCTAGTCAGAAACACCGTGGATCTCCCCCAAGATACCCTCAAAATTCAACACTGAATTTCAGCTTTACATTTACAAGTACAGGTGTTTACAAAACCTTTTGCTTTACAGGTTTCCACAAAACCTTGAACCATGCAAAACATGGTGTGCAATTGGATATATCAGTCAATTTACCTGCACATGCATTCAAAACATTATTGACTTCAAAATGTATTATTGCCATAATGTGTTTTTCAAACCGGGCGACTCTTTTCTTCCTGCTTATTTTTTTGCAATGGGTCATCCAATGAAAGTAATCAGGTAATACGGTAGGGATTTTTAACCTGCACATTGGATAACTCTCGATGCAAAGGGGTCCAGCAGTTAATATCCGGATTCGAAGGATGGTGAACTTTGTGGCTTTCATATGAGCAAATGATGACAATGGACAATGTTCGGACACCGAAATTTTATCACCGCTGGCGGGGATCGAACTTGGGGCCTCTAGCACCAGAGGCACTAACCCCTAAGCTACCACGCTCCACTCTTTAACCTATTGCATGCTGGAAACCCCTGAAGTGGTAAATTGGCAAACAGTGGAGGCCAAGATCAGACGCCGCAGAACGCGGTGTCTGATTGGGGCCTACACTATTTGCTAACAGAGTTTTCCGTCAAAAAAGAATAAAAACGGAAAAATAGGTCTGACATCCCTTATATGACAAATGGACTTATCCAACAAATAGCAATGGATGAGTTTACTAGTATAAAATGGGTTAACTCGTCCAGTTAACAGGTCCATGACATGTATACACTTATTAACTCCACGATATATAGAGAAAAGTTGGGTTTAAAAGGATGTGCATTATTTTTATGCCCCCCCCCACCCCCCCGAGAATCTTTGATTCGGTGGGCATATAGTATCGGGTTGAGGAAAAGGGATAAAATGCGAGACTTTGGCGAGCATTTTATGCCTTTTCCTCAACAAGTTTAATACATTATTGATTTAGGGGCTCTTACATGAGAGCTCATGTATTATTGAATTTATTAAACGAGTTGACGAAAAGGAATAAAATGCGAGGCTATGCCGAGCGTTTTAGGCCTTTTCCTCAACGAGTTTAATAAATTCAATAATACATAGGCACGAATGCAAGGTTCTTTTTATCATATGACATATAAAACGAATTTTATTCACGATTGTTTATGTAAAACATTTATTCTAACACAGCGCGCCTATATAGGCAATGGAAAATAACTGTGTTTTATTCTGCAACAAATCTCAGCTCGGAAGAGCGTGACGAGTGATGTCATTAAAATTCCAAATTTATGACGTCACTAGTCGATTTCCTTGACGTTAGACGGTGTAACGTCATTTTCTCGCATCGAAAACGTAAGAAAAGGATATAAATGCATGTGTTTCAGTCGATAATTTTAGCGGGATTTCTTCTAACAATGGCGAAAGGTTGTGAGATTTTGAAGGAAACAACAACATTATTGCCGATTTTCAGCGTGTTAGAATCGAAATAGATCAGCTCTTGTCTGTGATTTGTTGAGTAATAAATCACAGTTTGTCGGTCAGTTGTAAGTAGACAAATCACGCGCGCTACGCGCTAGTGATTTGTCTACTTTACAACTGACCTCCAAACTGTGATTTATTACTCAACAAATCACAGCTAGAGCTGATCTATTTCTTAAACATAGGTAAACGCGACGTTGTTAATGACGTCGTACATCTAACGTTACCGGGCGTATCAAACATTATTATATACCCAGAAAATGTCCCTTTACTTTGTACAGAAGTTACCGGTCAATATTTTCCATATTGCCCCTAGTCAAGTTCATATTGCCCGTAGATAAGCCGTCACGTTCACAAAAGAACTACTTTTAAATCTGTCCATTTTGATACTAAAATGTCGGCAGCTATCTTGTCGTGCGTATCGACTGAAATAACGCACAACACTAGATCTGCAGTCGATGGTAAACCATCGCAAATACCCGCTTTTTCTGTTAATAACACTAATGACTATGTAATAGCTAGCCAAAACTACATGTAAGTTAAACAAGAAATATCTTTAAAAAAGATATGCGGCGTAGATTTAATTGGAAGGTTGTTTAGAAACCAGTGCTTCAGCTGAAGTGCACGACCCGCCGGATGCTTTAAGCTTGATGAGTGTTACCATATATGGGTATGGCGGCCATTTTGGTCATGTGACCTGGACCTAAAACGGTTCCCCCAATAAATGCGCCTTATCGTAAGGAGCAAAAATATATCTAATACTTTAGTACTGTATTCTGAATCGTTTGCAGGATAAAATGAATTCTCACTTTTCCAATACAAAAGCATATGTGTCAAAGTTTGACCTAGGCCCAAAGAAGGTCAAGGTCAACCCAGGGTCACCATTTTAGCAATTTATGATGGGCCTACGTCCCAGATGTTATTTATCAAGTTTCGTGGAAATCTGCCAAGTGGTTCTGGAGAAGACTATTTTGAAGGGTTTTTACCATATATGGCTTGGCGGCCATTTTGGTCATGTGACCTGGACCCCATGAGCAAATTTTGGTTTCCTCCATCCCATAGAGGCTCCATATGAAATTTGACCTTAATCGGCCCAACGGTTTCCGAGGAGAAGCAGTTCGAAAATTTTCACATTTTTCGCCTCGGCGAGGCTATACTAAATGGAATGTAATATTTCGCAAGTTCATTGGTAAGACCTCATTGATACTATCAGTATGCCAAAAATTGTTTAAATATTCCAAGCGGTTAAGTCACTATCACCAATTTTCACAAACGGGTTACGGACGGACAGACAGACAGACCATATATGGCTTGGCGGCCAGTTGGGTCATGTGACCTGGACCCCATGAGCAAAGTTTGGTTTCCCCCATCCCATAGAGGCTCCATATGAAATTTGACTTCAATCGGCCCAACGGTTTCCGAGGAGAAGCAGTTCGAAAATTTTCACATTTTTTCGCCTCGGCGAGCCTATACTAAATGGAATATAATATTTCGTAAGTTCATTGGTTAGATCTCATTGATATCTATCAGTATGCCAAAAATTGTTTGAATATTCCAAGCGGTTAAGTCACTATCATCAATTTTCACAAACGGGTTACGGACGGACAGACAGACTGACAGAATGACACGGTGATTTTAGGGCACTCTTAGAAAATCAACCGACTTCAGTCGGTCGCTTTTTCTGCGGGTCGTGCAATATGAGCTACAATAATGACAGCAACAATTGTCTAGCTATGAACTGGTTTACTGTATTCAAACAATTCAGATGTCACGCGAGGAAAAATAGCTTTGCAGAGGGCGGTGTCCCGCCTGTTTGAGCTAAGGTCAATGTAAAAGGTCAATGTTAAAAACATGACCTCATTTCAAGAGCATATGATCTCAAGTATATGCACAACAAATAAGAAAACGTTATCATTTACTGTTTTTGAACACAAATTCTAGGGTTAACATTTCGGGTTGTCGCTATGGTGAACATAAACGCATAGGCGGACGAACAAACGGACGAGCAGACAAACGGACGGAAACTTGATCTTATGTGCACCTAACTCAAAACTCAAATTCCACTTATTCCTTTTCAGAATTTATATAACATTAATGATATTCGAAAATGTCCATTTTGTGTTAAAATGGAGGACATAAAGTATGCTGAAGACAAATGATACACTGCAACTTTTATTTAGCATATATTGTAAATTAAACATCTGTCAATTTGTAATGCGATTATTACATGTTTTTGTTATGCTATATCTCTTTATTGGTTTCATTGGGCAACAGGGCTTGGGTGTCATTTCATCTCAATGTCGGGTAAAATTCCCACAAACTTGGAAGCAACGTCTCCAAAATGACCTACACAGTGTTGATGGGGACGTTAAACCTCAAATCAAACAAACAATTCCTTTCGCAGAAAATTCTTCCTTTCGCGAAAGGAACCTTCCTTTCGCGAAATGGTTCCTTTCGCTATATAGACCAACCACGTGAAATTAGGTCAAATTAGCTATTCACCGCAGCAGTTACAGAATTCACTAGAAACACAAGTATACATATGACGTATGGTCATCAAAGGACAAGACGGTGAGCAAGCCGAAACTGTATATTTTTTTCATTCATGTCTCACATAAAAAACGAAACATTTCCTAGGTTAAAACTTCAGTAAACTGTCGTACTTTTGAGTAGATTTATTTATGCAAATCATTGACCAATGAAATGGTCATCTCCTTGGACATGTGGTTTTATTGACCAATGGAATAACGAAAAATGTAGGACAAAAGCAAAACAATAACGGCTACGCCGTAAAAAAGTTGCAAAGAACATTCTAACTGATAAGCAAAGTTTCAGAAGTGTAACTCTTATAGTTTAGAAGATATGGCAAAGTCATACTTTTCGACCTTTGACCGTGGCGTTATGTTGAGGTCCACCTAAAGTATCCCAATTTATTCTATATTCCAACAGCCATCCAATAACCAAGCTTCAGAAGTGTAACTCCAATAGTTTAGAAGATATGGCAAAATCATACTTTTTGACCTTTGACCTTGGGGTCAAGGTCACACCAAAAGTAACCTGACATGTTCTATATTCCAAGGACCATCCAATAAGCAAAGTTTCAGAAGTGTAACTCCAATAGTTTAGGTGATATGGCAAATCATAATTTTTGACCTTTGACCTTGGGGTCATTTTGAGGTCAAGGTCACACCAAGAGTATCCAAATATATTCTATATTCCAAGGGCCATCCAATAACCAAAGTTTCAGAAGTGTAACTCTAATAGTTTAGAAGATATGGCAAAATCATACTTTTTGACCTTTGACCTTGGGGTCAAGGTCACACCAAAAGTAACCTGACATATTCTATATTCTAACGACCATCCAATAAGCAAAGTTTCAGAAGTGTAACTCCAATAGTTTGGGAGATATGGCAAATCATAATTTTTGACCTTTGACTTTGGGGTCATGTTGAGGTCAAGGTCACAAAAAAGTTGCCCACTGCCATCTACATTCCATGTACTATCCACATACAAAGTTTCAAAAGTGTAACTTCAGTGGTTGCAGAGGAGATCCATTTACAAGAAACGTAACGGACGGACGGACAGACGGACGGCCAGACGGACTGACGCCGGAGTAAACTGTGGTACGAAAACAATATACCCGATTTTTCTTCGAAAAAGCGGGTATAAAAACGAATATAGGCTGTGACAAGGTGCATAAAGCGCATTTTATGCTAGCAAATATGACCTACCTGCGATCTGTTTAGATATTCAATAATTTCTTTTAGGAAATCAAGAGTATTTTGAAATAAACCAAAGGAACACTTTGGTAAAAAGGCATCCTGCATTGGGAAACGTCAATGTTTTTAATGACGCCACATTCACCAACGTTAAAGTCGTCTTCACTTTGGCGCCATTGGACGTGGTTTTTCAGTGTGTAGGAAGACCCTCAACGACTTGCATTATTTTTCATTTCAAACCTCTTAAAGATGTATAATCTCATTTTACGTTCAGATTTCTATGCCAGGCAATCCTGAATTCTGGCAGACAGTCCAGGTTTCGGGTATATAATAAAAAGGCTATTGCATTTATATTGTGAAATATTCGGCACTCGTTCATATGGCGGAGACGCACTCGCGTCCTTCGCAATATGAATTCATGCCGAATATTTCACAATACTTCTCATACGCGACGTCATATGGGCCGCGTCAAGCGATTTTGGTACTTATCGCCTATGCGAGCAGCGAAGGTTCAGGCGAGCCTGCGCATCCGCGCAGTCTCGCCAGAACCTTCGCTGCTCGCTCATACAAGCAGTGAATCAAGAGGAACCTTCAGACAGAAAGCCATATCCCTGGCCCCTCTGAATGGCTGGGCATGCGCAGTTAAAATTTGCCATGACGGAATGCTCGAAGACCCAAATTCGCTTGGCGGGGCTCATATGATAAAATAAAATATTGACTGGAATTATTATTGCACTGGCAAACAGTGACGCCGAGAGATGCGGTGTCTGATTAAGGACTCCTCTATTTGTCTTAATACAGGAAATTTAGGTTTAAATGAAAAAAGACTATTTTTTAGTCTCCGTTCAGGATCATTTTCCAAGCTAACAATCAACCAGGGCTGCCAATGCTTTACTTTTGAACGTTCTACAGTTCTATTATCTTCAGTATTATGGAAAGGTATTCCAGACAGGGGAAGTTTGAGACATTTGGGGGTAAATAGAGTGATATATTAAGAGGGAAAATATTTAACTTTAGCGCCGCGGAAAGCTCACTAAAGGTGTGTTGTTCGATTAGGACAATGCTCCTGCTCAGAAGTCTGTCATTGGACTGCCATTCATAAGTACGGCTTTAAACTGATTGAGCATCCGCCTTATTCACCTGATCTCGCATCTATTTCCAAAACTAAAAACGGCTATTTCAGGCACCCACTTTCAACCCATTGATGCTATATATGCAGTGGATGACTTTCTGAACAACCAAGCAAAAAGCTACCGCTGGCAAAAGTGTATAGATCTATATTGGAGGGGATTTTGTTGAAAAAATATTGAAAAATAATACAATATGTCCGACGAAATTCAAAACCTTCAATATGAGGCTCACAACATATCAATCCGCCCTCGGAAGAATATATAAGGAGTGTATGTCAATATTCTAAAGTAAAATAAAGGTATGCTGTGTAAACTCATAAGACTTGCCTCATGGAGGCGATTCTAATGAGTACACACAGCATACATTTCAAAATAAAATAAGAAAGCTTCCCTAAATTGAGCCGGGCACAATATTTCTTAAAATTTACATTTGCGCACAGCGAAGACAAGGATCAGCCTGCGTTTCCGCGCAGTCTGATGAGAGTCTTCGTTGTGCGCTCTAAGGATAGCTAAGGGCCCAATGCTCCTAAATGCAGCAGTCTCTGGTCTCTGGTCAACGTCGGTACAATGTAATGACGTTCATGCAACGGCATATCTACGTCGGCGCAACGACGTTGATTTGACGTTGTCAAAGCGACGTGTGCCTACTGGGTGTGGCGTCCATCTCAGTGATATTGGCTTACAGCTGAACAAGGTCTGCAAGTCCTTGCAGCAAGTAAAGGTAGCGGGGAGTGTTGTTATTTTTTCTCTTTTTACTTTCTACACTTCAATTCATTTTCCTCTTCTCGCTTTCATCTCCTCTACTATCTGTTTGATCTCTTTTCTCCCTTTCTCTGGTAGACGACACAAAATGATTCACAAGGGTTGACGTGTCGTTAAACCTCAACAAGCAATCAATCAATCAATTCATTCATTTACCTCTTTCTCGGCCCCTAACCCTCACTTTCATCTCCTCTACTATGTCTTCTATCCTCTGGAAACCCACATGTGATGAGGAGTTGTTAAACTCCAATCACTCAATCAATCGACCGATCGATCGGTCTGCCGGTCGGTGGGTCAGCCAAACAATCAATTTACCATTTAAAAGTGAGGTTTATGAGGTCAAAATTATATAGTGAACATTTTTTCCCTTACTAACTCCAAAACAAAAAAAAATGTTGTGGACATTTGTTAGAATCGCCTCGCCGAGGTAATTCTAAAACATATCCACAACATTGGTTTCTTGGAGTATTAAAATATTCTTGCATATCTACATATTTCTGTCTTATCTTTGTCATTTCATCTCAATGTCGGGTAAAAGTCCCACAAAATTGGAAGCAACGTCTCCAAAATGACCTTTACAGTGTTGACGGGGACGTTAAACCTCAAATCAAACAAACAAACAAAACTGTCTTATCTTGAACTAAGGTTTCGTTCCACTGAAATTGTCGTTGCTGTTGTTGTTGATTTGAGGTTTAACGTCCCCGTCAACACTGTAAAGGTCATTTTGGAGACGTTGCTTCCAATTTTGTGGGACTTTTACCCGACATTGAGATGAAATGACATCTCAAGCCCTGCCGCTCAATGAAACCAATATGGTTTATAAGCATGGACGGGCCGACTCGCACCGCTTTGCCTGGGCAGGCTTAATTCCTCTAAGCGGTTTACCAGTACTCGCGTGCGGGTCGGTTTGAGCTCTGCGTGGAAGCATCCCGCAAGCGAGTGCTGGAAAACCGCTTAGAGGATCTAGGTCTGCCCAGGCAATGCGGTGCGCGTCGGCCCGTCCATGTTTATAAACCCTATTAATTTCATTGGGCGGCAGGGCTTGAAAGGTCATTTCATCTCAATGTCGGGTAAAAGTCCCACAAAATTGGAAGCAACGTCTCCAAAATGACCTATAGTGTTGACGGGGACGTTAAACTTCAAATCAAACAAACTAAATAAAATGATCATAAGCTTACCTAAAACTCATGCAGGCACCCATTAAACCCTTTAATATGGGAAATCCCGAAACGGGTCACCGGCAGACAGCGCAGGCCAAGATCAGATCCCGCAGAACGTGGCGTCTGATCCGCGTCTTCACTGTTTGCAAAAAGTTCAACCATTTTCTGAATAAATTTCTGAAAAAAAAAACACACACACACCCTAACCTAACATCCCTAAATATCAAAATGGACTACTTCTATATATAAGGGGGAAGATTCCATTCAGTACTAAAAGGGTTAATCCAGGACCGTTGTTCCTCGGCGGGGTGAGTCCCCTGCGACCCCACCCCACCCCTACCCCCTGTGTTAGTTTTTTTTAGTTTAACGACCCAGTTAACACTATCGACGTCTTGTCTAGCCGGTCCGTAATGTTTACTTAACCATACGAGCGTACTTTTCCTGGCCAGCGGTTAACCAGTACAGTTTATATTTCTGTCAACTGCCCTTCTTGAACTTCAACGGGCTGTTGTACTGATGTAGACGATTTTGGCGCACTTTAAGGGGAGTGGATACACCTTCAGAGGAGGCAACTCCTGGAAGACAAAATTTCCCATGTCAATAGGGGTCAACTCTTAAAGGAAAGAATTTGCTTCTGAGAAGCAAATTCTTTCCTTTAAGAGCAGACCCCCTTTTTCAGTGGGACAGGGCTTATAGACAAGCGAACAGGAAGTCCCGAAAGTCGTCTTTCTTTGGTAAAAAAGAACGAAAAATCTGCCAGGTGTTCACATTCCCCTTAATTACAAAATAATTAATCCATTTTGTAATGTAAAAAAAAAAACAGGAACAAGTTTAAATTACTGACACATTAAGGTTAATTTCTTCCGTTTGCTTTATTGGTATCCCCTTAAAAAGAACTAAAAATAGACCATCGGGTTACTGTTATCTGTCATGTAAGAAAGCATTCCACCCTTAACTGATGGTTAATAATTCATATTGTTGCTTTTTTGTGACGACCGAACATGAGTAATCCTGCCCAGCGAAAGTGAAAGTCGGATCGTCCCTAGTTATAAACCTTAGCAGTTTCTAAGGGCGGCAGGGCTTGAGAAGTCATTTCATCTCAGTGTCTGGTAAAAGCCCATCAAAATTAAAAACAACGTCTTCAAATTAACATAAATAGTGTTGACGGGGACGTAAAACCTCAAACAAACAAAATCTTCATTCGATAAAGCATGCCCTTGTGACATTGCTGTTAAGACAAACTTTTTCAAAATTTCACTATTTTTGGATCGATTGCTTATCCAGAAGAGTAAAATTCCTATTGTCAGACGACCTTTGGGACTGTTCAAAAGTGGTCTTAAAAGACCACTTTTGAACAGTCCCATAGGTGGTCCCTGACCAGAGGACATTGTGTGCAGAAAACACGAAGACAGAGTAAATGCACCCTTCGTAATATTTTTATCACCCGACCGAATAGGTTCGGGGGATATAGTGATTAGCCTGGCGTCCGTCCGTCTGTCCGTCGGTCCGTAGACGCAACCTTGTGATGGCCATAACTCCTATACCCTTTGAGATTCATTGATGGTTCTTGGCAAACTTTTTTACAAGGCTGAGACGGCGTGTCATGTGCAAGGACCAGAACTCTGGATGCCATTGTTTTTAGTTATCTCCCCTTTTAATATAGGAACTTTACTGCACGGCAGCTATAATGCTGCATATTAAGGACACAGCGACTGGCAACCAGTCGACCGAAAACACTATCCCAACACACTGAAATAGAAGATTCAACGTTGAAACAACGTTGTTAACATTGACACGCCTACATAACGATAGAACGCGTAACCATTGGGTAAGAACGTGAAGCAATTAGGGTGACATCTGGTTAGGAATTAGATCGCTAAAAAAGATAAACAAACTTTGCATTTTCTGGGTTTCATAAGTTATATAATTTTTAAGTGGAAGATATTTAAAAAACGGGGAATTACATTCAGGAGCCCATTGATATTGGCGTCTTTGTATTAAATAGCAAATACCGTACTTCACGTATTTTGGCTAAATTTAGTTTCTATGCTGAAGGTGAGCTGAAGCCTTAGGAAACCCGTAGTTTTTCGAGGTGTTTGTTGCTTTTTATTTAAAATTGCGCTTTGCTACAAGTTCAGCGTATTAACATGTACACACAATAAACATATATGGTTATATGTGTTATGGATATTTTGCTTGACAATGCAGCACTGGCG
The DNA here is from genome assembly GCA_963580285.1 of Lucinisca nassula. Taxonomy (NCBI): domain Eukaryota; kingdom Metazoa; phylum Mollusca; class Bivalvia; order Lucinida; family Lucinidae; genus Lucinisca; species Lucinisca nassula. Next base: position 103,009,257 of record OY757024.1, on the reverse strand, counting down.
AGAAATCACCACGGAAAAGGTCGCAAACGGTTGGTTACGTATTAGATCTATAGAAATGATAACAAAACTTACAAATATAAAGCGGATCTGTTTTCATCTCCACGGCCCCAGAATCTACCGCACCTTGTTCTACGGAACCATTTTTAGCCAACCTGATAAGCATTGCGCTCATGATGCAATAATGACAGTATTTTATGGAAACATTTTCAGTCTCCAGAATCATAGTACCGAGTGATTTTCACTCAATTTTACACTGTGTTTGTTTTATCAATGGTCATGTATTTGCCTGAAATGAAATGAAAGAGGTTTTGGAGTTTTAATTTCTGCGAAAAATTCCTCATCAGCCAAAGTTTGCTGGTTAAGCATTAGATCGTCTGGTTGAGAATTCGATAACCAGAGGAGAAAATCACACCAATTGCTCCCTAAGCAAATGCCATCAGCTTACTACAATAAAAGGTGGTCTACATATGATTTCAAAATTGCATTAAAGTCATCAGAGAAAGAAAGCTGTGATGAAAAATACTTTTCTGGACAAGACCATTGAATGTCTGGGTATCATGCTTATCTGACCGAATGGCGCACCGATTCATAAATAAGAGGTCATTACTTGTTTTTTATAGAAAACAAAATGGCCAGCTGACACTTTGTAATTGCGATTAAATGTATATCGTGTTTCTATGGTCAAGAAGTAGAGAGCCCGGTTGAGCATAAGACACTCATTGCATGATTATTATACGCCCGTTCTGAAAAAACGGTCGTATTATGTTATGGGGTCGGCGTCCGTCCGTCCGTCCGTAAACTTTTCGTTTCCGGATAACTCCTCTTACAGTTTTCATCCGATCAAGCTGAAACTTGGTAGGTAGTAAGACCATGATGTGTAGATGTGCGTAAAGTTTCGAGAATCAACGTCTGCCAAATATTAACAGAGTTATGCCCCTTTGAAATTTTTGTAAACATTTTCGTTTCCGGATAACTCCTCCTACAGTTTTTATCCGATCAAGTTGAAACTTGGTAGGTAGTAAGACCATGATGTGTAGATGTGCATAAAATTCGAGAATCAACGTCCGCCAAATATTAACAGAGTTATGCCCCTTTGAAATTTTTGTAAACATTTTCGTTTCCGGAAAACTCCTCCTACAGTTTTCATCCGATCAAGCTGAAACTTGGTAGTTAGTAAGACCATGATGTGTAGATGTGCGTAAAGTTTCGAGAATCAACGTCCGCCAAATATTAACAGAGTTATGCCCCTTTGAAATTTTTGTAAACATTTTCGTTTCCGGATAACTCATCCTACAGTTTTCATCCGATCAAGCTGAAACTTGGTAGGTAGTAAGACCATGATGTGTAGATGTGCGTAAATTTCGAGAATTATCGTCCGCCAAATATTAAGAGAGTAATTTCCCTTTGAAATTTTTGTAAACATTTTCGTTTCCGGATAACTCCTGCTACAGTTTTCATCCGATCAAGCTGAAACTTGGTGGGTAGTAAGACACATTCAGTAAATGAACATGTAGAAATAAACTGCATCAAGTAATCTGATTTGTTCAAAGTCAGATTTGGGTGTGGCTTATTTGAATATTCAGCAGGTTAAAGGTTAAGCAAATGCTATAAGTGCTCGTTTTTATGTGTTGTAAATAACTCATGAGATTAATTCTAGTTCTAAGCTGTCTGCTGTGGAAAGAGCAATACAGGGAAAAGGAAGAAAGCTCTGTGATGCCCTAGCTCTGGCTTGGCACTGTGCATGCTCTTCTTGCATTTGCTGTCACCCATTGAAACTTGAAAAATAGTTCCACCATCAATGAATACTGTTTTCAGGTTTCAGTCTACCAAATATGAATTTGGCACGGGCGTATAATGCCCCGCTTGCGGAGCTCTTGTAAACTTGATGCTTATAAAAGTTTCTTTTAGTACGTACGAGTATTCCTTATTTGTTTGTATGGGCTTGATGAAATCTAATCATTGCAATAGTGTTACTACCATTCTGTTAGTTCCGGAGAGAGCTGAGGAAGAGCTGCTGACTCGGAATCTCAATTTGTCAATTTGAATTAATATGCATAAATTTACTCATTCCCTTCTAGTGTTTCGGTTTTTGTCGACCATTTTGCAGTTATGGCTATTAACCGTATGTCGTGCTCCTACAGTTAATCATAGATCCCGGTTCAGCATAAAACACTTGATGTACGAATACAAACGCGGTGCTTATGAAAGTTGCTATTAGTATATTTCTCAGTTGTTTGTATGTGTTTGATTGTTTCAGATTCTGCATACCAATGGGGCTATACAGAGAAGAACGAAAAGGGGGTCTAAAGTTCTCCGAAAGAAAAATAGTACATACAAAACCCCCAAAATTTGTTATACAAAGGAAGATTTTCCATTTCCTAAAAGACTTAAAACATATCCGGCGTTCAAAACATCAACTCCTTTTAAAACTTCTACATTTAAGGGTGACACGCCGCTTTCATCACGCAAGCAGCTGTTTGGGTCTTTTGATTTTGACATTAACGATCTCTCTGGTTCGGATGAAACTCCGATTTTAAAAACATGGTCGTTTGGTAAAACATAACAAGAAAGCACCACCATCAACGAAGAATTCGAAAAACTTATTCCATCTGTCTAAAATGAATTCAATAAAACTCGAAAAGGTGACATATTTCAAAAATTCTTCTCACATGTCTCCACTGGGAAATGCCCTTTGAACAATATAGCATTTCAACTTTGGTGTGATGCTGTGGACTGGTATGACAATTAAGGTACACGCCAAATGCGATACTCAACGGATGCACTGAAGTTCTTCTGGGTTGTAAAATAAAACTATTCGGTGGTTGTTTCATTCGTTTTGTAGTTGGTATGAAAAACGAAACACAACAACTTACTGGCAGCTGCAATTTAGATCCCCAATTTTCAAAAGTAATTTTGCATGCCCAGACGAAAACAATCTTAGCAGAGTTTAATCCGTTCGGTGACAAACGTTCAGTGACTTTCACTCCTGGATTCATGAAATCAGTAATACATATGTTCTAGAAAGGGTTATCCTTTGGAAGCAAGGAAACCACCAGAGAACTGGAAAATATTCAGTGTACATGTGTGCTGAGCCAGACTAGCTAGTTTCGGCCATTAAGGTCTCATAAGTGACCCTCAGATATTTTCAAAATTACACAATGGAATCAATGATCCCAAAGGACAAGAAAATATAAACTACACTACAATGTTGGGCAGGGAGACTTTTTACGGTCGCCAAACATTCCCAGACACCAGCTGTAGTGACCAAAGTGTAAAGCTGAAACAGAGGATAGAAACAAATCATTTGTTGTAATGATTGATGAAAAAAAGTGAAAGGGGGTTGATATGTCGACTTACTAGGTTTTGAAACGACCACCGAATAGTTTTTTCCAACCCAGAAGAACTTCAGTGCATCCGATGAGTAACGCATTTGGCGTGTACCTTAATTGTCATACCAGTCCACAGCATCACACCAAAGTTGAAATGCTATATTGTTCAAAGGGAATTTCCCAGTGGAGACATGTGAGAAGAATATTTGCAATATGTTACCTTTCCAGCTTTATTGAATTCATTTAGGACAGATGGAATAAGTTAGGAGTTGATTTTTTGAACGCCGGAGATGTTTTAAGTCTTTTAGGAAATGGAGAATCTTCCTTTGTTTAACAATTTTTTTTTGTATATACTTTTCTTTTTTTCGGAGAACTTTAGACCCCTTTTTCGTTTGCCTCTACATAGCCCCATTGGTAAGAAGAATCTGAAACAATCAGAAACATACAAACAAATGAGAAATATACTAATAGCAACTTTCATAAACACCCCTGCTAGCATTCTACATAAATCTACAGCGGGCCGTTAGCGGCCCGTCAGCTACCCTGACGGGCCGCTAACGGCCCGCTGTAGATTTATGTAGAATGCTTACTGGGACCAAGTTTGTATTCGTACTTCAAGTGTTTTATGCTGAACCGGGCTCTGTAATTAGTTATGGTTTACCGTAGGAGCACGATATACGGTTAATAGCCATTACAAAGTGCAAAATGGTCGACAGGAAGGGAATGAGAAAATTTATGCATATTAATTCAAATTGACAAATTGAGATTCCGAGTCAATAGCTCTTCCTTAGCTCTCCGGAACTAACAGAATGGTAGTAACACTATTGCAATGACTAGATTCCCATACAAACAAATGAGGAATACGCACTAAAAGCAGCACCAAGTTAATAATCATGCAATGAGTGTCTTATGCTCAACCGGACTCTCTACTACTTGGCCATAGAAACACGATATGCATTTAATCAACATTACAAAGCGTTAGCTGGCCATTTTGATTTCTACAAAAGCAAGTGATGACCTCTTATTTATGAATCGGTGCGCCATTCGGTCAGATAAGCATGATACCCAGACATTTAATGGTCTTGTCCAGAAAAGGATTTTTCATCACAGTTTTCTTTCTCTGATTACTTTAATGCAATTTTGAAATCATATGTAGACCACCTTTTATTGTAGAAAGCTGCTGGCATTTACTTAGGGAGAAATTGGTGTGATTTTCTCCTCTTGTTATCGAATTCACAACCAGACGATCTAATACTTAACCAGCAAATTTTGGCTGATGAGGAATTTTTCGCAGCAATTAAAACTCCAAAACCTCTTTCGTTTCATTTCAGCCAATTACATGACCATTGATAAAACAAACACGGTGTAAAAGTGAGTGAAAATCGCTCGGTACTATGATTCTGGAGACTGAAAATGTTTCCATAAAATACTATGTAAAGTAGAAGTAAAACAAAGATCAGGAATCGATACAACTAACTTACTCCACCCATCAAAGACACCAAAGGGACAGAAACACAAACATGAAGCGACCAGACCATAATAGAAACCTGAACATAAGGACAGTTACTTTCCCACAAAATGGCCATATGGCCATCCAAAATAAAAAGACACAAGTGATACACACAGTAAGTAATATGTCAATATCGAATCAATAGCGCACTGCCTATCAGGTTGGCTAAAATTGGTTCTGCAGAACAATGTGCGGGGGATTCTGGGGCCGTGGAGATGAAAACAGGTCCGCTTTATATTTGTAAGTTTTGTTATCATTTCTATAGATCTAATGCGTAACCAGCCATTATTGACCTTTTCCGTGGTGATTTCTCGCTAGTGCTGCATTGACAAGCAAAATATCCACAACACATATAACCATATATGTTTATTGTGTGTGCATGTAAATACACTGAACTTGTTGCAAAGCGCAATATTAAATAAAAGGCAAGAAAAACCCCCAAAAACCATTGGTTTTCTGAGGCTTCAGTTCACCTTCAGCGCGAGAAACTATATTGAGCCAAAATGCGTGAAGTACGGGATTTGATATTTACTCCAAAGACGCCGATATCAATGGGCTCCTGAATGTAATTCTCCCTTTTTTTAATAACTTCCTCGTAAAATTTATATAACTTATGAAGCGCAGAAAATACAAAGTTTGTTTACCTTTTTAGCTCACCTGTCACGTAGTGACGAGGTGAGCTTTTGGGATCACGTTTTGTCCGTCGTGCGTGCGTCCGTGCGTGCGTCCGTAAACAATTTCAAATAAGTATATCTCTAATATCCCATGGCCAATCTAGATCAAATTTCATGTGAAGCATCATCAGGTAGGGGGAAAGGCTGCATAAGGTTTTTGGGGTGATCAGATTGGAATTCTGGTTGCCATGGCAACATATAGCTCCCATAGACTTACAATGGGAAAAAATTAAAATATCTTCTTCTCTGAAACCACAAGACCCAGAGCTTAGATATTTAGCATGTATTAACAGCCAGTGGTCACCTACTTAATTCCAGCCAATCATGCCCCTGGGATCCAAATTGGCCATGCCCCGGAGCCCCTTCTCTCCCATAGACTCAAAATGGAAAAAAAGCTTCAAAAATCTTCTTCTCGGAAACCACAGGGCCCAGAGCTTAGATATTTAGCATGTAGCAACGGCAAGTGGTTACCTACATAATTCCTGCCAATCATGCCCCTGGGGTCCAAACGGGCCACGCCCGGGGCCCTTTAGCTCCTATAGACTCATAATGGAAAAAAGCTTCAAAAATCGTCTTCTCTGAAACCACAGCGCCCAGAGCTTAGATATTTAGCATGTAGCAACGGCAAGTGGTCACCTACATAATTCCTGCCAATCATGCCCCTGGGGTCCAAAAGGGCCACGCCCCAGAGCCTCTTAGCTCCCATAGACTCAAAATGGAAAAAAAGCTTCAAAAATCTTCTTCTCTGAAACCGAAGGCCCAGAGCTTAGATATTTAGCATGTAGCAACGGCCAGTGGTCACCTACATAATTCCTGCCAATCATGCCCCTGGGTTCCAAATGGGGGACGCTCCGGGGCCCCTTCGCTCCCATAGACTCATAATGGAACAAAAAGCTTCAAAAATCTTCTTCTCGGAAACCACATGACCCAGAGCTTAGATATTTAGTATGTTGCAACGGCAAGTGGTCACCTACATAATTCCTGCCAATCATACCCCTGGGGTCCAAACGGGCCACGCCCTGAGGCCCTTTAGCTCCTATAGACTCATACTGGAAAAAAGCTTCAAAAATCTTCTCTGAAACCACAGGGCCCAGAGCTGAGATATTTGGCATGTAGCAACGGCAAGTGGTCACCTACATAATTCCTGCCAATCATGCCCCTGGGGTCCAAATTGCCCACACCCCGGGGCCCCTTAGCTCCCATAGACTCATAATGGAAAAAGAGCTTCTTCTCCAATAGACTTATAATGGTAAAAAAAACCTTAAAAATCTTCTTCTATGATATCATAAGGCCCAGAGCTTAGATTTTTAGTATGTAGCAACGTCAAGTGGCCACCTACATAAATCCTGCCAGTTATGCCCCTGGGATCCAAATTGGCCCCACCCCAGGGCTCTTCAGCTTCCATAGACTTACAATTGGAGAAACTTCAAAAATCTTCTTCACTGATACCACAGAGCCCTTAAAATGAAAAAAGCAACTTAAAATGGGGAAAAAATCTTCAAAAATCTTCTTCTCTGAAACCATAAGTCCCAGAGCTTAGGTATTTAGCATGTAGCAATGTCAAGTGGTCGCCTACATGAATCCTGCCAATCATGCCCCTGGGGTCCAAATCCTGTGGCCCCTAAACTCCAACAAACTTATAATGGAAAAAGCTTCAAACATCTTCTTTGAAACCATGAAGTACAGACCTTAGATATTTAGTATATAGCAACACAAAATGGTCGCCTACATAAATCCTGCCAACTGTGCCCTTTGGGTCAAAATTGGCCAAGCCCCAGGGCTCATTAGCTCCTATAGACTTATGCTGGAAAAAAAACTTAAAAAAATCTTTTTCTCAAAAACCATAAGGCACAGATTTTGTTTGATTTGAGGTTTTACATCCCCGTCAACCCTGTATAGGTCATTTTGGAGATGTCTCTTCCAATTTTGTGGGACTTTTACCAGACATTGAGATGAAATTACATCTCAAGCCCTGTCGCCCAATGAAACCAGTAGGGTTTATAAGCATGGACACCGCTTTGCCTGAGCTTATATATTTAGTATGTAGCAAAGCCAAGTGGTCTCCTACACTAATGATTTTCTGGTACACAGGTGAGCGATATAGGGCCATTGGACCCTCTTGTTTAACGATCTAATTCCTAACCGGATGTCACTCTAATTGCTTCACGTTCTTACCCAATGGTTACGCATTCTATCGTTCCGTAGGCGTGACTGAGTGACAGCTTGCCTCTGAGCGTAGGCTTAAAAATTGTTCAGAACAGGGATCAAGGCTAGCTGTTTCGTTTAAACTCTTTATAATCCATGTATTGTAACCAAACAGTGTAGACCCTAATCAGACGCCGCGTTCAGCGGCGTCTGATATGGGTCTACATTGTTTGCCAAACCAAGCACATGATGCTAGTCCAGATAAGACTATCTCAGCCATTTTCTATAAATAATCGCTACCCGGATTTCCTTCAAATTAGTGGCTACTGCGCTTAGTAACGTTTGGTCGATTGTCGATTGACAAACAATCGACCGAAAAACATTTCATCTTGTCAACAAGTTCGTGAAATGAGCCCCCCTTTAAACACACCACTTTATTTTTACTCAAAACAGATTTTAGGTAGCCCGAACAACTCAATGAGCCGGCTTCAGTCAATAATTTGCATCAAGTATTCTGATTGGTTGATAATCAGTAGTGGGTGTGGCGTATATAAATATTCAGCAGGTCAAGGGTTTAAATATAGATTGTAGGCACCCATTAGAACGCGGTTCTAACAAGTAAATGTACCCACGATCTGTTTTTAAGCAGAAATAAGACAAATAATGTGTACCCCTATAAATCCTAGCTTTACTGTATAAAAGTGAGGTTTAAAGGGGTCAAAATATAACCCGTGTTTTCGTGACGGCAGGGCGTTTCTGCCCTAGAGTTCGGAAATACCAAGATTCTTCTTCATTTCGTAATTTCAGTTTTCCAACATACATGTATTTTTAGCTCGGGTACGAATGAAAAATCGATTTGATGGACGTCTGCCAAGTTTCGGTTTTAACAGTGACTGTTGTAGCCTAGTTACTGTGACTTTTTGAAACCGAAACTTGGCAGCCGTCCATCCAACGCTAGCCTATCCTTTGCTGTAACAGACGGGCAATGACAAAAGAACTCGATTTACAGATCGGAACTGACCAAATCCGTGCCCGAGGCGCGAGGGGTACAACGGTACAGATATATTTCTCCGAGCGAAAAGGAAGTAGCCCCTATATGGGTCTAGCGTCCCTTACCTTACAAAACCAGGTCCAGTCCGTTTCCAGTCTGATGGTGATCAAGATTCGCTCTATCCGGGCAAATCGAGCGTTGGAAAAGATTAACATACAGGGGTTTACCATTTAACCCATTTTGTACCAGAAACCCCAAAACGGGTACCTTGGCAAACAGCGCAGGCCCAGATCAGACGCCGCAGAACGCGGCTTCTGATAAGGGCCTACGCTGTTTGCTTTTCTAATAAAATTTGAAGAAAACACAACCTGACACCCCTAAAGTTTGGAATGGACTCCTGGTATATATATATATATATACTAAGAAAGTTGCCAGATACGGGGTGTTTTTCTATATAAAACCTTTTCTGTGGGGTGTGAAAAAATTGCGGGGTGTTCATACCACCCCGCATTTTTTCATGCCCTGCAGTGGATTCAGGGCATCGAGTTTACTTTCCCTAGGTTGTTGGCTAGCAACACGGTTTTAGGCCCGCACACTAGTACTGGTAAACCGCTTAGAGGATCTAAGCCTGTCCAGGAACCGCGGTGCGAGGCGGACCGTCCATGCTAATAAACCCTATTGGTTTCATTGGACTAACAGGGCTTGAGATGTCATTTCATCTCAATGTCGGGTAAAAGTCCCACAAAATTGGAAGCAACGTCTCCAAAATGACCTTTACAGTGTTGACGGGGACGTTAAACCTCAAATCAAACAAAACAAACAAAGCAACACGGTTTTGTAGCGATTATATATATATGGGGTTTCACGGTAGTCTCCCTTGTATCGGTTAGCACAAGAGCGTATTTAACTTCAAGATAAGAATATATATCGCCTCGTAAACGTACCTGCAGTATATATAACACCCGACAACAAAACTCATTTAGCTGTGGGTGGTATCGATTTCTTGTTCTGACGCAGCAAAAGATAACAATTTGGAAAATGTTCTCCTTCGAAACGTAATTATGCAGTGCGTTTACAACTTTTGTGGTGGTTTTGGATTTTCGGCATTTTTATACTATTTGACTTGTTTGAGCTGATCATTAATTGGAGTTGGCCGCAAACCGGAGTATTTGGAGAAAAAAATACTTGCCAATCCGTTGCAGAACTTGTAATCCTACCTCAAAATATAACAGTGTCTCCGAAAAATGAAAACAAGAACAGGGAAATTGACCGAATTACATCGAGCATAATTATTATTTGCTTTCACCCTTTTTAGTACCAAATGGAATCTTCCTCCTTATATATAGCAGGAGTCCATTTCAAAATTTAGGGGTGACAGGTTGTGTTTCCTTCAAAATTTATTTTGAAAATAATTGAAGTTTAAGCAAACTGCGGATGCCCTGATCAGACGCCGCGTTCTGTGATGTCTGATCTGGGCCTGCACTGTTTGCCAGGATAACCGTTTTGGTGTTTCTGGTACAAATGGGTTAAATTTTATTCAAAATAATTACATGTACCCTGCGTTTATTTCGATTTCATATCTAATTAATATCTTTCTTCAATTCTAAAACCACTTAAATCTTTACATGGCCTGTGAGTTTCCTTGTTTGTGCTCTGAAGCGTAGGTTTATGGGTACTAACTGAGGCGGTTATAACGAGGATACACATTTGAAATAAGGAAATACATAATGAATCGTCTGAATGATCTGAAAATGGTGGTTGTACAGGTATGAACGGTATCATTGTAGTCCATGACAGGGGCAGGTGAGAAGGGGGGGGGGGGGCAAGTTCTGTATCGGAAGTTTAGGTTGTTTTTCTCCAAACATCCGGTTTTCGCCAACCTTTGATGAAGATTTGGGTAGACAAAGTGAAATAGTCTTGAAAGGACCGTAAAAGCAAGGCAAAAGATAAAAATAATGAAGTAAAAGTTTTTTTTTTTTTTTTTTTTTTAATCGAAATGCTCAATTTATGTGCAGGCTCATTCGAACTTTACTAACAATTAAGGGGAATTATAAAAATATACACAACGAACACACGCCTAATATTTAAATACATTGGCAAAATTTTACCACCATTTTGTTTCAGGTAAAATCCTGCGAGTCCCCACAATGTGTAAAATAATGTTTGTTTTGTTTGATTTGTGGTTAAACGTCCCCGACAACACTGTATAGGTCATTTTGGAGACGTTGCTTCCAATTTTGTGGGACTTTTACCCGACATTGAGATGAAATGACATCTCAAGCCCCGTCGCCCAATGAAAACAATAGGGTTTATAAGCATGGACGGTCCGACTCGCACCACTTTACCTGGGCAGGCTTAGATCCTCTTAGCGGTTTACCAGTACTCATGTGCGGGTCAGTTTCAGCTCTGCGTGGAAGCATCGTGCAGCCCATCTATTTCCTCAAGCCCCGATGGAAGGGGGCCGTGTAAAATAATGTATACCACTGTAAACTCAGTTTGACTATATAAAATTGGGGTTTAAGGGGGTCAAAATTTTATAGGCGTGTTTGCATGATGGGCAGTCGGCGAGACATGTCAACCACATTCGCTTTGTACTTAGTTTAAATTGTAAATTGACATGTGCACTTCGGCCCCCGCCCCTCGGGGCTTGAAGGAATATATGGGCTGCATGATGCTTCCACGCAGAGCTGATTCCGACCCGCGCACGAGTACTGGTGAACAGCTTTGGGGTCTAAACCTGCCCGGGCAAAGCGTTGCGCACGAGTCGGACCGTCCATGCTTATAAACCCTATTGGTTTCATTGGGCGACAGGGCTTGAGATGTCATTTCATTTCAATGTCGGTAAAAGTCCCACTAAATTGGAAGCAACGTCTCCAAAATGACCTTTACGGTGTTGGCGGGGACGTTAAACCTCAAATCAACAAACAAACAAATCAAAACATGTACAGTTATATCAGACCCACATATATACACTTTTATCAGACCCATATATATAAGCGGTCTCGAAGACCGAACTATTAGCGTAATGTAACTTACCTTAGGTGGGAGAGCACATTCCCCGCACAATCAAAGCACTCACAGAACTGTCGGGTGAACTGACAAAATTGTCAAAATTTGAACATAATTGTTACATTTCTGAAATTTTGCTCTTAGTATCTGCAAAAGTGACGCCTCCCGGTTGAGATCATCGCTTGGAACAAAGAAGGGAAATAACATTTTCACTTGTAAATTCCACCTTTCATTTTAGCTGATGCTTCTAGTTCTAGTATTGACATTCCTAACACATGACTAAGGGATATGAAGCAAACTCTCTCTCTCTCTCTCTCTCTCTCTCTCTCTCTCTCTCTCTCTCTCTCTCTCTCTCTCTCTCTCTCTCTCTCTCTCTCTCTCTACTTTCCTTTTACTCTAACAAAAGTTGTAGGTGCTGGACCTGCTTGTATGAGCCGCCTTACTGAGTACTCACAATTTACAATTCATAGAAATAGAAAATATATCCTCTTGTACTCAGTATACAGTGGGATAATACTTATTTATGTTCCTAGCATATATTGTGGGTGCTCGCCAAGTTGGAACCATCTCATTGAGTACTCACAATACTCAGTATACAGTGGGATAAACAAGGCCATTTATACGCACTTGTTTACGTTCTCTCTCTCTCTCTCTCTCTCTCTCTCTCTCTCTCTCTCTCTCTCTGCGAGAATGTCTAAGCTAGAAACACTGAACGACCGAGTATAAATGCTCGGGATCAGTCGAATGCGGCGGCTGATCAGGTTCTACTATGTTCGCATAAAGTATAGCTTTAGAAGGGTTCAACGAAATGGGTTCAAGCTCGTGCTAAGCTCGGGGACAGTCGACCCACCAGTGCGTTAAGTAATTTGACTTCAAATGAAGAAGAAGAAGAAGAAGAAGAAGAAGAAGAAGAAGAAGAAGAAGAAGAAGAAGAAGAAGAAGAAGAAGAAGAAGAAGAAAGAAAAAGAAGAAGGAGAAAACACAGCATTTTTGTAGCATCGCAAACATATGCACTTCTCGGATTTCATGGTAATCTCAGATCATGTCATTGTAACTTATTTGCAGGTAACTGATGGCAGAATTGCCATTTGGGAGACGTTATCGCTGCACCTGATCATTACATGTAGCCGAGAACTGCATTGCCGACCGATATCAGAAAAGAACCTAAGTATAAGACAACTAATCCATTAATCTCTATCGCACATCCGTATAAAGGAAACCTGTTTTGGATACCAATGCAATCCATAACGACATTCGTAGCTATGATGTTGTATTTCATATCTCTTCAAACGAATTGCTTTAGTTTTATTTTTCTTTTCTGGATATAGACGTTAGGCGCGTTTGCCTCAATGAGGCGGTTCTAACAACTACCCACGCTCAATATTTTTAGAACAAAACGGATACTATTGATACCCATTTTATCGAAAGATTTACCAATATAAAGTGGCGTTTATGGGCTTGTAAAGACGATGAGAGCTTTGGGCTTCTTCAAGAAAGTAAAGCTTCATTTTTTCTACCATAACGAAAACAGGCTTGTTCAAATATTTTTCCACGCAAAATAAAAATTTTCAGATACAAATTTTCTGATATTTTTCACATTTGTCTAGGGTAACGAATATATGATCCATTTGAGACACTGCTGTCCTTTGAGGCCTTTATAAAGCCCTGGTAAGTCCAACTTTATCTACATGAGTGGGTTAATCCACAGAAATACGAGCAATACTGTAGATCTTCGTAAACCCCGATATTCCCTATATAATGGTTGTAGGTACACGTATGAATCGCCTCGGTTGGGAACGACCTTATAAATCCCACTTGTGTTTGATTTGGTTTTATGGCCCTTTCAATATAATTTCATTTATTGCGAAGCCATCGTTTATCAGAAGTGGGCAAAAACCGGAGTACCCGTAGAAACACCACCTGACCTTCCGTTGGCATTTCACGTGACCCGAGTTAGGCTCGAACCGCAAAGTTATGAGACTCTGACATTAGGAGTTATCGATTTTCCCCCAAAGACTATGGGACCCTTTGTAAACCCCATTTGAAGTACAAGGAGAGTTTGCATGGGAATACCAATACCTTATTTTCCTTATTTTTGGTCTCAAACATAGGATGTGGGTGACTACACCTTAGCGGGCGGGCAAGATTTTTCAAATGATGTCTTCCTCTCTAATATTAAAGGGTATGATTTCAAAAGGCATGCTAATTCATCTGCCCTTTACTGTACGAATTTACGGGAAAGAAATGTGAGGTTTCAAATGTTGGTTTATCCCCTTTAACTGCCAATCAGGACGTTTGCCGGCGTCAGTTTCAAATATATTTTCTTTTCTTTCTTTTTATTACTATTTCTCAGAGAAAATAAGTTTTGACGTTGCATGTGAACAGTCTGTTTGGGCAGCAGTGCTAGAGACGTCATTTCATCCCACTATCCAGTGAGTCCTACGAAATTGGAAGAGAGTCTCAAAAAGGCCTAACTAGTGTTTGGAGGATAAAGCTCATCTGAAACAAACAAAACACCATAGAAGTGAAATATGTGAAGTTTTCATTTTTATTTTATTTCATTTTATGATTATTGTTTTTTTTTTTTTTTTTTTGTTGGTGTGTGAGGGCGGGGGAAGGGATAGACTAGCTACTTTACGCTTCATCAGCACACCTAAACGACTATGAAATATATCATATATGTTCAGTATGACAATAGCCTGCTCAGGAAGAAGGTGACCTGGCCCCCAGGTTATAAAACTTTTTTATGCTCAACTCAGCTGAGCATGAATCTTGTGGTGCTCATAAAAATTAAAATACTAAGAAGTTGAGCGATTGTCCTTTCTCAGATAGCAGAGAATGATATTTGTCCTGCTCACAAATTTTAAAATGCCAACTCCCAGTCTACACATATGGCCAAAATGATTAAGTTTTTCAAGGGGACATAATTCTGAAATTAAGGGGCTGGATCTGGATCCTGTTTCCTTTATGCACATGTCCAATGTGTCTTAAAGGTGTTGCAAGTTTCAATGCCCTGCATCAAATACTGTAGGAGGAGCTGCGGAGGCAGGAATAGTACTACAAAATGTAACGTACCGACGTACGTACGTACGTATATAATACGGACAAAGCCATAACTATATGCCCCTCCCCACTTTGTGATTGGGGTATAAAAATGGTGAAATTGAGACACCCCGTATCTTATATAAATTGTAGATCCACCGTTTCAGGATGATATAAAGCAAAAGTAGTTGACTGTTTTAAGACTTTAACTAAAATATCCAATTCTTCTCACCTCACATTTTATATTCACATGCATCGTTATGTACGGGTTGATTTTAGTCATCCCGTATCAATTCAATACACATATTTTTAGTGAAAAGAAAAATAAGAGTTGACTGCCTTCTCCCTTTTTTACGTAGATTAATATCTTCCCAGGAAACCCTTTAGGGGACAAAATGATTTGGACACATTACAATTTTGATATTCGACCATAAAGCGATATTTCAACCCTATAATGCGTATGAACGAAGAAATCCATACTTAAACCCCGAGAAAACACAGATTTTCAATGTTTATTGTTTAAAAAAGCCATGAGGAACCAAAGACCATGATAAAAGATATTATCTTGTAAAAACAAGCTAATAAGTTGTGTGCACAAAATATAATGCTGTCCGCACAAGATCTATGTTCTGCAAACAAGATAATATCTTGCGCGCTCGAGATATTAAGTTGTGCGCAGAAGATATTATCTTGTTCGCACATTGCATGTCCCTTCTAGGCATTAGTATCCATACAACATCTACCCGCATGATATTTCAGTCTGGTAAGAGACGTAAAACCTCGCACATATGTCTGCTAACTTCGGAACAGAACTGCAGTTAAACCATGAAAAGAAAAAACATGTTTTCTGTGTTCTTATGCATTTAATTAGTAATACCTTACAGCGATAAAATAAAGCTGCTATAGTCTATAAATAGGTTAATTGGATTTCTTTCAAATCAGTAATAGTAACTTGGTCTAAGCTTATAATAATTTTGGGTCGATGTTTATTTTAACCTTAAAATTATGTGGCTTTAAGCAATTAGTGTAGATCTTGATCAGATGCCGCGTTCTGTGGCGTCTGGTCTTGGTCTACATTGTTTGCCAAGCCAAACCTTTGATTCCAATATAACTATCTTACGCAACACTCTGATCTCACTGCGAATATTTTCGATAAAGTAGTTATTCCGACAAGACTGTGATAACCACATGTACTTTAGCACGGAAAAGGTTTTCGGCTTAGCAACTTAGGGTCGATTGACAATCCAATCGACCTAAAACAAGCCGTGTTATTTGTTCCACTATGACGTCAGATGTAAGAGAGTTATCTGTAAAATCTGGACTCGAATCATGTGTTTGGTTTGGCAAACAGTGTAGACCAGATCAGACGTCACATAATGTGGCGTCTGATCAGGGTCTACACTGTCTGCATTAGGAACAAGAATCGAAGGGTATACCGAAAAAGTCCAAGTTCACGGCCATTTTACACTATATGCGCTCTGAGTCAATCGGCCTAACAGTGCTGCCAATGCTTTGATTTCTTTACCCTCAAATCCGCCCACCCGTGAGATTCTCGAGTGCACTCTTCCATCAGTGAAGTTGGTTTGGTACGCCAATTTTATGGTACGCAATATATATCCTGATTAGAATGCTCAGAGCCATCAAGTCAGAATTTACACTGTTTGCATAAGTATCTGTACCGGGTTTCAGGGTTGTAAGGGATTACCTTTCTTGCTGTTCCGAGAGGCAAGATGTAACAAGGACTGGAATCAAAAGGGATAATTTAAAACGGAAGATTGTACATTATGTGTATGAATATTGTCATCGATTTCAAACAACCATAGACATACCGTCATCTATTTCAAAAACTGAATTTTAATTTTTAGACCATACCAAAATGAAATACCAGGACTGTACTAACTGCAATCAAAATAATCATCAATAAATAGAAGTGAGTGAGTGTTTGAGTTTTACGTCCCACCAACAGCTAAGGTCATACGGAGACGGGACCTCGGTTTTAAAGACTCATTCGAGAGTCTGGAGAAGCCCGGGGTCGATCCTGCGATCCCTGGTTTACAAGGCGAGTAGCATAACCACTGCACCACGGAGGCTTCTATTAAATAGAAGTGAAGGCAGTGATCAGGAATCGATGCAATTAACAAACAGATCCCATGAAAAATAACAAAAAACATGAAATAATTAGACCCTAATGGAAACACCAATAGCGGAAAGCCAAAAGGACAGTCACTTTCCCACAAAATGGTCAATTGGCTAACTAAAAAAAAAAAAAAAATACAAGCGAAACACACACTCAAAGACAAACCATAACAAAAAATAAACCGCGACAGAAGAACCGCATGGGAACGGTCAGTGAATAGAATGCCACTGCGGGGCTTAAATGCCGCAATCCTCGCCCTTACTTCTGTCACGGTTTATGCTTTGGTCACAATCTCTTCCGATTAGGTTTAGGATGTACACCCGGTATGATTTTTAGCCATTTTGGCCTGGTCCCCGGCCGGACTTCAAACATGGCCGGCCGGTGGCGGGGCTCTCAGGCAGCATCGGAGAGGTGCCCGAAGAGTTTTAACTCGAAGTTAAAATTTCTCCGGTGTCCCGTTAATTTTCATAATTGGCCACATATTCTTCACACATCGTTTAACTATCGTCCGATATCCGGTCGGGAATCGAGGGGTAATCGGCCGGTGTATGTAGCCTCAGAGGAGAATTTTTTGGGACCGGACATGGGCCGATATCCGGCCGATGTCTGTTTACACATTGAAAAGTAACCCATCGATGTCCGATCGGCTTGAACCGGTGTGGACCAGATATGTTACAGACATCGTCCGGTCACCGGCCGGAATATATAAACCCCCATCAGTCGCTATGTACAAAATTATAGCGCGTTTCCATCACACCGCCCGACAATCGCCCGACATTCGGCCAGGCCTGGTACAAGCATCTTTCGTTGTCCGTAGGATACTCGGGCGATATTCGTACGATGTCCGGTGAATAGGCCGGTTATCACTCGGACATCATAGGATAATCTGCCGATTAGTATTAGATGTTCGGTCGGTATTCACTGCCTCGCCGGGCCCCAAAAGATTTCTCTTTGGAAACAGACGCCATACGATTACCAGGCGGTTTTCGGACGGCCTCCGGACGGTGCCATTTTTGTAAATGATGTGTGACAAATTTTTTGACCGGTGTTGTCCGATGTCGGAAAAAAGGCCAAAACCAGCGGTGTACGCACGATTACCCCCTATCCCCGGATACCGGTCGATCTTTGTGACCATAGCATTAGTCAAATGCAGCACAGAACAACTGAAATATTCATTACGATAACACACCCGTGCAAATTAGTGCATTTTTACTCATCTCCAAAATGGCCGTTTTTCTGATGAAAATATGTGATATTTTTTTTATAAATACTGCAAACATAGGTTGTGGGTGCTCGTTAGAACCGCCTCATTGTGGCGGTTCTAACGAGTACCCACAACCCATGCCTTGAAGGAAGAATAAGAAAAATAATGTATACCCCGTAAACCCCAGTTTTCTCTATATAAAGTGGGGTATAGGGGGGTCTTCATTTCACGGACTTGTTCACGTGATGTTAACCAACGGGCGAACTCCGGTTGGCCGGCTGTGAACAAGGGCAATCAGCTATTTAAAACCAAAACGACACCAGCGACATACACATGCCGATGAAGTATAAGAACAAAACAGACGCACCGCGTTGAAACGGTCAGGGCAATTTCTCTTACGAGGGGGTGGGTTGGTGGATGGGTTTGGGGGGGGGGGGGCTTAAATCGATTTTAC
Organism: Lucinisca nassula; assembly: GCA_963580285.1. Classification (NCBI taxonomy): domain Eukaryota; kingdom Metazoa; phylum Mollusca; class Bivalvia; order Lucinida; family Lucinidae; genus Lucinisca; species Lucinisca nassula. The sequence continues at coordinate 102,990,762 of OY757024.1, read as the reverse complement.
GCGCCCGCAATGCGATTTAAACAATCCGCATGAATGCCTCCTAACGCAAGAGTGCAACATCTCCGAGAACAACCACGGTGAGTACTCGACAGCAAGAAGAAACTGAAATGATGGAGCAAAAGAAAAACTACAGTTAGACTCCAATGGGCCCGACCAGAGACAGAGCATCAGGCACCAACAAGCATTACATAGAATTTAATTCTCTAAAATCTTAAGCCAGAAACACTGTAAGACCAGGGTGGGAACCATTCTCACAAAAGCTGGGATCAGTCGCAATCGAATACGGCGGTTCATCAGAATCTCCTCTGATCGAATTAAGGGTTCAGCGAAATGGGTTCAAGCTTAGGATCCCTTTTCCAGCCTAAACGCAGGGACAATCGACCATCCAGTGCGTTTAGTAATTTGACTTCAAAAGCGGGTGAAGAAGAAGAATTGTGTGTGTGAATTCGGGTTTTATGTCGCTTTTTCAGCCATATCACGACGGTGTCTGGTTGCGACAGGGAGCTCAATGCTCACTTTTATAGTGCTGCCTCACTGAAGTATCATGTCCCAGACACATTACATGATACCACACCCAGTCACATTATCCTGACACTGGGTCAACCAGTCCTAGCCCTACCCAGTAAATCTGGGTGCCAAGCGAGGAGCAGCTAGTACCATTTTTAACGACTTTGGTATGTCGCGGCCCGGGATCGAACCCGTGACCTCCCGTTCCCCGGAGCGGACACTCTACCAACTGAGCTATCGGGGCCGGAAAGAAGAAAAAGAAGCACGTTGTGAACTCAATTTTAAGCCTAATGCTTATAAACGTCGAGAATATGGACTGAGGAATCGGCCCCCGCTCATAGGGGCGCGAACAAGTATATGGGCTGCATGATGCTTCAACCTAGAGCTGTAACCGACCTGCACACGAGTTGTGGTAAACCGCTTTTAGGATCTAAGCCTGCCCAGGCAAAGCGGTGCGAATCTGCCCGTCCATGCTTTTAAACCCTATTGGTTTCATTGGGCGGCAGGGCATGAGATGTCATTTCATCTCAATGTCAGGTAAAAATCCCACAAAATGGGGAGCAACGTCTCCAAAATGACCTTTACAGTGTTGACCGGGACGTTAAACCTCTAATCAAACAAAACAAATCAAATGGACTGAAGAAAAATAACCGTAGAAATACGATGCAGTCTGTCATAAATATTTTTGTTGTCTCACAAACATACATGTACTTCTCGAATTTTGCGGTATTTTTGACAAAGTTCGGAATGCTACTCTCAGATCATTACTTTTTATACATGTAACATATTTGCAGGTTGGAAGGGGGTCAGATTACGGTAAACGTGGCTTAATTGCCATTTGGGAGACGTTATCGCTGCGTGAAAACTACATAACCGACCATTATCAGATGTCTAATAAAATCTGAAAAGAATAAAAATTTACAGATGCAAACCACTACTGTAATATTGTATTTCATATCTCTTCAAATAATTTGTTTCATTTTCTTTTTTTTTTTTTTTTCTTTTTTTTTTCTTTTCTAGATATAGACTTTAGGTGTGCCTTTGTTCATGTACATGTACCGCCTCGTTGAGGCGGTTCTAATGACTACCCGCGCACTAAATATTAAGACGGAAACCATTGTACCCATTAAAACAGACATTTCCCTATATAAGGTGGGCTTACAAGAATGCTCATTATATGGACTTGTAAACATGATGAAAGTTCTGGTCTTCAAAACACGCCTATTCAAATATATTGTTTGGTTGTTTGTTTTATTTGAGGTTTAACGTCCCCGTCAACACAGTATAGGTCATTTTGGAGACGTTGCTTCCAATTTTGTGCTTCATTTATCCGACATTGAGATGAAATAATATCTCAAGTCCTGTCGCCCAATGAGAAGCCTCCGTGGTGCAGTGGTTACGCTACTCGCCTTGTAAACCAGGGATCGCAGGATCGATCCCGGGCTTCTCCAGACTTTCGGATGAGTCTTTAAACCGAGGTCCCGTCTCCGTATGACCTTAGCTGTTGGTGGGACGTAAAATTAAAACTCACTCACTCACTGTCGCCCAATGAAACCAGTATGGTTTATAAGCATGGACAGACCGACTCACACCGCTTTGACTGGGCAGGCTTAGATCGTCAAAGCGGTTTACCAGTACTCGTGTGCGGTCGGTTTCAGCTGTGCGTGGAAGCATCATGGCACCTTTCTATTTCGTCAAGCCCCGATGGGCGGGGGCCTTCAAATATATTGAGATTTTAATACCAAGTCTTAAAATTTCCAAATACAAAATTCTGATATTTTTCACATTTGTGCTAAAACAGACATTGTGGGTACTCTTTAGAACTGCCGTGCCAAGGCGGTTCCAATGACTACCAATATTCTATGTTTTGAGTGAAAAATAATGTACACTACATAAAAGTGGGGTTTAAGGGGCTCTACATTATATAGGCTTGTTTGGGATGAATGTCATTTTTTTCAGGCGAAAAGTCGTGACGTTTTAATGTTTCTGAGGGTTAAGAGCATATCATTAATTTCAGACACTGCTACCCTTTTAAGGCTCTGAAAAAGACACACATCCAGCCATTGACCTAATTTACATTTACTTGGTCCCAGATCTAGCGAAAAATTGTGATAGTGTCTTAGTTTAATTAACTGACAGCCACAGTTACTATTTTGAGCAGAAATGTGGAAATACCTTGAAAACACAACCTTTTCTGTTGAAAGTGAGGTTTACTTGCTTTACCCACAGTCTGTGCCTCGGAGCAGAAGCACAATCAACACTGTAGATCTTTGTAAGCAACGCTATTCCCTGTATAATGGTTATTATTCGTTAGAATCGCCTGTTATGAACGGTCTTGTAATCCCCACTTTTTGCGTTGGTTTTACGGCTCGTTCAAGATATTTTCACTTATTTCGAGCTGATTGTTAATCAGAAGTGGGTGAAAACAGTAGTACCCGGAGAAACACCACCTGACCTTCCGTTGCAGAACTTCGCATTTCACATGTGACCCGAGTAGGCTCGAACCACAGCGGCGAGAGACTCAGCGCTCTTAACAAATAGGCCATGGCGGCCCGTTGTAAACTCCACTTTAAATACAAAGGGGGTTACGTAGGAATACCTTATTTGCCTTATTAGGATATGGATATTTCAAACGAGCACCCATATACTTGTTACATTTTACTCACTGAGTTTGGTGTGTATTATTTATTTTTATTTTTTTTTTCATCATGTAAGAGCCACCGATTTGTTTATCTTCAGTGGCGGTTTGTACGCCCCACCTTTCCGGTTTAAGGCGAAGGCGTATTCAAAGATGTAAATGCATGTTCTTTTGCACCATCAGTTTTGTGGATATAGATTGTCATGTCTACATATAATAATTTGTATGCGTCCTTTATTACATAAATGACATACTTACGAAAATATAATGAAACTACCCAATGTACTTGTAAACCTCAACGCAAGGCACACATCTGCCATAACGTTTGTTTGATTTGAGGTTTAAGTCCCCGTCAACACTGTAAAGTTCATTTTGGAGACGTTGCTTCCAATTTTGTGGGACTTATACCCGACATTGAGATGAAATGACATCTCAAGCCCTGTCGCCCAATGAAACCAATAGGGTTTACTAGCATGGACGGTCCGCCTCGCACCGCGGTTCCTTGACAGGCTTAGATCCTCTAAGCGGTTTACCAGTACTAGTGTGCGGGCCGGATCGATTCAGCTCTGCGTGGAAGCATCATGCAGCCCATATATTTCTTCAAGCCCCTATGGGCGGGGGCCGACATCTGTCATAACGTCACAGTGGATAAGAGCGCTGACTCTTAATCATTAGGTCTCTCACCCCTGTGGTTCGAGCCTGGCTCGGGTCACATATTAGACGCCAAGTTCTGCAACCGAAGGTAATGTGGAGTTTTTTTTTCTCCTGGAACTCCGTTTTTCGCCCACCTCTGAGTAACGATCGGCTCGATGTAAGTTAAATTATCTTGAAAGGGCCGTAAAACAAAAACAACAATAATATTAAACAAAAACAAATAAAAAAAACGCCACTGATAGTGATAAATGGGGACCAAATCGCTTTGTTTTTGGCAAATTTTGAACCAGTTATAATAATAATGAAAAAAAAAAAGAAAAAGAAAAAAAAAGAATCAGTATATATTTTGCATAAGTTGTAGCAGTCTGAAGTAGCTGTACGTTAAAGGAAATACATAGAAAACGCAGAAATTGTAGTTTTTATGAACCAAAAGCTCAGCATGATAGCAGGACCATGTAATGGACACTCCTTCAAATCTCACTCTGTAGTGAAAATTAAGGGGTTTATAGGTATATACATTATGTTTCTTTATCATAAGTTGTGTATACTCGTTATAATCCTGACCCCGTTCATCGGGGCTTGAAGAAATAGATGGGCTGCATGATGCTTCCACGCAGAGCTGAAACCGGCCGCACATGAGTACTGGTAAACAGCCTAGAGGATCTAAGCCTGCCCAGGCAAAGCGGTGCGAGTCGGACCGTCCATGCTTTTAAACTCTATTGGTTTCATTGTGCGACAGAGCTTGAGATGTAATTTCATCTCAATGTCGGGTAAAAGTCCCACAAAACGATAACACATCCGTGTGCTATAGTGCATTTTCAAACCTCAAAAAGGCATTTTTTCTGATGACAATTTGTGACATTTTTCTTATTTATACTCCAAACATAGGTTTTGGGTGCTTGTTAGAACCGCCTCATCGAGCCGGTTCTAACGAGTACCCACAACCTATGTCTTGGAGCAGAAATAAGGAAAATAATGTTTACCCCCGTAACCCCCGTTTTCTCTATATGAAGTGGGGTTTAGGGGGGTCTTTATATCACGGACTTGATCAAGTAATGAACGTCTCAAAAATGACGTGTACAGTGTTGACGGGGACGTTAAACCTCAAATCAGACAAACAAAAACTCGTTATAATCGCCGTACGAGCAACCACAACATATGTTTGGAATGTGTGTGTGTGTGTGTGTGTGTGTGTGTGTGTGTGTGAATTCGGGTTTAACGTCGTTTTCAACAATTTTTCAGTCATATCACGACGGTGTCTGGTTGCGACAGGGAGCTCAATGCTCACGTTTATAGTGCTGCCTCAATGAAGTATCATGTCCCAGACACATTACATGATACCACACCCAGTCACATTATCCTGACACTGGATCGACCAGTCCTAGCTCAACCCCGTAAATCTGAGTGCCAAGCGAGGAGCAGCTAGTACCATTTTTAACGACTTTGGTATGTCGCGGCCCGGGATCGAACCCGAGACCTCCCGTTCCCCGGAGCGGATACTCTACCAACTGAGCTATCGGGGCCGCTTTGGAATATAAGAAGAAGAAGAATATCACACATTTTCGTTAGAAATGTAACTATTTTTGGAGATAGAAAAGAAATCGCTGTGTCAAACGGTGGATGCCATATACAAAGGACATTGCGGGGCTTTATATATGCAATATATGCGCCTGATATTTCGGTTAAAATACCACTTAACTAGGTTGTATATCGACACCTCATGACTTGTAAATACATGTATATATTCGATGACGCGTTCCTCATTTTTTTTTAATTTGATGGGAAAAGTTTTATTTCTGACTTTTACATGTTTGAGCTTGCAACCTCTTTGATGGAACCCGTTGCTAAATATAATAGAAGGACCAATTTTATTCCAGTTTTGCTATCATTCACCTTTAATACAATCCACTAATTATGAAAAAAAAAAAAAAATCGTCCCTAATATTTTCCGTGGATTATTTAAATGTTAGAATAATGTATAGGTCTATTCAGATCATAACTGTAAACTCACGATCTTGACATATTTTATTGTCGTTGTTGTTGTTGATGGACTTGATAACAGTCCAACAACTTTTGCTCGTTAATTTCTCTAAACTCGTGGATTTGCAAAGGATAAAAATACGGGGTGTATACCTAAGTCTGTATAGCACTTCAAATTCGTACAATTAAATATCAGACAGAATAAGGGGTGATATATGGACACCCCGTATTTCATATAAATTGTGGATTTACAGATTAGGGTGTTCAGAAGACACCGTGGTGTAGTGGCCTCACAAACCAAGGGTCGTGGGTTCTCCAGACAATAATAATAACAATATAATCATAATAATAACAAAACAAAAACAGAAGAACCGCCTTGGAACTGTCAGTTAGAAAAAAAAACTGGGTGGGGGACTTTGGCACGGAACTAGCTGACCAATAAAATTAACTAATGGTCAATTCTGAGTACCTGTGCAATAAAATCAACTGTGATGCATAAACACTACCCCCATGATAAATTAATTACAGACACGCATTGTAACATGGGTACGCGCAGTTCTGCAAGCAAAAGGATTTATTTATTATTTTGACTTATAACGTATAGGGTGCATTCGGAGGAATGCCACATCATGTTATATTTCGTATAAAAATATTCTTATTTTCAATATATTTTAAAGATGTACAATTTTAAACAAACTGCATTGCACTAATTATGAACAAACAACAACAACAAAAAAAAAACCCTTAATTCGTCACTCATCAATGGTACAGTCTTCACTGAACAAGGTTGCATGTGTAAAAGACTTTATTTATTAGTTTCTTCTCCTGACTGTAAGACTTTGTATGTGCCTGAGCACTATGTCACGCTTCTTAGCATTACGAAAACGCGCCTATTCAAATATATTGCCAGTTTAACCACCAAAAATGAACATTTTCAGATAAAAAAAATCGGATATTTTTCTTATTTCGTTTCAAAACATAGATTGTAGATTATAGGCATGTTCGTGATGGCAGTGCAAATCTATGAAATTGAACTTAAACTTTTCTTTCGTTTTTTTTTTCTCAAGCACCTGCTATTGGCAGTGCGGGACAAAGGAAACCGGTTTTCCGTCCGTTCGTTTGTCCGTTGGACAATCCCTCAACATTTGCGCTAACCCAAATTTTCAAGTCCACTCCTCAAGAACTACTATCTCAGACTGAACATAGCCTGTGGTGAAATTCTTGTTATTTTTGTTTTTTTATTATTATTTAAAATAATCTTGAAGGGCCGTAACGCACCCCCACCCCCACAAAAAAAACTTAATTAACTAAGGCGAAACTCATTTTCAACTCATTTGGGTCACTTTTCCGTAACAGGACACTTCGGCCACAAAACCCCCTCGGCCCCTAGACCCTTCGGCCCCTAGACACCTCGGCCCCCAAACCACCTCGGCCCCACATAAAATTGAAACCCTAGACGGGTCGGCCCCCGGACACCTCGGCCCCTAGACACGTCGGCCCCATATACCTAGACACTTCGGCCCCACTTTGCTTTTCACGGGGCTTCCACTTAAATTGGAGATCGGGTTGGATGCCCGATGAGTTTTTTTTTATTTGATTATTTTGATAGGGAGCCACGAATATTTGAAGTAGAAGTAAAACAAAGATCAGGAATTGATACAATTAACTTACTCCACCCATAAAAGACACCAAAGGGAAAGAAATACACACATTAAGCGACCAGACCATAATGGAAACCTAAACAAAGGAAGGCCATAAGGACAGTTACTTTCCCACAAAATGGCCATATGGCCATCCAAAACCAAAAGACACAAGTGATACACACAGTAAGTAACAAACAACAACATAAATAAATCGCCACAGAAGAGCCGCCTTGGAACGGTCAGTGGAAGATTTCCACTGGGGGGCTTAAATCGATTTTACGTGGCCACAATCCTCGCCCTTACTTCCGTCGCGATTTAGACAAATAATTTGTTCAGTCCGCATGAAGGCCTCCTAACTCATCAGTGCAACATCTCCGTGAACACAAAAATCAAAGAACCACAGAGGTGAGACAACGGTGAGGACTCGACAGCAAGAAACCACTGAAATGCTGGAGCAAAAGAAAACCAACAGTTAGACTCCGATGAGCCCAACCTATAATATATATATTTATATATTTATTATATATTATAACGTTACTAAATAGAAAATCTATATGTCCATTTAAGAAGAATGGAAGATACATTTGAAATTTCCCCTCTTTTATTTCAATGTATAATTCTAATTGCATTGCAGCATGCTTTCGAGCAGGCTCTTTTTTCTACATTTCTGCTCTTTTGATCATCTATAGGCTTTTTTATTATCCGAAATAATTCCACACCGCTAAAATACTTTTTAAATTAATCTCAATTAGAACATGATACCTAATTATCCTTATTAATTTGATGGAAATCTGGATTGATAGGTGGATGGGGCCGTAAAAAAAATCATTCCTCGGTTTCGCCAATCATGGTGATGATGGGGGATAATCTTATATTTGTTAACATATTTATATATTAATTTATTTATTTTTTTTTTTTTTTGGCATCGGTAGCTAAGTCGGATGCGCGTCTGACTGGTGATCAGGAGGACGCAGGTTCGATACCTACCGGGGTCGGCAAACTTTCTTTCGTGGAGAATGATTATGAAATCTTTTTTACGGTCATTCTCTCCCTTCTGCTGTTTCAAGAAGGGCAGTTGTCACTTTCTGGCGAAAAACAGGTGCACTGTATTGGTTAACCGCTTACGTATAAGCCTGCCCAGGATAAGTATGGATAGGTAAACTGCCCGGCTCGAAAACGAACTAAAACAATGTTGACTGGGCCGTTAAACTCCAATACAAACACACAATTTTTTTATTATTTATTTATTCATTTATTTATCAGGTAATTATCAGTGTTCAGGTTCGCTGAACTAGAACTATTCTCGTAAGTAAACTAATTAATTTAATGAATGCTTGCAGTTCAAAAACTGCATGTAAAGCGGTGCAGATCCGGTTCAGATGGCAGAAGCAATATGATCAGTATCTACACTGTTTGCAAAGATAAGAATTATCGTGTTCAGCGGAAATTAATGAATTTCAGGTAAGTACACTATTTAGCAAAAAGTTATACAAGAACAACTAATTATTTAAGTTAGTAAAGTGTGAAGCTCAATAAACAACCAGGCGTTACTAATCCCTTTTCCCCAATAAAGAGATCCTTGATCATAAACAGATCATTGTTATCAATTTTCACACATTTGATTGTCATTCTAGCTCATATTAAAGGCGGACAGTAACGAGTATATCGTATAATTTATTTAATTATTTATTTATTAGTCACATTTCTGACTATCAGCCGCTCAAATTACTTGATACATGTGTACTATATGTATATATTAGTGGCAAACAGAGTAGATCTGGATGTGCACTGTGCGCAAAGTATTCTCTACTCGTATTTTTGTAGGAATTGCTCAGTATGTTTCCATTGTTATAATTTTTCACACATTTTGAAATTCCCATTTGATTGTTATTTCAGCTCATATTTAAAGACGGCCAGTAACAACTATACTGTATAATTTATTTATTTATTAGACACATTTCAGACCCTCAAAATACTTGATACATGTATATTGTATTCATTTAAAATTCGCAGACTGAATGACAGTGTAGATCCAGATCAGATGGATCTGGATATGCACTGAGTGCAAAGTCTTCATGGCCCTATATATTTTTGTAGAAAAGGCTCATTGACTATCAGTATCAAATATTCACAATTAGAACAACCAGCTTAACCCCACTTTTCGTGATGCTGACTCAAGCTGTCCTTAAGAGTGTACTCAGAGTAGTGAACGGTCCGACTCGTACTGCTATTCCTGGCTAGGCTTAGAACCTCTAAGCGGTTTACCAGTAATCATGTCACAGGCTGTCGGTTTCTTGAAGTCCCGATGAGCGGGGCCGATTTTAACATGATATACATGCCCATACCTTAAAAGGTATCAAAAGTAGGGCCGAGGTGTCTTTGGGGCCGAGGTGTCTAGGGGCCGAGGTGACAGTGGGGCCGAGGTGTCTAGGGCCGAGGTGACTAGGGCCGAGGTGTCTAGGGCCGACTTGGTTTTGGGCCGACCTGTCTAGGGGCCGAGGTGGTAGTGGGGCCAAAGTGTCTGGAAATCAACAAAGTAACTCTGTGGTCGGTTTGTGTGTGTATGTTGTATTATGGTCCGGAGGCCTACAGTACCAAATAAAATATATTCTGTTCTATTCTGTAGCAAAATTTAATCATTAAGATCACCTTTAGAACTGTTCAGATATTGTCAGAATCGCCTTACTTATGTTTCTGCAAACTGAAAGACATGCACACCCCCGTATATAGATTCTTGGTAGAAGGGTGGTAAGAATATTCTTGACCACTCCATGACTGTTCAGATTTTATGAACTTTTCGGAAAGCAAATGAACACTTTCCGCAACAATTTAACTACTCTACTTAAACTAGAAATTTGGAAGAAATATAAAACTTTAACGGATGTATGACTAGCGGTCTTTTTTTGGGTCATTGGCAAACAGTGTGGAACCAGATCAGATGTCGCACAACGCGGTGTCTGATCTCAGTTTACACTCTTTGCTTAGCGTACTTACATTTTTGTTAAACTTTCTACACACACACACACAAAAAAAAAACACCTGACACCCCTATAATTGGAAATGGACCACTCCAAACTCATGGGTTCACAATAACTGCTGATATATTGTTTACAATGAATTTTAAGCATTATCAATTTCAATGGCCATACAATTTGCACACTCAATAAAGGCTTTTAACGATCGCTTTTCTCCGATCATAAATCGTCTCTACCTAAGGAGTTTATGCTGCTCTTCCTTACACTAGCATTGGCTGGTCAAATTATCTATGGTCTTATCTCACCAGTAGTGATCCTCCGCTGGACAGTAGGGTCATTTAACTAACATGCTTATAATTGAGTACCGGGTCTGTAAGACTTTCATTAGTTGAAATGCATTATTTAGTTATTTTTCACGATATTCAATTTCGACCCCCGCCGATCCGGACTTGAAGAAATAGATGGACTGCATGATGCTTCCACGCAGAGCGGAAACTGACTGCACATCAATACTGGAAAACCGCTTAGAGGATCTAAGCCTGCCCAGGCAAAGCGCGTATAAACCCTATTGATTTCATTGGGCGACAGGTCTTGAGATGTCTTTTCAATCCCACATAATTGGAAGTAACGTCTTCAAAATGACCTATACAGTGTTGACGGGGACGTTAAACCTCAAATCAAACAAACAAACGATATTCAGTTTTACTCATATCCGCTCAAAGTGTAATTATTGTAGGAATGCACATTGCTAATTGTTCAGACATAACGATAACACATCTGTGTGAAATAGAGCTCTCTTTCAGTTCTCTAAAAAATGTTAACCCAGATATGAGGCATATATATATTAAACATATATACAGCCCCACAATACCAACCCAGATATGAGGCATATATATATTATACTTATATAAAGCCCCACAATGCCCTTTATGTATGTCGCCCCACAATTATTACGTTCACGAAAAGTAAAAAAAAAAAAAAATCCTTGTTTTTATTCGTCTTCTCTAGTGCCATACAGACGCGAATTTCGTAAACGTGTATGCCTCTACGTTACGTGGTTCGGAGTAAAGCCCCAGTCTCACTGTCACGTAGTGAGGGCTATACTTTACTACATGTAGATTAATTTTGCGCCGTTTTGTAGAGAAGCGATACCAAGCAATAACTACAAAACCCACTGAAACGTAATAAAACGTAGAAAATATATTAGGGCGTCGGAAACCGAAAGTTATGCGTATTAACGCGCTATACTGCTTTTTACGTTTTATACGTATTGACGTTTTAGTGCGTTTCTTTTCGTACGGGTTTTTGCTAGGTATACGCTACGCTGAGATTTTTTAAGCAAACGCAGCTGGGTCACATATTTGGCTATATATAGCCATGTGCACTACGCTCCAAATAGCAATTTTGTGGGAAAGTAACTGTCCTGTTGGCTACATGCTAGATTTCATGATCAATCTCACCGAAAGAATGTAGCCGACCCCGGCATGTATCGAACTCGGGTCCTCCTGATCACCAGTCTGACTAGACTTGTCCAAGTCCCTACATTTACATTGCATCCGACTGAGTTATCGAGGCCGGCGAATACATTTGTATCACAAAAGTTTATCCTGCCCGCGCCCATCGGGCCGGACGAAACACATGGGCTGCATTATGCTTCCACGAAGAGCTGAAACCGACCCGCAAACGAATACTGGTAAACCGCTTAGAGACTCTAAGCCTGCCCAGCCAAAGCAAAACACGAGTACTGGTAAGCGTCTTAGAGGATCTAAGCCTGCCCAGGCAATGCAAAGCGAGTCAGACCGTCCATGTTTAGAAACCTTATGGGTTTCTTTGGGCGACACGGCTTGAGATGTCATTTCATCTCAATGTCGGATAAATATTCCACAAAATTGGACGCAACGTCTCCAGAATGACCTTTACAGTGTTGACGGGGACGTTAAATCTCAAATCAAACAAACAAAAACTCAACAATTAAATTCAATTTTTGGTTCGATTGTTTGACAAACGACCCAAATTAAAAATGGGTTTTAGGTTTTCTTTGCTTAAGTCCACGTGGCTTTCACAAATTTGTAGGAAAATAGCCGCGTTGAGGTCAGAGTATTGCGTCAGAGTGTTATCTATAGAATTTGGACTGGAATCAAGTGTTGTGTTTGACAAACAGTGTAGACACAGATCAGACGCCGCTGAACGCGATGTCTGATCATGGTCTACAATGTTTGCTTACAGTACGCGATATCGGATCAGGGTCTATACAAATATCTTACACTACAGGTCTGTAAAAGTTAGTGTTGACGGGGACGTTAAATCTCAAATCAAACAAACAAAAACTCAACAATTAAATTCAATTTTTGGTTCGATTGTTTGACAAACGACCCAAATTAAAAATGGGTTTTAGGTTTTCTTTGCTTAAGTCCACGTGGCTTTCACAAATTTGTAGGAAAATAGCCGCGTTGAGGTCAGAGTATTACGTCAGAGTGTTATCTATAGAATTTGGACTGGAATCAAGTGTTGTGTTTGACAAACAGTGTAGACAAATATCAGACGCCGCTGAACGCGATGTCTAATCATGGTCTACAATGTTTGCTTACAGTACGCGATATCGGATCAGGGTCTATACAAATATCTTACACTACAGGTCTGTTAAAGTTAGTGTTGACGGGGACGTTAAACTTCAAATCAAACAAGTAAAACTGTAAAAGTTAAGCGAAATGTCAACAGTTAACGTAACCGTTCAGGATCATTTTCCAACCTAGACTCAGATATCCGCCCCCGCCCATAGGGGCTTGAAGAAATATATGGGCTGCATGATGCTTCCGCGCAGAGCTGAATCTGGCCCGCACACTAGTACTGGTAAACGGCTTAGAGGATCTAAGCCTGTCCAGGAACCGCGGTGCGAGGCGGACCGTCCATGCTAATAAACCCTATTGGTTTCATTGGGCGACAGGGCTTGAGATGTCATGTCATCTCAATGTCGGGTAACGGTCCCACAAAATTGGAAGCAACGTCTCCAAAATGACCTTTACAATGTTGACGGGGACGTTAAACCTCAAATCAAACAAACAAAGTGCTTCAATGCTTTGATTTATAAAAACTTGATATTTTCATTATTTCGGCTGCAAACGTAGATTGCGGGTGCTCGTTAGAATCATCCGCAATCTGTAGAATGTATGGTTCAATGGTAGTTTTTACGATTGTAGGAAAAAATGTCACAGGAATAAACAAGAGGGCCAAATGGCCCTATATTGCTCACCTGTGTACCAGAAACTCTAATAATGATGTTATAAGAATGCCCATCGGGGCTTGAAGAAATAGACTGGGCTACATGGTGTTTCTATGCAGAGCTGGAACCAACCACACATGAGTACTGGTAAACAGGTTCTAAGCCTGCCCAGGACGAGTGGTGCCAGTTGGACACCGTCCATGCATAATGACCCTATTGGTTTCACTGGGTGGAAAGGGCTTAAGATATAATTTCACCTCGATGTCGGGCAAATGTCCCACAAAACTAGAAGCAACGTCTCCAAAATGACCAACACTGTGCTGACAATGATGTTTAACCTCTAATCAATAAACAAGGGCAGGTAACTCCAAAATTGGTTGTCTCGTGCAGCCGAAAAAATTCAAACTCTATGTAGACTGAATGTCTCTCCTGATTATCTGCAAGTTTGATGAAGATCAGATCAGAAATGGCGGAGAAAAGTTGGTAACGTCGTTTGTCCATTGTAAATCTATGGGAAAATCGTTCGCACTTTAAGGGCTGTAACTGCAAAACCTAATGTCAGATTCAAGCCAAATTCAATCTCATCTGAGGTTTTATGCCTGTTCTCGTTTACTGAAAGTTTCATAAAAGATCAGATTAGAAACGGCTGAGAAAAGGTGGAGACACTATTTTTCACTAATATTTATGCTCAAGGGCATGTGACTCCCAAACTGTGTGCCCATGCATCCCAAATATGAACTCGACGTAAACTGTAAGCCCCTCCTGGTTATCTGCAAGTTTGATGACGATCGGAACAGAAATGGCTGAGAAAAAGTGGAGACGTCGTTTTCCCCGTTATAAGTCTACGGGAAAATTTGTCACGCTCAAGGGGATGTAGGGATGTAACTGGAAAACCGCTGGTCAGATTCAAACCAAATTCGAACTCATCCGAGTTTTTATCGATGTCTCATGCGGTCCAAATTCGAACTAAACATAGAATGTAAGCTCCTTCTGGTTATCTGGAAGTTTGATGAAGGTCATGTTAGAAATAGCCAAGCAAAGTTGGAGACATCGGTTTCCCATTGTAAGTCTATGGGAAAATTTTTCACCCTCAAGGGGATGTAACTGGAAATCCGGTGGTCAGATGCAAGCCAAAATCGAACTCATTAGAGATGTTATGCTTATTCCAATTTACCAAAAGTGACAAAAAAGGTGAGATCAAAAACGGTTGCGGAAAGCTGGATACACCATTTTTCGCTAATATTTATGCCCAAGGGCAGGTAACTCAGAAATCATTTGACCTGCGTGGCCCAAATTCAAACTCAACATAGACTGTATGCCCCTCCTGGTTATCTGCATGGAGACGTCGTTATCTCATTGTTAGTCTATGGGAAACTCTTTCACACTCAAGATGTTACTGGAAAACCACTGGTCAGATTCAAGTCAACTTTGAACTCGCTTGAAATTTTATGCTTGTCCTCTTTACCAAAAGTTACAAAATGAACCAATCAAAAACGGCTGAGAAAAGCTGGAGACACCATTTTTTACTTACATTTATGCTCAAGGGCATGTAACTCAGAAGCTGTTTGTCCCGTGCAGCCTAAATTTGAACTCAACGTAGACTGTAAACCCCTCCTGGTTATCTGCAAGTCCAATGAAGATCGGATTAGAAATGGCGGAGAAAAAGTGGAGACGTCGTTTTCCCCATTAAGTCTATTGGAAAACTTTTTCACGCTCCAGGGGATGTAACTGAAAAAGGGGATGTAACTGAAAAAAACCCCGCTCGTCAGATTCGTGCCAAATTCGAACACGTCCAAGATTTTATGCTTGTTCTCGTGTATGACGTTACAAAAAGATCAGATCATAAACGACTGAGAAAAGCTGGATACACCATTTTTCACTTATATTTATGCTCAAGGGCAGGTAACTCCAAAACTGTTTGTCCCATGCATCCCAAATATGAGCTCGACGTAAACTGTAAGCCCTTCCTGGATATCTGCAAGTTTGATGACGATCGGATCAGAAATGGCTGAGAAAAAGTGGAGACGTCGTTTTCCTCATTAAAAGTCTATGGGAAAATTTTTTCAAAACTGGTCCAAAACCTAATGCAGTCAATCCCCCAACCCAGTGATACTGCACATAAAATTTGATTGGGATTGGCCAGCTAGTCACTTAGATATTCAAGTTCAAAGGTGTGGACGATTGACGACGGCGTATGCCTACCTATACTATAACCTCACCTAGTGTGCCTTCGGCTCAGGTGAGCCAAAAAGATCAGATCATAAACTACTGAGAAAAGCTGGAGACACCATTTTTCACTTATATTTATGCTCAAGGACAGGTAACACCAAAGCTGTTTGTCCCGTGCAGCCTATATTCGAACTCGACGCAGACTGTAAGCCCCTCCTGGTTATCTGCGAGTTTGATGAAGATCGGATTTCAAAATCCATCCATAAATAAGAAAGTTATTAACTTCGTATAAGTTTCGGACGGACGAACGGACGGACGGACAGTGGCAACGCTATATGCCCTCCCACCATTCTTCGAAAGGCGGGGGCATAAAAAGTAGGGCTTACGGGGGGTATTCGTATTTTTTCATATTTTTGCTCCTCTTCGTGAAGCAATCTGATCTGGGTTCACACTGTTTACTGTTTGCCAAAATAAAATGTATTTTTAAACAAAGTTTGTAAGAAGCTGCAGCACAGTGAATAAATAGGCAACAATTTCCAATTTAGGTTTTCTTGGTATCTTTAGGTCAAAGGGTTTGACACCGGGAAATGTCGGATTTGCAGGCGTTGCCGTTACTTTTATATATTCATTATATATTTATAAAATGGATGATTTCGTTTTTTTTTCTATTTGTGACATTTTTTTTTAAGTTTTACCTGTGACTTTATTTCCGTTAGCCTTTTTCCTGTGCCATTCTTTCCGCCCACCCCAAGAAGGGACATTTCCTGCCCGATATTTACGAGGAGATTGAAACCAGAGAACTTGAGTAGACAGGAAAATTAAAACAACAACAAGAACAGAATGGAAGTTAAAACATCATTGAATGTTTGTGTTCGCTCATGTATTTGCTTTGGCTAAATGCTTTAGCCAAAACAAACTTATCAGGTTTATGAAAAAAAAAAAAAAAAAAAAAAAAAACAAGAAACATTTTACATTGTAATATATAGTTTATTGCCTTGATACAAAGGTCATTGTCTGCGTCGCGTGTTCGAGACGTTCGGAAGAGTCTTGTCTCCGCATGACCTTAGCTGTTGGTGGGACGTAAAACTCAAAATGCACAAAAGGTCGATTGATAGGAAATAATTAACGCGTGGCACGTTTGTGGTAGAGTGTCAAAAGCTCAGCCACGCTCGTTATAAACACGATTACGAAACTGACACCTGCTTTATCGACGATAATCATCACTAATCAGCCTGAACACAGCAAGGTCTACATTCGCTATACGCCTTATTGATAGTTTTTTTTTATTTTTTTATTATTTATTTTTTTTACTGTACTGAGATTGAACGTCCCCGTTAACTCTATAAGGGTCATTTTGGAGACGTTGCTTCCAACGCTGTGGGACTTTTACCCGACAAAGCTCAAGCCCTGCCGCCCAATGAAACCAAAAAGGCTAACATGCACTGGACGGTCTGACTCACATCGCTTCGCCTGGGCAGGCTTAGCAGGACCCATTGTTTCTTCCTCCAAATAGTGAGGACTCCGATCAGACAACGCAGATGTATAGGCTGATCTGTGCCTTTGCTGGATGTAATAAGTGTAGAAAATGTTTTGACAGGACTCTTGTATACTGTCTCCGAATACATTAAAATAAATACCCCCCCCCCCCCCCACACACACACACACACAAAAAATAAATAAATAAATAAAAACAAAACAAAAAAATAATAATATATAAATATCTATAAATATATAAAACTACAAAAGAAAATTTAATTTGGCAAATAATGTTTGATTAAAATAAGATCATTTTTACAAGGTTATTCGATGCACAGGTAGTAAAAACTGGTCACAGGAAAAAAAACACTGAAAAAAAGACGCCGAAAAAAATCACAAATAAAAAATATATGTGAAGACTCTTATGGGTCTTAAAAGATGGGAAACTACGTGGTCAGTCCTCGTTAGTCATTGTCAATATTCTGGATTCGAACTTATCAATCAGAACCTCATATAACACATAACAGTCATATTTGCCTTATTTTCGGTTCAAAAACATAGATTAGAAGCCTCCGTGGTGTAGTGGTTACGCTACTCGCCTTGTAAACCAGGGATCGCAAGATCGATCCCGGGCTTCTCCAGACTTTCGGATGAGTCTTTAAAGTGTAACTATACCAAATTTAGTGACACAGAGGCCTTTCTGATATTTAAACACAGCACATCCCCCTCCGAGCACACACCGACCGACGTAGCTCATGAGACAGGTCAACTGGAGGCATCAGGCAAGAGACGCCTACCAGAGAACCTATAGGCGTCCCCCACCGAGCCAACATCAGCAAACATGGCCCACACTCCATGGAAGTCCCGGGCTTCAGGAAGGAGATGCCCAAAGTAGCGAGGCTTGCAAAATTTATAATATTACAAAAAGTGGCAACCAAATCCGCTAAGATACATGTCCCACCTGACAAGTCAGTCTTAGTTTTAGAAAAATTAGAAATTTATACTGCAAAAATTAAAGATATAGTATAGTTATTTAAATCAGTACTTGAGTACTGACGTCAACACCGTCCGAAAGATCAACCTCAGCACTCAGGAACTGATACTGAGCTGATGATACCCTCGGGGACGAACGAATCATCCACCAGCAGAGATACCGACCCAGTGGTTGCAATTTAAGTGTAACTATACCAAATTTAGTGACACAGAGGCCTTTCTGATATATAATCTTCATCAGTGTGTCTAAACCCCAAAGTTTTGAAACCGAAACGGATGTTGGACAGGACCCGGCAAACACAGCACATCCCCCTCCGAGCACACACCGACCGACGTAGCTCATGAGACAGGTCAACTGGAGGCATCAGGCAAGAGACGCCTACCAGAGAACCTATAGGCGTCCCCCACCGAGCCAACATCTTTAAACCGAGATCCCGTCTCCATATGACCTTAGCTGTTGGTGGGACGTAAAACTCTAACACTCACTCACTCAAAAACATAGATTGCACCACCCCATTGAGGCTGTCCTAACAACGACCCATAGTCTATATGTAGGCTAAAATAAGAAAGAATGTCAAAAGTTTCCATCACTTATGATATATCTGACATGAAAGATGGCATTTTAGCCGTGGCAAGGGCGTATTACAGAAAAGTGAAGACTCTAAGGGATCAACAAGGATGGAATACTCCTTTGCTTGTCGTTGTTCGTCGTTGTCAACACTTATTTTGAATCATCATGTTTTTCAGTTAGTTACTCACATAACACTAATGAAAACATTATTCAAACAAATTTTGAGACTTGTTTTTCCGTGACTGTTTTCCTACCCAAAACTGTATTTTTTTTCCTGTGACTTTTTTTCCTACATTCGTAAAAAATACAATTGAACCATACATTTTACAGATTGCGGATGATTCTAACGAGCACCCGCAATCCACGTTTGCAGCCGAAATAATGAAAAATACCAAGTTTTTATAAATCAAAGCCCTGAAGCACTTGTATCTGAGTCTAGGTTGGAAAAGTAATGTAAACTGTTGACATTTCCCTTAACTTTAACAGTTTTACTTGTTTGATCTGAAGTTTAACGTCCCCGTCAACACTAACTTTTACAGACCTGTAGTGTAAGATATTTGTATAGACCCTGATCCGATATCGCGTACGATAAGCAAACACTGTAGACCATGATCAGACATCGTGTTCAACGGCGTCTGATCTGTGTCTACACTGTTTGTCAAACACAACATTTGATTCCAGTCCAAATTCTATAGATTTTTGTTTTGTTTGTTTGATTTGAGGTTTAACGTCCCCGTCAACACTGTAAAGGTCATTTTGGAGACGTTGCTTCAGATTTTGTGGGACTTTTACCCGACATTGAGATGAAATGACATCTCAAGCCATGTCGCCCAATGAAACCAATAGGTTTATGGACGGTCCGCCTCGCACCGCGGTTCCTGGACAGGCTTAGATCCTCTAAGCGGTTTACCAGTACTAGTGTGCGGGCCGGATTCAGCTCTGCGTGGAAGCATCGTGCAGCCCATATATTTCTTCAAATTCTATAGATACTCGTAACACTCTGACGCAATACTCTGACCTCAACGCGGCTATTTTACTACAAATTTGTGAAAGCCATGTGGACTTTAGCAAAGAAAACCTAACAGCAATTATAACTTAGGGTCGTTCGACAGACAATCGACCAAAAATTTAATTCAATTGTTGAGATTTTGTTTGTTTGATTTGAGGTTTAACGTCCCCGTCAACACTGTAAAGGTCATTTTGGAGACGTTGCGTCCAATTTTGTGGTACTTTTACCCGACATTGAGATGAAATGAAACCCATAATGTTTCTAAGCATGGACGGTCCGACTCGCCTGGGTAGGCTTAGATCCTCTAAGCCGCTTACCAGTACTCGTGTTTTGCTTTGCCTGGGCAGGCTTAGATCCTCTAAGCGGTTTACCAGTACTCGTTTGCGGGTCGGTTTCAGCTCTGCGTGGAAGCATTATGCAGCCCATCTATTTCGTCAGGCCCGATGGGCTCGGGCAGGATTAATTTTTGTGATACAAAAGTATTCGCAGGCCCCGATAGCTCAGTCGGATGCACGTCTGACTGGTGATCAGGAGGACGCGGCCGGGGTCGGCAACATTCCGAAAGTTTCGGTGAGATTGATCATGAAATCTATATCGGATAGCCAACAGGACAGTTACTTTCCCACAAAATTGCGTGGTGCGGCTAAATATGTGGCTCAACTGCGATTGCTTCAAAATTCTTAGCGTAGCGTATACCTAGCCAAAACCTGTACGAAAAGAAACGCACTAAAACGGCAATACGTTTAAAAACGTAAAAAGCAGTATAGCGCGTTAATACGCATAACCTTCGGTTTCCTACGCCTTAATATATTTGCTACGTATTATTTTACGTTTTATTACGTTTCAGTGGGTTTTGTAGTTATTGCTTGGCATCGCTTCCCTACAAAACGGCGCAAAATTAATGTACATGTAGTAAAGCATAGCCCTCACTACGTGACAGTGAGACTGGGGCTTTACTCCGAACTACGTAATGTAGAGGCATACACACGTTTACGAGATTCGCGTGTGTATGGCACTAGAGAAGGCGAATAAAACAAGGATTTTTTTTTTTTGTATTTTTCGCGAACGTAATGTTTGTGGGGGCGACATATATAAAGGGTATTGTGGGGCTTTATATATGTATAATATATATATACCTCATATCTGGGTTGGTATTGTGGGGCTCTATATATGTTTAATATATATGCCTCATATCTGGGTTAACATTTTCTACCACTTAACTACGTTTAAGATGTATAGATATCGAGATCAACGATATCGGGCATGCGTAATGGAACTAAACCAAACACATAAAACGAAGGATTTACTTCTTCGTGAACACTATGTTTGTGGGGCGACATATATAAATTGCAATGTGGGGCTTTATATATATATAGTATATATGCCTCATACCTCGGTTAAAATTTTGCGCCACTTATCTCGGTTTAGACACGACCACCCCATATCATGACCAATTTATATATATATATATATATATATATATATATATATATATATATATATATATATATATATATATATATATATATATATATATATATATATATATATATATATATATATATATATATATATATATATATATATATAAAGAAGAAGATTCCATTTGGTACAAAAAGGCTTAAGGAAAGAATTTGCTCCTTTTTGGAGGGGAACAGTATTCAGGATATGACACAGAAAGTCACAGCTGTTAACTACCTTTGAAAATTAGGTATATCCGTTCTCCTTAAGGGAATGGATACAGCTGGTACTAGTAGATTTATTCCGCCATTTTTTCAAAGGGAGACAACTTTCGGGACTTCCTGTTCGCTTTTCTGTATATAAACTCTGACCCACGGAAAAAAGGGATATGTTCTTAAAGAAAGAATTTTCTCATCAGGAGCAAATTCTTTCCGTTAAGAGTTGACCCATCTATATGCAGGAGCTGTCTCCCCTGAAGGTGTGTAACTTTCTCCTTAAAGCGTTCTAGCTTTGCTTCCAATGTATCTATTTTTGGAACCTACCCAAGGTTACTGAGTGAAAAAGAAGTTGCCCTTTTATTTTCCACGTGAGCAATAAAGTTAAACCGCACACACATTGCGTTTATACGAAATCCTGGTAACTTTTATTTATAGCCACACCATTCTTGACGATGTGACGTCAGAGTGCTGTAAAAAAGAGGGTTATCTGTAAAAATGGACTGGACACGTGTGAACGTGCTGGGACATTAGCAAACAGTGCAGACCCACATCAGACGCCGGGTCATACAGTCTAAGTCCCAATTCAGGACTTATCTCCAAGCCTACGCGCAGAGACTGCTCTAAGTGCTTTGATTTAGTATTACGAAAACACGCCTATACAAACACATTGTAAATTTTACCAATCTAAAAAGAAGAAAACTTGTGATTTTTTCTTAATTCTGCTCTAAAATATAGATTTATAGATTGTGGGTACACGTTAGAACTGCCACGGCGAGGCGGTTCTAACGAGTACTCACAATGTATATTTAGAAATAAAATAAGATATATCCTTCTAAACCCCAGTTTTTAAAATGGGGCTCAAATGGGTCAAAATTATATAGGCGAGTTTTCGTGATGGATATTTGAACTGAAACAGGATTTTGCCAAGACAAAACTTCGGCGATCTTGCTCGGATGGATGCGGGCTTGTTCGGGTTGACGTGGACTTGTTCAGGTTGACGTGGACTTGTTCAGGTTGACGTGGACTTGTTCAGGTTGATGTGGACTTGTTCAGGTTGATGTGGACTTGTTCAGGTTGACGTGGACTTGTTCTGGTTGATGTGGAGTCTTATCTGAGACACATAAACAACGTTTTCCTGTGGGGAGCTTAAAACAATAGATTTGTTTGTTTGATTTGAGGTTTAACGTCCCCGTCAACGCTGTATAGGTCATTTTAGAGACGTTGCTTCCAATTTTGTGGGACTTTTACCCGACATTGTGATGAAATGACATCTCAAGCCCTGCCGCCCAATGAAACCAATAGGGTTTGTGACCATGGGCGGGCCGACTCGCACCGCTTTGCCTCGGCAGGCTTAGATCCTCTAAGCGGGTCGGTTTCAGCTCTGCGTGGAAGCATCATGCAGCCCACATATTTCTTCAAGCCCCGATGGGCGGGGGCCGCTTGTTCTGCTTGATGTGGAGTCTTATCTGAGACACATAAACACCACTTTCCTGTGGGGTGCTTAAAACTTCCAATAAAAACAACCGTGAACAAGCGAAACTGAAGAACAAACATTTTATTGTCAATTTTAGAAGGTTTTAGTGTTATGCTGATGATAAATAACGGTTAGCAATGATGCATCATGTTAACAACCCAGCAGGCACATGACGTAATTGTGACGTCACATCAACGTAGGTTCAACGTCATGACATTTATGCAACGTCACATCAACGTCAGTGCAACGTTGTGACGTTGCACCGACGTTGATTTGACGTTGCCCTAGCGACGTGTGCCTGCTGGGAAGTCCGTGTAATGATCCCCCCACTATACACCCGTGCGAATAGTGCATTTTTCACACCTCAAATATCTGACGAGAATCCGCCTTTTTCTTATATATATACTGCAGATCGTGGGACAGAAATAAGAAAAATAATGTATACCA
Source organism: Lucinisca nassula (assembly GCA_963580285.1). Taxonomy (NCBI): domain Eukaryota; kingdom Metazoa; phylum Mollusca; class Bivalvia; order Lucinida; family Lucinidae; genus Lucinisca; species Lucinisca nassula. The sequence goes on along the minus strand of OY757024.1, from coordinate 102,967,327 downwards.
CCTTTAGCTCCGATTTTCTCTATATAAAGTGTGGTTTAAAGGGGTCATTTCACGGACTTGGTCACATGATGACCCCTATTTATATGGAGAATAAAGGGATTACAGGGGTACCGACTATTTTTCTTATTTCTGTTCAAAGACATTGGCAGTGGGTACTCGTTTTAATGTTTCTAGTATGGAGCTTCCGCAACTTACTAATAAGAAAAATATCACAAATTTGCATCATGAAAAATAACCGTTTGGGAGATACGACAGAATGTCACATCGATGGTAACAAAACAAGGAAGTCAATTATTGACACTGTGATAAACTTGAAATTGGAAGATTTTTTTTTATAAAACTTAACATGATATACCCCAAGTATAAATTGTGGGTGCACGTTTAAACAGTCTCACTGAGGCGGTTCTAACATACACCACAGTCTATGTTTCTGAGCTGAAAAAAAATACCGTTTACTCTAGGAAATCTCATAGTCTCGTGCATAAGGATTCTGTTACAGGTACTTTTTGTGTGGGCGAAGGGGGTATGGCTTGGCGAAAATCGGAAAATCTCGGAGAAAGCAGCAGCAGTGACGATTTAGAAACTGGCGCCTTGAGATATTTATTTATTCATTCGTTTATTTATTTATTTATTTTTTGTCTTTTTGCATCAAATATAACAATGTGAGAACACTTGCATCTACCCGAGAAAACAAAACAAAACAAAAATATAAAATTGTCACAAATGCAATGGTTTTATAATGAGAACATTCAAGTTGAACTACAGAAAAAATCCACATATTAAGACCATCTAAAATTAAGACTAACTAGAGCTGTCAGTGAAACTGACTAGGGCCCCGGCAGCGCTATCAGAGGAGTAGGAAAATTTGTGGACGGACAGACGGACAGACAGACAGACAGACAGACGAACGGACAGAGTGATTACTATAGGGCACCCACACTTTCAGTGCGGGGCCCTAATTATGCTATAAAAAGGTTATGATTTCTTTCTTTGTGTTTCTGCATACAGCATCCTCTGGTCAAAGACCACCTTTGAGACTGTTCAAAAGTGGTCTTAAAGACCACTTTTGAACAGTCCCAAAGGTGGTCTTAAAATAGGAATTTTACTGTATTTCTTTATTCTGTTTTCACCAAGAAAACATAAAGCCTATCACGTTACGTCACGTTACTAAGTCTCAGTAATATATACTCTTGCAACGGCCCCCGCCCATCGGGGCTTGAAGAAATAGATGGGCTACATGATGCTTCCACGCAGAGCTGAAACCGACCCGCACACGAGTACTGGTAAACCGCTTGGAGGATCTAAGCCTGCACAGGCAAAGCGATGCGAGTCAGACCGTCCACTATTATAAATCCTATTGGTTTCATTGGACAGCAGGGCTTGAGATGTCATTCCATCTCAATGTCGGATAAAAAGTCCCACAAAAGTGGAAGCAATGTCTCCAAAATGACCTTTACAGTGTTGACGGGGAAGTTAAACCTCAAATCAAACAAACAAAAATATACTCTGGCAGACCACATTTAAATCAAGAAAAGTTGGGTTTACAACCCCCATATTATATCCCGTAAAAGAGGGTTTAAAAAGGGTAAAAGTCACTTTCTTTATCGTTGATTAAAAATTAGATTGTGGGTGCCCGCTAGAACTACTTCAATGAGGCGGTTCTAATGAGCACTAACGAGCACTCACAATCTATGTTCAGTGTAGCGCGAACTAAAAAAATATATAACGCATTTTCGTGTGCAAAATGTCGTTTTTAGAACTATTGCATAAAATAATTATCTCAAATGGGTTGTCACTATGATACTGTACGATGATATGAAACAATATTTATATGAAAAACATAACAAAAACAATTTGTAATAGAGTGATAATCTTACAACTTGCAACAAATATTGTTGACATTTTGATTATAGAAATAAATATATCTTCAAGCACCCCGCGAAACTGAACATGTGATAAATGCAAGAAATGCAGAACGGACGAAGATTAGCAACAAACAGACTTAACCTAGACCATATGCCTAAATGATTTTAAAGGACAATTAAGGTACTTTGTGAAACTTACAATAACACACACACCACACACACACATTGGTTAAAGAGACAGTGGTGAGAGACCTGACACCCCACCCCCACCCACCACACAGACAGATCCGCAGTGATAGATCTTATGTTTAAGAGACAGCGGTGAGAGACATTGTGTTTCAGAGACCGAGTGATAGGTATTATGTTTAAGAGACAGTGGTGAGACCTAATGTTTATGAGACAGCGGTGAGAGACCTCCCCACCCCCATCACCACCCTGATGTTTCAGATCCGCAGTGATAGATCTTATATTTAAGAGACGGCGGTGAGAGACATTGTGCAGTGATAGGTATTATGTTTAAGAGACAGCAGTGAGACCTAATGTTTATGAGACAGTAGTGAGAGACATATTTATAAGATACAGTAATGAGAAACCTTATGTTTATGAGACAGTTGAGAGAACAAATGTTTTAAAGACCGCAGTAAGAGACCTCATGACCCATTCAGTACCAGAAACCCCTAAAGGGTTACCTTGGCAAACAGTGCAGGCCATTTCCCAAAACACAACCTGACACCTCCATATTTTTTTTCAAATGGACTCCTGCTATATATAAGGAGGAAGATTCCATTCGGTACAAAAAATGTTAAGAGACAGTGGCGGAGGTATAGCCGCTGTGTCAAAATGACGTCTTTCAAATCTGTACACTGTGACCAGCACTTTTTCTGACGCTTTTGTTTCATTTTTTTTAATAATAGTAATACAGTAAAATTCCTGTATAAAGACCACTTTTGGGACTGTTCAAAAGTGGTCTTTAAAACCACTTTTGAATAGTTCCAAAGGTGGTCTCTGACCAGAGGTTACTGTTTACAGAAAAGACAAAGAAAGAATAACTATAACCTACTAAATAAACTTCTAAAAGCAGAATTAGTCTGAATTTTAGGTGGTCTTAATAGCGGAATTTTACTGTACTTGCTCATAACCTCATATTGTGTTGCCATGACACCTGAGTGTAATAAAGTTTATGTTCGTTCGTTCGTTTAATCTTTCTCCAAAACAGAAGTGAAGGCAATGGTCAGTATTCTAAACAATTACCTCATACGCACCTCCCATCCATGACATCAAAGGGGATTCAACATGAACAACCACAAATTATGTTTTGAGCAAAAAATAAGGAAATATATGTAAATATGCCCTCGAAACTCCCGCTTTTTCTCTATTTAAAGTGGGATTTTCAACAGTGTGAATTACTTCGGAGTTTATAATTGTGATGGAATATGAACCGTGTACTTAAATTACTTTTTGCCAAAAATCAACAAAACAAAAAACAACAAAAAACAACAATGGTATAACAAAAATAATAAATACTGAAAAATAACCATTACGCAAAACACGCCTATACAAATACATTGTAACTTTTGCCTCTGAAAAATCGATTTTTTTTAGATGAAAAATTGTGATATTTTTCTTATTTCTGCTCAAAATATAGATTGTGGGTACTCGTTAGAACCGCCTCGATGAGGCGGTTCTAACGAGTACCCACAATCTATATACTCGTTAGAACCGCCTCGATACCCGGAAACCCCAAATCTATATACTCGTTAGAAACGCTTCGATGAGGCGGTTCTAACGAATACCCACAATCTATATTTTAGAGCAGAAATAAGAAAAATAAGATTTACCCCTGTAAACCCCAGTTTTACTATAAAAAAGTGGGGTTCAGGGGGATCAAAATCATATAGGCGTGCTTTCGTGATGTAACCTCACAACAACAAATTGAGAATACATTCCCATGCACTCGTCTCTCTCTCTCTCTCTCTCTCTCTCTCTCTCTCTCTTTCTCTCTCTCTCTCTCTCTCTCTCTCTCTAATAAACAAGTATTTTTATTATATTTTCGAATATTTGTCTTTCTATCGAAGGATGGCTTTCTATCGAAGGATGGAATGTCAATTGAAGTGTCACCGGTAACAATTCTGAATCTGATTCTTATGACAAAACTTTTTTTCAAGAGTTGAATGCACCTGAATGAGTCGGTGCTTTTTGCCCATTTCATTACGAAACCACACCTATACACTGTAAATTTTACCGCCCATAACGATAACACACCCGTATGACATAATGCATTTTTTCACATCTCCGAAATGGCTACTTTTCTGATTAAAATATGCGATATTTTTCTTATAAATGCCACAAACATAGGTTGTGGGTGCTCGTTAGAACCGCCTCATTGAGGTGGTTCTAACGAGTACCCACAACCTATGTCTTGGAGTAAAAATAAGAAAAATAATGTTTACCCCCTTAAACCCCAGTTTTCTCTATATAAAGTGGGGTTTAGGGGGGTATTCATTTCACGGACTTGTTCACGTGATGCGAAAAAACGAAAATCTAAAGACGAAAAATTGTGATATTTTTCTTATTTCTGCTCAAACTATAGATTGTGGGTACATGTTAGAACCGTGCGAGTACCCACAATCTATATTTTAGAGCAGAAATAAGAAAAATAAGGTTTACCCCTGTAAATCCCAGTTTTCCTGTGGGGTTCAATGCGTGTTTTCGTGATGCATGCAGTATGTTTTCAGCGTCAAATACCATTTTATAACATGTATATGCTGAAAAAGCTGTAAGTTGGTCCTTTATACACCCGTTCGATGTTCGACACCATTATGCACACCTGGTCGTTTGCCTTCAGATGGTAATACCCGGGCAGGATGCTCCACAAGTAAATATTGCCGAGGGGCGGTCGGTTTTCTCTCGGTAGCGGCGTGTATCTGTTCTCGGTAAGTTGGCGAGGAGCGTCACCTTCGCGAATTAAATTTGTCGAGTGGTAGAACACGGGGTCGGTCGTATTACGGGTATAGTACAACGTTAGCTTTGAGAAGACGGAATAAAACCCCTCTTCTGACACAACCAGGCACCCGTATAAATCTTCGTAAGTTGAGGTAGTTAGGTCAGGTGACATGAACGCATCTTGAAGATCTGCAGAAGTCCACAGCAACTTCTTGTCGTCTGAAAATAAATAAAATAAATAAATAAATCACGAAAACACGCCCATAAATAATATCTCACTTTATGAATTAAAACTGGGCTTTACAGCAGGAGTAACGGCCCCCGCCCATCGAGGCTTGAAGAAATAGATGGGCTGCATGATGCTTCCACGCAGAGCTGAAAGCGACCGCACGTGAGTACTGGTAAACCGCTTACAGGATCTAAGCCTGCCGAGGTAAAGCGGCCCATGCTTATAAACCCTACTGGTTTCATTGGGCGACAGGGCTTGAGATGTCATTTTTATCTCAATGTCGGGAAAAAGTCCCATAAAATTTAAGGCAACGTCTCCAAAGTGACCTATACAGTGTTGATGGGGACGTTAAACCTCAAAACAAACAAACAAACAAACAAACAAACAGTAGGAGTATACATTATTGTTCTTATTTCTGTTCAAAAACATAGATTGTGGGTACTCGTTAGAATCTGTTTTGAGCAGAAAGCTGTTTTTTGAATAGACGTATATTTTCGTAATGATTTTTTTTTTTTTTTTTTTTTGGGGGGGGGGGGGGTGGGGTGAGGGGGTTGGTTTTACGGCCTTTTCAAGATTATTTCACTCATATCGAGCCGATCGTTAATCAGAGGTGGGCGAAAACCGGAAAACCCGGAGAAAAACCACCTGACCTTCCGTTGCAGAACTTGGCTTCTCACATATGACCCGAGCGAGTCTCGAACCACAGCGGTGAGAGACCTAATGATCAAGAGTCAGCGCTCTTAACCCGCGGCACTAGGCCACGGAGGCCCGTTTTTCGTAATGACAGATCAATAAATAAACAGTGAAATTTCAATGGCTGGAACATCGAATTTGTAATTAACTGGTAACCCTGCATACACATGACGTAATTTCTTTCTTTCTTTTTTTTTCTCTCTCCTTTTACTGCTACTCGCTCACATCTGAGCATTACGAGCAGGATTTCCTGGGTGGTAACCAGTACTTTTTTAAGCAATGTGGATGAAGTGCCTTGCTCAAGGGCACAACACTTTGGTCAGCGTGAGGCTCGAACCCACAACCTCTTGACCACAAATCCGATGCGCTACCACTGCACCAAAGCGCTCCACTAAATTATTGTGACGTCACCACATCAACGTCCGTGTAACGTCATGGCTTTATGCAACTTCACATCTACGTCTATCTATCTATCTTCATATACTGAGTCGGTCAAACTTGGCCATTACCTCAGTTGGGTGGTGCCTCAGTTGACGTTACACCGACGTTGATTTGACGATGCCCTTGAGACGTGGGCCTGCTGGGAACTCCCTCTCTCTCTCTCTCTCTCTCTCTCTCTCTCTCTCTCTCTCTCTCTCTCTCTCTCTCTCTCTCTCTCTGCTACGATGTATTAGCACTTTTTTTTTTTAATATTTCAATGTATTCATGAATACTACGATATGATGACTCACATGGTTTCGGCCCGTCCTAAGAAAACCTGTTATCTGGGTTTCACACTAGCAAGAATCCCGAAATTTTAGTTTTAGTTCGATTGCGATGAAAGCTTCAAGCTTATTGAACCGCTCTCGAACACTCATTCCGGGAGAAATTTTAGATGTAGAAATTAGAGTCATTGTACTATACTAGCAGCGAACACAAAGGTGTTGATCCGATCCGACTGCGCGAATGCGCAGTCTGATCCGCACCTTTGGTGTTCGCAAAAGGCATAAAACAGGTTTTCTAATGACGTGGCGCATAAATGTATATTACTTCCCGTCGTCCTAATGTAGTTTCGTTTTCAGTATTTTGAAATATACAAATAAAATTGTGAAACCTTTAATTGATTTGACCGAGGGTAATGAAATTGGGTCAATGATGGAATAATGGAAGGCCAGGGGGTCAAACCCCGATGACTCGTTTACCATGGCTGAGTCGAACTCATTCTTTTTTTGTTTGTTTGATTTAAGGTTTAACGTCCCCCTCAACACTGTATAGGTCATTTTGGAGACGTTGCTTCCAATTTTGTGGGACTTTTACCCGACATTGAGATGAAATGACATCTCAAGCCCTGTCGCCCATTGAAACCAATAGGGTTTATTAGCATCGACGGTCCGCCTCGCACCGCGGTTCCTGGACAGGTTAAGATCCTCTAAGCGGTTTACCAGTACTGGTGTGCGGGCCGGATTCAGCTCTGCGTGGAAGCATCATGCAGCCCATATATTTCTTCAAGCCCCTATGGGCGGGGGCCGCGAACTCATTCTTGATTCTTCAGCGAGTTCTTCCCTAACATTGCTATGACACACCCGCACAACATCGTGCTTTTTTCACATCTCCTAAATGGCTATTTTGATGAAAAGCCGCGACAGTTTTCTTATTTATATTGCAAACATAGGTTGTGGGTGCTGGTAAGAACCGCCTCGTTAAACTCAAAACAAACAGACAAACAACCAAACAAAAACTTAACAAGACAATTTTAGTGGAATTTAATAAGTGGAAAAAATAAGAATAGCCTTGCAAATCCCACTTTAGACAGAGAAAGTGCCGGTCATCGGCCTAGAAGATTATTTTCTTATTTTTGCAACATTGGTATTGGGTCTTCGATGAGGCGGTTCTAACGAGCACCCGCAACCTTTATTTAAAGCATAATAAATAAAGAATCAATCGCAAAGTATCAAAAGATTCCATATGTTACGAGACATGAAGGATATTTTCATCTCACATGATAATAATGTTATCCTACATTCCAATGCACTTTCGTATGTAACGCGACGTCTGATTGGACAACGCACGGTCAACAATTTGCGACAGTATATTCTGCGATATACTGTTGGAAACCCGGCGATATACAATGTACTGTCGGTTATCTGGGTTTACGACCGGATATGACATAAACCTATACACAGACTAGCAAGAATCCCGAAATTTTTTTTTTTTTGGTTTGGGTTTTACGGCCCTTTCAAGATTATTTCACTCATATCGAGCCGATCGTTAATCAGAGGTGGGCGAAAACCGGAGTACCCGGAGAAAAACCACCTGACCTTCCGTTGCAGAACTTGGCGTCTCACACGTGGCCCGAGCGAGGCTCGAACCTACGGCGGTGAGAGACCTAATGACTAAGAGTCAGCGCTCTTATCCACTAGGCCACGGAGGCCCGTTCGAAATTTTAGATATAGACAGTAGAGACATTGTACTATACTAGCAGCGAACACAAAGGTGCTGATCAGACTGCGCTGATCAGCACCTTTGGTGTTCGCAAAAGGCAAAAACAGGTTTTCTAATGACGTGGCACATAAATGTATATTACTTCCCGTCGTCTCAATGTAGTTTCGTTTTCAGTATTTTGAAATATTCGTACAAATAAAATTGTGAAACATTTTATTGATTTAACCGAGGGCAATGAAATTGGGTCAATGATGAAATAATGAATTGTCAGGGGGTCAAACCCCGATGACTCGTTTACCATGGCTGAGTCGAACTCATTCTTGATTCTTTAGCTAGTTCTTCTCTTACATTGCGATAACAGCGTGCATTTTTTTCACATCTCCAGAATGGCCACTTTTTTATGAAAAGCCGCTATAGTTTTCTTGTTTATACTACAAACATAGGTTGTGGGTGCTGGTTAGAACCGCCTTGTTAAACTCAAAACAAACAAACAAACAAACAAAAACTTAACAAGACACTTTTAGTGGAATTTAATAAAGTGGAAAGAATAAGAATACCCTTGCAAATCCCACTTCAGATAGAGAAAGTGCAACATTGGTTTTGGGTCCAACGAGTACCCACAACCTTTATTTAGAGCATAATTAATAAAGAATCAATCGCAAAGTGTCAAAAGATTCCTTATGTTAAGAGACATGAAGGGTATTTTCATCTCACATGATAATGTTATCCTACATTAATTTACCATACCTTTTAAAGCCTTTTGGTCCAGATAAAGCAGTGCTCTGGAGTTCCTCCGGGAAAGGTGAGATTCCAGACCTGAGTGCCTTCTCAATTCTTCTGCAGTGGACTGAAATAAATAAATAAAAATGAAGGAAGGAAGGAAGGAAGGAAGGAAGGAAGGAAGGACCCTGCTAGCATTCTACATAAATCTACAGCGGGCCGTTAGCGGCCCGTCAGCTACCCTGACGGGCCGCTAACGGCCCGCTGTAGATTTATGTAGAATGCTTACTGGGGAATGAGTCCTTCAGGAATATCTGGTGAGCCCGCGGATAATCTGGTCAGTCAGCCACATCATGTTAATTAAGTCTGTGTAACACAATCGAACCGTAAGTGCGATTTATCATAAGCAGGTCCCTTTTCTTTTTGGCCGGTTACCCGGTACTGAAAAGATTGTAAGCAAATAAGTACTTAATTTAGACGTACTGTTTTGATATGGGTAACTATTGATTTCAAACGCCCACAAACTTTGTTACAAGGGAGACAACCTTTCCATCCTTCCGAGAGAAAAAAAATGATGGTGTTATCCCCTATTCCTTGTTTAGGCCTTATCTTGATATATGCACCTGCATCGGTGTTTTGGTCTGAAAGGGTTAAAGGCCGTGTCACGTATAATAGTAGTTCAGTTTATCGCCCGGTCTACTTTCGGGTAAGGCTACTCTTTCAAAAATAGTTGGTCCCGTCTCCGTATGACCTTCGCTGTTGGTGGGACGTAAAACTCAAACACTCACTCACTCAAAAATAGTTATCTCCCCTATCAACTGGGGGCTGGTGGATGCGTGTGGGCGTGCCTGCGTGGATGGATGTTCCGACAGGGCGGGTGGACGGACGGACGGACGAACGAATGAATGGGTGGATGCGTGGGTAAATGGATTGATGATGTAGTGGATCGATAGATGGGCGCTATGTTTGCTTTATAAGTAAGGAAAATATCATCGATTTTCGTCAGGAAAGAGTCATTTTGAAGATGTGAAAAGATACACTATGTCGCACGGTTTTGTTATCGCATGAAAGTGAAAGAGAGACGCCGTGTAGTACCTGAGCAAGATATGGCTGTTCCACTGGCTCCATGCTGTAAGCCTGGCCCGAGTTTGTGAAGTACAGAAAAAAGAGAATAGCTGTACAAGCTGATACTGAAACTGACACAACAGTGGAAATAGCAATAGTACAAAAACAACTTGAACATGCGCATTTTACTTTCTTAGTCCCAGAAACTTCTAAATCTGTCCAGTCGGTATCACTCCCTGAAGAAAACTTGAATTTGTTTGATTTCTGTTGTTCTTGAGCGCCTTCATTTGGTAAATCAACAGTTAGCACTGTCTCTTTATTCTTTTCTGTATTTTTACATTCACAAAAGTCCACTTCTGGAATACTCTGCTCTGGGTGTTGCATTCTATGTTTCGTGTATGTTTCATTTTGTTTCATCACTGAGTCAAGTAGTCCTTCTTTCTCCTCGTTTTGAGAATTTTGCCTTTCAACCAAACTCATTGGAGAAGTTTTCTTTTCGGGCAGGGCTATGTCAGTTATTTCACAATAAGAACCAAATTCACTGCTGTTTGACTCTGAAGGCGACGGTATATGAGCCACGTCCTCTATTGATTCGCTCTTACTAGCAAAGTGCGGACTATGCTTGCCATTCAGAAAATGACCAGACATTTTTGTCAGTATCGGCCTTAGATTATTATTATTATGTTTTTCCTTCTCCTCTTCTGTTTATTTTCTTCTCTTTTTTTTTTTTTTTTTTCTTCACGCGTTCCACATGTATACCTTTTCAATGGTTTATTGCAAACTAGTAACTTAAAAAAGTTTTCATTTCATTTATTTCCACTATTTCTCACTGTTAATCTTCTTAAACTATCTGTAAAATGATGAAACTGGGCTGTTTGGAGATTTCATACATTTTAGAAGGGACATTCCATGTTAATTTCTGTAGCTTGGCTATTTATAAGCATCAGGTTTTCCCACAATCAGGTTTCGTGTCTTGCTTTAGACTTAATTTTCTGGTTTCCCACTTATCCTGAAAATTTATTGTAGAAGGGGAACCAGAAATTTTTTAGAATTTCCGGAAGGCAACTGAACTAATGGAAATCTATCATTGATAGGAAAAATGTGTTTGATTTAATTGAAATGAACAGAATGAGTCTTTTGGTTGTAAAAGTTCAGTTTGCGTCAGTAAAACATTGTTTCGTTGCACTGTCTTCTTCATGTTTGGCTGTAAACTCTAGCGTAAGTCCACAGACACTTTCTCGTTGGCCAATGAAACACTCGCGCTACTTTCACTTTCATCAGGTTTTTCACATTGAATTATTGATGTCTTTTTTTTAGTTTATTTTTAGTTTAGTTTGTCTGACCGGAAAAGCCAATCTTGCTATATTTACTGGCAAATAGGCTTCTGGCCTATGAATTTCATTTGACGCGTCACCAGTAACAAAAAATTCTGATTCTGACTTGCTGATGTTTTTAGCTCACCTGTCATGTTATGACGAGGTGAGCTTTCGGGATCACTTTTCGTCTGTCATCTTGGCGAGCGCTATGTGTAAATAATGGTCTCCAGACATTAGCCCCCCAATGACTTAATCTAAAAATGGACATTTGCCCCCCAGTTGAAAATGCGACTCGGACATTGCCCCCAAGAGCTTATTTTTGGTATGGATATCTGCCCTCCCCCCCAGTGCTTATTTTACAGGTGGATATTCCCCTCCCCCCCCCCCCCCCCCACACACACACACTGCTTATTTCAGAAGGGGACATTTACCCCCCAACCCACTGCTTGATACATCTTGTTGTTGTTGTTGTATATCTATAAGGCATTTTATCGCTGCCTATAAACTCATGGTACTTAAGTTAGTCACTTGTGCATTTCCCTATGTGAAAAACACATGATGCTCATATTACAATGACCTTCAAAATCTTTTAGTGCTCCTGATGTATTCCATCAGTGCATCTGTCAGTTCCTTCCTTCCTTGCTTACTAATGTCTTCAATCATGCCTGTCAACACTTTCAAGTTAATGTCTGTTACCAATTTCACCTCCTCCCTGGCCAGAATCTCTTCCACATTATACTCTAAAGTATCCCTTTCTGATTTAAATCTCTGACAGTGGAAAAGAAAATGATCCACATTCTCTTTCATGTTGCATGTCTCGCACAAACTTGACTGATCTTTGTTAATTTTTGCCTGGTGATCATTTAAGATTGAATGTCCACACAGCAACTGATTTACTGCAGAGAAAGTCCTTCTGTCCCTATCTCCATGACAGATCCTTTTTCCCACTTCCCCAATTATTTCCTGCAATACGTTCACTTTATCTGAGCACTTGTACCTTCTTTCCCATTTTTCCCTTCCCTGTGATTTACACTCCCGTACTGCTTCTTTCTTGTCCAGGGTCGGTTTTACCTCATTATTTTTAATCATCTCTGATGCTGCCGCCTTTGCTTGTTGATCTGCCAACTCATTCCCCTCAATATCTTTGTGTCCCGGCACCCAATGAACTTTGACAATATTCTCCCTACACCTTACCTTTGCTAAACTCTCCTTGATGCTGAGAACTGTTTCAATCTTGTTAGTTGGCATTTCAGTACTGAAAGCAGTCTTAATAGCTGGTTGACAATCGGTCAGAATATGAACTACTCTGCCTTTGAAGTCTAGATCAGCCAAGAATTCTAGCCCGATCTGTATACCTACCAATTCTCCAGTATAATTATTACCTATAGGAGAAACTCCCTTGTTCATCAAAACTGGTGTGCTGGAGTAACCCTCTAGGTAGACCACAGCACCAGCTCCAGTCGGACCTGGATTACCTAATGCTGAACCATCTGTGAACATTAATACATCATTTTTATCACAATTGCTCAGAAGCACTAATATATTTTCTTTCTGTTCTTCCTTGGAGAATGTGAATTCTTCCTTGTGTACACTTCCTGTTTCTTTGATGAGCCCCATCAATTCCTTGGTATATCTGAATTCCTTCTCAATGTTCTCAAACTCTAACATTCCTTTCAATTCCCTAAACCTAGACATCAATAAATGAAAAATAGTAGCTCTTCTACCCACAGTCTTATCCCCCTCTATCCATTCATCAAACTCTTCCCTGAGAGGATCATCTTCATACTTGGCACTGATTCTGATGACTTCTTGTGCTTGTCTTATCTTCAGCTGTAGGTCTATAGGCATGGTGTTTGTCAAGACTTCCAAAGCTTCTGTGCTGGTACTGTTCAAACAACCTGATGCCTTTAGCATCGCTGACCTCTGAATCTTTCCAAACTCCTTACTGCATTCTTCAAGGGACTCGACTGTCACAGCTGCTCCATACTCCATCACCGGAAGAACCAAGGATTTGTAGAGTCTCATGTATACTGTTTGGCTGCATCCTCTTTGTCCTTGAACGAAATTATCAAGACATTTCAAGGCACTGAAACCAGCCTTTGTTTTCTGTTGAATATGTTCGTGAAAGTTTAATTTATCGTCTACTGTGACACCCAGAATTTTCTTTGAATTGGTTGTTTTTAAAACACTCTCGCCTAACTTCACCTCTGCCTTCACTTCTGAATCTCTGCCGTTATGTTTAAATACCATTATCTCTGTCTTATCTGGTGCAATCAACATATTCCATCTCCTACACCAATCTACCACAGATGCCAGTTTATCATTCAACGCAGCACAACTTTCCGCCACTGATGTATTACTTTCCCAAACACAGCTATCATCTGCAAATTCTGCATGATTACCTACCACTTCCTTCATTGAATCACTTGTATACAGATTACAAAGCACTGGACTGATAACTGATCCTTGCGGTATGCCTACTGCAGACTGGAATGTAGGAGATGTAAAATTGTTCACTTTCAGGAAGTACTTCCGGTCTATAAGGAAGTTTTTAAGGTATAGCCATAATCTGCCAGTAATCCCACTTTCAAATGCCTTTCTCAATAAACCTGCTCTCCATATTCTTTCATAGCAAGACTCATAATCCATCACTGCGAGCACTGTACTTTCCTTCCTATTCCTTGCTTCTGAAACTGAATTACACAGCCTTAAAAGAGACTGAACACATGACTTTTGCTTCCTATATGCGTACTGAGTTCTTGCTATACCACCTTCAATTTCCAACTTCCAAATCAGTCTTTTGCTGATAACTCTTTCCATAATCTTACCTATCGCACTTTCTAAAGTAATTGGCCTATACGATCTAACACTGTTATAGTTTGTTTTTCCGGGTTTGGGAAGCATTACCTTTGGGTCTAACTTGAAATCATCAGGCAGTACACCGTTGGACCAGCATTTCTGTATTAAATAGTGCAAACCTTTCACAATGGCTTCACCACCCCTTTTCAATAAAATATTAAACACTTTTTCTTCAGGGCTAGGTGCACTATTATTTTGCAGTTGAGAAATTGCTGCTTCCACTTCTTCAATGTGAATATCACTATTTTCATGACCACATGTTTCTGAGAAATTTTCCTCTTGAATCACCGTTTCCTCTAGCCTTAATCTATCCCTCATCTCCTCTTCCACTGAATTGAACCACTTTTCATCAAACTCCTTCACATCTAAGGTCTCCTTACCATACCTACCTTTCAATTCTACAAAAATCTCTTCATCTGACACAGCCAATGAACCATCGTCTCTAACAATTGGTTGCACAACTGACTTAGTCTTATCTTTTCTCACTGCATTTATCACTTTCCAAAACTGATCAGGCTTGTGAGGATCCATCATATCTACCATCTCAGTCAAATAATTTTCTCTAGCCTTGATTTCCTCCTCTTTGAATAATTTATATATTTCCTGCACTCTATTCTCATTTGCTCCATCTTTGCGTTTTGCAAACATTCTTCTAGCCCTCTTGAAATCCTTTGCTAATTTGCTCAATGTTGAGTTCCACCACCCTTTACTGTGACAACACACTTTCTTCTTTGGAATATACTCTTCCACATTCTGATGTATCGCCTCTATGAGGTCTTTGTAGTCATCATTCACATCTGTGTCATTTGTTCTGTTGTCCAGCCATTCATCAATAGAATCTGTGCAAACACTTTCCCAATGATCCCAATCAGTATTTTTGAAATCCAACTTCTCACAGATATCATCTTCCATATACTCACCAAGTCTAAATGTGATCAAACTGTGGTCTGTATTAAGATACACTTCCTGTTGTACTCTCCATTCTGATAATTTATTCCTTAAAATTGTACTTGTTATGGTCAAATCTATGATTCTATCCTTTCTAGTAGGTGTTGAATTGTTAGCAACAGTCAGATCTTTATCCATCAAAAACTCAAACAACTGATTCCCCAACTTATTTGCATCTCTGTCAAACCAGTATGGATGATGTGCATTGAAATCACCAATAATAACAACTGGTAAAGACTCTGTCATCAGCTTGCTTACAATTTTCATTAAAACATCTAGACTCTTTGTATCATTTGGTGGAATATAGACTGACCCTAATACAAAATTACACTCCTTTGAATAGATATTACACCACACAGCTTCTACCTTCTCCTTGTTGAACTCTTTTCTCTCGAAAACTTTAATATTTTTAGCTATCAGAATTGCTGCACCACCTCCTCTTTCTTGATTTCTTTCTGTAGCTATCCAATTCCACTTTCTTTCTATGTTATCTTTTATAGCATTTTCAGGATGCCATATTTCAGATAGACCTAATATCTGAACTTTCTGTTTCTCACATGCCTGTTCAACTAAACTAAAAGAAGTATTTAATGATCTAATATTAGCATACGCAATTTTCATTTTTACCTATCTATGTATCCAGAACTGTCAGACTAAATGTGCATGTATACAAGAATTTTGATTTCCTAAAACAATACTATTGTCACTATCTCAACCAAAAATAGTAGTCTAGTATTACCACTTCCCAGTACCTATACAAGGCAAGATGCTTTCAGCCTCATATAACTTAAGCAAACAAGTATGTAAATATATGCTGTATATAAATGAATAAAAATTCAACAAAAAATAAACACAAACAAATAAATAAATAATAAAAATAATAGCTTAACAATATATTTCTATACTATAACTTAAACTACTTGATCACTGCCTCCTGCTAAGAAGCCTCTCCCTAATGGCTATATATACAGGACAATCAGCTGAACTTGCACGGTGAGAATTTCCACAATTTACACAGTGAGAACCAACCACACACCTACCCTGATGGTCTTCTGCACAATTCTCACACTTCTTATTGTTCTTACACAAAGCTGCTATATGGCCAAATTCTTGACAGTTAAAACACCGTGTAGGGGTGTACCTCTTACTTTTGTACGGCACAACCTTGACCCGCCTATGATGCACACTTATATCTGCCTTAAGTAAACACTGAATATCCTTGGAATTATCACATGTAACTACTACTATAGGCATTGGCCTTCCTGAGTCCCTATATTTCAAACGTCTTGCCGTAACCTTAACACCTGTCTGAATCTACCATTCCATATTTTTGTATTATCTCTAATCTTGCATTACCATTAACTTGCAAGGGTATTCATTTAATACAGACTTGTATATAGCTACATAATTTACATGATAGCATTTTGGTTATGGTTTTCAAGATCATTTCAATTACTTCAAGAATTAACCATCAGTGTATCCCATGTAAAAACCACTTGAGTTTCCATTGCAGAAATAGGCATCTGACATTGGACCCTAAGTGAGGCACAAACTCAATATATGGTTCTGTATCTGACTTGCTTAACCCTTATACTGCTGAATAAATTAAGCATCTCCAATCTCAATGTCGGGTAAAAGTCCCACAAAATTGGAAGCAGCGTCTCCAAAATGACCTTTACAGTGTTGACTGGGACGTTAAACCTCAAATCAAACAAACAAAGCATCTCCAATTGTTGACTATTAACAATCACATTCTTGGTATGTTTTTGTTAACTTAACAAACTGCATGACAATTTTTTTTTTTTTTTTTGGTTTGGGTTTTACGGCCCTTTCAAGATTATTTCACTCATATCGAGCCGATCGTTAATCAGAGGTGGGCGAAAACCGGAGTGCCCGGAGAAAAACCACCTGACCTTCCGTTGCATAACTTGGCGTCTCACACGTGGCCCGAGCGAGGCTCGAACCTACGGCGGTGAGAGACCTAATGACTAAGAGTCAGCGCTCTTATCCACTAGGCCACGGAGGCCCGTTTAAACTGCATGACAAACAGTAAAGATTCTCATCAGATGGCATCTGATCTGGATCTATACTGCTTTCTAAGGTAGGGTTGTCCTTAACAGCAGGTCATTATGGGATTAATATTTAGGAAGTGTCTGCTGACAGCTGGCTGGCACCAGACTTTTAGGTCTAGTGACAGCCGGCTGTCACCAGACCTAAAAGTCTGCTCACAGCCGGCTATAATATTTACTCAATAATAAGCATATTCTTTTTAACTAAATAACTTATCCTGTTTCATGAGCTACCATACCGCTTACAGAACTTTGTTGAACAGTGAAGGATGCAATAATTTCTAATGGGGACTTGTATTTTTGTTCAAACTTTGGGTAACAATGCTGGTATTATAGACAGATCCAATGTTTTGACACGTGATATTGTTTACATTTCACTGCACATGCGCCAATTACCTCCCATGTACAGGTACTCTTTTATCTGGTTGGCAAAACATGACTGTTGCCGTACAGTGTCAATGAGAATTTCGAATATGTATCGTGTGAATAAACACATTTCTTCTCCACAAAATTAACTGATCATTGTCAGTTTGTGTTTTTGAAGTAATAAATGATATAGAACCAGTCTCTTCTGACATTTATCGCACATTTTGTTGCCTAAAAAGCATTATGAAACTACCCACCATCATGCCAAAACGTAGTCGATGCACTTTATTTAACGAATGGAAATAAGATTAAAGCATATATATTTTCTACCCAGTTTTATACAAAAAAGAATCAATTTAATGTCAAAAATGGTTTGTGGCAAACAGTTTTGATAGAAAGCGATTTAACAATAAATATTACAGAAAATAATTCGTGCTACATAAACGGTAGAGTATGGAACCGGAAGTTTTTTTTCCCACCAGATAAAATCAGGCTAATGACCTTCGACCTTGTGTGACATAGACTTTGGAATTGTCTATTGCAGCTTACTTCTAAATCATAAGCTGATTTCTAGGCATCCATCAGCAGAACTTACATGTACAAACTTGAGAAGAGTGGTGGGCACACACTTCATCTGGGTTTGTACAGCACTGACAGAACTAGAAATGTGTCAATATGAAACAGATGCCCCTGTCTAGGGGCGCACCTCACCCCAAAAAAGTCAGGTAACAACAGTTGTCATCAGACAGCATATCTCACCTGGAATAGTGTCTTTGAGGTTACTGGCATAGGTGTTTGTGTGGTGGTGAAGTGTATTGCTGATTAAACTTTATAAAAATAACTATGATCATTCCAAATATGGACCTGCACCCGCCCATCAGGGCTCGGAGAAATAAATTGGGCTGCATGGTGCTTCCACGCAGAGCTGAAACTGACCACACAGGAGTACTGGTAAACCGCTTCGAAGGACTAAGCCTGCCAAGGTAAAGTGGAATGAGTCAGACTGTCCAATGCATATAAGCCTTTTGGTTTCATTGGGCGGCAGGGCTTGAGATGTCATTTCATCTCAATGTCAGGTAAAAGTCCCACAGAATTGGAAGCAACATCTCCAAAATGACCTAAATAAGTGTTGACATGGATGTTAAACCTCAATTCAAACAAACACATTCCAAATATGGACCCAATCCATCAAATGGTTTGGAAAATATGAGTGCTTAAAAACTAGAGAAAGAGTCACGCATACCCCCGGTCAGCACCACCCTTTGATATATCTTTCAAGCTTTATGTTATATGAATGAAGAAGTCAAGAAGCTATAAGAATCTACAAATGTGCTTGTAAAAGCTAAACCAAACATAAAATTTCTAAATGGACCAATGGAGTGAGGGCATCAAAGTAACTGAAGGGTGGGGGCATCCATGTTACTGAAGCAGCAGGTTGGGGTATACATCGATGCAAGTATCAATTGAATTTGTCTTAGAGTTTAGAAAATACAGGGATCTACATGTATAAACTTTGTCATACAACTTTAACCAAATGTAAAATTTCTAAGTCTGTGACCTTGAGGTCAAGGTCACTGTGGTTGGGGGAAGGGACATACATCACAAAATCTTTGGACTGGTATGCAACATTGATGCAAGTATCAACTGAGTTTGTCTTAGAGTTTAGAACATACATGCATCTATTAACTTTGTCTTAAAACTTTAACCAAATGTAAAATTTCTGAGTCTGTGACCTTGACCTCAAGGTCACTGTGGGGGTGGGACATGCATCATTGAAATTTTGAGACCAGTATGTAACTTCAATGCAAGTATCAACTATAACTATCAAAGGGTTCAGAAGATAAAATCTCTTAGAAACTTTGACGCAAAACTTTAACTAAGCACCTACAACCCCCCCCCCCCCCCCCCACCCACCCATTGGGGCCTGAAGAAATAGATTGGGCTGCACGGTGCTTCCACGCAGAGCTGAAACCGACCAAACTTGAATACTAGTAAACAGCTTAGGTCTAAGTCTGCCCAGGAAAAGTGATGCGAGTTGGACGGCTCCTTAAACACTAACGGTTTTTATGGGTGGTAGGGCTTGAGATGTCATTTCGGGTAAAAGTCCCACAAAATTGGAAGCAATGTCTCCAAAATTACCTTAATAGTGTTGACAGGGATGTAAAACCGCAACTCAAACAAAACAAAAACTTTAACCAAAATGTTACCAGAGGGACGGACAGACTGACACATGGATGGATGGACAGACAAATGGTCGAATGACAGGCTAAAACAATATACCCCCAAAGCATACTTCATATGCCGGGGGTATAATTAGTCTAGCTTCTAAGACATCCCAGAATATAATGTCAGTGTCGGTAGAATCAATGCTTTGTTATGACTATCAAGTATGACCAGAATTATGTCCCCCCAACAAATAGACTTCATGGCCTAGTGGGTAAAAGCACCAACTGTTAATCATTAGGAGGTTCTGCAATTGACGGTCATGTGGTTTTTATCCGGGAACTCTGGTTTTTGCCCACCTCTGATTAACAACCAGCTCAAAATAAGTAAAAATCTTGAAAGGGCCATATAACCAAAACAAAAACAAGAGGTCCATAGGCCACTTTGCTCCTCAGATCTCAGGTGGGCACTGTCCACTGGCAGCAATATATTTTAACATATGATTTTAATACACTGATTTTAAAGTCTCCCAAACATACCCCCATACCCCGGAGCACCCATGTCGACACTGTATCTGAAATATTTGTTATTTTATGAAGTGGCGGGGATGGGGCATGGACCCAATGAAGCCATGGTTGGTATCACTGAATGCGCCATATCAAAAGGAGCAAGAATATATATGGATTAAGTCTTAAGGGTGGGAATCTGTACGATTCTTGAGATGCAAGGCCTTTTCGGCATCGGAGGGGTTGGGGCATGACCCCGCTGGACACCAGAAAAGCTCTAGATTGTGTTGTCTCTGCATGTGTCTTATCATAAGGACCAAGAATATATATGGTTTAAGGGTGAGGATTTGAACAGTTTTTGAGATATGAGGCCCTTTTGTGAAATGGAGGGGAGAGGACCCCACAAGTTGGTGTGATTTAATATGTCTAATTATAAGGAATAAGAATGCATATGATTATGGGTCTGGGATCTGAATGGCTTCTATGATATATGGCATTTTATGAAGTGCAGGGGCGGGGCATGCCCCCAGCACATTGCTGCAGCACAAAGAGACCCTCAGGTTGGTGTGACTGAATGAGTCTTAACATAAGGAATAAGAAAATATATGGTTTAGGGGCGGGGATCTTAATGGTTTCTGAAATATATGGCTTTTTATGAAGTGGAGGGGTGGGCGGGCGGATCCGGAACACCCCCTGCGCCCACATGTTGGTATCACTGAATGCGTCTTATCATAAGGAAAAAAATTAATGTGGTTTAGGGATGGGGTAACCTGAACAGTTTGTCGGATATTTCGCCTTTTTTGAAGTGGAGGGTCGGGACATGGCACTCATGCACACCCTTGGAGACCCCTAGGTTGGTATCACTGAATGTGTCTTTTAAGGAACAAGAATATATATGGTTTAGGGGTGCTGATTTGAACGGCAAATGTCCAGGTCCCATTTTCAAATGGGGGGCAAATGTCCTTTTTTAGATTAATTCATTGAGTGGGGGGGGGGGGGGGGGCAAATGTCCTGGAATCGTAAATAATTTCTTCAAACTACATCTCACCCCTAAACCACTGATCAGCATTTTGACCAAACTTCACAGGAATGATCCTTAGGTGGTCCCCTGGGGGGGGGGGCAAATGTCCAGGTCCCATTTTCAAATGGGGGGCAAATGTCCATTTTCAGATTAATTCATTGAGTGGGGGGGGGGGGGGGGCAAATGTCCTGGAATCGTAAATAATTTCTTCAAACTACATCTCACCCCTAAACCACTGATCAGCATTTTGACCAAACTTCACAGGAATGATCCTTAGGTGGTCCCCTTTCATAGTTGTTCAAATGGTTCCGGTCCATTGCACATCAAGTTCACGGGAGCAAAAACAGATTTTTAGCTCACCAGAGCCGAAGGCTCCGGGGGAGCTTATAGTATAGACATTGGTCCGTCGTCGTCGTCTGCGTCGTCAACATTTTCAAACAACATCTCCTCTGAAACTACTCGGCCAATTGAAATCAAATTACATGTGGAGCCTCTATGGGAAGGGGGTACAAAAGTTTGTTCGGGAGGACTGGGTCACATGACCAATATGGCCGCCATGCCCATATATGGTAAAAACCTTTAAAAATCTTCTTCTCAAGAACCGAATAGCCGATATCTTGAAACTTGGTATGCAGCATCGGGGACTCTGGCCCTACCAAGTTTGTTCAAATGATGACCTTTGGTTGACCTTGATCTGTTTTACGTCAAGGTCAAATTTGGTCACTTAGACATTGGTATGGAAAAATGGCAAAACAGTGGATTTTTCTGACTTTGTGTTAGCTAGTGGCATCAGAAATGGTATTTGCAATCAGCTGAATGGAAGTTTATCAGTTTCAAAGGTCAAGGTCATTTACCGACCTTCGTCCAGGATGCCTCAGATTCAGTATTTTTATCTTCCTCTTCACCTAAACTACTGGGCCAATTGAAACCAAATTACATGTGGAGCCTCTATGGAATGAGTGAACGAAAGTCGATTCGTGAGGACTTGGTCACATGACCAATATGTAGGGATGTAACGATAGTCAGAAAATGACTATTGCGATAGTAATGACATTGCAAGAAGAACCATTGCGATACTATTACTATTGCTGACTACTATTGCAATACTATTGCGATACTATTGCCGGATACATATTTTATTGTTTAAGATAGAAATAAAAACTATTCAAACCTTCAATGTATGTTTTATATACATAAAAGAAATAAACAAGATAATTTACACAAAGGAATAACTGTTGTAAACTCCTGTTTGCTTTTCTGTCTGTCCTACAAGAAGAAATAACTCCCCAGGAGCAACTTTTTTTACTTTAAGTGTAAATTCTCCTGGAAGAGCCGGGAAACTCATTTTATTAGAAGTAGCCAAGAAGAGTCCAGCCAAGTACATTTAACATTTTACAATGAGAATGTACATGTCACATCAGTTTCTTAATCAAAATAACTGTAAGCTCTTCACGAAGGAAATGAAATCTTTCCTTGTCTTCAAAAACAACTTCAGACATGATAAAGTGACTAAATACTCCTCAACCTCGTTATAACACAGAACTTCGGGTCCAACCAACCGTGTTAGTTAACCGAATCGTGTTATAAACGCCGACCGAATTTGTCACGGATCAGTCTGTTCTACTATTACACTGTAAACACAAGCCTCCGGCGCTATCGTTAAGCCTACAACGTTTCGCATGACAAGGTGTGAAAATAAGATCAGGTTATGTCTCTATCATAAAATTTAATCCACAATCAAATCGCTCCGGGCCTAAGAGGATTAGCTACATCTAATGTATGCATGTAAACATGAAACGGACTATTCAACTGTCTCGTGCATGGTTATGTTTTGGCGCCAAAATAGAAGACGCTTGGTGGGAAAAGTCGTACACTTAAATAACATATCCGAGGATAATCCAGGAATTGTGCAAAGTTTCGTTCTCTATCCACAACCGTTTAGCTATCAGATTTTATGAAAGAAATACGCCGCATTAAAAATGGTAGTAGATAACTGAGAAACTAGGCCGGCAATGCACACGATTCAGAATCAGAATTGTTTCCGGTGACACGTCAAATGACATTCATACACCAGGACCTGTGATACAGGAAGTTAGATTTGAATCTTCTGGCAGAAAATCTGATGAAATTTTAATATAAGTCTCAGTGTTTCGGTACACAATCGATCGCATGCGTTTGTTAAACGGAACACCATTGAAATCGGGGCTAACAATTTTTTAAATCCAAATCGGCCCCGGCCGACCGATGACGTCATCAGTACCGTGCCGAACATGCCTTATAATGTCATCCCCGATTGCATCTGTCAACTTATCTAATTGCCCATCATTTTTATTGTGAATTGATTTTCCAAAAATCATATGTATATTTCTTTTGTTGTTTGGTCAAATCTTTTAGCAATACAAATAAATAGAAAATCGAACCACGTTTTTATTTTCTTTCATTGTTTTCTAGTGCTGTATTTTCCTGTGCATATTTTGAATGCACGATGTCCAAGATTTAAAATTAATTCCTAGGCTGTACAGACATTGTCTGGATGCCCAAATTATAAACGTTCTTTGCACGACGACACGTATTTCATTTCCTTTGATGTCTGCTATTGACAAAATAAGAATCCTCTAAAACATCAACCAGAACAATTTTTTGCACCTTTTGTAGCGGTAATGACACATGCGGAATTTCCATGCTTCACGTGCTAATGCGGGCGGCACCCTTTGTTAATAATTACCACTGTGTAAACACGCATTGATTATCGCTTTTCATATCACTAGCTTACAGACAGCTTGCAGATTAGCGAATCAAAATGTGTGGTCAATTATTTCGAACTCAATTAACATTAAAGTGTTTACTGTTGAAATGCGCTTTAGAAAGCTGTAAATTTACCAGTTCAATGAATGAATATTCAGCGTACTGACTCTATACCGACATTGGGTGTTAAGTGGAAATTCAATAACAAATAGGATGCATAAACACCATGTACCTGTAGGCTACCGCCAAATCATGATTTGGCTGTAATTTTATTGCCCTTATCTCGCGACAAGCAGCCGTTGCAAGCATACGTTGACTCCCACTGGCACAGGAGATTATTGGATTACAATTAAGACAATATACAGTTTGATGCTTGACCGGGTACAAGACGCAGGTTGTAATAAAGAATGTATTTAAGAATGAAAACAACTTCGAGAATTATCTGAAAAACTTGTGATATAGAAAACTATCGAAATTATCGATAGTTCAAAACACTATCGGCAATAGTCATCGATGTTTGACTTTACCATCGATGCAGTACTATCGGCCCAGTGCCTATCGCAATGCATCGATGGTCCGATGCATCGTTACACCCCTACCAATATGGCAGCCATGCCCATATATGGTAAAAATCTTTAAAAATCTACTTCTCAAGAACCGAATGGCCAATGATCTTGAAACTTGGTATACAGCATCAGGGACTCTGGCCCTACCAAGTTTGTTCAAATGATGGCCTTAGGTTGGCCTTGACCTGTTTTATGTCAAGGTCAAATTAATTTGGTCACTTAGACATTGGTATGGAAAAATGGCAAAACAGTGGATTTTTCTGATTGTATATTAGCTAGTGGCATCAGAAATGGTATTTACAATCAGCTGAATGGAAGTTTATCAGTTCCAAAGGTCAAGGTCATTTACCGACCTCTGTCCAGGACGCCTCAGATTCAGTATTTTTATCTTCTTCTTCACTTAAACTACTTGGCCAGTTGAAACCAAATTACATGTGGAGCCCTCTGTGGAGTGAGGGAATGAAAGTTTGTTGGTGAGGACTGGGTCACATGGCCAATATGGGCCGCCTTGCCCATATATGGTAAAAATCTTTAAAAATCTTCTTCTCAAGAACCGAATGGCCAATGATCTTGAAACTTGGTATGCAGCATCATGGACTCTGGCCCTACCAAGTTGTTCAAATGATGACCTTTGGTTGACCTTGACTTGTTTTATGTCAAGGTCAAATTTGGTCACTTAGACATTTGTATGGAAAAATGGCAAGTAGTGGATATTTCTGATTGCCTGGTAGGCTGTGACATCAAAATGATATTTGCAGTTAGCTGAATGGAAGTTTATCAATTCCAAAGGTCAAGCTCATTACTGACTTTTGTCTTGGATGGCTCTGATTCAGTATTTTTATCTTCTCCAGTAAAAGAGCTGTGCTGATTGAAACCAAATTACATGAAAAGCCTCTATGGGGGTGAGGCTATTAAACATTATTCGTGGTATTGTTGTCACATGACCAAGATGGGCACCTTGCCTGTATATGGTATAAACCACATGACCTCTGGTGAGCGTAGTGGCCCATGGACCTCTTGTTTTTAGCTCACCTGAGCGAAGGCTCCGGGGGAGCTATTGTGATCGGTCCGTCGTCGTCCGTCTGGATGGCCGTCCACAAACCCTTTAAACGACATCTCCTCCGAAACCACTGAACAGATTTTGATCAAACTTGGCAGAAATGATCTTTGAGTGGTCCTCTCTCAAAGTTGTTCAAAGAAATCCATTCCATGCAGAACTTTGGTTGCCATGGCAACAAAAGGGAAAATAAGAAAAAAACCTTCAAAATCTCTTGTCTGAAACCAGAAGGCCCAGGTCATTGGTATTTGGTATGAAGCTTCATCTAGTGGACCTCTACAAGATTGTTCAAATTATTGCCCTGGGCCAAAAATGGCCCCACCCGGGGCGTACTGGTTTTACATAGGCTTATATAGGGAAAACCTTTAAAAATCTTCTTGTCTGAAACCAAAGGCCAAGGTCTGAAGCTTCATCTAGTGGACCTCTACCAAGATTGTTTAAATTATAGCCCTGGGCCAAAAATGTCCCTGCGCCAGGGCTCACTGGTTTTACATTGCTTATATAGGGAAATCTTTTGAAAATCTTCTTGTCTGAAACCAGAAGGCCCAGGTCTTTGATATTTGGTATGAAGCTTCATCTAGTGGACCTTTACGAAGATTGTTCAAATTATAGCTCTGGGGCTGAAATGCCCCCACCCTGGGGCCCTTTGATTTTACATAGGCTTATATAGGGAAAATCTTTAAAAATCTTCTTCTCTGCAACCGCAAGGCCCAGGTCTTTGATATTTGGTATGAAGCTTCATCTAGTAGACCTCTTCCTAGATTGTTCAAAATATAGCCCTGGGGCCGAAAATGCCTCCGCCCTGGGGCCCTTTGGTTTTACATAGGCTTATATAGGGAAAGTCTTTAAAAATCTTCTTCTCTGAAACCGAAAGGCCCAGGTCTTTGATATTTGGTATGAAGCTTCATCTAGTGGACCTCTACCAAGATTGTTCAAATTATTGCCTTTAGGCCAAAAATGGCCCTGCCCGGTGTCATATAATATTTTGACCCGCCTAAAAAGTGACCCGCGGGTCATAATATTATTACCCGCGGGTCAATATATTATTATAATATTTTGACCCCCCCTATAATATTTTGACCCCCTCCCTAACTTCACAAAAGTTACATTTAAATGACCAAATATGGTGAGGTAACTGTTAAGCAGTAAAACTATGACAATTGTGGTGGTTTTTCCTGCTGATTTTTACACTTGGGCAGTGTCTGAGGGGTGGGGTGGGATAGTTCTAGATCTGAAAATCTACAGCAAGAATAATGACTATAATATATAAGAAAGGGCAATCATGTTTAAAGGGAAATGGCTAAAAAGCAGCAAAAAAGATAAAAAAATAACAGAAAAAAAACACATGACTAAAATGGTATTGAGAGAACCAGCCTATGCACATGGGGGGGGGGGGGGCAAATTATTATAGCTATAATAAAATGACCCACCCTTTTTATCTGTTATTGATATACTGGTATTTGAGTTCATTTAATTAATTAAACTTTTCATTGAATTAGATGGCTTGTAATACACTAGATTCAGTAAGGTTCAGTATGTGGGAGGGGTTGTAACTTAATGACTTGAAATAAGGGGGGGGGGGGTCAAATTATTATAGCTATAATAAAATGACCCACCCTTACTATTTGTAATTAGTGTACTGGTATTTGAGTTCACACAGTTAAATTAAAACTTAAATTGCTTTATATGGCTAGAAATAGACTATAATCAGTAAGGTTCAGTATGTGGGAGGGGTTGTTACTTAATGACTTGAAATTGGCAGGGGGGGGGGGGGGGGTCAAATTAATATAGCTATAATAAAATGACCCACCCTTACTATTTGTAATTAGTGTACTGGTATTTGAGTTCACACAGTTAAATTAAAACTTATATTGCTTTATATGGCTAGAAATAGACTATATTCAGTAAGGTTCAGTATGTGGGAGGGGTTGTTACTTAATGACTTGAAATTGGGGGGGGGGGGGGGTCAAATTATTATAGCTATAATAAAATGACCCACCCTTATTATCTGTTA